>CM046456.1:23048059-23648059 GCA_025506515.1 Flaveria trinervia | reverse complement strand
CTTAGACTCCTTAGAATATTACATGTTCCCTAGATATGTTCAATACATTCTTAACTGTGAACTGGGCTCACAATTAAGGGGAACAGGTAACATTCTTAAACTGGGACAGATGAAGCCCGACATCTTTAAAATATTGAGAAAGCCTACTGTTGGCTTCTCAGGGGTAGAAACAGCCCTGGTCCCAAAAATGTTAGAGCTCATTGCTCAAGGTGATAACCTAGCAACACCAGCTAGTGTTAAACCCACACCTGCTACTTCCCAACCACCTACACAACCACAAATCACCATCACCTACCAAAGAAAATCCAAACGAACCCCTACTCAGACTATTCAGTCTGTGGAGGCCCCCATACACTCACCAATACAGGAGGAAGTGGACACTAAAGCTCCCACTTCTCCTGAGGAGCAGACCACTCCTATCTCTTCAAGGATCAGTACTGAGATTCCTTATGCTCAGCCTGATGAGCTCATAAGCCAAACTGCCTTAAGCCATCACTCTGAGTCTCAACACTCAAGTGATCAACCTTCAAGGGACAGTTACCATCCCCAACCTTTAGATCTCAACTAACCAATCCCCAACCTTGATTTTTACACTGATAAAGATCTAAGTTTCAGTGAGTACCATGATTCTCTCTTCTTTTCCCCTACTCAAAGAGAGATGAGTGCTTCTGAGGCTCCTAGTTCTAGCCCCTGTTCAGGATGTCCATATGGAAGAGGCTCTCACTTTTAAAAGTGATTACATTATTAAGACCTCAACCATGGCAACTCAGCCCACTGACATCTCAACTGAGATTGCCAGTGAGCAGAGGAAATCCAGCAGCCAAGAACCTGAAGCTGGTGGTGAGAGTGAGGACTCTGGTCCAATCATCTCTTCCCCCATTGATTCTTCTGATGAAGATGAAGGGAATTTAAGACTAAAGGTGTAACAACTATCTCAAACATGCACCTATTTAGTCTTAAGGTTAGTCACCTTGAATCTCAAGTGACTACCTTACAGAACAGGGTCAATGATCAGCAACTTGAGATTTCATATCTTAATGAAAAACTAGCTGGGAGACCTTTAAGAAGAGCTCAACCAGGAGCACAAGAACCCGTGGATGTGATTGACCTAACTCCTGGCTCACCTATGCAAGTGGGTGATGCTACCAAAAAGGGGGAGAAAGTCATTACAATCACAGAACCTGGGAGTTCTTTAGAGAGAATAGACACTGAGGACTCAGCATCCTCACTTGCAGTTGTGCATTCTCAGCAACCTCCTCAAATTCAAATTGATGTGGACTACACAGATTCCTTCATAGGAAGTCTGTTTGAGGAAGGGATACCAAGGGCTATGTCATCTCCACCATCTTTCAATCACATCATCGGGTGGAGGTATGACAGCAATAGGAGAGCCCTAATCATCATTAGAGTTCAAGGGTAGTAGGAGATCTTCAACTTTCAGACCTTGAACTTTATGACAATCTGGATTTAGTCAGCATGCCACTTGTCAATCCAAACAAATCAAGACAAGCTGACAAGTTGGCCCAAAGAATCCAACACCGGATCTCTGCAGAGTTCAGCCTTAGAAGAAGACTGTGGGAATCAGGTAATTTCATTGGTCAACTGGATGTTAAGGCAGAGCCTAAGATTAGCTTCATAGAGGAAACCTTGACTGAAGGCCCAATGACAGAACCTGAGAGCCCAGTCTTATCACCAACAACTACTGCAGAGATCAATGCCCTTTTTGAGACACCTACTGGTGAAGGTGCTTCTCAACCTCTCTCTGGCTAGAGCACAGAAGCTGCATCAAGCAATGAAGGCCAAAGCTCTCTCCACCCTGAGTCATAAAGGTCTGTGAGTGACAAAGGGAAAAGAAAGATGACATCTGAGGAGATTGAGGAGGAGAAGAGAGAGAGGAAAAGGAAGCTGAGGGGAGAAGGTTCCTCTTTTGGGTTTGCAAGACTCATGAAGACTGCAATCAGGGCTGCCCTGAGACCAGATACTCAGAATGATGAGTTAAGGACAGTCAGGATAAACTATCTGCAGAAAAGAAACTATGACATAGACAATTTCATCTCTCTTCCCTTGGAAGAGTTAAATGAACTGGTTGACCTGGAAAGGGCAAGGGAGAAGAAGGAGGCAGAAGATGCAGAGCTTCTAGTACAAATAAAAGAAGAAAGAATAGATTGTACAAGCATGTGCCTACTCTCTCCCCAGTTAAAGAAAGTCCTGCATAAGAGGATGTGGTTCAACAAGAACCTCAGGTAGATAAAGAAGAAGAAAGGATCAAGATGATCAACTACCTGAGTGCCACAGGCCTCTATCAGGCAAAAGCACTTCTTCCCTTGTCTTATGACTATGTTGAGTTTGAGTATCTCAAACAACTTGAACTTGAGATAGTCAGTGAAAGAAATGTAACTAAAAGAAAGCTGTAGGAAGAAGCTGTTAAGTCAAGAGCCATCATCCACAAAAGCATAAAGAAATCTGCTGATGAGCTTCTTGAAGCAGTTTGGATTATCCAAAAGGAGACTTGGCCCATGTCTCTATCCATTATGTATGAGCATATCAGGGTGATCAAGCAGAAGATCAAGAGTGGAGAGTTGGTTGACTTACATTCCCCTCCAAGTCAAGCCCCATCTGAAGTGGAGGTTAAGGTTGAACAACCAGAGACATCACAACCTAGACCTCCTGCTGAATCTTAACAAGCATCATCTTCTGATCTACAACAAGGTCAGACTCACTCTCAATCTAAACCTGTGAGAGTAGAAAACCCAACTAAGAAAGACAATAAAGATCAATCAGGTACTGCAGGCCAGTCTTTTCAGTTAAAAGTTGTAAAGAGAAAGAAAAAGATGGCTTCTAAACCAAAGCCAAAGAAGAAGAAGAAGAAGAGTGCATCCTTTTCTAAACCTCAGGATGAGTCAGAACATCCTGGGGATATGCAGCCTGAGGATGCTTCATCATCTCCCATTCCAATAGCTCCTCTTGCATCAAAAAGACCCATACTGTCCTGGACATACACTACAAATCTAGAAAGGTGGCATGTCATCAGAGATCATGGCATTGAAAATGTTTACACTTGGCAAGACATGTTTCAGTTGCCTTTGCATGATCTCTTTGACATAAGAAGATACTTTGACAGTCTGAAGGATCCTGATCATCTTATGAAGAAAGGGCTGGTTATCATCCTGATAAAGACTGTTGATATCTGAAGTGTTCAAGACTTTTGGTAGCATCAGCCTAGGGGGAGTTTGTAGAGAATATGCATAGAGGCTGAAGCAAGCAAAATCTTTATGCATGCATGCTGCACAAGTACTGAAGAAGAATGCTTCGGAAGTTTCACACATGAAACATAAATACTCTAAGTGTGAAATCTTCTGAAGCCAAGACCAATATCTTCCGAAACCAAAGATGAAGTCTTCCGAAGCTTCAAAGAAAAAGTTTTTTGAAGCTCCACACTTGAAGATAGATTTCTTCTAAAGACTTTTAGTAACATGCTTTATCTGATGTACTTTTCCATAAAGCTGGACACCTTTCCGCTGCATCTCTGTAAAGTCACCAACTTACATGAGTTGGTGAAAAGGTCTATGCATTTGGTAACTATACATTGAGGTCTTGAGTCTGTAACTTTCTACTTCATGTACTTTATCCTTTTTGTAATAGATAAGGATGTGAGCTATGGCATGTCATAGTCACAAAGTCAAAAAGGCAATCTGCATTTTTAACTCTACAATTGATTTTGTTTTGAGTCTAATAAATTGTATCCAACTGGCTTTCATAGTATGGTCGGCTGTAGGATGTAGTATAAGTATCTCATGTTCTTGTAACTTTATTGATATGCTTTGTAACACTTGTAATAGAACATAGAGAAAGCAATATACTGCATTCTTGAAAACCATATACTTGTGCTCTTGTGTTCTACTCTTACATTACTTGTGTTCTTAGTGTCTTTCTTGTGGTTAATCCAGTTCACTATTTGTTTAAGTTTGGTTAATCTCATCTTTGTGTTGTTGTGTTGTAAGTGACCCCCTTTCACCGGTCCTGCAACTTCTATTAAAATAGTAGTTGATATTGAGCCAACATTCGAATATACAAAGACACACTTAAACGGATCACGATGCTACAAGTGTGTGAAGTGCAAAGTGGAAGTGCTTTATCAAAGTGTGCTATTGCATCCATCGCCTATGACGCACGCACATACATGCACGAATGTAGTCCTTCTAAGGGAAACAACAACTAAAGAGCTCTCCTTATTATAAACCATATCAAGTTTTGTCTTCCCATCAATCCGAGACAAAGTCCATCCATTTCCTTTTAATTTTCACTGATTTGTTTAACCTAACTTCAAGTATTTATCTTATTCATCCTGGTTTTATTTTAGACATAGTTTGGTTCTTACGAAGCTCTCATATGATATAACACAAACACATAAATAACTCACTATATAACTTATATATGAATATAAATATATGTATAAAGTTGGTAAGAAAACCATTATTTCACTAATCATTTCGACAGTAATTACAACCTATCATATTAATATGTTTACTTTCACACAGATTAACTACTTTAACATGTCGATTAACTACAATAGGCTGTGTGTAATGTGGATCTTATCCCCTAACAAACTAATTTGTTATGTTGACGTTACATTATCATTTTACTATCTCAATTAGAAGATAAGAAATTAACCTAACCGACACCATCCGCTTCACCTATGTTGCACATGTACCTTGTAAGAGAGTCGTAATTTAATAACTTGGATAATCTAAAAGTCGTGTACGATACTTTCATATTGAGATAATTCGGTGGTTCAATTTGAATTAATTAAGTGGATAAAACACAAAATTTGATTTCTCAAGGACAAGAATGTCTGATCAATTTGATTTTTGCAAACTAGAAAATTAACCAAATGATGAATTTGTATTTTAAAGTGGTTAAGGACAAAATTTCCTTCAGCAGTTACTAAATTTGAAAATCATATTTGATTAAAATGGAGCCAATGTTCCAACTCGACCACATCCAGTACCCCTCACATTAGACGCCGCTCCTAAGGGCACTGCCCCCAATCCCACCAAGCGGCATTTCCTCATTGGAATCCCCATTGTCTAGGGTTACGCCCCTAAGACCAGTGATGTTACAATACTAAATAACAAGTGTGGACTTTACATCTTGTGATTTGTTTGATCAATATTATGATTTATATTGACCAAAAAATTTAATCCAACTACCCTAAAATATATAATATACCTCACATCTCCTTTATTAGTTTCATATTCATCCGTATCCGAAAAAAATGATTGTCATGCACAACTAACAAATGTTTGCAAAAACATAATTAGTTTCTATATTGTTAAGGTCGTCATTTGTGACATTGAAGACTATTGATGGAGCATAATTAAGGATTTTAGGACATGTTTAAGGTAGAGGCAAGGACATCATTTGTTGGTAGGGTTATGATTTTGAATATATTCACATAAAGCTAACAGTCAATTGAAATATTATGTAACCATTAAGGTAAGAATGGATCCATGTCAGGATTTTATTGTTGAAAAATGAAAGCCCTCTTAAGATATTTTATAGAGCAATTGCACGGATTGTCCCTAAACATTTCTCAAATTTCATATTTTGTCGTTGGGAATGAAAAATTACATGCTTAGTCCAAAGGTTTAGATAAGTTTATCACCTATAGTCATTAGGTCACACAAATGTTAAATGAGGTGTTAAGTCTCCCCCCCCCCCCCCTCCCTCCCACATGCTAAGAATGTTAGGGCAGTTTTATCTTTTTATACTCCTTTAATTATACTACATCATTTGATATGAACCCATTGTCTCCTTCCTTTCTTCTTCCTACGACCATTGCCATCCTTCTTTAACACCAAACGCTCTACATGTTTGCGAATTTTATTCTTCTTTTGTCCCGAATAATGGTGTGGTATACTCAAGGTAGTAGAAGCAATTACAATGAGAACCAACTTTATGGTAATAAAGCAACGGTTTTTAAAATTTTAAATTACAAATGCATTTATGGTTTATTGTTTTGCATTATGATTTGGAGATGGGTACCAAAACTTCTTTTCAATCAAGATTAATCATACTGGCATTTTAAGAATTTCCATGGTCGTAGTAGTGCATTTATTATGGACTGCATTTACATGCATAAATATGAACTGCATTTTTTATGCTCCAATGCATCATCTATTTGCAATTGTTTATAATTTGATATGTAGGGAGAGTACAAATAGATGTCCTATTAAACCATATATGTGAAATCTTCAATTCAAAGTTGATTGATGGGGAAGTGATTAACCTACCATTACTGCTTTGGATTGTGTTTGCGAGTATTTAATAAAGAGAAATGTTAATGTCTTGATGGTGATTCTCAATGAAATGTTTGAAGCCATTAAAATTGAAGTTGTCAATATGTTATGGGATGGTGGTAGAAAGTATCAAGTACGTGGTCCTTGGAGTGACCAATGTATAGTTGATGTGGTTGAGAAACCAAGTGAATACACAAAATGGGAGCTAACTAGATTGCCATGTAAACTGCAGTGGCTGTTAACCGGAATATGTATGCTAATGGGCAAGATGTAGGATATCATAAGGAACATGGGTGCACCCATATCATTAGCATGATACATGGGTAAAGGCCTACGAATTCAAAGTTGGCCCAATAAATGGCGAAAACGTGTGGTCTAAGTCTCAATGTCCGATAGTTCTTACTCCACCATTGCACCACACACTAGTTGAAAGGATAAAAAGTTAGATAAAGAAAAGTCAAGACAGAAAAGAATGAGAATTCAATTGTCAATGGTGGAAATTAAGGTATCAAAATTGGAGAAAACAATTTCTTGCTCAAAGTGTAACCACCTTCGGCATAACTAAAAGTCTTGCAAAGTGCAAGGTGGACATACATGACTTTAGATTGTTGTTATGTTGATTTTTTGGATGACCTAGATGGTTTTTGTTGTTTTATTTTGTTTAATGTTGAAGATAATTAACTAGGTATCATGTGTAATGTTTAACTACAATGGATTTTAGTTTTGCATGGTAATTTAAATATGGTTTTTTGGATATTTGAAATAGGTATGTAATTGGTATGTTACAAAGGTATGCATATAGCAAATTTTAGTTTAGGTTCATTTGAATCTTGTTGTTTAATTTATATGCAAATTTAAAACTATAACAAAGAAAACCTTACATAGGAACATATAAATATCTATCATAATTTAATTTATTACACACTGTTATAAAGGAACAAAGATACTCTTACAGTGTAGTTTTATTCTTAACAGACCATTACAAAGAAGCCCTTACAAGAAATACAAGATTACATCTAATACAACTTCATAAACGCAACCACTACTAATGCTAACTATAACACTAACTATGAAGTTTTCCTTAGACTCTAGATTTGGTGACTCGTAGTATTTTTTTAAGGGTTTGATCATTTGGACACTCTAATATTTTAAATCAGCACCCTAAAATTTCTATACGTGTCGTATAGAGGGTCGTATAGCCCTATACGGGGCATATAACCCCTCTGACAGCTTCCTGAATTTTCCTCGTAATTAGTGTCGAAATTTACTATACGCGTCATATAGTCTTATATGTGTCATATGGGGGTTTGTATAGTGTTATATGGGACGTATAGCTATTTGACAGTCCCCCTAAAATTTTCTCATTTTCGACCCTATACGCTACGTATGAACCCATACACGACGTATAGAAGGGTATCGATTTATCTGTGTGAGTTTCTCCAAATTAGGATTTGTTAGTTGGGATATAAGAACTTAATTGCACGTGATGATTGTAACCACATGTAAATGAAGTCACTGATAGCTAGTGACTATTTGATTATTATTAAACTCCATAGTTGGTTAGATTAGGTGCATTTGGTCAGTTTACGGCTTAAAATATATACAAGAAGATAAGCACATGTATATTTATTATTTGTTACGTAATTAAACGTCCAAGTACATCTCACAATATCTTATATAGACCAAAAGAATTAATCTAAAAGATATCCAGTGGCGGAATTTGAACATACTCGTAAAAAAGGTGCGGGCAAATTTTATTTTTTTTTAATAAGGGTGAACTTGATATTTATATAAAAATTTACATTACCGGACTAAAATTTAACACTACCGACGAAGGCGTTTTATTGTAATGTTTAGTTAATATTATACTCAAGTAGAATGTTTGATTTTGAGACACAATTTTTTTAGAAAAAAAGTTTAATATATATGCTAATACAATGGTTGATATAGATATAAAGAAGTTGTCAATTAAAAACATTGTTGTTGTTAGGGCTCACTTCTGTGGTAGTAAAATAATTTTTTAATTTATTTAAGAGGTTAAGTTTTAAATCGTGAAGTTGTAACTATATTAGTTGACAGGATGAGTTTAGAAGTTGTTCTAAGAAGAATGTACGGCAAATTTCGTCTTAATGACCGATAACCTGACTCGTAAAATTAGATAGCTTATGTTTATATCATTATAGAGTGAATGATACTTCTTGAGTTAAAACATGGTTAAAAACTCATAGAGGGATGCAAGGGCGAAGTATAGTGGAGACCGAGGGGGTGGGGGCCCACCACTGTCCTTTTTTTTGTCGATAGTGTTAAATTTTAGTCTGGTAATGTAAATTTCTGACCCGATACTATAAATTTTTATATAAATATCGAGTTCGAACCCCCCCTCCTCTAAAAATATCAAGTTCGCCCCCTCCTCCACTGGCAAGATAAAATATAACCACCATCACCAAAATAATAATATGTTTCTTCATTGTGTAGAAAATTAACTAAAGATAGTACCTCAATACAATGTAACCACAATTTAGCATTTGTATCTCATTAACATATAGCAGTTGATCTCTTGCAACTACACACAATGATGTTTCAACATTTGCATATTTTTCTTAGTAAACTGCAAAAAAAAATCAAGTGTTATATAGTAGAACCCGATAACTGTTTCTATTATTTGGAACTTCATGATAAGGTGATATAAAAACACTTAATTAGTAGCAATCTCATTTAAACTACCAATTTAATCGCATCATCTTGAGAACAATGTATAGCAATAATGGGGCACGTGAAATGAAGAAAATTGTTACAATAAAGATAGTCAACCAAAGTCAATTTGTCAAATGTATAATAGTTAGTTTGATAGTAGAAGTCAATTATACGTGGTCAAACTAACTAATTCAGTTAGATTGTAATTTTGTTCTGGTCTATAACTAGGTGCTTTCTATTTCATTTGAGAAAACTAAATACAAAACAATATGCTCACATTTTATTTTCATTTATTTTTCATGATATCATAGCCGGTCAAACTCAAAACACTATTGTTATGTCGCCCACTAATCAGGGCCGGCTCAATATTTATGGAGGCATAATGCAAAACAAAATTTTAAAGCCCAACACCTATATGTTATTCTTATAGACCTTTGTCTCAAACTGGCAACATAAACTAATTTTGTATAGTGTGACAGAAAACACTTAAGGCAAAAAACAACTTAGGGCAAAAACAACTTAGGGCAAAAAAACAACTTAATTAACTTAAACATCATTAACTAAACAAAAGAGCATGTTAAATAAATGATAAACAAGTAACAATTGATTAATGTAAAGAGAAATATCAATTGCAAATGTAGATTAAAATCAAAAGTAACAACAATAGATTTACATAAGCAAAAGAACAATGATAGATTAAAGCAATTGATCATCAAGATCAGACAAAAATAGTTAGTAGATCAGATGATTAGTTGCAAAAGAGAATTTAGAATTGATGAACTCAAAAGAACGGTCAAGATTGAACACTCAATAAAATTTTAGTGAACAAGTTTCATAAGTCAATCTCAATGAACCAAGTTCTGTAAGTTGACCTCGATAACCTTCAATATTTGTTATCCTTTGATAATTTTTGTTATTCTTCTCATTTATCTCTAAAAACGTATGTTTATATTTTGAAATTTGGGGGCTCCTAAATTTTGAGGGCCTAAAGCGGTTGTTTTAGTTGTTTATACTGTAGAGACGTCCTTGCCACTGATCATTTCAAAGAACAACAAAAAAGCTTAATCTAAGTTAAAAAAACAGACATGTTAAGTGTTAAGTGTTATCTCATTACATAATATTAAATTT
The DNA here is from genome assembly GCA_025506515.1 of Flaveria trinervia. Classification (NCBI taxonomy): domain Eukaryota; kingdom Viridiplantae; phylum Streptophyta; class Magnoliopsida; order Asterales; family Asteraceae; genus Flaveria; species Flaveria trinervia. The sequence goes on along the minus strand of CM046456.1, from coordinate 23,637,938 downwards.
GAAACTAAAATGAATAGTAGATTTTAAAGGTTTTTGGTTTTGCCACACATGTTTTGTTCCTTTTGCATTTTCCCCCCTCATCACAAGTGTTTAAGCAGAAAGTCATCTTATCTGTGTTGGCTTCTTTTTTAGTGAGAGAGTTTCTCTGCCTTCGTCATCATCTTCACCATTCACCGTCGTCGCCTGTGCCTTCGTAGCCATGGGAAGAACTGGCGGTCTTGATCGCTCTGATATGACCGTCGCCGGTGGTCTCTAATGACTGCCTTTGGGCGTCAGTCGGAAGGCTTTCGTGAAGTTCTCAGTGGTGGCTGGAAATGGTTTCCCCATTATTATTTGTGACCACCACCTCTCCGGCCACCTCTTTCTATCAATAGCGCTGGCGGTTGAGCTTCATAGGGGAGGCGGAGATGGTGGCGTTGTATGCCGCCGATGGACCCTGTGAACCGCCTTTAGTGGCGTTCGGGTGGTGCCGCAGAAATCACCATCGATCTTATTTCTTAGCACTTATTGGTGGCCTTTGGTGGTGAAAATCGGTAGGAAATGGTAGAAATTGGCTCATGGTGGTAGGTTTGCAGTGGTTCATACAAAAATCGTACCCGATCTCGTGCCAAGGCATTAAGCTTTCTCTTCATTGAGCCTTGCTTGGTTTCTAGGGCTTAATGGTGGCTTACATGTTCGAGGGAGGCTCTAGGGTTTCCTGTTGTGACCGGTATCATGGTGGTCGGTGTTAGGTATGCGGTGGTTGAGGCGTGCTCGATTGCATGTTCTACACGCCTTTCCTGATCATGGTCCGGTTGACAACTGATGGTCGTCGGTCACTGTGATAGTGGTGGACGCTCTGGAGACCACCGTCACTTGGCCTCCTATTTGCGGTTGAGGTAGAGCGTCAATGACGGTCAAATGTTGACATTTTGTCTCCCGTTTGCATTTGAGGTGGGATTTCGGTTGTTGATGGGCGGTTACAATGGTGGTGCCACCGTCTCCATTCCCTTTATGACTCTTGTCCTTCCGATTCCCTTTTAGTGTTTTCATACTTTGCATGATCTTTGCATTAGCTATTCTTTGTTGATTGTTAATGTTGATCTGGGATTTTGTTTGATGCTAAGCATAGGCTAACGTGACTGTTGTTCGACTTTGATGGTTTGGGTCTGCTAGAAGGTACAATGTCGATGACGAGGTCATGTAGTGTCACACCCCCGCTAAGAGTGGAAACACGGGGATGTAACGAGACGGGATCGGCATAACACATGGTAAGCGATAAAGATGCAATATAATAAATGATGACAAGCGTGTCATTATGACACCCGACAACAAGGGACTTGTGTCGTGTTTAGTCAATATTCACGACAACATAGCCATAAGCATAAACATGTTAAATGATTCACATAAACAAAGATGATAACATTGTATGTATTTCCCATAACCCAGGAGAAAGTTACAAAAGTAAGATGTTGATTTAAAGCAACTACAAAAAAGTTCCAAAGGACAATGTTCAGTCTCAAAATGCATCCTAGGGTCTCCACTAAGGCAGCACACCTAGATCTTCAATTAGCATGATCACTTGAAAAGATATGCTCAAAATGGTCAACAAAATTGTTGGTGAGCTCGCAGGTTTAAATGCAAATAAGTAATTGATGTTGTATAATAGTTGTTGCGGAATACCGTGAATACAGTTATAAGTAAGGAAAATCACATGTCATGAGCTTTACAACCAAACCTAACGACGTATACACAGAATCTTGTCGGAATATATTTACCCAAGGCCATTCCTGGCTACTATTGGTACCAACTAGTATACCAACGACAAGGGTGGGGGTGTCAACCAGTAGTACTACCAATACCTATCCGTCGGTTCACACACTAGAATTAAATGGTTGTAAAGAAAGAACCACACAGCAGACCCAAGCATGTATCAGATAAGTACTCACAAAACAGTATCACGTTGATTCCAAGTATGTAAATTGTATGTAAGTTGTACAACATAGAAAACGGGTGAGCATACTTTTTCCCCATGTTTGTAAATGATTGAAAAGTTGTATAAGCATAAAAAGGGGCCACGAAAATAACTTGTTAAGTGGTAAGTACGAATGATCAAAGTTTCCCAAGTGTTGTATGCAAAGAACGGTCAAACACCTATTCACAGTTATCGTTAAGCATTAATGATATGTTTGAAGTAATAGTAACACACACAAGCTGACACACGCATTAGATCTTATGTAGACCCAAGTACTACAAACCATTGCCATTGCCGGTGATATGGTGTAAAAGATCCATTATTATAAGAGAAGTATTTCTTAAATATTAGTAGTCATAAATCGGTTGTTGAAATTGTAAAATGATAGGTTGATTTGATTTGCAATAGTATTTATAGCCTTGATAGCATTGACTTTAATCTTTGTGGTCGAGCAATGACAATTGTGTTGATGTTACCTTATCATCACATGACATTCAAGAAGGAAATTCACACACACAGTATCTTCAATCACACGACAGGACCCGACGCTCGACTCAACACTTCATTCGCACGAATCAACATTCATTCGTACGAATCAGCTTCATTGGTACGATTGAACCTTCATTCGTACGACTGGCATTCAGTCGTACCACGCAGCACCCAATCACACGACTCAACCACCATACGCATGAATCAACCTTCATTCGTACGATTCAACTTTATTCGTACGGCTGAACCTCCATTCGTGCGACTGGCACTAAGTCGTGCGATACACGCACAATCGCACACATTCATCCGCATTGACTCAATCGCACACATCATTCATCCGCATTGACTCAATCGCACGCATCACTCATCCGTATGACTCAATCTCATGCATCACTCATCCGCATGACTCAATCGCACGCATCACTCATCCGCATGACTCAATCTCACACACACACACAGTCGCACGACTCAGTCGCACGACTCACCCAGTCGCACGGCTTAGTCGCATGATCGACCCAGTCGCCCAAACAGCAGAATCGTGACTGCAGAAGTGCAGAGCAGCCTCCGGCTGCTCCGTGCACGGGTTTTAGACCACAAGGACTTCCAGAAACACTCTACTAACATACACAAATAAGAAGAACACGCAGAAGACATCACACACCCACGCGACCACATGTGTTCGGGTTGGACCCGAACACCCGAAACCCTAGAATGGACAGCAGAAAAAAACGAGCAAGAAAGGGACAACCAAGGTCGTCTACCTGCAAGGATGGAGTAGACTAGGTTGTAGATGAAGTCTAGATGACGAATACAAGAGCAAACGGGGTGATTTTGGTGCAAGGAAGGAGATGTAAAGTGAAGAAGAAGAATGAAGATGAAGAAAGTGAAGAAAATGAGTCTAGGGCTGGGAAAAATGGGGTTTTTATACCCAACCCAAGTTTGCAAAACATCAATTTTAGTCCCTGCACTTAGCCCCCGAGTTCCCAAAGATTGTTTCGGTTGAAAACGACTTTAAAAGTGTTTGTTATATTAATGATGGAAGTGTAATAAATGGTAATTTGTACTTAAAAATGCCATTATCAATAATAATATTATTATATAAAAACGATATATTTAGTGATAATAACGATGAAATTTGTAAAAGTTTTAAGCATAGAACACGTTCACGAAGAAACACAAGCACAAAGATAGTAAAGCAAGTAGGATATCCACACCAGGAGTTAATAAAGATGAGGAATGAATGATCAAGGAAAAGTTAACGAAAACCGCGTTAATTGACGGGCCTTGTGGTGACGGATGTCACAGTATCCCCCAGTTGAGAGAATTTCGTCCCGAAATTCAGTTGGAGTTAGGTCCAAGAGTGTCATCCTCGAACAGATGTGGATATTTAAGTTTCATCTGATCTTCCCGTTCCCATGTAAACTCTGGCCCTCGTTTTGAATTCCATCTTACGCGAACAATTGGTATCCTACTGCGCTTCAATTGCTTGACCTTTCAATCCATGATCTCAATGGGTTCCTCAACAAAATGAAGCTTTTCGTCAATCTTGATGTCCTCAATTGGTATGTGAAGTGATTCATCAGCCAAACACTTCTTGAGGTTCGACACGTGGAAAGTATCATGTACGCCGCTGAGTTCTTGTGGTAACCTTAATCGGTAAGCCACTAGACCAAACCTTTCTGTAATCTCGAATGGTCCTACGTATCTTGGGTCTAACTTCCCTTTCTTTCCAAATCGAATGATTCCCTTCCAAGAAGAGACTTTGAGTAAAACTTAATCTCCAATGTTAAATTCTAGAGGCTTCCGATGGTTGTCGGCATAGCTCTTTTGGCGATCTTTAGCAGCTTTTAGTCTGTCTTTGATTGGAAAATCTTGTCGGTTATTTCTTGAATGATCTCTGGGCCTGTTAAATGACTTTCCCTAATCTCGGCCCAACAGACAGGAGACCTGTATTTTCTTCCATACAACGCTTCGAACGGAGCACACCCAATGCTGGTATGTGTAACACCCGATTATTTTTAAAAGACAAGATATGAGGAATAAAAAAAAGAAAGAAAGGCAATTAAGTCCAGGTGGAGGGACTAAAAGTGTCCAAAAAAACAAAACTTTAAAAAAGTTGGTGTAAAGGTGGGCATGTCCGCCCACCCTCACTTCACATCAACATCTTCTTCATTTTTAGAGAGAGAGAGAGCAGGGGAAACTCTCGGCTTGTAGGAGAAGAAGAAGAAGTGAACGAATTCAAGGTAAGAATTCGTGGTTTTTATGTTTTTAGGACGGGTTTTATCCCGGTTATATGCTTTGGTGCTTATGTGATGTGTTTGTGCTCGGGTGTGTGTGTGTGTGTGTGTTGTTTTAGGTGTTTGAGCTCATTGCAAGTGGGTTAGAAAGGAAGAAACACCCAAGTTGCATCAGGTGAGTTCTAGACCCTGATTTTTACTTGTTTTAAACTATCTTTGGGGCTGAAAATGTATTAAAATGATTTTCAAAGCTTATGTATGTTTACATGTATGTAATGTACATGTTGTATGTTGATTCTTGAATGCTTATAGGTTGTTCAAGTTTATAATAGCCATATTAAGCTTAGAACAGATGGGTTTGATGATTGGGTTTGAAAACATACTGGAAATATGTTACACAGAAGGTCCTGTTGGATCTAGAAAGGCTGGTGCAACCAAAACCAAGTCACTTAGAAGATTTTGGTACAACAGATAAAGGACTTCCTGAAGCTAAGTGTGGAACTTCCGAAGAAAAAAGGAGCTCTTCCGAAGACAAAGTGTAATACTTACTTCTGAAGGAAAAGTTCCAACTTCCGAAGACAAAGAACCTACTTCCGAAGTTCAAGACTTAGAAAGAAAGATCTGAAGTCAACTTCCGAAGTACAGAAGTCCTCAAGCCTCGGAAGTATAGAAGCCTCTTCCGAAGTATAAGTGGCTTCGGAGGAACTTGTTCTTCCGAAGCCAACTTACCTTCGGAAAACACTGCTATTATCCAGTGGACATAAGTATGGTCTCCCTGACACATCGCTGCAAATCTCTGAGATACTGCATGGCGTTTTCTCAAAAGCCATGCAGTTGACCATACTTTAATCCACTATTTACCTTTTTATGTTAGTACAGTTGCCATCTTTAGTTGGTGACAAAAGGTAAGTCATGGACATGTCATGACTACCATATCTTAGATAATACTTTATCTAAGATACCTTAACTTTAGCATTGTAGTATATGCTTTAGTCTTAGGTTTCCAGCTGGTATCAAAGTATATCCAGCTGTAGGATCTAGTATATATAGTTTCTCATTGTAACTCATGTATCATGCTTGTAAGAGTCTTGCAGTATCTTGAGTTGAGGAGTAATATATACAAGTGCCTTGAAAATTTATTTCTGTGTGTTCCTTTACTACTTATTATATTATTATCAACTCTTGTAAAAGACTTTACTTCATCTGAATTGAGTGCTTCTATAAGTGAGTTTGAGAGAAATCCAAGTGTCTAAGTGATAAACCAGATCCTGCAATTGGTATCAGAGCTTTTTAGGCTCTTGATTGTGAGATCTTACCATCCAAATCAACCAGTTTTTCACTCCTCCTTATACCTCACTCAAAATGGCCCTCAACAAATCTGAAGTAGAGATGGGGATGATGATCAAAGCACCCATAATCACCCCTAAAAACTTCAGGTCCTGGAGCAGAAGAATGGAAGGCTGATGCTAATGTTGCTAATGCTGCTGCTAATGATCAACTGTTTGAGCTTCCCAGGCCTAGACCAAATTCTCCAAGTGCTGCAATACATCAAGCTTCCATTATTCACAGATCCGATAGTCTAACTATATCATGGAATAGTGAAGCTTCAACAAGTGAATCACCTACTAAGCCTTAAAGCTCATCAGGTGATCCACCATAACACCAGGCAGAAGGAGGTACTATTTTGAAGGAACAGGCAAATGTTAATACTACTTCACAGCCAACTACTGATGATGTTTCTCATTCATTCAATCAGTCCTCATTGAATGACTTTGAAATAGCAGCTGGACAGAGTGTTCTAGTTCTTGAGCAGAATATGTCTAACTTGGATCTATCTCTGCAATGGAAGTGATTCCTCGTCTTAGGATTCACAACACTCCTCCAACTGAGAACATCATAGGGAGTGTCTTTGAGGGTGTGAGAACAAGAGGACATACTCATCAAGGGAATGTCTGCTTGTACTCATGCTTTCTATCTCAAATGGAACCCAAGAAGGTAGAAGATGCCTTGAAAGATAGTAGCTGGATTGAATCGATGCAAGAGAAGCTGCTTCAATTCAAGAGATAGAAGGTATGGAACCTATGTCCGCTACCATCTGGTCAACTACCTATAGGCACCAAATGGGTTTTCAGAAACAAGAGAGATGATAGAGGCTTGATCATCAAGAATAAGGTAAGACTTGTAGTTCAAGGATACACTCAAGAGGAAGGAATCGATTATACTGATGTCTTTGCACCAATTGCAAGACTTGAGGCAGTTAGGATCTTCCTTGCTTATACTGCATCCAAGGACTTCACAGTATACCAACTTGATGTCAAGTGTGCATTTCTATATGGGGATATAGATAGGGAAGTCTATGTATGCCAACCTCCAGGATTTGAAGATCCACAGCACCCTAACTATGTGTGCAAATTGGATAAAGCTCTATATGGGCTGCACCAAGCACCTAGGCTGTGGTATGAGACTTTGTCTCAGTTTCTTCTAAAGAATGGCTACACTAGAGGTACCATTGATATGACTCTTCATCAGAAGATCTGGAAAGGACATTTTGTTCGTACAAGTCTATGTTGATGACATCATATTTGGTTCCTCAAATGACCACATATGCAAGGACTTTGAGAGCATTATGAAGAAAAAATTTGAGATGAGCTCCATGGGAAAAATGGACTTTTTCCTTGGAATTCAGGTAAAGCAAATGAAGGAAGGGTTCTTCATTAATCAATCTAAATATGTCTCTGACATCTTAGAAAGATTTGAGATGAAGGATTGCAAGCCTGCCAAGACACCCATACCCAGAAACCATAATCTTTGTCCTGACTTTGAAGGGGAGGATACTGATCAATATCAGTATAGGGTAATTATTGGTTCTCTGATGTATCTAACAACCAGTAGACCTGATATCATGTTTGCTACTTGCATTTGTGCAAGATATCAGGCTGCTCCAAAGGTGTCTCACCTAGCTGCTGTTAAGAGAATCCTTAGATACCTCAAAGGAGCACCTAAACTAGGTCTCTGGTATCCCAGAAACAAAGATTTCAATCTTTATGGATACTCTGACAGTGACTATGGGGCTGCAATATTGACAAAAAATCAACATCAGGAGGATGTCAATTTCTTGGTGGAAGGATCATCTCATGACAATGCAAGAAACAATCCTGTGTCTCTACATCAACTGTTGAAGCTGAATACATTGTTGCTACTAGCTGCTGTGCTCAACTGCTATGGATTCAAAATCAGATGTTAGACTGTTGGACCAAAAGAACCAATGAGCCAAGATCAGAAAACCTCTAAGTCCCACATGGTATCACAACAACTGCTGAAAGCCTCATCAGTAGTTTGACAAGTGCTGAAGACTTCAACAGCTGAAGATCAAGTGCTGAAGACCTCAACAGCTGAAGAAACAAAGTGCTGAAGTACAACAGCTGAAGAACACAAGTGCTGAAGCTGAAAGACCAAAGTACTGAAGTACAACAGCTGAAGAGTTTACAAGTGCTGAAGATCAACAACTGATGTACAAGGTCTGAAGACAAAGACTGAAGACATCAGCTGATGATATCTACTGAAGTCATCAGCTGATGAAACACCTGAAGGTCAAAGTCTGAAGATCAAGTACTGAAGCCTCAGTAGTTTGTCACAACTGCTGTAGAGTACTTCTTCAGTAGTTGTGATATCAGTAGTTTTATATTTTTATGTTTCAGTAGTTTTGTAAAACGACTGAAGAGCTTGTTATTCAGTCGTTGTAGTTTCAGTAGTTTTATATTTTGTACTTAACATGCTGATATATTCTCAGTAGTTGTGAACATTTCAGTAGCTTGTTAAGAATTAGTTATTTTGTATTAGATCTGCCAGTTGTCACTTTCCGTGATAACAGCAGTGATTGTTGCACTCTATATAAGGAGTGACAACTTATTGTAACTATGGATGAATGAATGGAATGAATGAATGATTTGATTAGAATATTCTACCTCTATAAACATTCCTTCAAATCAGAAATATATATTCTCTCCCTATAACCGTATGCGCTCTTAATGCTTACAAGTATCGATTGCTTGCTACAATTTGTCTAATTCTAGTTTGTATTCCGCTGCTTTGTATTCTAATACATCAAACTTGTGATCACTGATCATGTCATAGACTATGGATTTAACTTTATGAGTACTCCTATCCATATTGACAACACTAGTGCTATCTCCATTACTGAAAATCTAATGAAGCACTCTAAGACTAAGCACATTGACATCGGGTATCATTTCATTAGAGATATTCATGAGAAAAATGTAATCAAGTTAATCAAAGTTGATTCAAATGAACAATATGCTGATCTGTTCACCAAATCTTTTGATGAACAAAGATTCAAGTATCTCATAACCGCTATTGGGATGATAAACATTGATTAATCTGATCTCTTTTGAAAACCTTTTAATATGTAAGTCTTGTGTCAATACAATTTAAGCCCTATTACAAGAAATTCTCTCTGAAATTTTCTAAGTGTAAATTCCTTCCGAAGAGAAATTAACCTTCAGAAGACATTCGCATATCTTCCAAAGCAAAATTTCTCAAAGGATAACTTTCTTCTTGGAAGAATTTTTGGCCTTGGAAGAAGCGATTGATTGTATATCAGATCTACTTCCGAAACTTACAAATTCTCTATTCGGAAGCAACTCTAACCTTCGGAAGCAAAGTTTTGGCTTCGAAAGTAAGAATTGCCTTCGGAAGACAAGTTACCTTTGGAAATATTTTACACTTGGAAGAAGAGATTTCACTGTTATGAGTCTCACTCAAAACTTTGCTACCAAAACAAAGGAGGGTTGGGAACGAATGAAATTGCTCCACCATACTCTTATGAGCCTATAAGACAACCAAGGTGTGGTATTAAAGAGCAAGAGGTTCCATCTGCTGACCCACCTTCTTATGAGTCAAAGAATGATGCACTATGAAGACCATCACAGGGAAGAACCAGGTAATTATGCCCTACCCTACCAATGATGATCAAACCTTGACCACCAAAGCCAGAAGAAGCAAAGCTAAGGCAGCCAGAAAAACTGCCAAGAAAGTGGCTGAGTCCAAGCTAAAGATAGACCCAAAGCAAAAAGGTATATTCATCTCAGCTGGATTCCAGGTGGTTGGAAACTCTTATTCAGAAAGGGGTAGTACCAGCACTCCTGTCCTACCAAAGGATCAAAAGTTAAAGGGAAAAGTTGCTAATGAAGACAAAAAGAACAAGAAACAACAATCCTCAAATCCCCAAAAGATTAACATTGCATGCATAATGTGTGGTCTGCAAAACCATATGGCCAAAGATTGTTACTACAATCCTGCTATCACACATTATGCAAATAATGTTAAAAAGGAAGGAGTCAGGGAAGGTTTCTCATTCGGACCATATCAAATGGTTCAAGTGATGAAAAAGGGAAAGCTTGTTTCCGAAGCAAGGCTGCTTTCGGAAGAAGATTCTTCTTCCGAAAGAAAAAGGCTTCGGAAGCTAAAGCTGTCAAGACTCAGAAGAACAAAAGAGTCCCCTTGAAACCATCCCAGAAGAAGACTGCTTCGAAGAAAAGGTGGTGAAGGTTTCTTCCGAAAGGAAAGAAGCTTCGGAAGAATGCCAAGTTACAAAAGCTTCAACAAGCTCATCCTCCATGATCAACCAAGGATGGAATGGAAGATCAAGGAAGATGTTGTAGCCCAAACCTCTTCTTCAAGACATCCATTGAACCCCCATGCATAAATTTTGGTTCATTATATCCATTTTGGAACCCCCATGCTGGATTCCAGGTGGTTGGAAACTCTTATTCAGGAAGGGGTGTAGTACCAGCACTCCTGTCCTACCAAGGATCAGAGTTAAGGGAAAAGTTGCTGATGAAGACAAAAAGAACAAGAAACAACAATCCTCAAATCCCCAAAAGATTACATTGCATGCATAATGTGTGGTCTGCAAAACCACATGACCAAAGATTGTTACTACAATCCTGCTAGCACACATTATGCAAATAATGTTAAAAAAGAAGGAGTCAGGAAATGTTTCACATTCGGACCATATCAAATGGTTCAAGTGATGAAAAAGGGAAAGCTTGTTTCCGAAGCAAGGCTCCTTTCGGAAGAAGATTCTTCTTCCGAAAGGAAAGGCTTCGGAAGCTAAAGCTGTCAAGACTCAGAAGAACAAAAGAGTCCCCTTGAAACCATCCCAGAAGAAGACTGCTTCGGAAGAAAAGGTGGTGAAGGCTTCTTCCGAAAGGAAAGAAGCTTCGGAAGAATGCCAAGTTACAAAAGCTTCAACAAGCTCATCCTCCATGATCAACCAAGGGATGGAATGGAAGATCAAGGAAGATGCTGTAGCTCAAACCTCTTCTTCAAAGACATCCATTGAACCCCCATGCATAAATTTTGGTTCAATTATATCCATTTTGGAACCCCCATGCTGGATTCCAGGTGGTTGGAAACTCTTATTCAGGAAAGGGGTGTAGTACCAGCACTCCTGTCCTACCAAGGATCAAAAGTTAAAGGGAAAAGTTGCTGATGAAGACAAAAAGAACAAGAAACAGCAATCCTCAAATCCTTAAAAGATTAACATTGCATGCATAAATTGTGGTCTGCAAAACCACATGGCCAAAGATTGTTACTACAATCCTGCTAGCACACATTATGCAAATAATGTTAAAAAAGAAGGAGTCAGGGAAGTTTCTCATTCGACCATATCAAATGGTTCAAGTGATGAAAAAGGGAAAGCTTGTTTCTTAAGCAAGGCTGCTTTCGGAAGAAGATTCTCTTCCGAAAGGAAAAGGCTTCAGAAGCTAAAGCTGTCAAGACTCAGAAGAACAAAAGAGTCCCCTTGAAATCCCAGAAGAAGACTGCTTCGAAAGAAAAGGTGGTGAAGGCTTCTTCCGAAAGGAAAGAAGCTTCGGAAGAATGCCAAGTTACAAAAGCTTCAACAAGCTCATCCTCCATGATCAACCAAGGATAGAATGGAAGATCAAGGAAGATGCTATAGCCCAAAACTCTTCTTCAAAACATCCATTGAACCCATGCATAATTTTGGTTCAATTATATCATTATCTTTGGAAGAACCCAAGACCAATAAAGCTTGGTTTCCAATCAAAACTAATCATCTCATCTTATGTGCAGGACATCTATATGACAAGAATAACAACATTTGGACTGTAGATAGTGGATGCTCTAGGCACATGACAGGGAACAGATCTCTCCTTCAATAATTTCAATATTATGATGGAGGTCCTGTCTAGTTTGGAGGTGAGGTCCGGAGGATATATTTCTGGCAGAGGGAGTATATCCAATGGTATGTTAACAGTTGACAAAGTTAACTTTGTCAAACAGCTTGAACACAATCTGTTAAGTGTTTCTCAATTCTGTGATCAAAAGCACCAAATGCTTTTCACAGAACATGAGTGCATTATCCTCAAACCAGGGATGACAATTCCTCCGGAATTGGTGCTTCTTAGATCTCCCAGGAAAGGAGATATGTACAAGCTTGATATGAACAATGCTTCCCCAATGGGTGAAGTATCATGCTTTCTTTCCAAAGCTGATAGTGATAAGTCAACACTGTGGCATAAACGTATGTGCCATGTAAATTTTAAGACAATTAATAATTTGGCTAAAAACAACTTGGTACATGGTTTGCCTAAAAAGGAGTTTTTCTGCAAAGACAACTGTGTTGCATGCCTGAAAGGGAAACAACACAGGACGTCTCATAATCCAAATATGTTAACTCTATCACTACTCCATTCACTTATTGCACATGGATCTTTTTGGTCCCACAAGTATAATGAGCATTGGAAGGAAGTCATATTGCCTTGTGATAGTTGATGATTTTACAAGATTCACATGGGTATTCTTTTTAAGAACTAAAGATGAAACTGCTGAAACATTAAAACCTTTTATTCTTAAAATAGAAAATCAAATTGATCACAAGGTTAAAATAATTAGATGTGATCAAGGGACTGAGTTTAAGAATTCATTCTTGACTCATTCTGTAACTCAAAAGGGATTGCCAGACAATATAGTGCTCCCAGAACTCCTCAACAAAATGGTGTTGCTGAGAGGAGGAATACGACACTTATTGAGGCTGCTCAAACTATGTTAGCTGATTCAAAGCTACCTCTAACATTCTGGGCAGAGGCAGTCAGCACTGCATGCTATGTGCAGAACAGAGTTCTTGTAGTTAAGCCCCATGGAAAAACCCCTTATGAGCTATGGAACAAGAGGCCACCGTTCATTGGCTTTCTAAGGTCCTTTGGCAGCAGGTGTACCATACTTAACACAAAGGACAATTTAGCAAAATTTGCTGAAAAGTCGGATGATGCTATCTTTGTTGGATACTCTTCTAGCTCCAAAGCTTACAGAGTATACAACATTAAGAATCAACAATTTGAGGAGTCATCCAATATAGTTGTTAATGAGCACACTCCTTGTGTTAGGGGGAATGAACCTGATCACATCTTTGATTTAGAATTGTTTCCAAACTATTCTCAACCCTCTTGTGAGAATGTTTCAGCTGGAATAGGTGCTCAAAATGATGTTGATGCTACTACTAATGATCAACTGTTTGAGCTTCCCAGGCCTAGACCAAATTCTCCAAGTGCTGCAATACATCAAGCTTCCACTATTCACAGATCCGATAGTTTAACTATATCAAGGAATAGTGAAGCTTCAACAAGTGAGTCACCTACTGAGCCTCAAAACTCATCAGGTGATCCACCACAACACCAGGCAGAAGGAGGTAGTATTTTGAAGGAACAGGCAACTGTTAATACTACTTCACAGCCAATTATTGATGATGTTTCTCATTCATTCAATCAGTCCTCATTGAATGACTTTGAAATAGCAGCTGGATAGAGTGTTCTAGTTCCTGAGTAGAATATGTCTAACCTGGATCTATCTCTGCAACTGGAAGTGATTCCTCATCTTAGGATTCACAACACTCATCCACTGAGAACATCAAGGGAATGTCTCTAAGGGTGTGAGAACAAGAGGACAGACTCATCAAGGAATGTTTGATTGTACTCATGCTTTCTATCTCATATGGAACCCAAGAAGGTAGAAGATGCCTTGAAAGATAGCAGCTGGATTGAATCGATGCAAGAGGAGCTACTTCAATTCAAGAGACAGAAGGTATGGAACCTATGTCCGCTACCATCTGGTCAACTACCTATAGGCACCAAATAGGTTTTTAGAAACAAGAGAGATGATAGAGGCTTGACCATCAAGAATAAGGCAAGACTTGTGGTTCAAGGATACACTCAAGAGGAAGGAATCGATTATACTAATGTCTTCGCACCAGTTGCAAGACTTGAGGCGGTTAGGATCTTCCTTGCTTATGCTGCATCTAAGGACTTCACAGTATACCAACTTGATGTCAAGTGTGCTTTTCTATATGGGGACATAGACAGGGAAGTCTATGTATGCCAACCTCCAGGATTTGAAGATCCACAGCACTCCAACTATGTGTGCAAATTGGATAAAGATCTATATGGGCTGCACCAAGCACCTAGGCTGTGGTATGAGACTCTGTCTCAGTTTCTTCTGAAGAATGGCTATACTAGAGGTACCATTGACAAGACTCTCTTCATCAGAAAGTCTGGAAAGGACATTTTGCTCGTACAAGTCTATGTTTATGACATCATATTTGGTTCCTCAAATGACCAATGTGCAAGGACTTTGAGAGCATTATGAAGAAGAAGTTTGAGATGAGCTCCATGGGAAAAATGGACTTTTTCCTTGGAATTCAGGTAAAGCAACTAAAGGTGTCTTATCTGGCTGATATCATCCTGACCTTGAGGAAGGGCAATTATTGGTTCTCTGATGTATCTAATAGCAAGTAGACCTGATATCATGTTTGCTACTTGCATTTGTGCAAGATATCAGGCTGCTCCTAAGGTGTCTATCTGGCTGCTGTTAAGAGAATCCTCAAATACCTCAAAGGAGCACCTAAACTAGGTCTCTAGTATCCCAGAAACACGGATTTCAATCTTTATGGATACTATGACAGTGACTATGGAGGCTGCAATATTGACAAAAATCAACATCAGGAGGATGTCAATTTCTTGGTGGAAGGATCATCTCATGGCAATGCAAGAAACAATCCTGTGTCTCTACATCAACTGCTGAAGCTGAATACATTGGCTGCTAGCTGTGTGCTCAACTGCTATGGATTCAAAATCAGATGTTGGACTATGGATTCACTTCATGAGTACTCCTATCCATATTGACAACAACAGTGCTATCTCCATTACTGAAAATCCGGTGAAGCACTCCAGACTAAGCACATTGACATCAGGTATCATTTCATTAGAGACATTCATGAGAAAAATCTAATCAAGTTAATCAAAGTTGATTCAAATGAACAATATGCTGATTGTTTACCAAAGCTTTTGATGAACAAGGTTAAGTATCTCATAACAGCTATTGGGATGATAAATTGATTAATCTGATCTCTTTTGAAAACCTTTTTTAATATGTAAGTCTTGTGTCAATACAATTTAAGCCCTGTTACAAGAAATTCTCCCTGAAAATTTCTAAGTGTAAATTACTTCCGAAGAGAAATTAACCTTCGGAAGACATTCTCATATCTTCCGAAGCATAATTTCTCAAAGGATAACTTTCTTCTCGGAAGAATTTTTGGTATCGGAAGAAGCGATTGATTGTATATCAGATCTACTTCTGAAACTTACAAATTCTCTTTTCGGAAGCACCTCTAACCTTCGGAAGCAAAGCTTTGGCTTCGAAAGTAAGAATTGCCTTCGAAAGACAAGTTACCTTCGGAAATGTTTTACACTCAGAAGAGAGATTTCACTGTGTAATGTAAATTTCTTAGGCCCCACACTGTAAAAAGCAAAGGTTTTGTTAATGATGTCAGATTATTTAACTGATTTTAACCTTACCGCCACTGTTATTTCATCCACTAAACCATCACATCACCTTATCCTAACCCCATTACCGCCTTTCCATAATCTTTTAAATAATATCGACTGTTCACTTTCACTCTCTTACTTGCAAATTTTACAGCCCTAAATTTCTCCTACTCAACTTTACCCAGCTCAAATCATCCCCATTCAACTTTCCAAATGGCCTTAACCCTCAGCACAACTAGTCGCATTTCTTGATTCATCAAGAGATAGTGACTTCTCAGATATCATCTCCTTTCTAACCCAATCTTCCTATTACACCGCTCTGACTGTAAACCCCACAATTTACTCAAACCATATGTCTGAATTTGGGCAATGGTCAGATTGAAACCCTAAATGGGGTTCGTGTCATTCGATCGAGCGTTTGTGGCCAGGAGTTGGTCATTTCTGAACAGATCATCAGGGAGCATTTAGAGCTTCATGATGAGGGCGCTCCAACGGAATTCCCCAAAGCAGATTTGGACAATTCTTATCTCCAATGGGATATGGTGGAGACCTTAGCAGGTCAACTGTCTACAAATTTAACTTCTCGTACAAATGAAAGTTCCTGCTACATGTAGCCCTTCACTGCTTGTCGAATAAATCTGGGGGATGGGATCAAATCCCATATGAACTTGGGTGCCTTGTTCATGGGTTGGTAAAACGCCTCTGCTTCAACTATTCAAGTGTGCTGACTAACCTCATGGGAAATCTTCAGAAGGACACATTCTCATGTATCCCAGGTTTCTCCAGCACATAATCAACTACGAGCTGGAGCAGAGCAAGCTTGTCTGTGCAGCTGCTCTGACTGCTCCTCAAATGAGGCCGACCATCTTCAAGACTTTGAAGAGAGTGTCCACCAACTTCACAGGAAGAGATACTGCACTTCTTCCAGGTATGATTGAGCCAACGGCTCCTGGTGACATCCCTGTTAACCCCACAGGTGATGAACCCACACCAACAACTACCCCCACTTTGCCAAATCTACCTTCTCCAACCATTACCTTTACTTATCAAAGACGTCCCAAACGAACCCTTGTTCAATCTTCTCTATTGAACAAGCTCCTCATGTTCTACCCAAAAGACTAGAGTGGAACAAAGGGCTCCCACTCAGCCTGAGGTCCAACCATCCTTCACAATCGACCTCAATATGGGTCCTGAGTCTCCTCAGTCTCAGACCCATGAGCCCACAACCCAAGCTAAAAGCCCTCAGGGTGAGTCTCTATACTCCCCTAAGCAGCCAAAAAGGGACAACCCTATCACAGGCTCAAACTTTAGATATTGATCAAATCTCCGGGTCATTAGTTTCACTTCCATATCCTTTATCGACCTTTTAATTGGAACTGATGAAGATATTATGTCTCTTAAGGGCAATGAAGTTGATCCACAACACCCTCTCAAGGATCAAAAGAGCCCAGAAAGACCTCTTGTCTCTAGCCCCCATCAGCAAAGCTTTATTGAGGTGAGTCCCACTAATGTGGAGGGAACTCATGTAGATTCAGCTGCCACTACTAGAGGATTCTCAGTGGATCCTCAAGACAGTGGTAACATCACTGAGACTGAATCTACGGCAACCATGCCCTTTGATGACTCTGAAAGGGACATCTTTGAGCAAGGGAAACCAGGGTGCCCAGAAACCATATCTGGTGGTGAGGATGAACATACAAGGTATGTTACCTCATCTCCTCGTGATTCTTCACAAGAAGATGAGGGAAGAATGCAACTTACCATCCATGACCTACTTTCTAAAGTCTCAAATCTTGAATCAAAGGTTAAGACTTTAGAGGATAGGTCTGCCACTCAGCAACTTGAGATTGAATCTCTCAAGGCCAAACTAGCTGAGAAACAGATTGAGAGGTCTGTTAGGCATGTACCAATTCGGGTCTCCTTGACCTCTTCCTCTAGCTCATCAAGCTCTCAAGATGATGCTACCAAAAAGGGGGAGAGTGTTCAGAGACAAAGTCAAAGACAAGAGGAAACCCAAAGTCAAGCTCTCACTTCCTTGAGATCAAAATATCCCGTGCAACAAGCTTCAATCTTCCTGAGCCTCCTCCAGTTGTTATTCAAGTGGATCAAAGGATGCTCCAAGATCTCAATAGGTTCTTTAACAAGTTCCTATTGGAATCTCTTATAGAACAGCCAAGTCCTGATATGTCTGTGATCTACTTCGGAGCTCAAGAGCTTCGGAGGTTAATGCGCCTTCTACCATTTTGAGGAAGTTGGTTAACCTAAGGTCCCAGTGGAACCTAAGATTAACTTCCGAAGCTGAGATTGTTGCTACGGAAGGACTATTCTCATTATCCGATGATCTAATAGTCACAGATGCAATCCTGGAACTTGTATCTGAGGTTAATAGGGAGGATTTTCTCACCCAACCTTTAGCTCTAACATCAGCATTAACTCCAGCTCCCATCTCTACTACTCAACTTGAATCTTCCATCCAAGAACCCCCAAAGTCTAGTACTTCCGAACACATCAAAGGAAAGAGGAAGATGACTTCAGAAGAGCTTCAGGAGGAAGAAAGGTTGGAGAAACTCAAAAGAAAAGGTAGGCTGACAACTTGAAAACTGCTAGCTGCAAGTACCAAAGCAGCTGCGGCCAACCAGGAGGCGGTCAACAACCAAAAAAGGGTAGAGATTATCAATAGACTTGGTAGTCTAGAAGCTGCAACTGAAGATGTACTCCTGCTACCATTAGAGAAGTTAATAGAGATGGAAAAGGCAACCTTGCTTTTAAAATAGCAAAAAGAAGAAGCTGAAAGGTTGGCCTTAGAAGAAGAAGGGAGAGGAAAGAAAAAGAAGTTGATCTACAGCTCAGGAGGGAAAGGATAACTACTTCCTAACCTCCAGAGGTTTCTCTCAAGATGAATTATCTCCACATAATAATGATACGATCTTATGGCTCTTCAACAAAGAGCAAAATCAAATGGAGAAAGAGAGAAAGAGAGCTGAAAGGGAAAAGCTATTGCAGAAGAAGAAGAAGGAAGAGGAAGCAGGACTGACTGTTGCCAAGAAAATAGGTGAGAAGGCCTGGATGAAGAGCTATCTCAAAGCTCATGGCTTCTCTGGCAGGCAGGTGGGTCCTATGTCAGAAAAGACTCTCTAGCGACATGTTAGTGACATTAAGGCTGACATCCGTGCGGGGAAGAGGAAGGAGATGTATAGAAGGGGACAGGGGATGACCTTCAAAGCAACCACTCAACCCAAACTCCAAACCCAACCACAACCTAAACCTTTACCCTTTTCACTCCCCATCAAAACCGAACCAACCACTAAACCATACACCCCTGAACCTACACCATTACCCCTACCAACGCCTTCACCTACTCATCCTCCAACCCAAAAATCTAGCCAGAACCCAAACACCTCAACCTACCCATCAACCCATCAAACCATCCCCTCAGCCTTTGAAACATCTCTCCTTAGAAGAATTCAAGGCAGTCAAGACAAAGCTCATAAAATGCACAACTCTGAGCGATATCTTCTGTAAAGAGGATTCTGTCAATTTGACCTATGTTGACGATCCTCAAGTTCCCTCACTAGAGATCAATTTCTTGATCTGCCCAGAGCAACATTGGACCAAGCTGTAATCTCCTTGGCCTCAATTCAGACACTTTGAATGAGGAAGAAATGAAGTTAAGGAGAAGGCTAGTGACTCTATTGGATACCAAGAAAAGTGATCGGGTGCCAATACAACCTCTTGCACCTAGAAAGAAGATCATCCAATGGAGGTTCGAAGACTCTTCTCACAACTTTGTTGTTGAAAGAGAGAATGGAGAGCTCAACAAGCTGAGTGTCTCATCTCTGCTACACTTAAGCAGATTTGACATTGCTGAGTTAGCAGAGAAGACATTCTCCAACCCTTCAAACTCTGATGTAGCTGCCCATATCAGAAATCATCTAGGCAGCCTTCATATGGCCGAGCTAACAACTAGAAGCAAGGTTGAAGAAGAGTTGAAACTGAGAGAGAAGGTGGAAAGGAAGGGATCAGCAACCAAAGGCAAAGCCTTTTTACAAATGGTTGAAGGTCCTGAACTTGGATCCATAGTTAAATGGAGTATGACTATAACTCCCGTCAACTAAGTCTTTTCAGGGGGACACAACAAAGGGTACATGTCATTCAGAGTGATAGACTGGATCTCCTATCCACCAATGACTTGTACAAGCTTCTCAGCACCACTTCAAGGAAGAACAAAGAGAGACAAATATCTTTTGTCCTTGGTGCTGAAAGCTTTGAGAAGCAGAAATAAGTGAGGTTTTGGTAGCATCAACCTAGGGGGAGTTTGTTGGATCTAGAAAGGTTGGTGCAACCAAAACCAAGTCACTTAGAAGATTTTAGTACAACAAATAAAGGACTTACGAAGCTAAGTGTGGAACTTCCGAAGGAAAAAGGAGCTCTTCCGAAGACAAAGTGTAAAACTTACTTCCGAAGGAAAAGTACCAACTTCCGAAGACAAAGAACCTACTTCCGAAGTTCAAGACTTAGAAAGAAAGATCTGAAGTCAACTTCCAAAGTAGAAAAGTCCTCAAGCCTCGGAAGTATAGAAGCCTCTTCCGAAGTATAAGTGGCTTCGGAGGAACTTGTTCTTCCGAAGCCAACTTACCTTCGGAAAACACTGCTATTATCCAGTGGACATAAGTATGGTCTCCCTGACACTCCGCTGCAAATCTCTGAGATACTGCATGGCATTTTCTCAAAATCCATGCAGTTGACCATACTTTAATCCACTATTTACCTTTTTATGTTAGTACAGTTGCCATCTTTAGTTGGTGACAAAAGGTAGTCATGGACATGTCATGACTACCATATCTTAGATAATACTTTATCTAAGATACCTTAACTTTAGCATTGTAGTATATGCTTTAGTCTTAGGTTTCCAGCTGGTATCAAAGTATATCCGGCTGTAGGATCTAGTATATATAGTTTCTCATTGTACTCATGTATCATGCTTGTAAGATTCTTGTAATATCTTGAGTTGAGAAGTAATATATACAAGTGCCTTGAAAATTTATTTCTGTGTGTTCCTTTACTACTTATTATATATTATCAACTCTTGTAAAAGACTTTACTTCATTTGAATTGAGTGCTTCTATAAGTGATTTTGAGAGAAATCCAAGTGTCTAAGTGATAAACCTGATCCTGCAGGTCCATGCGCCTAGATAAGGCTCATATGCCTGAAAATGCCTTAGAAAGGTTTAAGTGTAATCCATGCGCCTAAACAGTAGCTCATGCGCCTAAGATTACCTGGAAATGTTTGAGTACGGCCCATGTGCCTGAACAGTGGTCCATGCGCCTAGAAATGTTAGCCGACGATTAAGTGTAGGGCCATGCGCCCCAATAGTGCCCAGCGCCCAAGTGGCTCATGCGCCTAAGTGTCATGCGTTCAAATTATCCACGCGTCTAAGTGTTCATACGCACAAATAGTGCCCATGCGCCTGAATAGTTCATGCGCCTAAAGTGATAAATGATTAAGTGTTGGCTGATGTGCCTACATAGTGATGAAAAGCCCAAACAGGGCTCATGCGCCAAACAGTTCTCATGTGCCTAAGCACTTAGAAATTTTTACTGAATTTTCTAGGATCTGTGCTTTAGGTTTTTGACCAAGGTTGACTAGGACTTATTAATGATGATGTTTCATGCATGATATGATAATTACGATTGTCCTATTATTGTTATTGTTATTATTATTATTATAGTATGTGACTTACGTGGTATGTATTATCGTAACGTAAAGTATATAGTAATAATAAAGTGAAAGAGCAATAAAGAAAAGAAGAGGAATATTAATAAATGTTAACAAGTCTTGCAAGCTTATAGGAGGGACACGACCGTGTTTTCATTAGCTCAACTGTGTTACGGGTTAGCTACCCTATTATGCACACAGGGCCAATCAATTGAGATTGGCAGGACCCTTGTAGCGTATCTTGGGTGATTGGGTTGGCCTTGTACACAGTACACGAAAAGAGTATCTCAGATTGGCAGGACCCTTGTAGCGTATTTGTTCATATAGTTAATGCGTGCTCGTCTATACTGTACAGAGTTGTATTTTACAGAAAAGAGTATTTCATATACAACATATAGAAAGTATTTTATTACTTTTAAAACTAGAACTCACTCAACAACGCTGACTTTTATACATTTTCAGTTGGCAGGTAATTATTGCTGAGGATGGCACGAGGGTGAAGCTACTCGACAGGAAAAGACTGACATCCATTCGTATTCTATGTTACTGTTGTTTTGTAATGCATTAAAACAATTCTTTTGTAAATAGATACCGATGATGTATTTCTTAACAATAGTGTTTTAAATGCAATGAATGGTTTTTGATAATTAATTCTGCTGCTTAATATTAATATAATTATAATGTGCAATGTTTTAACTACTGTGATTGACCAACTATGAGGTGCCCGGGAACGGGGCCTTACAATTGGTATCAGAGCCAAAGTTTAAGAGAATCAGGTTAAATAAACTTTTAAAACCTAAACTTAAACTGAAAATGGGACAAATGGAGGGATGTCAGCCCGAGTAGCTACGTGCCATCAGGTATGTCTTTTCTCAATGTTAATCGGTATTATGTGCGCATGCTATTTGATTTTATGCTCTTCGTCGATTTAGATACTGATTAAGTCAGGATAGGAGATGCTTGGGATATGAAGAGTAAAGTAAGTGGCTAATCACAACTGGCCACTAAAATTAGGGACTTACTATACTGACAAAACTGAGTGTTACCTTGAATGACCGTGTTAGTGTTTGAATCTTATAGTGTGCGTTTTGAGGATGGCTGGCGGCAGATCTGCAAAAGCCTCTCGTGGTGGAGGTCACGGTGCTGCTCCACGACCAAGAGAGGGAGACCCAGAGTTGAGAAAGTGGTTCATGAAGAACCAGAGACCCCTTATCCAGAGGGTGGTGATGAGAGCGCCAATCTGAGAGCCTCAGTAAAGGAGGCTGTCGTGGAAGACGTTCACCAGGTCATGCAGATGATTCTACCTTTTGTGTTGACCGAAGTGATAAAGGCCATAAGGATGGGGAAAGAAAGGAGAGGAACAGTTACTTGGGAGGATGAGAACAACCAAAGCCAGAAATGGTTCTCTCTGATGATGAGAGGAGGAAGAAGAAGAGCCTGCACCGGAGGCGACCGAGGCTGCAACTATGGGGCGTTTATGAGATGCAAGCCCCCTAATTTCGATGGGAACGACACTATTGCAGTTGCTCACTGGTGGGTGAGGGAAATGGAGGTTGTCCCCGATATCAGTGAGTGCTATGAAGATCAGAAGGTGAAATTTGCTACCCTCGGCTTGGACAAGAGTGGGTTCGGCTTTGTGCTGGTAGGACAACATTGTCCAAGCCGAGGGTAGCAGGGCCATTGGGAGGATGAGATGGCCTAAATTGTAGAAGTTAGTGATTGAGGAATTCTGTCCTCACAGAGAGATGGACAAGGTAGAAAGAGACTTCCTGCAGCTGGAGGCGGGAACGATGACACACCAGTAGTACACCACTAAATTTAATGAAATGGCACGGCTGGTGCCCGATCAAGTGACACCAAGGGTTGCCAGCGGATATCTATAGGCATATGATCGTTGCCTGTCCGAGCACTTTTAGGTCGGCGGTTGATTTAGCTGGTAGATTATATGATGAGCGCGAGGTGGTGGTGGCTGAGGTGAAGAAAACGAGTAGGGATGGAAGGAACCAGAATGGGAAACAGTTTGGACATGGTGGAGCCGCTCCAAACAATAAGGCGGCGAAGTTGGGTGACCGACGTGTGGTCACAGCTGGTGCAGGGAGGAAGAAATGTGACAAATGTGGAAGGAAGCATACTGGTGAGTGCAGGATGGGGATGAATGTATGCTTCAGGTGCGGTCAGCTTGGCCACATCGCTAGAGACTGCAATAAGCCGAGAGCGGAGAGCTCGGGAGCGGGGAATAGAAGCCGGAGGAAGGAGGGCAGAGGACAAGTGCTAGAGCATACACTATGACCCGGGAGGAAGCCAGAGCTGATCCCGATGTTGTGTCAGGTATGATTCTAGTAAACCAAATTTACGCCTCTGTATTATTTGATTCTGGTGCTAGCAGGAGTTTTATTTCCACTACCTTCTGTGCTAAGTTGCCTGTTAGTAGTAGAAAGGTCAGTACACCATTCGATGTAGAAACTGCTATTGGTAAGTCCACTAGAATTACTGATGTGATAGAGGACTGTGCCATAGAACTAGAAGGTCATAGGTTTGCTGCTAGATTACACGTGATACCCCTAGGTGGATTTGATGTAATACTAGGGATGGACTGATTAGCAACCTATGAAGCAAACATCGTGTGTCGCAAGAAGATGATTCGATTAGTTGCGTCCGATGGGAGTTTGGTTACGATTTATGGAGATCGCGTCATGACGATTCGAAAATGATTTCGATGGCGGTGGCAGGAAAGTGTATGAGGCGTGGATGTAGTGCCTACTTGACCTACGTAAAGATTGTGGACGCGCCAACACCGCAACTATCTGATGTACCAGTTGTGTGTGACTTTCCGAACGTATTCCCGGAAGACTTACCCGGCGTGCCACCGGATAGCGAGATTGAGTTCCAAATTGATTTGATACCCGGTGCTCAACCTGTTGCCAAAGCACCATATCGGTTAGCTCCCACGGAAATGAAAGAACTAATGGATCAGTTGCAAGATCTGCTCGATAAGGGGTTTATTAGATCGAGTATCTCTCCCTGGGGTGCTCCGGTCCTGTTTGTGAAGAAGAAAGACGGTAGTATGAGGATGTGCATTGACTACCAAGAGCTGAACAAGTTGACGGTGAAGAACCGATACCCCCTACCAAGAATAGATGATCTGTTTGATCATCTCCAAGGAGCCAGTTGGTTTTCAAGGATAGATCTTTGATCTGGTTACCATCAGCTGAAGGTGAAGGAGCAGGATATCCCTAAGACAGCTTTTCGCACGTGCTACGATCACTATGAATTCTTGTTATGTCATTTGGCCAGACCAATGCGCCAGCTGCTTTTATGGACTTGATGAATCGAGTGTGTGGCCAACGTTAGATAAATCAGTGATTGTGTATATTGATGATATCCTGATTTATTCAAAGAGCGAGGAGGAGCACGGTGATCACATTCGGGAGGTGTTAGAGACCTTAAGAAGGGAGAAGTTGTATGCCAAATTCTCCAAGTGCGCGTTCTGGTATGCGAAGTTCAATTCCTAGGTCACGTAATAAATCCCGAGGGGGATGGTAGACCCTGCTAAGGTGGAGGCTGTGATGCAATGGAAGTCTCCAAGGACGCCATCCAAGATTCGTAGTTCTTGGGTTGGCAGGGTATTATCGAAGGTTCATTCAGGACTTTTCCAAGATCGCTTCTCCACTGACCAAGTTGACCCGAAAGGATGTAAAGTTTATATGGGGTCAAGCCCAAGAACAGGCGTTCGAGGAGTTAAAGGTGAGGTTGACTCAAGCTCCGTCTTGTCATTACCCAAAGGAAGCGAGGATTTGTGGTATATTCAGATGCTTCTTACTCGGGGTTGGGGGTGTATTAATGCAGAGAGGGAAGGTTATAGCCTATGCATCCTGACAGTTGAAAGTTCATGAGGTCAACTACCCTACTCATGACTTGGAGCTAGCAGTCGTGGTCTTTGCACTAAAGATTTGGAGGCACTATCTGTACGGGACGAAGTGCACCATTTTCACTGACCATAAGAGCTTGAAGTACTTCTTCGAGAAAAAAGATCTGAACATGAGGCAGAGAAGATGGTTGGAGCTCATAAATAATTATGATTGTGAGATCCATTATCATCCGGGCAAAGCCAATGTGGTGGCTGATGCTCTTAGTCGAAAGGAGAGGCCCGGGCCGATTCGGGTGAAAGAATACCAACTGATCATGACCTCTGATGTAATGAAGCAAGTCAAGGAGTTTTCAGATGAGGCATTAAAAGAACATCATCTAAACTCTGAAAGAATAAAAGGTTTGGTTGGGGAATTGGGTGAAAACACACTTGGTGTTAAAACTCGATTTGGACGAGTGTGGGTTCCTCATTTCGGGGATCTATGTGTGAGGATTTTTGAAGAACTCACAAGAGTCGATACTCCATTCATCCTGGTGCCATAAAGATGTATCAAGATATGAAGAAAGATTATTGGTGGTCGGGTATGAAGCGTGACGTGGTGGAGTATGTGACTAAGTGCCTTACTTTTTTGCAAGTGAAGGCCGAACATCAGAAGCCGTATGGGAAGATCCAACCTTTGGATATACTGGAATGGAAGTGGGAGCACATCACCATGGATTCATTACAAAGATACCACGTACTCGAAGGGATACGATGCCATATGGGTGATTGTCGACCATCTGACGAAAAGTGCTCACTTCCTACGATCCACGAGACATATTCATCCGAGAGGTTGGCTGACCTGTTCATCAAGGAGATTGTAACTCGTCATGGTATGTTGGTGTCCATTGTGTCTGATCGTGACACCCGGTTTACATCTAAATTCTAGAAGAAATTCCACGATGCTTTGGGGACGAGGTTACATATTAGCACGGCTTATCATTCCCAAACTGATGGTCAGTCAGAAAGGACCATTCAGACACTGGAAGACATGCTTCGAGCATGTGTGATTGATTTCGTGGGAAGTTGGGATGACCACTTACCGTTAGCTGAATTCTCGTACAACAATAGCTATCATGCTAGCATTGGCATCCCACCATACAAGGTGCTATACGGTAGGCAATGCAGAACACCCGTTTTTTGGGTGATATTGGTCAAAAGGAATTGGGGAGCGTCGAGGTAATCGAGGCTACGACTGAGAAGCTTGAGAAGATTAAAGCCTTCATGAAGGTAGCTAAAGATAGGCAGAAGTCGTATGCCGATAGGCGACGTAGACCGATTGAGTTCTAGGTGGGTGACTGGGTAATGTGAAGGTCTCACCTTGGAGGGGTATTATCCGATTCAGGAAGCGGGGAAAATTGAGCCCAAGATATATAGGCCCTTTCCGAATCATTGCTCGAGTAGGAGAGGTGGCCTGTAGATTGAAGTTACCAGATGAGTTAAGTGGAATCCACCCGACATTCCATGTGTCTCATCAGAGAAAATGTATAGCTAATGAAGACTTGATCGTTCCACTTGAGAATATCGAAGTAGATGAAAGGCTCAATTATGTGGAGCAACCAGTGGCAATCATCGATCATAAAGAGAAGAGGCTGAGAAATAAAGTGGTTCCTCTTGTGCGTGTATAGTGGAAGCACAGGAAGGGATCCGAGTCTACACGGGAGACTGAGGAGGAGATGAGGCAGCATTATCCTTATCTGTTCGAGGAATAACAGGTTTGGGGACGAAACCTATATAAGGGGTGGACTTGTAACACCCAGTTATTTTAAAAGACAAGATATGAGGAATAAAAAAGAAAGAAAGGCAATTAAGTCCAGGTGGAGGGACTAAAAGTGTCTAAAAGGACAAACTTTGAAAACGTTGGTGTAAAGGTAGGCATGGCCACCCACCCTCACTTCACATCAACATCTTTTTTGTTTTTAGATAGAGAGAGAGAGCAGGGGAAACTCTCGGCTTGTAGGAGAAGAAGAAGAAGTGAACGAATTCAAGGTAATAATTCGTGGTTTTTATGTGTTTATGACGGGTTTTATCCTGGTTATATGCTTTTGTGCTTATGTGATGTGTTTGTGCTCGGGTGTGTGTGTGTGGTGTTGTTGTTTTAGGTGTTTGAGCTCATTGCAAGTGGGTTAGCAAAGAAGAAACACTCAAGTTGCATCATGTGAGTTCTAGACCCTGATTTTTACTTGTTTTAAACTATCTTTGGGGCTGAAAATGTATTAAAACGATTTTCAAAGCTTATGTATGTTTACTTGTATGTAATGTACATGTTGTATGTTGATTCTTGAATGCTTATAGGTTGTTCATATTTAGAATAGTCATATTAAGCTTAGAACAGATGGGTTTGATGATTGGGTTTAAAAACATACTGGAAATATGTTACACAGAAGGTCCATACGCCTAGATAAGGCTCATATGCCTGAAAATGCCTTAGAAAGATTAAGTGTAATCCATGCGCCTAAATAGTAGCCCATGCGCCTAATATTACCTTAGAAATGTTTAAGTACGGCCCATGTTCCTGAATAGTGGTCCATGCGCCTAGAAATGTTAGCCGGACGACTAAGTGTAGGGCCATGCGCCCCAATAGTGCCCATGCGCCAAGTGGCTCATGCGTCTAAGTGTCCATGCGTTCGAATTATCCATGCGTCTAAGTGTTCATATGCACAAATAGTGCCCATGCGCCTGAATAGTTCATGCACCTAAAGTGATAAATGATTAAGTGTTGGCTGATGTGCCTACATAGTGATGAAAAGCCCAAACAGGGCTCATGCGCCCAAACAGTTCCCATGCGCCTAAGCACTTAGAAATTTTTACTGAATTTTCTAGGAGTCTGTGCTTTAGGTTTTGACCAAGGTTGACTAAGGGCTTATTAATGATGATGTTTCATGCATGATATGATTACTTACGATTGTTCCTTATTATTGTTATTGTTATTATTATTATTATTACTTATAGTATGTGACTTTACGTGGTATGTTATTATCGTAACGTAAAGTATATAGTAATAATAAAGTGAAAGAGCATAAAGAAAAGAACAGGAACATTAATAAAATGTTAACAAGTCTTGCAAGCTTATAGGAGGGACACGACCGTGTTGTCGTTAGCTCAACTGTGTGCGGGTTAGCTACCTATTATGCACACAGGGCCAATCAATTGAAATTGGCAGGACCCTTGTAGCGTACCCTGGGTGATTGGGTTGGCCTTGTACACAGTACACAGAATCCTTTCGGGGGATACAGTTGACCCTTTCGAGGGATATAGTTGACCCTTTCGAGGGATATAGATGGCCCATCACCCGTTTTCCATCGCGCATATAGTCGGGGTATTGCTCATTGGTCCATATAGAAAAGATAAGAGTTTACTGAACATACAAGGCATACAGTAAAGAGATCGAACAGTATTTGTTCATATAGTTGATGCGTGCTCGCATATACTGTACAGAGTTGTATTTTACAGAAAAGAGTATTTTCATATACAACATATAGAAAGTATATTATTACTTTTAAAACTAGAACTCACTCAGCAACGCTGACTTTTATACATTTTCATTTGGCAGGTAATTATTGCTGAGGATGGCACGAGGGTGAAGCTACTCGGCAGGAAAAGACTGACATCCATTCGTATTCTATGTTACTGTTTTTTGTAATGCGTTAAAACAATTCTTTTGTAAACAGATAATGATGATGTATTGCTTAACAATAGTGTTTTAAATGAAATGAATGGTTTTTGATAAATTAATTCCGTTGCTTAAAGTTTATATAATTATAATGTGTAGTGTTTTAACTACTGTGATTGACCAACTATGAGGTGCCCGGGAACGGGGCCTTACAGTATGATAGCTGTTGTTGTAAGAGAACTCAATCAATGGTAAATGAGTGTCCCAACTACCACCAAAATCGATTACACATGCCCTCAGCATGTCGTCCAATGTTTGTATAGTTCGTTCACTTTGGCCATCTGTCTGAGGTGATAAGCGGTACTCATATCTAATCGAGTGCCCATCACTTTTTGCAGTGTCTGCCAAAATCGTGAAGTAATCGGCTGTCACGATCGGATATGATTGACACCGGTACTCCGTGTCTTATCACGATCTCTTTTGTGTACAATCTCGCCAATTTATCCATTTTGTAGTCTTCTCGGATCGGCAAGAAATGAGCTGACTTCGTCATTCAATCCTCTACGACCCATATCGAGTCATGCCCGCTACTCGTTCTAGGGAGTGTTGGTAATAAAATCCATAGCTATTTTTCCCCATTTCCACTCAGGAATTTCAGGTTGTTGCAATAATCCCGATGGTTTCTGATGTTCAGCTTTAACTTTCGAGCATGTCAAGCATCTGCTTACGTACATAGCAATGTCTTTCTTCATGCCTGGCCACCAGTACAGATCCTTGAGATCTTGGTACATCTTGTCCGCACCAAGATGAATAGAATATTGCATCTTGTGTGCTTCATCCATGACCAAGGTACGTACACCTCCCCATCTGGGTACCCATATACGATCCACGAAATACTGTATACCATCATCCTCCTGCAGATCATTTGTTTATCCACCCTCGAAATTCTTCTCCTGCAAGGTTTTCTTATTTCAACGCCTCACTTTGTGCAATTTGGATCTGAGCTTTCAAATTCGTTTGAATCATCAATCCCAACGCTCGAGCACGTATGGTTTTGCGTGTTCTTTGCGGCTTAAAGCATCAGCCACCACGTTGGCTTTCCCCGGATGATACCAGATTTCACAATCGTAGTCACTCAGAAGCTCTACCCAGCGTCATTGATGCATATTAAGTTCCTTCTGATCCAGGATATGTTGCAGGCTCTTATGATCAGTGTAGATGATGCATTTGGTTTCATACAGGTAATGCCTCCATATCTTAAGTGCAAATACTACAGTGCCCAACTCCAAATCATGGGTTGTAGAGTTCTTTTCGTGCACCTTAAGTTGTCACGAAGCGTAGGCAATCACCTTATCCTTCTGCATTAGTACACATCCCAATCCTTGATGTGAAGCATCGCAGTATACCACAAAATCGTCAGTTCCGTCTGGGAGGGAGAATATCGGTGCATTGCACAACTTCTCTTTCAACGTTTGGAACGCTGTGTCTTGTGTGCATGTCCCCAATCAAACTTCTTGCTTTCTGAGTTAGCAGTGTTAACGGTTGAGCGATCTTTGAAAACTTCGCGATGAAACGACAATAGTATCCAGCCAATCCTAAGAATTGCCGTATCTCTGAAGGCGTCTGGGGGGTATCCCATTTCTTCACTGCTTCGATCTTGCCGGGATCTACATGAATCTCATCCTCGTTAACCACATGACCCAAAAACTTCACTTCCCGCAACCAGAATTCACACTTCGAGAACTTTGCGAAAAGTTTCTCTTCCCGTAACAGTTCCAGAATTTCCCGAAGGTGTTCTTCATGATCCTCTTTCGATTGGGAGTAGATAAGTATATCGTCTATGAATACGATCACAAACTTATCCAAGTAAGGTTACACACCCGATTCGTTAGGTCCGTAAACACAACTGGTGATTTAGTCCACCCGAACGGCATGACCAAGAACTCATAGTGCCCATAACGAGTTCTAAATGTTTTTTCGGTATGTCCTCCTCGAAAACCTTAGATGATGATATCCAAAATGAAGGTCAATCTTGGAGAAATACGAAGCTCCTTGCAGCTGGTCAAACAGATCGTCGATCCTAGGGAGAGGATACCGATTCTTCACAGTTAACTTATTCAACTCACGGTAATCGATACACATTCAAACGACCCGTCCTTCTTTTCGACAAATAACACCGGTGCTCCCCATGGTGAGTGACTCGGCCAAATAAAACCCTTCTCTAGTAGTTCCTGTAACTGACTAGATAATTCTTGCATTTCAGACGGCGCTAACTGGTATGTCGTCTTTGCTACCGGTGTAGCTCCAGGAACCAACTCTATACGAAATTACACCTATCATGGAGGAGGAAAACCAGACAAGTCATCAGGAAATACATCTGGGTAGTCCCGCACTACTGGAATATCTACCAATTTCCTCGCTTCTTCTTTCTTTTCTACCACATGAGCCAGAAAAGCGTAGCACTGTTTTTGTAAACTTTGGCGTGCTTTCATGCAGAAGATAAGCTTTAGGTTTCTTCCTGGTCGTTCTCCTTGAATTCTGAGTACCTCCCCGTCTGGCATGGGGATTCGTACTACTTTATCCCGACAGACAATCTCAGCTTGGTGTTTCGATAACTAGTCCATTCCCACAATCACGTCGAAACTTCCTAACTCAAAGGGTATCAAGTCTATATCGAAGGCATGGTCCTCCAATATCAACGAGCACTTTCTAATGGTTTCATCAGCCTGAACAACCCTACCATTGGCCATTTCTACAGAGTAGCCAGTTTCTAGTCTACTAGGACTCAAATCAAGCAATTGCATAAACTCAGAAGATATAAAACTATTGTTTGCTCCAATATCAAATAATATAGATGCGAAGTGATTATTGACTAAGTGCGTACCCGTGACAACATTCGGGTCCTGACGGGCATCGTTGGCTCCAATGACGAATGCACATCCCGAGTTGTATTCCCTTGATTTGTCGGGCCTTGATTTCCAGCTATGGCCATCACCGGTTGCTGGTTGTTCCCTTGTTGACCCGGCCCTATTCAGTCTGGGGCACATGTTTCTGTAGTGATCAGGGCTTCCATACTCATAACAGCCTCTGGCATTTCCAGCGGGGTTAATCGCATTGACCGGTGCCACCAGATTCGGCGCCACTCTGCAGTCTTTTGCTAGATGCCCTGGGCATCTACAGTTCGCGCACACCCGGCACGGCATTGCTGGGGGATGATGGAAGTTTCACCTATCACATTTGGGGTGTGGCCTAACATACTCTCTCCTGCCTTGTCTCACGCCACAAAATTTCTGGTTGTCTTGACCCTTTTATCAAATTTCCGGCACTCGACCGGCTCATTTCCCCAACATCTTTTCTCTTCTCTGCTCCTCTTCCCAATACCGCTGTTCTCACCATCTCGTCAGTCAGAGCGCCAGCCTTCTGAATTGCGCTCTGAATCATAGGAGGAGGAGCTGCTGTTCCATCGCTCAGATTTGAGGCGCAGTCCCCAAATGTACCTCTCGATCCTCTTTGATTCCAGAGTGACCAGATGTGGAACCAATCTTGCCAACTCATGAAAACGATCAGTGTAAGCGGCATGCCCAGCCCCCACCATGGCATGATTCCAGAATTCATGCTCTAGTTTCTGCATCTCATTGAGGGGGCAGTATTCCTCAGTGATTAAGGCCTTAAACTCATCCTATGACATCTACATCGCTGATTCTCTTCCCCTAGCCTGTATCTGAGTGTTCCACCAAGTTAGTGCCTTGCCCTGTAGTGAGCACGTGGCATACTTGATTTTCTGGCTGTCGAGGCACTCACTGATGTCAATTACTGCCTCCATTTTCTCAAGCCATATTGTCAGGGCTATAGCTCCACCTTTTCCATCAAACTCTTTCGGTTTGCAGGCCACAAACTCCTTGTACGAACACCCCCTTCAAGCATTAACAACCCCAGTCTCATTACCGGCTGTACCACCATTCCTGGTCTCCTGGTTACTCCAGTTCATAGTCGGGTTCCTATTATCCTCATTGTCATTGCCACCATCCCCGTGGGGGTGGTGATTTTGAAGAGCATCGCTCACTTGGGCCACAATAGTCGGAATCAGTGCGGCCAGCTGTTGATCGATCAAAGCTGCCATGTCAGGGTTTCTTGTCCCCTGATGTTGCTGGCAGGGCCATCATTGTTCTTGGTGCTCTACCTCTGCCTCTGCCTCTGCCCCTCGGGGCTTCACTTCCGCCACTGTTGATGCGGGTAACTCTTCAAGGCGGCATTTTCTAATAATAGAAGTAGTAAACACATAAGCTTTAACCATTTCAAAGCACATTAACCATACTACTCATCAAAGTCCAGCATTCCAAGTTAATATCACACTTGTGGTTACCACACATCACATACAAGTCATGTAATTCTCACACCATGAATGGAAATGTTCCAACAGTAATCCCCATATAATTGCAACCCATGCATATAATCACGTTAGTCTAGCGAAGGTTGTCTATCTCCTCCTCTTTCGAGGTTTCAAACATACCTCCTCGGGATAATCTCAATGTCCAAGGTCAAGCGCAATAGCATGATCTGTGGAGATCTCTTCGGGTTTAATACTCAGGTTTGATAAACCAACTCGGCGCGCAGAGGGAACAGAAGATTCGATAGAAGCATCCCATAAAGAGTGAGCACAAGGGCTCTCTCATAGGGTGAAAAGATCACAAGGCAGATAGATAAACGAATCAACCAAAGAGGAACACATACACGAGATATAAAATGCACACAACCCTAGTATGCAAATCTACATGAAGGTTCCTAGGTTATTGTGTAGGTCAAGTGAATTGCCTAATTCTGTATAACCAATGGCTCTAATACCAGTCTGTCACACTCCCGCTAAGAGCGGAAACACGGGGATGTAACGAGACGGGATCGTCATAACACATGGTAAGCGATACAGATTCAATATAATAAATGATGACAAGCGTTTCATGATGACACCCGACAACAAGGGGACTTGTGTCGTGTTTAGTCAATATTCACGACAACATAGCCATAAGCATAAACATGTTAAATGATTCACATAAACAAAGATGATAACATTGTATGTATTTCCCACAACCGGGAGCAAGTTACAAAAGTATGATGTTGATTTAAAGCAACTACAACAAAGTTCCAAAGGACAATGTTCAGTCTCAAAATGCATCCTAGGGTCTAACACACCTAGATCTTCAATTAGCATGATCACCTGAAAAGATATGCTCAAAATGGTCAACAAAATTATTGGTGAGCTCGCAGGTTTAAATGTAAATAAGTAATTGATGCTATATAATAGTTGTTGCGGAATACCGTGAATACAGTTATAAGTAAGCAAAATCACATGTCATGAGCATTACAACCAAACCTAACGACGTATACACAGAATCTTGTCAGAATATATTCACCCAAGGCCTGTTCCTGGCTACTATTGGTACTAACTAGTATACCAACGACAAGGGTGGGGGTGTCAACCTAGTAGTACTACCAATATCTATCCGTCGGTTCCCACACTAGAATTAAATTGTTGTAAAGAAAGAACCACACAGCAGACCCAAGCATGTATCAGATAAGTACTCACAAAACAGTATCACGTTGATTCCAAGTATGTAATTGTATGTAAGTTGTACAGCATAGAAAATGGGTGAGCATACTTTTCCCCCATGTTTGTAAATGATTGAAAAGTTGTATAAGCATAAAAAGGGCCACGAAACTCACTTGTTAAGTGGTAAGTATGAACGATCAAAGTTTCCAAGTGTTGTATGCAAAGAACGGTCAAACACCTATTGACAGTTATCGTTAAGCATTAATGATAGTTTGAAGTAAATAGTAACATTCAGTCGGTTCGGCTTGCATCGGTTCGGTTGCGGGTAACACAGACAAGCTGACACACGTATTAGATCTTATGTAGACCCAAGTACTACAAACCATCGCCATTGCCGGTGATATGGTGTAAAAGATCCATTATTATAAGAGAAGTATTTGTTAAATATTAGTAGTCATAAATCGGTTGTTGAAATTGTAAAAGGTTGATTTGATTTGCAATAGTATTTATAGCCTTGATAGTGTTGACTTTAATCTTTGTGGTCGAGCAATGACAATTGTGTTGATGTTACCTTATCATCACATGACATTCAAGAAGAAAATTCACACACACAATATCTTCAATCGCACGACAGGACCAGACGCTCGACTCAACACTCCATTCGCACGAATCAACCTTCATTCGTACGAATCAGCTTCATCCGTACGATTGAACCTTCATTCGTACGACTAGCATTCGGTCGTACCACACAGCACCCAATCGCACGACTTAACCTCCATACGCACGAATCAACCTTCATTCGTACGAATCAGCTTCATTCGTACGACTGAACATCCATTCGTGCGACTGGCACTCAATCGTGCAACACACGCACAATCGCACACATTCATCCGCATTGACTCAAAGTCACACATCATTCATCCGAATTGGCTCAATCGCACGCATCACTCATCCGCATGACTCAATCGCACACAGACACACAGTCGCATGACTCAGTCGCATAACTCACCCAGTCGCACAACTCACCCAGTCGCACGGCTCAGTCGCATGATCGACCCAGTCACCCAAACAGCAGAATCGTGACTGCAGAAGTGTAGAGTAGCTTCCGGCTACTCCGTGCACGGGTTTTACACCACAAGGACTTCTAGAAACACTCTACTAACATACACAAACAAGAAGAACATGCAGAAGACATCACACACCCACACGTCCACATGTGTTCGGGTTGGACCTGAACACACGAAACCCTAGAAATGGACAGCAGAAAAAAACGAGCAAGAAAAGGACAACCAAGGTCGTCTACCTGCAAGGATAGAGTAGACTAGGTTGTAGATGAAGTCTAGACAACGAAAACAAGAGCAAACAGGGTGATTTTGGTGCAAGGAAGGAGATGTAAAGTGAAGAAGAAGAATAAAGAAGAAGAAAGTGAAGAAGATGAGTCTAGGGCTAGGAAAAATGGGGTTTTTATACCCATCCCAAGTTTGCAAAATGTCAATTTTAGTCCCTACACTTAGCCCCCAAGTTCCCAAAGTTTGTTTCGGTTGAAAACGATTTTAAAAGTGTTTGTTATAATAATGACGGAAGTGTAATAAATGGTAATTTGTACTTAAAAATGGTTTATCAATAATAATATTATTATATAAAAACAATATATTTAGTGATAATAACAATGAAATTTGTAAAAGTTTTAAGCATAGCACACGTTCACGAAGGAAACACAAGCACAAAGATAGTAAAGCAAGTAGGATATCCACACCAGGAGTTAATAAAGATGAGGAATGAACGATCAAGGAAAAGTTAACGAAAACCGCGTTAATTGACGGACCTTATGGTGACGGATGTCACATGTAGTCCTTCGGGACTCTTCGTTTGGGTTGCTTTGTGGCTATGATGATACATCAAGATTGGTGTCGGTTGTCCCGGCATGACAATTATTCTTGGTTTGCAGCCGCAACCTCCTGTCGGTTCAGAGCCAACTTGTATTAAAAATCCAGTATTTTAATGCACAACGCGCATCACGGGTAAAAAACACTAGTTAAGTTAGTAAATAGTTTTAGAGTAAATTACATGGATGGTCATATGGTTATATTGAAATTTTAGATTTGGTCCTTAAATTTTAAAATTTTTGAATATAGTCCTTAATATTTCTTTATCTTTCATATATGATCTTTAAGTCTATTACTCAACGAAACTAATGTTACATATTTTAAAAATTAGCATTTTACTTGCATAAGCCATCTGTTAATTTACCTTTTAAACTATAGCATTATTTTTATTAAAGAAAATTTTATATTTTTGTTTTTCAAATTTTTTTTATTTTTATATTATTTTTATAATTTCATTATTAATGCGATTATATTTAATTAAATACGTTTTAAATGCACAAATTTTTTTTTAAAAACATATTTTTTTAAGTGTTTGGTTTTTAAATCGTTTGTTTTTTATATGTCATTCTAAAACTATTTGATTATTTAAAACTTTTTTAAACTGATTGGTTTCTTAAAAGTTCTTTTTTTAACCATTCATTTTAAAACATCTTTTCTTAAACTAATTCTTAGTTTTTTAAAAAAAGTTTAGTTTTAAATACTTTTATAAAAGAAGACATTTTTATAAAGGTGTAAAAAACCCGCATATTAGTTTTAAAAAAATTATAAACCAAACATTTAAAACAAGAAATTTATTAAAACATTTTTATTTGTGTTTTAAATAATGAACATACTTATAATAAAATGAAATATAAACTAAATTGATGATCCCTACAAGTAAAATAGTTATTTTGATAATTTAACATTACTAACTCAACTAACAAAGTAGAGATCATTAATAAAAGATAACTACAACATTAAAGACTATGTTTATAATTTTATAACTTTAATAACTAAATCCAAAATTTTAACCAAATCACATAAACCATTCGTTTAATTTACTCTTAGTTTTAAGTTAGACTTTAAATAGTATCCAATATTCTTTTTTAGAGTTTTTGCTCGTTGATTGGATAATTTAACATAATACTATAATAGTAATTGAGTTTTTCAAATCTTTCATTAAATTCTGTTTCATATTTTTATCTCTATAAAGTCACTTAGTTTTACTAGTTGTTATGATCTCTATAACATTTTATGAATATTATTTTTAAAATTTAGTTAGCCGAATTAAACATATATACACTTTGGTCATTATTTAGGAATTATTTTAGTCGAATTCAACTTAAATTAATAACTTTGAAACTTTGTTATTAAGTATAGTCTTTTTCTTTGCAATTACCTTCTAATTCAAATTGATAAGAAAAATAAATTCAGTTAACAATAACCGAAGTTCATAAATGTTTCAGTTGCCTAACTTATTTTAAATAAATAAATTTATATGGATTGAAAATGTAATAATTAAAACACTTAAAAAATTTGATTAACAATATGCATAAACTTGTTAGCTTTTAATTATCAAAGTGATGGGTTAACATTGACATATGGGAAAATGCGTTGAATTTTTTGGCTTGGGCCCCAAAACGATTGAATACATCTAGAGGGTTGTCCGCGTAATTAGACAAGTTTCACAACATGTATTTATCTCTTAAATAAAAATTATAGTAGTATCGTACTCATATTAAAAAGAATAAAATGCGTGCTATATAACGTAATGTTTCAAAAATCATTTACGTATGAAAAAGATATAGTTATTTAAAAATCAGGATAAAAGTTGTCATTACAATCACATAATTGACATATGTAAAAGATCTTTACTATAGTTCATAAAAGACAATTTATACCTTAAATTTTTAAAATTAATGTAAAAAAATAATTCCGTTCTAAATGTATTATAATATAGTATAGATATAATAGATCATGAAAACCGTTTTTAATTCACTACAAATGTAATTGTTTTTGCAAGTAAAAACACTTCAATGTATTGTCTACGGAGAATTCATGTTCACTACGTATCTTCAATTTGTTCTGACTATGAAATCCTTTTTTTTCAACCCATTATTGAGTTCTCGATTTTCTGCTGGAGTGATACCCCCATTATATGAATTATGAAATCACATTTTGTTGAAAAACACATTTTCTCAACTTCATCCAATGAAGTCTCTGCGTTTTACATCATCAAATGGGGGTCCCACATATAAAATATATGAAATACCCATACCTTGTAATACTCAAGTCAAAACACAATCACATGTTTCTATGAGATGTGACCCCCACCCGCATGATTGAAAATAATAGGAAAAAAGTGCTTGTATCTACACTTGTTCATTACATAAAATTTTAATGCTTGTTTATTTGGTGCAACTAAATCAATAAGTTAATCATGTATATTAATTGTATGATTATAAAAATATTATATACTTGTACAATAGCATAATGTTATAATACTTTTACCGAATAATTTATATAAATTTACATTTTTATGTGCAACATCACATATACATTCTAAGTCTCTATATAACATATATAAAAAAATATGTAATAACTCAATTTTACATATGTAAACGATATGAATAATACTTAATAGCTTAACGACATTATTTACTGTATATACATTTATTTACATTTCACTAATTAATAAACATAATAATGATCATACCTTTGACTAAATGATAACTTGGGTAAAAATAAAATGAAAACTCATAAATTTAATTTTGTAAGAACTCGGAGAACTTAAAGAAAACAATAAAAAATACAATTTTAACTGCAACACTAGCATTATATTAAATTTAACATTCTTGTATGAGTTCATATGTGATAAACTATATATTCGCATATTTTAAAATTTTACGCATGTGTAAATGATAAAACTTACATATATCTAAATAGTAAGCTTACATGCGTGTAAATGACAAGCTTAACTAAACGTATCTAAAATTTTAAATACAGATACGCCTAAACTAATACATAAAAATTAATTTAACGATGATATATTTTAATAATGATAATAGGTATGTAAATAAAATATTGATTTTATTGTTTTTTGCAAGTTTTTTGAGTTCTCGTGAAAAATAAGAGTTTTCAAAATAATTCTACCCATGATAATATTTATTTGTAATAACTTAGAAGAATAAGCATACGTAATAATGTAATGAGCTAACATATCCGACTTGAATTTCGACGGATGTGTAAACACGTTGTTGATCTAAGAAAAAGAAGTTTCAGTTGATAATTATTTGGTCGAGCCACCATCAGAGTGATTTAGTTTGACCTTATTCTTTTTGTTGTATTTCTCTTCACAATTTCTTTGCTATGTTTTTGCATCTTTTGCGGTTAGTATGGTAGAATAGATTGTTGTCTGTCTGTTTATGATTTGTAATCATTTTCATCCATGTATGCAGTAACAAAATCTATGATTGAGGTGACAAAATCTATTTTTGAAATTACAAATTATGATGATAAGTCGAATGAACTTATTAAGTTATCAATTTCTGAAGTAAATGTCATGCTTGGATTCATGATTTTTGGCCATTTGATATAAAAATAAATAAAGGTTTGACAATATAAAATTTCAAGACATTCAATATGAATAGCGTTAGGCTAACATCAAATTCATTACTAGATACAAATATGTATATTTTTTTCAAGAGAAAGATGGGTCTATTGTTAATCTATTGCTCAACTTTACTTTCTTAATTCAACATCAAACTTTAATTCTATTGATTAATAGTTGAAAGCAGATTTTACCGAAAATTGTTGCAGTCTGATTTTGGCAAGAGATTATTTAGTGAAGAACCTTTCAATGGTCATGAAAGCGCATATGGTGTTGGTTGTATAGATGAAAAGTTTAGTGTGTCTTCATCCTTCTTAATGGCTAAATATTGGTCCAGCAGAGGCCACAAGCACTCTGTCCCACACATCTATCCAAAAGTAATGAAGTTCATTAGTTCCATCGAATGCTCTTGTCGATCGAAAAAGATCATTTGAGTTTGTAGTATGCTTCTGATGCTTCGACTTTGACTAAATCAAC
This sequence comes from Flaveria trinervia, assembly GCA_025506515.1. Classification (NCBI taxonomy): domain Eukaryota; kingdom Viridiplantae; phylum Streptophyta; class Magnoliopsida; order Asterales; family Asteraceae; genus Flaveria; species Flaveria trinervia. The sequence continues at coordinate 23,597,660 of CM046456.1, read as the reverse complement.
ATGGTCTGGTTCTTTTAAGGTGCACTTATTTTGTATCTTTGACATATTAGCAAGGATGTAGTGGGAAGGAAGGAGTGTAGCTAGCTTCTATGCTGTCAATCACTCTGTTAGCATTTCATGAGCTCGTTTGATCGTCTCTAGTTGCAAATATGCTAGTCTTAACAAGTGGTTGGATCCATTTATTATGTCCTTCTATGACATGTTACGATCGTCAAATTTAATGTGTCACTTAGTCATCTTTACCTCGATGTAGGTTAGCTAGGGAGGTGGCATGTTATTTATAAAATATAGAGATCAAGAATATGGGCTTACATAGGAGAGTTCTCCCCCTCGAGGCCTGAGCTATTACAAGAACTTTTTCTGTTGCACCTTTATATACTAGAATTACACAACAATGTTAATTTACTATTATGTATTTTTAGAACTCATTATTTTAGAAAACACACATTTTTCAGTGTTCATAAATACACAATAAATAATAAAAATACACAATAAATTGCACTAAAAACATATTAACAATCATATTTCATATAAGCTTAAAAATGTAAAAGAAAAATTATATCTTTTATAACGATACCATACTAGTATTAAAATAAAGAAAACTTATTTGATGTGGCGTAAGTTTTATGAAAAAGAAATGTTTATATAAAAATTATGAATGTTTAAAAAATAAAATAATTTAAAAAAGTCACCAAAAGTATATATGTCTGAAATAAGTTTTAATAAAACAAATTTCTTACAATTTAAGCGTTAATTGTTAAGATTGCTTGTCATAGTTTTTAGATTTATTATTATTTTCTTATTTGAAACATTTCCATCTACTTTTGTGATACTCAAAATCACGTTAAGAGCTCTTTGTATATAATATTTTCTATATTTCTATATATTGAGAAACAATAATATAGAACATCCCATTAATTTGTTCTTTCAAAATTTGAAAGATCGCTGTTCGTTAATATATATTTTCCCCCACTCCACCCCCAACTACTTTAACCGAATATTATTCTACCGGTGAAACCCCGCCCTCTCATCGCGGCTAACGTACGCCAGGGGTATACAATACTCCCCCTCCCTCAATGCAATTTTTTACATTATCTCACTCTAACTTGTCACCTAATTTATTTATATGATAACCAAATTCAAACGCCAAATGCACGCTGTTCAACCACATTCTTCAAGCTTTGATCAGTTTCAATATCCTATGAACCTCCTGTTTAATCCATTTTTGCAGTAATTCGAATCATTGAAAGTCATGGTGATGCATACGGATCTCTTATGTTGAAGAAGCTGTTGACGGATCATTGTGACAGTAAGATTTGGGTGTGATTTTGTTGTGTTCAGAATGCGTTCGCTGCTCCGATTCATCAAGTCGACGACGCGTAAAAAGCTGCTTAGTAAGTACGACGACTTCTCCTTTACTAGCGTTGTTAATGTTAGCTTCCGATCGAAGCAGCATACATTGTACTAGAAGTATAGAATCAAGTTAGATTAGAGGTTAGAGATTACAGATTACAGATTTGAGGTTGAAATGCCGCATAGAGGTACCTACTTTTTCCCGAGGGGTGGGGAAGGTGTGATCTCGAGGTCTGGTGAGGTTTCTGGTTCACTGATGAATGATGATGGGACGAGAGATGGATATCACTCGATTGGAGACGAAAGTGATGGGAAGAAGCAGAAGAAGAAGAAGAATTTGAATGGTTTGAAGAGTTGGTTGATGGAGGGAAAGGGGGCGGGGGGCTCTCGATGGGGTCATGTGAGGTACAGACAGGTTGGTGATGATGATAAGAGCACTTGGAATGAGGTGGAAGATGAGGATCTGAAGGATGCCATTGTAGATCATGATGATCGTCGAATTGCTCAGGAATGGATTAATGTTAATTGTGATATAGGAGATGGTAGTCGTTGGAGTCTGGTGCGGAGGTGGTGTAAGGCCTATTACTTGCAGCTGAATCTAGCAAAGCGGCTTGCACGACAAGGTGTGATTAGTGAAGGGCCTACTCTTGATCAAGAGAGTGGATGTGGTGGTGTTGGGTATGATGCAGAGTCAGTTTCGTACCGTCTTTGGGTATGGTTTTCTTTCTTGCTTTTCCTCTTTAGTCCTTGATGTTTGTCTTGAATCCCAACACCATCTAAAAGACAATTATGTGCATAACTGTTATGTTTTGAGCACCTGTGATTCTATATATTAAGTTCACCAAGTAAATCGAGGATCTACAAGTAGAGTATTTGTGATACATACACATAAGATCTCAATCACAAAGGTCTTCATCATAACCTTAGAACTAGCACACATTAACCATGTAAATGATCATGAACAGAAACAGTATATTGGGAACTCAGCGTGATATGCAACGTAAAAAAAATGACAAAATTGATTCTTTAGTGCTTCTAAGACTCATCTTTATTTCAAGATACTTTTATATTTCTGATTCTTTTAGTGTTTAACAACTAGGTTACTGGTACCCTGTCTTATGAGGATAAGATATCAGATGGTTTCTACAACATCCTTGGAATGAATCCATATATGTGGATGATGTGCAACGACTCTATGGAGGGTAATCAAACGCCTTCGTTGTTGGAACTTAAAGCAGTTGAGGCCAGTACTTCATCCATGGAAGTGACTCTTGTTAACAGATACAAAGACTCACGGCTAAGAGACCTGGAGGATATGGCTCAGGAGCTCTATTTTTCAGCAGAAAGCACAATTATGTTAGCTGATAAGCTTGCGAAATTTGTTGCTGCAAGTATGGGGTATGCTTATTTTCTATTGTTTACTGCATCAACCTTTTTGTATGACATTTTGAATATTAATTTCTTTCTTTAAAGGGGTCCATTTCCAAACGAGAAGGACGACCTTCATGTACAATGGGAGTCGACTAGCAAGAGAATTAAGGAACTTCAGAATAACATTTTGGTCCCTATTGGCACCATGTCTGCTGGACTCTGTAGGCACAGAGCAATACTCTTTAAGGTTATTATCGACCTCAACTTCATTACCAGACACAGTATTTTTCTTATTAGTTTCTGTTCATTTGTTTAATATGTGCTCCGTTATGAAGTTAAAACATGTGCTGATGTTGATTTCTTCACACAATTGTTCAAATTTGTGAGAAAACTTACATTGTTTACTGATCAAGTTTTATGTTCTCTCAAGATCTATTCTCTTCCTTACTTTTTATTCTTTTAGCGATTGTGAATGTTCCCGCTTCTGATTCTGTTTTTGATGTTCTTTGCTTACTGATTTCAGGGCTACATGAAAGCACGCAACATTTATCTTATATGTGGAAATTTTTCATGTATTTTTTATCTTAGTGATTGAGGATGAAACTTTCTAATGCAGAAACTGGCCGACTATGTGGGATTGCCTTGTCGGATAGCAAGAGGCTGCAGGTATTGTGTTGAAGATCATAGATCTACGTTCTTATCAGAATTGATGATGATAAGTTGACCAGGTACAGCCCGAAACTTTGTAATACCTAAGATATCATATTTATTTACAATCAAATACGAGGATAATATGCCTTTGTGACATTTCATATGCTTTGAACTATGAACAGTTATCATAGGAGCATTTAGATATATATCATACTTTACCTCAGTTGCTCATTAAGTTAACGTATAAAATCTTTCGAATTGGGACACGTTTAACCAACCCCCCTTTTTTCTGATCAGGGAGTATGTGGTTGATCTAGTTGGGAATCCAGGAAATTTCTATAATCCAGATTCCTCTGTAAATGGAGATATACTTTCTTTGGTACCTTCATCCTATCCGAAATCTCATTTAAAAGATGTTCAACAAGTTTATGTTGGGCATTCATCCATTTCTGAAGTAAAGATTATGCATTTGCCTACTGGAAACACTTTATATTCAGGTATATTATGTTTTGATGATGTCAGACATTAATGATCAGTTTTCATTTAGCATGGAAATGGTCAAATATGATTGTTGGGAGAGGAACAGCTGAGATCCTTGAAAAAATTATGTGTTGGGAAACATTAATAAAAAAATAAACTTCATAATAAAAATAATTCTTTATAAAGAACATGAAATGCATGACTTATGTCTTACATGATAATTATATTAATCTTTCTATGTGTATCTCCATCCTTCAAATATGTTAAATCAAGCTTGCATCATATTCACAACAATGACTGTTCAATATGCTGTTAGGTTTTCCCAAAGGTTTTTCTTGTGTATAAAGGTTTCTCGCATACTAAAACCCCATGAAAAAAGGTTATTCATACTTCCTCATACTGAAAAATCCACCAAAACTACCAACAACATAAGATGTTACTTAGAAAGATATCTCAACCAAGAGAAGGATATTTTGATTATCATTTCATGAAATAATAAATGTTTAAGTTAAGAGTGATCAACTCCTTATCATAGTGGACAAGATTTGTTTTATTAATTATATAGAGGCGACATTTTCAGCTAGAAAAGTTTTAAAGTCAAATTTCATGGTCAATCAGATGAGGAAGTTAAGAGTGATGGAAATAACAGAGGCAGCTTGCCTGCAACTACTCCAAGATACCTGACACTCGAGCCTTCTCTTGAGATGGACTGGCTTGAGATAGCTTGGGATGATTTGCATATCAAGGAGCGTATCGGTTCTGGTGCCCATTTCTTGTCCTAAGTTATTAGTCATTACTTTACATGAAAATCAAACTGCAATGTGATGGAATAAAATTGAAGAGTAATGCTTTTGATCTTCAGGTTCATTTGGGACTGTGTATCGTGCAGAGTGGCATGGTTCGGTCAGTACTGCGTAGCGCTTAGCGCATACAGTTTACTGTTATTGGTTATTTCTATATAATTTATACAATTGAGATGTATAAATAGAATGGATTGTTTAATGTAGGTTGTTGCTGTTAAGGTGTTGACGGCCCAGGATCTCCATGATAATCATTTGAAGGAATTTCTGAGGGAGGTATATTACTTATTATCTCCGAAATATTATTATCTTCATCTTTGACTTCTTTCAGGGTTTTTTTTTGCTTTATATTCATGTGTTTAACTTCTCTTAAGGTTTCAATTATGAGACGTGTGCCCATCCTAACGTTGTTCTATTCATGGGAGCCATTACAATGCACAAACGTTTTTCAATCGTGACTGAATATCTCCCTAGGTGAGCTTTTCTTGTATTTCAGCAGTTGAATGATGTCCACCAGGTGCAAGATTGTATATGTATGTGTAGGTATAGGTAAACTCATTTGCTTATGAAGGTGATACTGGGTTGTGTTTTATTTTGAATGGCTTAAATGAAAATAACAATTTGGCTTAATGGAAATGAGTCAAATGGGTTGAAAGTCTCCCCAGTCAGTTTTTAATAAATACATCTTCTAAGTTGTTTTTTTATTGCAGCATTCTCAATTATCACATGTTTCTGTTACAGGGGTAGTCTGTTCCGCCTTCTACACCACCCAGCCTCAGGAGAAATATTGAACATGAAGCGACGGTTGCACATGGCTTTGGATGTGGTATATGCAATGCCTTTTTTTATATGTTATGTAGTTTATTTTATTTATTACTTTTGGATTTCTAATTTTCTTAGTTTTCTGCATGCAGGCAAAGGGCATCAATTATCTTCATTGTCTTAATCCTCCTATTGTTCACTGGGATCTTAAATCTCCAAACTTATTAGTTGACAGAAAATGGACTGTAAAGGTATATAAACACATTTTGTTATATTCACTAGTTCAACCTTAGATGTCCACCTTAATTTACCTCCATATCTGAATGCCAGGTTTGTGATTTGGGCTATCGAGATTCAAAACTGATACCTTCATATCATCCAAAGGCATTACTGGAACTGTAAGTTTTGCTCGTCCACTATTCTCTCATAAGCTGATTCTTTCATGACACCTACCTATGTCCAATGCTCATGAATATGCATGAAATGTTCATTTCTTGTTTCAAATATCTATTTTTACAATTACGGGTTCAGCCTGAGTGGATGGCTCCGGAAGTCCTTAGAGGGGAACCTGCAGACGAAAAATCTGATGTATACAGTTTGGCGTGATTCTATGGGAGCTAGTGACTATGCAACAACCCTGGCATGGGCTTAATTCAGCTCAGGTTTGTTCAACCACAAACATGTTCTTTTCACTTAAAACTACATGTAGGTGGATGAAATTATGAATGAGTCGATATGGGATATGTGTTATTTTTTTATGGTTTTATTCTTTTGAACGGCAAAATTTTTGTTAAGAGAATAATGTAGGTGAGTGTTATCTTTATAAAAAAAACCACCTTAGAAAAAATGTCAAAAGGGCCAAATGTCAGCCAACGTTTTCAACTTTGCAACCTCCTAAGTTCATTTAACTCAAAAAGTAGATTATTGTTAAAATAATATTTATAGTCATATTTCACTAATTATTTTTATAAAATAATATTCCATAAAATGTTTAGGTCAACATAACCTGATCCGACCCATTTTGACTCGTGCCAACAAATGGTGCATATTGACCAGTTGACAAACCGCCTGACCCGCACATTTAGTCACCTATTTTTCTTAGTTATATACCTTCAAATGTGTTGATATTTCAGGTGGTTGGGGCAGTGGCATTCCAGAGGAGGAAACTTACAATACCTCCTAGTGCATCTCCAGCATTAACTTCACTGATGGAATCTTGCTGGGCAGAGTAAGAAACTTCGTCCTTTAATTTAGAGAGGAATCTATGAAATTACACCGTTTATAAATTATAACATCCTGCAATTTGTGTCAATAGTGACCCGGTGCAGCGTCCAAGTTTTAAGAGTATTGTGATTACAATAAAGAAGTTACTTAAGTCTCCACAAAATAGCGGGCGGTCCATGGCGAAATCTACTGCATATAACCTTTTTGGAGAACCTCTATCAAAGAAAATTGTATGAATGATATACTTTGTGTAAGATTCACAAATCAATATATTTTGTAAAAGATGGTTTTCTACAAATTATGGATGTTTATAAACTGTTGAAACCAATTAATCATCCAAATTGAAGCAAATTGGTCTATTCAGCAAGTTTGGAGTTTATATGGTATGGCCGACGGTTTATGTTTCCATACCAGAGTGAAAATTATATTAGCACTATATGAAGCCAGTCAAAATGGGAGGGTTGGGTCAGGTAATGTGGGGGTCATGCTAGGTTCGGGTTAGAACCGACTGATTTAGAAACAATTTAAATTTGGTTCGGGTCAAAGTAGGGTTTTAACCAAAGTAAGCTTTGGTCAAAACTAGCTCTTTTAGATAAAGTGTAAAATGACACGTTAATTTTCACTCCTTCTTTTCAATTTTTTTCAATTTCCATAAACAACCAATATAATAACATGTAAATTTAAAGTTGACTTTATCTAGCATGTAAACAACCAAACGAGTTCGCTCGCTAAGAAAATGGATGTGGTCATGTTAGCTTATATTCGTTTGTTAACATATTAATAAAAGATAAACGAATTTAATGGACACAAAACAAACGAACATAACAAAAAATATTTAAATGATGGGTTGGCCATTAGTATTACAAATAAAAGTATCTAGACAAATTGTTACGAACATAAGCGAATGAACTTAAACAAGTGAACTTAGCGAACGTAAACAAACATAAACGGATGGTAAAAGACGAATGTGCCCAAGATATAGTCCAGTACTAGAAACAAGAAAGCATAAAACATACATAGGATGTTTAGAGATACAACCTTTCAAGCGTAGTGATAGAAAACTCTGGTGTCATAGATGGAGTTTCCTTTGATGGTGGCCACATCAAAAATCGTAATCCTAGGAGATGTCAGCTTTTCAACCCACCAATGTTAAGATGGCAGTTGTAGAACATAAGAACAACTTATAAAAATCAATACTAGAAATTGCAAGTAAATAATGTATCTAAACATTAAAAGAATTAAAACAACCTAGTGATTCTCTCAAATGACCTAAATCAAACAACTTATATTAGACACAATCTAGAAACTCAACTTAACCCAAGAAAACCTAGACTTACACTACTAGATAGGCAAGTGAACCTAATCGAATGTAGGCAAGACTAAGGAAGACCTGAATCGAACCCTAGAGACATTATTATAGAATAAACTAGACTCGGAAGGGACAAAACAAAATGAATTTAATAATGGGGGGTGATAAGTTCTTTTTATAAAGAACCTAAAGAATTAAAAACTACTTAACTTAATTAAAAAGACACACGACTAACCAACCAAAACAAGAGAAAATTAGAACACTTAAACAATCAAAGGATGAGGAAGATACTACCTAGGTGAATCCTAGTTGTGACCCTCGAACTTCAAATGGCTATAGAACTATTGTAGAATCGGGATCTAAAGAAACAAACTTCTAAGATACTTAATGGATCCCGGATCGTTCTTCGGATGTGACCAAAAGGGGAACCTAGAAGATGAATAAAACTAACGAATATTTAAATTACCGCTAAGTCTATTTGACAACATTGATGTGCCTGGTTGATAGCTAATCTCTTAATCTAATTAACACAATCATTGATAATGAAAGGGGAAACCTTTAAACAATCTATTGGACACGAAAATCAATACAATTAATTAGCTTAAAGAAACCTTCTTTCGAACCGCTTACTTCTAGGCAATTAACCACACGGACAATTCAATTAATCTTCACCTCTTGGAATCAAATTAAGAAGGGCATTACGGCTTAATAATCAATTCAACCCAATTCCTATGGTTACTACGTCTAGCAAATCATCAACTAATCAAAAACACAGAGTAATGATCTTGATATGCAAGTTTCTATGAAAGACATTCAGCAACTAACATATGGAATATGGGAATCATCAACAATCATGCCAAAACACTCAAAATCATCCAATTGATAAAATAAACGTCATTACATAAGCATTAGCCACAAAAACCGTTCAATAGCCAAAATCCATTCGAGTTAACATAAACTAATCATCAACGTAGATAGTAACAAGATCTTAGCTACTCATATTCAGTAAAAACATCATCTCAAACTGTCACACCCCGAACCGATTGCGGAATCATCAGGGCGGACGAATGTGAAACGATTATTCATAGCACATGGAACTAAATAAGTTGGAATAATATTAAATATCATTTTTTATTGTACAATGCTTGACAATTAAGTCATTAAAATACAACAAAGATATAAACAACAATATAAGATGTTTAATTAAACTAAGTTCATGTCCTATATGAGCAAAAAGAGTTACTCAAGTAGAAATCCTAAACATGTTAAAAATAAAAGGTCAACTTTGAAAGTTGGTAAGTTTCCATGGGTTAACATACATATATATATATGTATATATATATGTATATAAGATTTACAAGTAGCAATTCATGTCAATGGTTGTAAATTATGCAAGTTTATAGAACACATATAGCTACAATCAAACCCGACTGATTACAAGTTTACAAGTTTATACGATTGGCTAAGTGTACTTGGTTCCAATGATGAACAAGTCATACGTTATCAGGAGCCGTAATACATCGGCTTTAGCACCAAATAAGCTTGTCAGGCCATAGATCTATGACGTCGCCAGGCTAGCAATAGTTAATGATTGTCAACATATAATGTTATCTCATATAAAACTTACAATAACACAAATAACCATGACAAATATAAGTATGAATTGCAAGTGAGTTACAAGTATAAAAACGTTTACAAGTATAAGTTGATAAGTTTAACATGTTCCACCCCAAAATGGTGTGAAATAATATAAAAAGAGGTAAGGAAACTCACATGGTATAATGATGATAGTAGTGTACATAAGAAAACTTAGATATCCAAGAGTCAAAGGTGATGTCCTAAATGATAAAAAGAAACAATAACTTGAGTTTGAAATTCATTACAAGAAGTTCGGACGCTTAGGAATGCCAATAAGCGAAAGGTAGATTGATAAACGATTATTATACCAATTTTAGATTCTGGACAGAATATTTGGTACGTGTTTGAACAGGGTTTTAAAATAGAAAATGGTTTCATAAAATTATAAAAATTTACATTTGACTAGTTCAAAGTCTTCCGGACAACTTTCATTCAGAAACATTTTTATGAAAAGATCCTTAAATAGGTTAAACAAGCATCACAAGGCAAAAGGTGCTGAAATACGCACTTATCTTGTGAAGGCTATTGTTGACTCGTGCAATTGAGTTTGAAGACATACAAAATATCGTTGAAAAGATAATTCAATGAACCTAACATCGGAGTCTGAGTTTACTCAAATTTAGTTTGTTATGATCAAGTTATGGTTGGTTGAAGTAAAATTATGTCTGCCAGAATTGTAGTAAGGCACTTATGTGCACTTTTAAAATCGTGAAAGCATGAAACGGGTTAGAACAATTTATTATGTCAATATATGGTATATTAGACTTCATTTGAGTTATAAAAATATTCTAAGACTTTGGCATAGCCATCATTTAGAAAAATAATCTTGTGGAATAACCGAATGCGATGACATAGCCGTCCATATGCAAACGAGATTCTTTGTTTATGTTAGTGTGTTGTTAGCTTGATTTAGGAATGTTAGTGATTGTTATAAGGTTATTGATTATTAAAATGTTAATGATCAAATGATAATGATTAAAATAAAAAGAGATTTGGTAGAAGAAAGAATAATAGTAAGAACATAAAGTCATAAGAACAATTGGATGTTAGGATGATTGAAATTTATAATATAAAAGCAATAAAAGATTACCTTAGTATTAAAAATTCTTGAAATTTCTTATAAAATAAAAATTTTCAAATTGATCATAACCAATGGATGAAAGAAAGATATGAGAGTGAGATTTTTAGAGAATGAGCAAATGAAAAGTGAGGCCTAAGGTTTGATTTTATAGTTGAGGTTAGGAGTAGGCTATGTATGGTGTTAATGGTGAGTTATAATTCTTTTAAAAGAGAGTTATGATTGGAATTTGAAATAAATATGAAATTAAATAATTTAAATAAATAAAAGAATAATTACAATATAAACTTTAAATTTATTAAAACTCTAATTTTAATTTAACAATTTTTTATTAAATCTTTGTAGACTTTATAAATCTAATAAAACTTGTAATTTGATTATTTATTTTAATTGAATCTTTAAAATCTTATAAATATTAATAACCTTTTATAGACCTTACATATTTGTAAAAATAATGCTCTTTGTATTTTAATCTTTTATTTTAGTTTTATAACTTAAACTCATAAATGAAAAATAAACTTTATGAATTTATAAAATTTTATTCTATAAATCATGAAATTACCATGAAATGAATTAATAAATGGAAGTTGAATAAATAGTATTATTATTATTTTTGAAAGATTAAAATAAACTAAATTGCTAACTAATGCATTTGATTTTCCAAAATTGTCCCAAGCGGATTCGAGTTTGGGTTTCTATTTTCCAAAATGGGCAGATATTACACAAACAATGAAAACAAGATCAACATGTTCAAAACAAAATCCAAATCAACAAAGTTACAAAGATGAAAACCCATGATCAAACGTTTGCGAATGTTCCTACGATCCTAGCTTCAATCCTTGGCTTCAAATCCTTGCAAAAGCTTCAAATTGTCCTTGAGAATGCTCTTAAAACGGCTGCTGGTTAACTCCCCTGAGAAAAGTTGTTTAAATGCAACTTTGTAAAATTTTCCCCAAACGCGCAGGAGGAGCCCTCCTGCTATTCGTATCACATAGATTAAAAAATCACCAAAACCCTAAAACATGATTTATGCGATACGCGCAAGAGGAGCCTCCTGCTGTGCGTATAGCATGATGGGATTTTCCAAAGAATTTTAGTTTTACACTTAGAAAAAATTCTAAGTGTTGGTCTTTTCCTATTGTTTGGCTCTTTTCTTCGTTTCCCAAGCGTTTTCTTCACTTTTAAGCACCCAAACACCTAATGAAACATGAATAATAAATGATAAGTAAAAAATAATGAATCTATGTAACACCCAGTTATTTATCTATTTTGAAGCCGACGAAAGAAGAAAAGAAATAAAGTCCTAAGTCGAGGGACCAAACTCGCCAACGAAAGAAAGACGGGTGAGTAGGGGTATATAAAGGGAGAGGGCAGCCCTTACCCTCTCCCCACACCCACATTTTCAGCCATCAAAGAGGGGAAGAGAGAAAGAAGAGAAAAAGGGAGAAAAAGTTAGTTCGGGTTGGTTCGAGTGAGCCAAAATCGTCGAGAAGCGAGTCAAACCGAAGCTCTACTTCTTGGTGTCGTTTGTGTGAGTTCTAGGACCCCACTTTTACTTGTTTTCAAATTATTTTAGGGCTGAAAATCATAGAAAACCCGTTTTTGTATGTGTATGTGTTTGACCCGTTTGGGTGTGTTGCGTGTGATGCGTTTAGAGTTTGTTTTCGGGCTTGTGTGTGATTGAATGGTGTTGTGGTATGCATCCCTAAGGTCTAGGATGGTTGATTTAGGCTTAGAATGGGTTTGGATGAGTTTGGAGGTTGAAAAGGGTAGTTTGCGTTCGGCTGGAACTGCATTCTGCATCAGCTAGGGCTAGGCGACCGACTGGAGACCGAATGGAGGCCATACGGCTGAATAGGATGCGATTGGGTCTATTCGCACGATTGAGGGTCCATTCGTACGATTGAAGGGCCAGTCACATGGAGGTCATGCGATTGAAGGTCCAGTCGCATAAGAGTTCATCCGCATTAGTCCATTCGCATGAGGTTCATCCGCATTAGTCCATTCGCACGATTGGGTGTTCATTCGCATGAGTGTTCATCCGCATTGGTTCATTCGCATGATATTCAGTCGCATGGAGGCCATGCGACTGAAGGGTGTCCATACGCTCGAATAGGGTTGTTGCACCCGAGGAGATGTGTAGTTTGACTTTTGACTTTCGGGGGAAAGTGCAGATGTAAGTTTTGACGTAAAGGTTCCCGTAAGAGCATGTAAGATGACGATTGAGGCCTTAGAGAGCATGTTGGGCATGATTATGATGATGTTGCATGTTTATGCATGTTATGTATGTGATGTTTCCCTGTATGATGATGATGATTATGTATGATATGTTCCTTATTATGATGTATGTTTATCTTTTTTGTGGCTTTACGTGTCATGTAATGAATGAATGAAGCATTATGTAACGTAAAGTGAAAGATAATAAAAAAAGAACATGAAGTAAGAATATATGAGGTGAGCAACCCTATGGTTGCAACAGACTCGGATAGCGTGCAATCGTTAGGATTGCTAATGAGGCGAGCAACCCTGTTGTTGCAACAGACTCGGATAGCGTGCTATCGTGAAGTTGTCATGAGGTGAGCAACCCTGTTGTTGCAAGAGACTCGGATAGCGTGCTATCATTGAGATTGACAATAAGGTGAGCAACCCTATGGTTGCAACAGACTCGGATAGCGTGCAATCGTTAGGATTGCTAATGAGGTGAGCGACCCTGTTGTTGCAACAGACTCGGAAGAACGAACGTATAGAATGAACGAAAGTTAACGAATGTAATGGAAGATAATAATTATATTATCAATTTGTATGTATATTGTATGGTCACGAATGGATGTAAAGCGCAGTATGATTGGAAAGAAAGTAAAGAACGGTTTTTAACGATAGAAAAGTATGTTTTATTATAAAACTAGAACTCACTCAGCAACGCTAACTTTTTATATGTTTCCAGTTGGCGGGTAATGATTGCTGAGATGGTATGGGCGGCTACTCAGCTCTTTTGGGATGGCATCCATTTATTTAATGCTTTTGTGATATAATGCAACAATGTATTTTGTAACTGATTGACGATGTATTATTTGGCAAAAGTTTTTATAATGAAATGTGATGTTATTTTTGAATGTTTCCGCTGCAATATTTTAGTAAGATAAATGAAAATGTATGTTTTATGAGTGATGATCGACCAACTGTAAGCGTCTCGGGAACGGGCCTTACAAGTTGGTATCAGAGCCAAAGTTAAGTGAAATGGGTAAATTTTCAAAATAAACCTTAACTTAAATTGAGAATGGGACGGAAAGGGAATGGGATGCTAATCTGAGTAGTTGCGTGCCATCAGTTATTTTCTTTAAGGTTAACCGGTTTTATATGCGCATGGTATGTGGTTATGTGTTGTATGTAGATTTAAATACTGATGTAGTCAGGACAAGTAATGCTTGAGGTATGGAGAGTAAAGTAAGTGGCTAATCACAACTGGCCACTGTAATTAGGGACTTACTATACTTGACATAAACTGAGCTGTTCCCTTGAATGACCGTGTTGGTGTTTGAATCTTTCAGTGTGCTTGTGAATGGCCGGTGGTAGATCTTCAAAAGCTTCACTTGGTGGGGGTCACGGTGCTGAACTGCGACCTAAGAGAGGGAGACCCAGAGTTGAGAAGGTGGGTTTATGAAGAACCAGAGACCCCTCATCCGGAGGGTGGCGACGAGAGTGCCAATCTGAGAGCCTCAGTAAAGGAGCTGTTGTGGAAGAAGTTCATCAGATCATGCAGACAATATTATCGTCTGTGGTGACCGAAGTGATCAAGGCAGTAAGAGAAGGGGAAAGAAAGGAGAGAAACAGGTCCTTGGGAGAACGAGATCAACGGAGCCGGAAACAGTTTTCTCTGATGATGAAGAGGAGGAAGAAGAAGAGCCTGCACCGGAGGCGGCACGAGGCTGTAACTACGGGGTGTTTATGAGATGCAAGCTCCCAACTTTTGATGGAAAACGGCATTGCTGCTGCTGCTCACCGGTGGGTGAGGGAAATGGAGGCTGTTCTTGATATCAGCGAGTGCGGGAAGACCAAAAGGTGAAGTTCGCTACCTATTCTTTTGTGGACTCGGCTCTGTGCTGGTGGGACAACATAGTCCAAGCCGAGGGTAGGAGGGCCATCGGGAAAATGAGATGGTCTGAACTAAAGAAGTTGGTGATAGAGGAGTTCTGTCCTCACTAGGAGATGGATAAGGTGGAGAGAGAGTTCCTGCAGCTGGAGGCGGGGACGATGACACACCAATAGTACACCACCAAATTCAACGAGATGGCATGTCTAGTGCCGGATCAGGTGACACCTCTGTCTCGAAAAATCAAGAGGTATATTTAAGGTTTGTCCACGTATTCACAGGCACATGATCGCTGCCCGACCGAGCACGTTTAGGTCGGCGGTGGATTTAGCAGGGAGACTGTATGATAAGAGGACAGTGGTGGTGACCGAAGGTGGCAAGAAGAGCGGTGGTGATCAAAACTAGCAGGGGAAGAGGTTTGGTCGGGGTGATGCCTCGACGGTAACATGAAGGCATGGGTGGACGACAGCCGCGTGCTCGCATCGGGTGCTGGTATAAAGAAGTGTGGTAGTGTGGTAGAGAACATAGCGGGGAATGTAGGCTGGGGTTGAATGTGTGCTTTAAATATGGGAAGTCGGGGCATATAGCCAAGGATTGTCATCCGATCTGATGCTATAACTGTGGTGAAGAGGGTCACATGAGCAGGGACTGTAAGAAGCCAAGGGCTGGGAGTTCCGGGGCGAAGAAGCCAGGAGGTGAAGGACCGAGGGCGAGTGCCAGGGCATTCACCATGACACAGGAGGAAGCTAGGACGGATCCTGATGTTGTGTCCGGTACATTTCTGGTGAACCAAACTTTAGCTTCTGTGTTATTTGATTTGGGTGCGAGTAAAAGTTTTATTTCTGCTGCTTTTTGTGCTAAGCTGCCTGTTAGTTGTAGAGGTGTTGATGCGCCCTTTGATGTAGAAACTGCCATAGGTAACTCTACCAGGATTTCTAAGATGATAGAGAACTGTGATATGGAACTTGAGGGTCATAGTTTCCTGTTAGACCGTTTGTGATGACCTTAGGTGGTTTCGATTTGGTACTTGGGATGGATTGGCTGGCGGACTCCGAGGCGAACATTATGTGTCGCAAGAAGATGATTCGGTTGACAGTGCCTGACAGTAGTTCAGTGATGGTTTATAGTGATCGGGTTACTACGATTCCGAAAGTGATTTCAATGGCGGTGGCGGTAAAGTGTATGAGGCGTGGATGTAGCGCCTACTTGGCTTATGTAAAGGATATGGATAAGCCAACACCACAACTGCCTGATGTACCGGTTGTGTGTGGCTTTCCGGACGTGTTCCTAGAAGACTTACCAGGAGTGCCACCTGATAGAGAGATTGAGTTTCAGATTGATCTGATACCAGGTGCCCAGCCTATTGCCAAGGCACCGTATCGGTTTGCTCCGACGGAGATGAAAGAATTGATGGAGCAGTTGCAAGAGCTGCTTGATAAGGGGTTCATTAGACCGAGTATCTCTCCTTGGGGTGCTCCGATCCTGTTTGTAAAGAAGAAGGACAGTAGTATGAGGATGTGTATTGACTACCGTGAGCTGAATAAGTTGACAGTGAAGAACTGCTACTCCTTACCGAGAATTGATGATTTGTTTGATCAGCTCCAGGGTGCCAGTTGGTTTTCAAGGATAGACCTCTGATCTGGTTATCATCAGTTGAAGGTGAAGGAGCAGGATGTTCCTAAAATATCTTTCGCACGCGTTATGGACATTACGAGTTTCTTGTTATGTCATTTGGTTTAACCAACGCGCTGGCTGCTTTTATGGATCTGATGAATCGTGTGTGTCGGCCAATGTTGGATAACTTAGTGATTGTGTTTATTGATGATATCCTGATTTATTCGAAGAGCGAGATTGAGTATGCTGGCCACATTCGGGAGGTTCTGGAGATGTTGAGAAAGGAGAAGTTTTACGCCAAGTTCTCCAAGTGTGCATTTTGGTTGCACGAAGTTCAGTTCTTGGGTCATGTGGTGAATCCTGACGGGATTATGGTGGACCCGGCTAAGGTGGAGGCGGTTATGCAATGGAAGTCACCGAAGACGTCATCCGAGATTCGTAGCTTCTACTACAGAAGATTCATCCAAGACTTTTTCAAGATTGCTTCTCCACTAACCAAGTTGACCCGAAAAGATGTAAAGTTTATATGGGGTCAAGCTCAAGCGAAGGCGTTCGATGAACTGAAGGCGAGGTTGACTCAAGCTCCTGTTCTGTCATTACCCGATAGAAGCGAAGATCTGGTGGTTTATTCTGATGCTTCCTACTCGGGGTTGGGGTGCGTGTTAATGCAGAGAGGGAAGGTTATAGCCTATGCATCCCGACAGTTGAAGGTTCATGAGGTCAATTATCCTACTCATGACTTGGAGCTAGCGGCCGTGGTCTTTGCGTTAAACATTTGAAGGCGCTATCTCTATGGAACGAAGTGCACCATATTCACTGACCACAAAAGCTTGAATTACTTCTTCACGCAAAAATATCTGAACATGAGGCAGGAAAGATGGTTGGAGCTTATAAAAGACTATGATTGTGAGATCCACTACCATCCGGGCAAGGCCAATGTGGTGGCTGATGCACTTAGCCGAAAAGAGAGGCCTGAGCCAATTCGGGTGAAAGCATATCAGCTAATCATGACCTCTGACGTGATGAAGCAAGTCAAAGAGTTTCAAGATGAGGCATTGAAAGAATATCATCTTAACTCTGAAAGGATGAGAGGTCTGGTTGGGGAATTGGGTGAAAACACACTTGGTGTTAAAACCCGATTTGGACGGGTGTGGATTCCTCGTTTTGGGGATCTACGGGTGAAGATAATGGATGAGGCTCACAAGACTCGATAATCCATTCATCCTGGTGCCACAAAGATGTACCAAGACATGAAAAAGAATTATTGGTGGCCGGGTATGAAGCGCGATATGGTGGAGTATGTGAGTAAGTGCCTTACTTGCTTACAGGTGAAGGTCGAGCATCAAAAGCCGTATGGGAAGATTCAACCTTTGGATATACCGGAATGGAAGTGGGAGCAGATCACCATGGATTTCATTACGAAGTTTCCGTGTACTCCGAAAGGGTACGATGCCATATGGGTGATAGTTGACCGTCTGACGAAGAGTGCTCACTTCCTACCAATCCGTTCATCAAGGAAATTGTAACTCATCATGGTGTGTCGGTGTCCATTGTGTCTGATCGTGACAACCGGTTTACATCCAAATTCTTGAAGAAATTCCACGATGCCATGGGGACGAGGTTACATATTAGCACGGCTTATCATCTCCAAACTGATGGTTAGTTAGAAAGGACCATCCAGAAACAGGAAGACATGCTTTGGGCATGTGTGATTGATTTTGGGGAAAATTAGGATGACCACTTACCGTTAGCTGAATTCTCATACAACAACAACTATCATGCCAACATTGGTATGCCACCATATGAGATGTTCTACGGTAGGAGATGAAGAACACCCATTTGTTGGGGTGATATTGGTCAGAAGGAATTGGGGAGCGTCGAGGTGATCAAGGCTACGACGGAGAAGCTTGAAAAGATCAAGGCCTTCATGAAGGCAGCCAAAGATAGACAGAAGTCATATGCTGATAAACAACGCAGACCGATTGAGTTCCAGGTGGGTGACCGGGTTATGTTGAAGGTCTCACCTTGGAAGTGTATTATTCGATTCAGGAAGCGTGGCAAGTTGAGCCCAAGGTATATAGGCCCTTTTCAAATCATTGCTCCAGTAGGAGAGGTGGCATATAGATTGGAGTTACCAGATGAGTTAAGTGGATTTCACCGACATTCTATGTATCTCATATGAAAAACTGCTTGTCAGATGAAGATATGATTGTCCCATTGGAAGATATCGAAGTAGACGAATGGCTCAATTATGTGGAGCAACCAATGGCAATCGTTGATCGAAAGGAAAAGAGGCTCAGAAATAAAATGGTTCCTCTTGTGCGCGCACAGTGGAAGCACAGGAAGGGATCCGAGTCAACGTCGGAGACTGAGGAGAAATGAGACAGCATTACCCACGTTTGTTCGAAAAATAACAGGTTTCGGGGACGAAACTTATTTAAGGGGAGTGGACTTGTAACACCTGGTTATTTATCTATTTTGAAGCCGACGAAAGAAGAAAAGAAATAAAGTCCTAAGTCGAGGGACCAAACTCGCCAACGAAAGAAAGACGGGCGAGTGGGGGTATATAAAGGGAGAGGGCAGCCCTTACCCTCTCCCCACACCCATATTTTCAGCCATCAAAGAGGGTAAGAGAGAGAGAAGAGAAAAAGGGAGAAAAAGTTGGTTCGGGTTGGTTCGAGTGAGCCAAAATCGTCGAGAAGCGAGTCAAACCGAAGCTCTACTTCTTGGTGTCGTTTGTGTGAGTTCTAGGACCCCACTTTTACTTGTTTCCAAACGATTTTGGGGCTGGAAAGCATAGAAAACCCGTTTTTGTATGTGTATGTGTTTGACCCATTTGGGTGTGTTGTGTGTGATGCGTTTAGAGTATGTTTCCGGGCTTGTGTGTGCTTGAATGGTGTTGTGGTATGCATTCCTAAGGTCTAGGATGGTTGATTTAGGCTTAGAATGGGTTTGGATGAGTTTGGAGGTCGAAAAGGGCAGTTTGCCTTCGGCTGGAACTACATTATGCATCAGCTAGGGCTAGGCGACCGACGGGAGACCGAATGGAGGCCATACGGCAAATAGGGTGCGATTGGGGTCCATTCGCACGATTGAGGTCTATTCGCACGATTGAGGGTCCATTAGTACGATTGAAGGTCCATTCGCATAAGAGTTCATCTGCATTAGTCCCATTCGCATGAGGTCCATCCGTATTAGTGCATTCGCACGATTGGGTGTTCATTCGCATGAGTGTTCATCTGCATTGGTTTATTCGCATGATATTCAGTCGCATGGAGGCCATGCAACTGAAGGGTGTCCATACGCTCGAATAGGGCTGTTGCACCCGAGGAGATGTGTAGTTTAACTTCTGACTTTCGGGGAAAGTGCAGACGTAAGTTTTGACGTAAAGGTTCCCGTAAGAGCATGTAAGATGACGATTGAGGCCTTGGAGAGCATGTTGGGCATGATGATGATGATGTTGCATGTTTATGCATGTTTATGCATGTTATGTATGTATGATGTTGCCCTGTATGATGATGATGATTGTGTATGATATGTTCCTTATTATGATGTATGTTTATCTTTCTTGTGGCTTTACGTGTCATGTTAATGAACGAATGAAGTATTATGTATCGTAAAGTGAAAGATAATAAAAGAGGAACATGAAGTAAGAATGCATGCATTATCAAATGATGAATGAACGAATGAAAGGCTTGCAAGCATATATATGAGGTGAGCAACCCTATGGTTATAACAGACTCGAATAGCATGCAATCGTTGGGATTGCCCATGAGGTGAGCAACCCTGTTGTTTCAACAGACTCGGATAGCGTGCTATCGTGAAGTTGCCATGAGGTGAGCAACCCTGTTGTTGCAAGAGACTCGAATAACATGCTATCATTGAGATTGGCAATGAGGTGAGCAACCCTATGGTTGCAACAGACTCGAATAGTGTGCAATCGTTGGGATTGCTAATGAGGTGAGCGACCTTGTTGTCGCAATAGACTCGGAAGAACGAACGTATAGAATGAACGAAAGTTAACAAATGTAATGGAAGATAATAATTATATTATCAATGTGTATGTATATTGTATGGTCACGAATGGATGTAAAGCGCAGTATGATTTGAAAGAAAGTAAAAAACGGTTTTTAACGATAGAAAACTATGTTTTATTATAAAACTAGAACTCGCTCGCAACGCTGACTTTTTATGTGTTTCTAGTTGGCAGGTAATGATTGTTGAGGATGGCACGGGCGGCTACTCAGCTCTTTTGGGATGGCATCCATTTATTTAATGCTTTTGTGATATAATGCAACAATGTATTTTGTAACCGATTGACGATGCATTATTTGGCAAAAGTTTATATAATGAAATGTGATGTCATTTTTAAATGTTTCCGCTGCAATATTTTAGTAAGATAAATGAAAATGTATGTTTTAGGAGTGATGATCGACCAGCTGTAAGCGTCCTGGGAATGGGGCCTTACAATCTAACTAAAATTTAAACATAAATGACCCGAAAACATGAAGTAAAAAGGATGTGTTTTTCAACACATCACCTAGCTTATAAATTTAGGTGGTGTGTACGAATACATCAGAGATCATCTTATCCTGGACCTTCACAACTAATCCAGAAAGTTGGCATGTGATTAGAGATCAAGGTGGTGTGAACGAATACATATGGCAAGATTTATTCAACCTACAGAAGATCTCTTTGAGATGAGAAGATACTATGAAAGTTTGAGTGATCTTGACCATCTAATGAAGAAGGGCATGGTCATCATCATTATGAGGACTGTCAACTGATGAAGATCTTCAAATGTTTTGGTAGCATCAGCCTAGGGTGAGTTTGTAAGGATTTCAATAAGTCTGATGCAGTCAAAACATTCAAACCATCCAAAGTCTCTCTGCATGCATGCACTAAAGTACTGAAGTAGAAATGCTTCGAAAGTTTTACATCTTACATGAGAAATATTCTAAGTGTAAAATCTTTCGGAGCCAAGACCAATATCTTCCGAAACCAAATATGAAGTCTTCTAAAGCTAGTTTATGAAGACAGATTTCTTTCGAAGACTTTTATGTACATGCTATTATCTGATGTACTTTTCCATAAAGCTGGACCACCTTTCCGCTGCAACTCTGTTTGACTCACCAACTTTCACACGTTGGTGAAAAGGTCCATGCTTTTGGTAAACTGTACATTGAGGTCTTGAGTATGAGTTTTTCACTTTATGTACTTTATCTTTTTTATAATATAGTAGGATATGAGCTATGACATGTGCAAGATCTGTTTTGATACTCAACACAAGTATTTTCTCTCAAACTCACTAACAAACACTCAAAAAGCAGAGTTCTTCTAAGAGTTGATTATAATATACTAAGTAACCCAAATAGAAACACAAGAGAATAGTTTCAAGATACTTGTATATATTATTTCTCAACTCAAAGTTTACAAGACTCTTACAAGCTTACTACAAGAGTTATAATGAGAAACTATATTATTACTATCTACAGCCGGATATACTTTGATACCAGCTGGAATCCTCTAACTAAAGCAGATACTACAAAGCTATAGTTTAAGGTATCTTAGATAATGTCTTATCTAAGATATGGTAGTCATGACATGTCCATGACTTACCTTTTGTCACCAACTAAGGTTGGTAACTTGTACTAACATATAAAGGTGAACAGTGGAATAAAGTATGGTCAATTACATGGCCTTTTTGGAAAACGCCATGTGGTATCAAAGATCTGCAACAGAATGTCAGAGACCATACTTATGCCCACTGGTTCATTAGCAGCATCTTCCGAAGGTTATTGGCTTCGGAAGAACTTGTTCTTCTGAAGCCTTTTATACTTCGGAAGAGGCTGTTTCTTCTGTGGTTTGGGAACTTCTACTTCAGAAGTCATTGTTTTTGGATTCTTTTATGTCTTGAACTTCGGAAAAGAAAACTTTGTCTTTGGAAGTTGGAGCTTTTCCTTCGGAAGTTGGAGCTTTTACTTTGGAAGTTGATTTTGCACTTTGTCTTTGGAAGAACTCCATATCCTTCAAAAGTTCCATACTTAGCTTCGAAAGTCCTTTATGAGTTGTACCAAAAATTGTCTAAGTGTTTGGTTTTGGTTGCACCAACCTTCTTCTTGATCCAATAGCATGTCATAGTCACAAGTCAAAAGGCAATATGCCTTTTGACTCTACATTTGATTTTGTTGTCTAGTCTTATGTATCTAGCTGGCATTCAAAGTATGGCCGGCTGTATGATGTGGTATATGTATCTCAAGTACTTGTAACTTTCCATTATGCTTTTGTAACACTTTGTAATAGAACTTGAGAAGCAATATACAACATTTTTGAAAACCAAATACTTGCGTTATTTTCTATCTTGTTCTGTCTCTCATTTACTTGTGTTCTTAGCATCTCTTACTTTAGTTAACCAGTTTCCTATTTGATCTGTTAAATGTTTTAAAAAACTCCCCTCAATTGTATTGTTGTGTTGTAAAAGTAAATCATCATTTCTAATGGTCTTGGAATAAGGTCTTCTTCTTGTTGCAGATGTTCTCACACGAGAACCTCTATGTCTCTCTTTATGTCTGTATAGAGATAGATAGAAAAAAAAGTATACTTATAACACGCCTCATATATGATTATAATAAAATATGAAAACACTATATGTATCGAAGAGAATTGGCAAGTTTGTTAAACTATAAAACTTATTCAAATACATAATGAATTCTTAGGTATAAATAAGTAAGAATTTAATATCCTAAACAACAAGATATAAAACAAGGTCCGACTACCAACTCAGGTTCATAAATTTAACCAGTAATCATATGGTTTAAAGAAAAAGAAATTTCAAAAAATCATAACTAGACTAGTTCTAATTGGTTCCGGTCCATCCGGTCGGTCTTCTTGTGAAAACTTCGCCTTTTATACTTTGAAAAGAAAGGCGTGGGGTGTAACCATCTATGCTAGTTCCAAATGTCAACAAGACATCTTAACTTTCCCATAAATATACAGGTGACCTAAAAACCCAATATTAAACAATTGTCACTCTGTCACATCCATTGAATTGTTAATTAAACCGACTCACACGTCCCCAACATATAAACAAATGAAGAGTCAAAGCATTAATGGAAGATGTACACCAAGTCACAACACAATAAAAAAAGTACAACCTCCCATGCGCCATGTACAACCATCAAATCTTCTCCACTAGTAAACTCCAATAACTCTAGATCACACCGATCACTATTCAAGTATTCGTATTCACTCATTCGTCCCTAAATCAAACCCTAATAATCTTCGATTCATCCAACACAAATCACCGATCAAAACGATGATCGATCCATCGATGATATCAGCTTTCATCCTCATCACAATCATCATCATCATCCTCTGGATCACAAAAGCACCTCAAAATCTCTTCACAAAAGTCCGATACACAACACTACCAACTCACGACGCTAAATACCACTTCGTCATCGGCGCTCAACTGTTGGCGAAATCACGATCTACAAAAGACCGTAAATCCTCCGTGAAGCTAGCAAAATCAGCCGCCGAAGAAGCCGATAAAGCCATCTCGCTGGATCCAAACGACGCCACAATACACGTGTTGAAAGCTCTAGCGCTGGAGGCTCAAGGCTTCAGTACATCGGCTCTTGAGGCGCTGAACGTGGCTTTGTCGCCGCTCACGGCTAAGTCGCTGAGCGAAGCCGAGAGGGGAGAGGCGCTGTTTAAGCGAGCCGAGATTACGAAGGGGACTGTGTGTGGGCGAGTTGACTCGGTGTGTGAAGACCTTGTGGAATCGGTGAAGTTGTATGGGGATAACGCCTTGGCCTTCGGTTGCTGGGAGAGTGTTATGAGATGAAGGGGATGACGGATGACGCTGTTGGCGCGTATCAGCGCGCCGTTAAGATCGACCCGGGCTGCCTTGCGGCCCGAGACGCGTTGAACCGGTTGGGTTCAACGGATTGTGTTGCGCCCGCGGCTGAGACTGCCAGCGAACCCAACACGATAAAATGAGATTGACATGGTAAGTTTGTTTTAGAAAATCTCGTAATCTACTTTTATTAATTAGTTATAGTCATGTAACTTTACGTGTTTTTTATTTACAGGATTTTAACTTTTTAAGTTTTTTAATTAAAGGGAAGTTGCTACCATGATGACTTTTGGGAGTCAAATTGACGAGGTAAACGTCTTGCCGACCAAAGGTGTTACTATTATGAGTTGGGCATAAAGTAATATTATGTGATGTTTTAAGGAACAATATTATTATATAATGAAAACAATAGGACCACATATAACAAGTCTGAATTGCATTCATAATTTAGTGGGAGAGAAGGATAATAGGTATATTATGTGGTTCTTGTAACTTTAATGTAATATCGATTTTGAGAAGAACTTTTCTGATTATAGATTAGTTGATATATGGCTTTTATGCTTTAACGCACCGTTGACTGTTGAGGTGTTTGAGATTAGTATTTGATCCATTAAATTCAACTAAAGCGTAGAGATCATCCGTGAATTTTACTCTAAAAATAGAAAAAAAAAATAGCTTCAAAGTTTATAGTTTAAATGTAATTAGTTTTTTCTCTCCACATTACGCGAAGAGATTTGGTCAAAGTTTAATAGCAAAACTTCTTAACTACTAATTTTAGTAGTCAGACTTGAAAAAATAGAACTTCACTATAAATAGTATAGCTAAAGTTTCTTAACTTTAGTAGCAAAAGTTACATGCTATTAACTTTAGTAGTCAAAGTGACGCGCTATATGACAAGGTTTGGTCAATTTTTCAACTCGCAATGCCACGTTACTTTGGTCGTTATCTGTTTGCTTCGTCAGGATCTATAAAACTAAAGTTTGATGACAAAAGTAAAAAATACTAAACTATAGTAGCCATAATCGAAAAAACTAACTTAATTATAAATAATTTAGTGGTCAAACTTTAAAATTCTAAATTTTAGTGGCCAAAGCCATAAAAACAAATCGTCGGCTAAAATATAATACTAAACTCTAGTGGTGAAACTCTGTAAAATAATGTTTCATTAAAATAGTTTGATGGTCGAAATCAAATATATTAAACTTTAGTAACCAAAATCAAATAACCAAATGGTTTAAAATCAGAATACTTCAAACTAATGTAGTTCAAATTTAATAAATCAAAAAAATATTCATTTTCTTTGTAAATAATAATAGAGTAATATCAAAATAATAAAAATTAACCTCAATGTATAACCATGAAAGTGCCCCACATCCTTTGAAAACTTGTTTTCACTCACCCGCATGTAAGTTTAAGCAAATCATTAATAATTTGTAAGGCACGAATAATATCATGTATTTTATTGTTGATGTCGATCATAATTGTATAGTAAGTTGACCAAAATTGATTTTTTTAATGTACAGTATGTACTATTAGTTAGATTGTCATAATAATATTATCCTCGTGTCATGTTTTAGTTGTCTTATATGATTTTTATATGATTTTTAATGATGTCGTGTGTTTAAGTTTTTCAAATTAAGAATTAGTTGAAAGAATATAGTAGGGTGTTATTTCACAGAATACCATGATTGTAGAAATCGCTAGTCGATCAGTGGGATACCGACTAACAATTAAGCTGAATTTGGAATTTTAATGTGTTATTGTCAATTATACACACACATTTGTATATGCAACTTGTATTGTAATATATAATGTGTATATATAAACATATTTGGTAGAATTTTTAAGATTTCACGAACCCCAGGTTCTTGCCGGAAATTCATGAGAAGGTCGTCGAAAAGTCGCTAGAATCTCGTCAAACTAATCAGATTTTTTATCAGGACCGCCTAGGTCCACGTAGGCTGATTTTAACCACCATCAACTGCCTAACAATTTGTTGGCCAAGTAGCTTGAAATTACCGGGTTAATTGCCGGCTAGCGATGATTAATTGGCTAATTAGCTCAAAATTCCAAAGTTAATTGCCGATTAGCAATTAGTTGCCAATTAATTGACTCCTAGGGTCAAATTTTACAACAGTGAAGAATGCTATAATTATTAAAATGGTTGAAATTTTAAAACTATATTGTTTTTCTTTTAACTAGACATTATAATTACTAGTAAAGCGGCAATCATGTTGTCACAAACACAAAATTATTGTTCGTTGAACAAAATTGCAAGTGTTTTAAGCAAAATGTAAAGTAAGTTAAACATGAGTTTTCAAAGCAATAATATGTTTCATACTCTCGCTAAGCGAAAACACAAGAGTGTCAAGAAGTTGAATATCAAGAATAGCATTGTTATAATAGAGTGCTAAGAGTATCATTACAACAAATATACACTTAAATGTTCCATAGCTCTTATGTCTATCCCTTAAAGCAAGTATCACCAAATGATGCTAACCGATTCTTTAAATAGAAAATATAGTTCTTCAAGCCTAACATTAATAGGATGCCCTTAGTTCCCAATTCTTGAAAAACAAGTTTAAAGTGTCAACTAAAAATAGTTGGCGAGGTTTTAATGTTTCGAAGATGTTATTTTACTTAAAAGACTTTATAACCAAATAAAGAGATTTGTACTTAGTATTGCCAGTTAAAGACAATACGACCAATGATGTAGTTAATATGAGTTCACATGATCAAACTTGACTGATTCTAATATAGTGCTCAAAATGTGACAAATATAATGTTGGTAAGTTCATAAGCTTGGTTGTTACAAAAATAATTTCTTGTTAGACCATAATATTTCAGTATGTCTATTTTTAATTGAAACAATATTAAAAGTTTATGTTACCCATAACCAACGGGTAACGTCTATAGTCATGCCTCGACCCAATGTCCTATCGTGAAACTTTGTAATTAAATGAACAATTGCGCATCTAGTTAGTACATGGTTGGAGCTACCAACCACGGGTGGGTATGTCAACCCAAATATATCTATTCATAACTTTCAGACTCACCCATAATCAAAGAACTGTTTGATGCACTTGATCAAATGTACTCAAGCTCAAATGACTCCAAGAAGGACTTACTGAAGCAGCAGTTCGAGAACTTCACCCATGTTGCTGGAGAGACTCTTAGCCAGCAATATTTTAGATACATGGATCTCATTTCTTCCCTTCAATCTGTGGGAATTGCTCATGAACTCAGAGACCTTACAAGAGAGTTCACGAGTGCATTACCCAATGAGTGGACTTTTTACTGTGTCTCTATCAAGAGAACAAAAAATCTGAATACAATCACCATGACCGAACTCTATGGGATCCTTGATGGTTACCGTTTGGAAATGGAAAGTAAGAGGGGTTATCAGACAAGCAGACCCTTGAGTCTTCCTGCTAGCAACGCCTTAATGGTTGCTGAAGGCTCAGGAATCTCCCAGCCTCAACAATATCTGACTTACACCCAACAACCATCTTGCTCTTCTGGGCCATACATCATATTTCCTGAGACTCCAAGGTCTCAACAAGCTCAGTAAAGCTCCTTTCAGGACAACTGTGCTTTTGTCTCAGAAAGTGGACACTCAAGTGATTATCAATACTGCTTTGATGATCTAGAGTGTTTTAGCCCGGATGACGTGGAATATGTGGACATAGTCCAACAAATGGCTCTTCTAACCTACAGAGCAAAAAAGTTCTTTAAGAGAACTGGAAGGCACATAACCCAGTCAACAACAAATTTAGGTTGACAAAACCAAGGCCAAATGTTACAACTGTAACCAACTTGGTCATTTTGCAAGGGAATGTAAGGCTCCCAAGTCCATCCCGGGAACCCCACAGGCCTCCACACATCCCTCTACACCAAAGCCCACCGAAAAGTCAACTGAAACAACTGCAATGGCTCAAGAAGTTGACGGGAGCTTCATGGTACATGATGTGACTCCTGCTCAAGCACTCATGGCCGAAACATATGAAAATAAGGTATATGAACATCTCTGTACTCCTGCCTGTATTGCTAAGGTTAAATTGTATCAGGACTATAATATGGAGATTAAATCTAATATTGAGTCTTTAAATGTTTTGAAATCTGACTTTAAAAGGGCTGAATCTGTCTACCAAAGAAAAATTAAGGGTTTAATATCCAAATTGACTAAGGCTCAAGCCCAGCTTGTCACAGCTGAGGCTCAAGCCAGGAAGTATGCTATTTCCGAGCAAAACTTCCAAGCCATTCTTGTATCATCCTCTCACTCAAAACTTTGCTACCAAAACAAAGGAGGGTTGGGAACCAATGAAATTGCTCCACCACACTCTTATGAGTCTATAAGACAACCAAGGTGTGGTATTAAAGAGCAAGAGGTTCCATCTGCTGACCCACCTTCTTATGAGTCAAAGAATGATGCAACTATGAAGACCATCACAGGGAAGAACCAGGTAATTATGCCCTACCCTACCAATGATGATCAAACCTTGACCACCAAAGCCAGAAGAAGCAAAGCTAAGACAACCAGAAAAACTACCAAGAAAGTGGCTGAGTCCAAGCTAAAGATAGACCCAAAGCAAAAAGGTATATTCATCTCAGCTGGATTCCAGGTGGTTGGAAACTCTTATTCAGGAAAGGGGTGTAGTACCAGCACTCCTGTCCTACCAAAGGATCAGAAGTTAAAGGGAAAAGTTGCTAATGAAGACAAAAAGAACAAGAAACAACAATCCTCAAATCCCCAAAAGATTAACATTGCATGCATAATATGTGGTCTGCAAAACCATATGGCCAAAGATTGTTACTACAATTCTGCTAGCACACATTATGCAAATAATGTTAAAAAGGAAGGAGTCAGGGAAGGTTTCTCATTCGGACCATATCAAATGGTTCAAGTGATGAAAAAGGGAAAGCTTGTTTCTGAAGCAAGGCTGCTTTCGGAAGAAGATTCTTTTTCCGAAAGGAAAAAGGCATCGGAAGCTAAAGCTGTCAAGACTCAGAAGAACAAAAGAGTCCCCTTGAAACCATCCCAGAAGAAGACTGCTTCAGAAGAAAAGGTGGTGAAGGCTTCTTCCGAAAGGAAAGAAGCTTCGGAAGAATGCCAAGTTACAAAAGCTTTAACAAGCTCATCCTCCATGATCAACCAAGGGATGGAATGGAAGATCAAGGAAGATGCTGTAGCCCAAACCTCTTCTTCAAAGACATCCATTGAACCCCCATGCATAAATTTTGGTTCAATTATATCCATTTTGGAACGCCCATGCTGGATTCCAGGTGGTTGGAACTCTTATTCAGGAAAGGGGTGTAGTACCAGCACTCCTGTCCTACCAAAGGATCAGAAGTTAAAGGGAAAAGTTGCTGATGAAGACAAAAAGAACAAGAAACAGCAATCCTCAAATCCCCAAAAGATTAACATTGCATGCATAATGTGTGGTCTGTAAAACCACATGGCCAAAGATTGTTACTACAATCCTGCTAGCACACATTATGCAAATAATGTAAAAAAGAAGGAGTCAGGAAATGTTTCACATTCGGACCATATCAAATGGTTCAAGTGATGAAAAAGGGAAAGCTTGTTTCTGAAGCAAGGCTGCTTTCGGAAGAAGATTCTTTTTCCGAAAGGAAAAAGGCATCGGAAGCTAAAGCTGTCAAGACTCAGAAGAACAAAAGAGTCCCCTTGAAACCATCCCAGAAGAAGACTGCTTCAGAAGAAAAGGTGGTGAAGGCTTCTTCCGAAAGGATTGAAGCTTCGGAAGAATGCCAAGTTACAAAAGCTTCTACAAGCTCATCCTCCATGATCAACCAAGGGATGGAAGGGAAGATCAAGGAAGATGCTGTAGCCCAAACCTCTTCTTCAAAGACATCCATTGAACCCCCATGCATAAATTTT
The DNA here is from genome assembly GCA_025506515.1 of Flaveria trinervia. Taxonomy (NCBI): domain Eukaryota; kingdom Viridiplantae; phylum Streptophyta; class Magnoliopsida; order Asterales; family Asteraceae; genus Flaveria; species Flaveria trinervia. The sequence goes on along the minus strand of CM046456.1, from coordinate 23,567,533 downwards.
GGTTCAATTATATCCATTTTGGAACCCCCATGCTAGATTCCAGGTGGTTGGAAACTCTTATTCAGGAAAGGGGTGTAGTACCAGCACTCCTGTTATACCAAAGGATCAGAAGTTAAAGGGAAAAGTGCTGATGAAGACAAAAAGAACAAGAAACAACAATCCTCAAATCCCCAAAAGATTAACATTGCATGCATAATGTGTGGTCTGCAAAACCACATGGCCAAAGATTGTTACTACAATCCTGCTAGCACACATTATGCAAATAATGTTAAAAAAGAAGGAGTCAGGGAAGGTTTCTCATTCGGACCATATCAAATGGTTCAAGTGATGAAAAAGGGAAAGCTTGTTTCCGAAGCAAGGTTGCTTTCGGAAGAAGATTCTTCTTCCGAAAGGAAAAAGGCTTCGAAGCTAAAGCTGTCAAGACTCAGAAGAAGAACAAAAGAGTCCCCTTGAAACCATCCCAGAAGAAGACTGCTTCGGAAGAAAAGGTGGTGAAGGCTTCTTCCGAAAGGATTGAAGCTTCGGAAGAATGCCAAGTTACAAAAGCTTCTACAAGCTCATCCTCCATGATCAACCAAGGGATGGAAGGGAAGATCAAGGAAGATGCTGTAGCCCAAACCTCTTCTTCAAAGACATCCATTGAACCCCCATGCATAAATTTTGGTTCAATTATATCCATTTTGGAACCCCCATGCTAGATTCCAGGTGGTTGGAAACTTATTCAGGAAAGGGGTGTAGTACCAGCACTCCTGTTATACCAAAGGATCAGAAGTTAAAGGGAAAAGTTGCTGATGAAGACAAAAAGAACAAGAAACAACAATCCTCAAATCCCCAAAAGATTAACATTGCATGCATAATGTGTGGTCTGCAAAACCACATGGCCAAAGATTGTTACTACAATCCTGCTAGCACACATTATGCAAATAATGTTAAAAAAGAAGGAGTCAGGGAAGGTTTCTCATTCGGACCATATCAAATGGTTCAAGTGATGAAAAAGGGAAAGCTTGTTTCCGAAGCAAGGTTGCTTTCGGAAGAAGATTCTTCTTCCGAAAGGAAAAAGGCTTCGGAAGCTAAAGCTGTCAAGACTCAGAAGAACAAAAGAGTCCCCTTGAAACCATCCCAGAAGAAGACTGCTTCAGAAGAAAAGGTGGTGAAGGCTTCTTCCGAAAGGAAAGAAGCTTCGGAAGAATGCCAAGTTACAAAAGCTTCAACAAGCTCATCCTCCATGATCAACCAAGGAATGGAATGGAAGATCAAGGAAGATGCTATAGCCCAAAACTCTTCTTCAAAGACATCCATTGAACCCCCGTGCATAAATTTTGGTTCAATTATATCATTATCTTTGGAAGAACCCAAGACCAATAAAGCTTGGGTTTCCAATCAAAACTAATCATCTCATCTTATGTGCAGGGACATCTATATGACAAGAATAACAACATTTGGATTGTAGATAGTGGATGCTCTAGGCACATGACAGGGAACAGATCTCTCCTTCAATAATTTCAATATTATGATGGAGGTCCTATCTAGTTTGGAGGTGAGGTCGGAGGATATATTTCTGGCAGAGGGAGTATATCCAATGGTATGTTAACAGTTGACAAAGTTAACTTTGTCAAACAGCTTGAACACAATCTGTTAAATGTTTCTCAATTTTGTGATCAAAAGCACCAAATGCTTTTCACAGAACATGAGTGCATTATCCTCAAACCAGGGATGACAATTCCTCCGGAATTGGTGCTTCTTAGATCTCCCAGGAAAGGGGATATGTACAAGCTTGATATGAACAATGCTTCCCCAATGGGTGAAGTATCATGCTTTCTTTCCAAAGCTGATAGTGATAAGTCAACACTGTGGCATAAACGTATGTGCCATGTAAATTTTAAGACAATTAATAATTTGGCTAAAAACAACTTGGTACATGGTTTGCCTAAAAAGGAGTTTTTCTGCAAAGACAACTGTGTTGCATGCCTGAAAGGGAAACAACACAGGACGTCTCATAATCCAAATATGTTAACTCTATCACTACTCCATTCACTTATTGCACATGGATCTTTTTGGTCCCACAAGTATAATGAGCATTGGAAGGAAGTCATATTGCCTTGTGATAGTTGATGATTTTACAAGATTCACATGGGTATTCTTTTTAAGAACTAAAGATGAAACTGCTGAAACATTAAAACCTTTTATTCTTAAAATAGAAAATCAAATTGATCACAAGGTTAAAATAATTAGATGTGATCAAGGGACTGAGTTTAAGAATTCATTCTTGACTCATTCTGTAACTCAAAAGGGATTGCCAGACAATATAGTGCTCCCAGAACTCCTCAACAAAATGGTGTTGCTGAGAGGAGGAATACGACACTTATTGAGGCTGCTCAAACTATGTTAGCTGATTCAAAGCTACCTCTAACATTCTGGGCAGAGGCAGTCAGCACTGCATGCTATGTGCAGAACAGAGTTCTTGTAGTTAAGCCCCATGGAAAAACCCCTTATGAGCTATGGAACAAGAGGCCACCGTTCATTGGCTTTCTAAGGTCCTTTGGCAGCAGGTGTACCATACTTAACACAAAGGACAATTTAGCAAAATTTGCTGAAAAGTCGGATGATGCTATCTTTGTTGGATACTCTTCTAGCTCCAAAGCTTACAGAGTATACAACATTAAGAATCAACAATTTGAGGAGTCATCCAATATAGTTGTTAATGAGCACACTCCTTGTGTTAGGGGGAATGACCTGATCACATCTTTGATTTAGAATTGTTTCCAAACTATTCTCAACCCTCTTGTGAGAATGTTTCAGCTGGAATAGGTGCTCAAAATGATGTTGATGCTACTACTATGATCAACTGTTTGAGCTTCCCAGGCCTAGACCAAATTCTCCAAGTGCTGCAATACATCAAGCTTCCACTATTCACAGATCCGATAGTTTAACTATATCAAGGAATAGTGAAGCTTCAACAAGTGAGTCACCTACTGAGCCTCAAAACTCATCAGGTGATCCACCACAACACCAGGCAGAAGGAGGTAGTATTTTGAAGGAACAGGCAACTGTTAATACTACTTCACAGCCAATTATTGATGATGTTTCTCATTCATTCAATCAGTCCTCATTGAATGACTTTGAAATAGCAGCTGGATAGAGTGTTCTAGTTCCTGAGTAGAATATGTCTAACCTGGATCTATCTCTGCAACTGGAAGTGATTCCTCATCTTAGGATTCACAACACTCATCCACCTGAGAACATCAAAGGGAATGTCTCTAAGGGTGTGAGAACAAGAGGACAGACTCATCAAGGGAATGTTTGATTGTACTCATGCTTTCTATCTCATATGGAACCCAAGAAGGTAGAAGATGCCTTGAAAGATAGCAGCTGGATTGAATCGATGCAAGAGGAGCTACTTCAATTCAAGAGACAGAAGGTATGGAACCTATGTCCGCTACCATCTGGTCAACTACCTATAGGCACCAAATAGGTTTTTAGAAACAAGAGAGATGATAGAGGCTTGACCATCAAGAATAAGGCAAGACTTGTGGTTCAAGGATACACTCAAGAGGAAGGAATCGATTATACTAATGTCTTCGCACCAGTTGCAAGACTTGAGGCGGTTAGGATCTTCCTTGCTTATGCTGCATCTAAGGACTTCACAGTATACCAACTTGATGTCAAGTGTGCTTTTCTATATGGGGACATAGACAGGGAAGTCTATGTATGCCAACCTCCAGGATTTGAAGATCCACAGCACTCCAACTATGTGTGCAATTTGGATAAAATCTATATGGGCTGCACCAAGCACCTAGGCTGTGGTATGAGACTCTGTCTAGTTTCTTCTGAAGAATGGCTATACTAGAGGTACCATTGACAAGACTCTCTTCATCAGAAAGTCTGGAAAGGACATTTTGCTCGTACAAGTCTATGTTGATGACATCATATTTGGTTCCTCAAACGACCAAATGTGCAAGGACTTTGAGAGCATTATGAAGAAGAAGTTTGAGATGAGCTCCATGGGAAAAATGGACTTTTTCCTTGGAATTCAGGTAAAGCAACTAAAGGAAGGTTCTTCATTAATCAATCTAAATATGTCTCTGACATCTTAGAAAGATTTGAGACAAGACACCCATACCCAGAAACCATAATCTTTGTCCTGACCTTGAGGGGGAGGATACTGATCAACATCAGTATAGGGCAATTATTAGTTCTCTGATGTATCTAATAGCAAGTAGACCTGATATCATGTTTGCTACTTGCATTTGTGCAAGATATCAGGCTGCTCCAAGGTGTCTCATCTGGTGTGTTAAGAGAATCCTCAGATACCTTAAAGGAGCACCTAAACTAGGTCTCTAGTATCCCAGAAACAAGGATTTCAATCTTTATGGATACTCTGACAGTGACTATGGAGGCTGCAATATTGAAAAAAATCAACATCAGGAGGATGTCAATTTCTTGGTGGAAGGATCATCTCATGGCAATGCAAGAAACAATCCTGTGTCTCTACAGCAACTGCTGAAACTGAATACATTGCTGCTGCTAGCTGTTGTGCTCAACTGCTATGGATTCAAAATCAGATGTTGGACTATGGATTCAACTTCATGAGTACTCCTATCCATATTGATAACAACAGTGCTATCTCCATTACTGAAAATCTGGTGAACCACTCCAAGACTAAGCACATTGACATCAGGTATCATTTCATTAGAGACATTCATGAGAAAAATCTAATCAAGTTAATCAAAATTGATTCAAATGAACAATATGCTGATCTGTTTACCAAAGCTTTTGATGAACAAGGTTAAGTATCTCATAACAGCTATTGGATGATAAACATTGATTAATCTGATCTCTTTGAAAACCTTTTTAATATGTAAGTCTTGTGTCAATACAATTTAAGCCCTGTTACAAGAAATTCTCTCTGAAAATTTCTAAGTGTAAATTCCTTCCGAAGAGAAATTAACCTCGGAAGACATTCTATATCTTCCGAAGCATAATTTCTCAAAGGATAACTTTCTTCTCGGAAGAATTTTTGGTATGGAAGAAGCGATTGATTGTATATCAGATCTACTTCTGAAACTTACAAATTCTCTTTTCGGAAGCACCTCTAACCTTCGGAAGCAAAGCTTGGCTTCGGAAGTAAGAATTGCCTTCGGAAAGACAAGTTACCTTCGGAAATGTTTTACACTCAGAAGAGAGATTTCACTGTGTAACGTAAATTTCTTGGGCCCCACACTGTAAAAAGCAAAGATTTTGTTAATGATGTCGGATTATTAACTGATTTTAACCTTACCGCCACTGTCATTTCATCCACTAAACCATCACATCACCTTATCCAACCCCATTACCGCCTTCCATAATCTTTTAAATAATCTCGAATGTTCACTTTCACTCTCTTACTTGCAAATTTTACAGCCCTAGAAATTTCTCCTACTCAACTTTACCCAGCTCAAATCATCCCCATTCAACTTTCCAAATGGCTTCAACCCTCAGCACAACCAAGTCGCATTTCTTGATTCATCAAGAGATATGACTTCTCATATATCATCTCCTTTCTAACCAATCTTCCTACTACACCGCTCTGACTGTAAACCCCACAATTTACTCAAACCATATGTTTGAATTTTGGGAAAATGGTCAGATTGAAACCCTAAACGGGGTTCGTGTCATTCGATCGAGCGTCTGTGGCCAGGAGTTGGTCATTTTTGAACAGATCATCAGGGAGCATTTAGAGCTTCATGATGAGGGCGCTCCAACGGAATTCCCAAAGCAGATTTGGACAATTCTTATCTCCAAATGGGATATGGTGGAGACCTTAGCAGCTCAACTGTCTACAAATTTAACTTCTCATACAAATGAAAGTTCCTGCTACATGTAGCCCTTCACTGCGTGTCGAATAAATCTGGGGGATGGGATCAAATCCCATATGAACTTGGGTGCCTTGTTCATGGGTTGGTAAAACGCCTCCACTTCAACTATTCAAGATTTGTGCTGACTAACCTCATGGGAAATCTTCAGAAGGACACATTCTTCATGTATCCCAGGTTTCTCCAGCACATAATCAACTACGAGCTGGAGCAGAGCAAGCTTGTCTGTGCAGCTGCTTGACTGCTCCTCAAATGAGGCCGACCATCTTCAAGACTTTGAAGAGAGTGTCCACCAACTTCACAAAAGAGATACTGCACTTCTTCTAGTATGATTGAGCCAACGGCTCCTGGTGACATCCCTGTAAACCCCAAGGTGATGAACCCACACCAACAACTACCCCCACTTTGCCAAATTACCTTCTCCAACCATTACCTTTACTTATCAGAGACGTCCCAAACGAACCTTGTTCAATCCTCTCTGATTGAACAAGCTCCTCATGTTCTACCAAAAAGGCTAGAGTGGAACAAAGGGCTCCCACTCAGCCTGAGGTCCAACCATCCTTCACAATTGACCTCAATATAGGTCCTGAGTCTCCTCAGTCTCAGACCCATGAGCCCACAACCCAAGCTAAAAGCCCTCAGGGTGAGTCTCTATACTCCCCTAAGCAGCCAAAAAGGGACAACCCTATCACAGGCTCAATACCTTTAGATATTGATCAAAGTCCCGGGTCATTAGGTTTCACATCCATATCCTTTATCGACCTTTTAATTGGAACTGATGAAGATATTATGTCTCTTAAGGGCAATGAAGTTGATCCACAACACCCTCTCAAGGATCAAAAGAGCCCAGAGAGACCTCTTGTCTCTAGCCCCCATCAGCAAAGCTTTATTGAGGTGAGTCCCACTGATGTGGAGGGAACTCATGTAGATTCAGCTGCCACTACTAGAGGATTCTCAGTGGATCCTCAGACAGTGGTAACATCACTGAGACTGAATCTACGGCAACCATGCCCTTTGATGACTCTGAAAGGACATCTTTGAGCAAGGGAAACCAGGGTGCCCAGAAACCATATCTGGTGGTGAGGATGAACATACAAGGTATGTTACCTCATCTCCTCGTGATTCTTCACAAGAAGATGAGGGAAGAATGCAACTTACCATCCATGACCTACTTTCTAAAGTCTCAAATCTTGAATCCAAGGTTAAGACTTTAGAGGATAGGTCTGCCACTCAGCAACTTGAGATTGAACTCTCAAGGCCAAACTAGCTGAGAGAAACAAATGAGAGGTCTGTTAGGCATGTACCAATTGGGTCTCCTTGACCTCTTCCTCTAGCTCATCAAGCTCTCAAGATGATGCTACCAAAAAGGGGAAGAGTGTTCAGAGACAAAGTCAAAGAAAAGAGGAAACCAAAGTCAAGCTCTCACTTCCTTGAGATCAAAATATCCCGTGCAACAAGCTTCAATCTTCCCTGAGCCTCCTCCAGTTGTTATTCAAGTGGATCAAAGGATGCTCCAAGATCTCAATAGGTTCTTTAACAAGTTCCTATTGGAATCTCTCATAGAACAACCAAGCCCTGATATGTCTGTGATCTACTTTGGAGCTCAAGAGCTTCAGAGGTTAAATGCACTTCTACCACTATGAGGAAGTTGGTCAACCTAAGGTCCAAGTGGAACCTAAGATTAAATTCGAAGGGGAAACAAGGATTGATGGCCCAGCAACTGAAACTGTTGGGACAGATAGTGCATTTTCACAGACTTCCGAAGCACAATTCAAAGCCTCAGGAAGAACAAGTTCAAACTTCCAAAGCTGAGATTGCTGCTGCGGAAGGACTATCTCTTTATCCGATGATCTAATAGTCACAGATGCAATCTAGAACTCGCATCTGAGGTTAATAGAGAGGATTTTCTCACTCAACCTTTAGCTCCAACATCTACATTTACCCCAACTCCCATCTTTACTACTTAACCTGAATCTTCTATCCAATAACCCCTAAAGTCTAGTACTTCTGAAGACATCAAAGGAAAGAGGAAGATGACTTCAGAAGAGCTTCAGGAGGAAGAAGGTTGAAGAAACTCAAAAGAAAAGGTGGGCTGACAACTGGAAAACTGTTAGCTGCAAGTACCAAAGCAGCTGCAGCCAACCAGGAGGCAGTCAACAACAAAAAAAGGGTAGAGATTATCGATAGACTTGTTAGTCTAGAAGCTGCAACTGAGGATGCACTCCTGCTACCATTAGAAGAGTTAATAGAGCTAGAAAAGGCAACCTTGCTCCTAAAACAGCAAAAAGAAAAAGCTGCAAGGTTGGCCTTGGAAGAAGAAAGGGAGAGAAAGGAAAAAGAAGCTGATCTACAGCTCAGGAGGGACAAGATAACTTTTCTAACCTCCAGAGGTTTCTCTCAAGAAGAATTATCTCCACATAACAATGATACGATCTTATGGCTCTTCAACAAAGAGCAAGATCAAATGGAGAAAGAGAGAAAGAGAGCTGAAAGGGAAAAGCTTTTGAAGAAGAAGAAGAAGGAAGAGGAAGCAGGACTGACCGCTGCCAAGAAAATAGGTGAGAAAGCCTGGATGAAAAGCTATCTCAGAGCTCATGGCTTCTCTGGCAGGCAGGGGGTCCTATGTCAGAAAAGACTCTCCAACGACATGTCAGTAACATTAAAGCTGATATTCGCACGGGGAAGAGGAAGGAGATGTACAGAAGGGGATAGGGGATAACCTTCAAAGCCACCACTCAACCCAAACTCCAAACCCAACCACAACCTGAAACCATACCCTTCTCACTCCCCATCAAAACCGAACCAACCACTGAACCATACACCCCTGAACCTACATTATCACTCCTACCAACTCCTTCACCTCAACCACCTAAACTTCCCATCCTCCAACCCAAAACTCTAGCCAGAACCCAAACACCTCAACCTACCCATCAACCCATTAAACCATCCCCTCAGCATTCTAAACATCTCTTCTTAGAAGAATTCAATGCATTCAAGACAAAGCTCATAAAATGTACAACTCTGAGCGATATCTCCTGTGAGGAGGATTTTGTCAAATTGACCTATGTTGACGGATCCTCAAGTTCCCTCACTAGAGATCAATTTCTTGATCTGCCTAGAGGAACATTGGACCAAGCTGCAAATCTCCTTGGCCTTAATTTAGACACTTTGAATGAGGAAGAAAAGAAGTTAAGGAGAAGGCTGGTGACTCTACTGGTACGAAGAAGAAAAAGGACAGGGTGCCAAGACAACCTCTTGCACCTAGAAAGAAGATCATCCAGTGGAGGTTCGAAGACTCTTCTCACAACTTGTGTTGAAAGAGAGAATGGAGAGCTCAACAGGCTAAGTGCCTCATCTCTGCTACACTTAAGCAGATTTGATATTGCTGAGTTAGCAGAGAAGACATTCTCTAACCCTTCAAACTCTGAGATAGCTGCCCATATCAGAAATCATCTAGGCAACCTTCATATGGCCGAGCTAACTGCTAGAAGCAAGGTTGAAGCAGAGTTGAAACTGAGAGAGAAGGAGGAAAAGAAGGGATCAGCAACCCAAGGCAAAGTCTTTTTACAAATGGTTGAAGGCCCTGAACTAGAATCCATAGTTAGATGGGAATATGACTATAACTCCCATGAACTAACACTTTTCAGGGGGCACAACAAAGGGTACATGTCATTCAGAGTGATAGACTGGATCTCCTATCCACCAATGACTTGTACAAGCTTCTCAGCACCACTTCGGGAAGAACAAAGAGACTGAAAAATATCTTTTGTCCCTAGTGTTGAAAGCTTTGAGAAGCAAGAATAAGTGAGGTTTTGGTAGCATCAGCCTAGGGGGAGTTTGTTGGATCTAGAAAGGCTGGTGCAACCAAAACCAAGTCACTTAGAAGATTTTGGTACAACAAATAAAGGACTTCCGAAGCCAAGTGTGGAACTTCCGAAGGAAAAAGGAGATCTTCCGAAGACAAAATATAAAGCTTACTTCTGAAGGAAAAGTTCCAACTTCCAAAGACAAAGAACCTACTTCCAAAGACAAAGAACCTACTTCCGAAGTTCAAGACTTAGAAAGAAAGATCTGAAGTCAACTTCCGAAGTACAGAAGTCCTCAAGCCTCGGAAGTATAGAAGCCTCTTCCGAAGTATAAGTGGGTTCGGAAGAAATTGTTCTTCCGAAGCCAACTTACCTTCGGAAAACACTGCTATTATCCAGTGGACATAAGTATGGCCTTCCTGACACTCCGCAGCAAATCTCTGAGATACTGCATGACGTTTTCTCAAAAGCCATGCAGTTGACCATACTTTAATCCACTGTTTACCTTTTATGTTAGTACAGTTGCCATCTTTAGTCGGTGACAAAAGGTAAGTCATGGACATGTCATTACTACCATATCTTAGATAATACTTTATCTAAGATACCTTAACTTTAGCATTGTAGTATATGCTTTAGTCTTAGGTTTCCAGCTGGTATCAAAGTATATCCGGCTGTAGGATCTGGTATATATAGTCTCTCATTGTAACTCATATATCATGCTTGAAAGAGTCTTGTAATATCTTGAGTTGAGAAGTAATATATACAAGTGCCTTGAAAATTTATTTCTATGTGTTCCTTTACTACTTATTATATTATTATCAACTCTTGTAAAAGACGTTACTTCATCTGAATTGAGTATTTCTATAAGTGAGTTTGAAAGAAATCCAAGTGTTCAAGTGACAAACCCAATCCTGCACAATATTAAAAGTTTATGTTACTATGAGCTCCCATAACCAACGGGTAACGTCTATAGTCATGCCTCGACCCAATGTCCTATCGTGAAACTTTGTAATTAAATGAACAATTGCGCATCTAGTTAGTACATGGTTGGAGCTACCAACCATGGGTGGGTATGTCAACCCAAATATATCTATTCATAACTTTCAGACTCACCCATAATCAAAGGTTACATAATACTGGGGATTTAATGCAATAACAATGTCTACTGATGTAACAAGGTAGTCGTGTTTCCACTTGTGTCCAAACAAATAAGTCTTAGCATGTATTATCCTCCAAATGATTAAAATGCAGTCTAAAATGGGGATCGTGAGAGTCAATAGGTGCCCGAAAATAAGTCTATGTATACTGGACTGCGATATCCAACCTACACAAGTCCTAATAACCAAGACCCAAAATGTGTATCTAGTGTAACATGACAGTCATTTTCTCAACTTTATGACATCCAATAAAATATTTATATTAATGTGACTGCCTTTAGAAAAACAAGCAATAATATTGCCACATATTTCTGTGATTAGTATGTGTTTTCGCTTGATTTTCGTATGTTTTTGACTTGTCAAATGCTCAATTAATTTTCAAATATATAAAGTATTGTAATCATGTTTTCCCTCCAAAGTAATGTAACAAAAAGAGGCTGAGAAAACTTATCTTCATTCCACTTTATAATCGGTATGTCAATGTTGAAAGCTTGCGACTAGGTATATTATTCACCAATGAACCTTAATTTGTACACCTATCGTTAGTCTTTAACAATAAGATAATGCCATCACATGTGCGGTTAAACTCTATTGTTTAGTTAGTGTGTGGTGATTAACCAAGTCCATGATTCAGTTGTACAGTATGCAAGTTACCTGTGTAACATTCAATATACTTATAAGTATTTTTTTATTAACACTTATATGTATTTTTACATTTTTATTAACACTTATACGTATATTTACATTTTTATTAACACTTATATGTAAGTTTACAGGTATATATAACTTGTATGTCTATGTGTGTATAATGGAATGGTAATCTTTTATGTCTAATTATTATTCAATATATGTGAATTTTGTACACATTGTATAAGTAATAAAATATTGGCTCATCTTAATAAGTGGATTCATATACGTATAACAGAAATATATATAATAGTATGTTTGTATTAAAAAGTACGTTCAAGGTCTAAATTGTAAGTACTCATAGACTTGACCAAGTATGTAAACTCCTTTTCTGTTATCCTAAATTGTATGTTTGTATTAAAACGTATGTTCTATAATTTACGTTATTAACTTATTATAATGAGCGGTAACTATATGTACTTTCATTTTACAGGTTTAAAACTTATTAACTTTTTAATTAAGGGGAAGTTGCTACCATGATGACTTTTGGGAGGCAAATTGATGAGGTAAACGTCGTGCCGACCTTGGGTGTTGCTGTTTTGAGTTGGGCATAAATTAATAATATGTGATGTTTTAAGAAACAATATTATACTATGAGAATAATAGGGCCACATATCACACTTCTAAAAAGTATAATTGAATGAGAGAGTGAAAGATATGCAAAGTATATTTTGTGGTTCTTGTAATCAATTTTGAAAAAGAGCGTTCCTCTTCCCGGTGATTATAGATTAGCAAGTTTTTTTAGGCTAATAATAATGGATATCTTTGGACGGTGATTTGATTTAGACTAAGGTTAACGTATTTTTCATATCCATCGATGTGTCATGTGTCAAAAGTCAAGTGGATACGCATGTGAATGAGTGAACATGGAACAAATAAGCCCCCACTAAACAGTATAATTGAATGGTGAAGATGTTATTTTCGGGTTGACTTGGCTAGCTTTTCGGTTGATCCATTTAGTGTTATAATAACTTTTTCAGTATATTTTTGTCCTAACTTAAACCAAGACTATTTGATTTATTTGAATTTTTAATGTATATTTTTGTCCTAACTTAAACCAAGACTTTATAATGTTTATTTTTTAACAACAAAATTGCAATGAGCATAATGGTTTATAGTGTAAATATCATTACTTCATGGTTGATTTTGATTTTTTGTATGATTGTAATCTAAATTACTAATATGTAAAAGATGAAACAAGAGTTTGAGTTAAACACCAGATGGTCGTCTCCATGTGTAACACTCGTATCCTATGCTAGTTCATGTTTCTAACATGATTTTTAATTATGTCGTGTGTTAAGTTTGTTTCAAATTATGTTTATATTGTTGTCATGATTTGGGGGTTCATGTTATTGTTAAGATTGATGAAGAAAAAGTTTAAAAAAGAATATACAAGTAGGGTCTTATATCACAAAATACTATGAATTATTTCAAAATGGTTGAAATGTTAAATTGTTTAAATATACTTCTTTAAGACATAAGATTTTGAAAAAAACAACGTTGTTACTCATTCACCTTATTAACCCATGATAATAATTGATCGGTTATACTTTCAATTTTTTACTTATTTTTAATGGTACTCCTACTAGTATAATTATTATACATTATATTTTGTCTGTATTTATTTTCTGTTCAATTTTACTTGTATATATATATATTTATTTCGTTCATATTTATTATTATGAGTAAAATAAAATGCTATTAAACGTATGTTATTAAGATTGTTATTGGTAATAAAATCGAAAGTTAAAAGTGCCACTAATAAAATTAAAAATTTGGATGATTATTAGAAAACACATAATTCTTTGGATAATTAAAAATCCAATTTGCTACATTACAATCTTCTCACTTTAATAAAAGGACAACTAAAAGTGACACGTGAAAGTATCATATTTATTCTCATGAAATTTTTTTTGCTTATCTCTTTTATTCGATAACTATATTAATTACTAATAAAGTAAATTGCATTTTTTGTCCTGTAACTTTATAGCAAATTTCAGCGATTGACTTTAATTAAGAAAATTACAGTAATTGTCATTTACGTTTAGATGTTATTACACGTTTAGTCTTTTTCACTAACGGACGTTAAAATTTTCCGTCAACTCCAATCATGTGCCTTGTACATTAGGGCAATTATGTCATTTTATTATATTAACTACAAAATTTTTTTATTAAATAAATAAAAATAAAAAAACAAAACAAAATATATAAAATCCAAATCATTCTCTCTCCACTCTCCCTCTCTCTCCCCCGTATTATCTCCATCTTTCTTCTACAACAAAACAATCAACTTTCCCATTATTCTACCACCACCACCTCCAGCAACCTTCGATCACACCCACCATGAACCTCTCGAACCTCTAAAGAACATATGACCACCACAACCATAATGAACCCATGGATCAGCTTCTCACTCTCCCCACCCCACCCTACACAACCAACCACAACCACCACCAACTACAACCAGCGTAATAATCACCATGAACCTAAAGACAACTATATCTCTACTCTTCTCTCTCTATATTAGTATATCTATCTTTCTTTCTTCTACAACAATAAACCCACCCTTCCATCTTTACTTCCACCACCGCCATAAGCACAGCGAGCACCTACTCCCTCCGCTGCTACCACCAGCCATCGCAACTCTCTACTTTCTCTTTTTCTCTCCTTCCCTCTCTCTCTCTTTCTATATATATATATATATATATATATGTATATATATATATGTATATATATATATGTATATATATGTATATATATATGTACATATCGCATCGCGTCGCATGGCGTCGCATCGCGTCGTATCGCATCGTATGGTATCGTATGTTATCGTATCGCATGGTATCATATGGTATCATATGGTATCGTATTGGGTATCGTATGGCATCACATCGCGTCGTGTCGCCTCGCCTTGTGTCGCGTTGCCTCGCCTCGCTTCGCGTCGCCTCGCCTCGCTTCGCCTCGCGTCGCATCACGTCGAGTCGCGTAGCCTCGCGTCGCGTCTCATCGCGTCGTATCATATGGTATCGTATAGTATGGTGTAGTATGGTATCGTATGTTATCGTATTGTCTCGTATTGTATCGTATTGTATCCTATTGTATTGTATCCTATGGTATCATATGGTATCGTATGGTATCGTATGGTATCGTATGGTATCGTACGGTATCGTATGGTTTCGTATGGTATCGTATTGTATTGTATTGTATTGTATTGTATCGTATTGTATCATATTGTATCGTATTATATCATATTGTATCGTATGGAAGAGTATGGTATTGTATGGTATCGTATGGTATCATATGGTATCGTATTGTACCGTATTGTACGATATTGTGTCGTATAGTATTGTATGTTATCGTATGGTATCTGATGGTATCGTATCGGGTATCGTATTGTGTATCGTATTGGGTATCGTATTGGGTATCGTATTGTGTATCGTATTGGGTATCGTATTGTCTATCGTATGGTATCGTATGGTATCATATTGGGTATCGTATTGTGTATCGAATTGGGTATCATATTGTCTATCGTATGCTATCGCATCGCATCGCTATGCGTCGTATCGCATCGCATCGCGTCATATCGTATCGTATCTTATCGTATCGTATCTTATTGTATCATATCGTATTGTGTTGTGTCGTGTTGTATTATGTGGTATGGTATGGTATGGTATGGTATGGTATGGTATGGTATCGTATTCTATCGTATTATATCGTATGGTATCGTATGGTATCGTATGGTATCCTATGGTATCGTATGGTATCGTATTGGGTATCGTATTGGGTATGGTATTGGGTATCGTATTGTCAATCGTGTGGTATTGTATGGTATCGTATCGTATCGTGTTGTATCGTATTGTATCGTATTGTATCGTATGGTATCGTATGGTATCGTATTGGGTATTGTATTGGGTATCGTATTGTCTATCGTATGGTCTATCACATCGCATCGCATCGTATGGTATCGCATGGTTATGTATTATGTTATGTTATGTTATGTTATGTTTTGTTATGTTCCGTATATTTTCTTGTATTGTATTGTATTGGATTGCATTGCGTCGCATTGCGTCGCATTGCGTCGCATTGCGTCGCATTGCGTCGCATTGCGTCGCATTGCGTCGCATTGCGTCGCATTGCGTCGCATTGCGTCGCATTGCGTCTCATTGCGTCGCATTGCGTCGCATTGCGTCGCATTGCGTCGCATTGCGTCGCATTGCGTCGCATTGCGTCGCATTGCGTCGCATTGCGTCGCATTGCGTCGCATTGCGTCGCATTGCGTCGCATTGCGTCGCTTTGCGTCGCTTTGCGTCGCATTGCGTCGCTTTGCGTCGCATTGCGTCGCATTGCGTCGCATTGCGTCGCATTGCGTCGCTTTGCGTCGCATTGCGTCGCATTGCGTCGCTTTGCGTCGCATTGCGTCGCTTTGCGTCGCTTTGCGACGCAAAGTTGTATTGTATTGTATTATATTATATTAGGAATGGAATGAATAGGAAGGTTTTTCGATTTCTCAAAATATGCATATTAATTTTTAGTATTTTCAAATCCGCACCTTCTATGGTTCAAAGTTCAGTGGTTCCACCGTTAATTTGAGTCTGTCTACGTTTTAACCTATTTTTTTTATTACGAGCCGAGTCAAATATAAAACATATTAGTGCTTAGTTATAAGTATATGTTGAGTTGCCATATGTTTTGATATAAATTTTGTTAGGAAACAAATCAGGTCAAATATAATATGTTTCATTCAATCGTATATATTCAAGTTATTCTATATTTCAGCATAAATTTAGTTTCAAAACAAATTGGGTGATTGTACGTAGTCTATACTCTATCACGCCATAAACACCACAGCCGACATGCTTATACATTTGAATGACTCATTATAAATTTGAATTTATATACATTACGAAATAAAATTAGTTTGAAAACAAGTCACGTTGAATATAGTCTATACTTTATTAAGTCGCGTACAACGCCTTCGTAACCCGCAACGGGTAAAAAAACCTGGCTCCACAGGTATTTCGAATATGTTTATGTTTTGTCTTAAATTTTGTTTAAGCATGAGCCCAGTCAAATATAAAACATGTTCGTGCTTAATTTTAAGTACGCATAAGTTGGTATACGTTTTGATGCAAATTTTGTTCGGAGACAAGTCGGTCATATATAATACGTTTCATTTGGCGGTATAAATTCGAGTTATTTTACCTTTGGCATGAATTTAGTTTTAAAAACGAGTTGGGTAATTTTAGTCTATACTTATTGCGCCATATCCGCTCTGGGTAAAAATCTTGGCTCCACCGGTATTTCGAATCTTTCTACGTTTTTACTTAAATTTTGTTTAGGCATGCGGTGAGTCAAGTATAAACCATGTTCGTGCTTAATTTTAAGTACGTTTTAAGTTGGTATACGTTTTGAGGCAAATTTTGTTAGGAAACAAGTCGGGTCAAAGATAATACGTTTCGTTTGACAGTATAAATTCGAGTTATTCTTCCTTCGACATAAATTTAGTTTGAAAACAAGTCAGACAATTTTAGTCTATACTTATTGCGCCATATATGTTGCCATAGACATGCTTATTTTAGTGTTTGTTTTGAGTTGATCTACCTCTCGACGAAAGTTTTGTTTTACGTCAAGTAAAATATATATAATGTGTTTTCATTAGACATTATGAATTTGAATTGCTAAGTATAAATTTAAATTGATCTACGTTTTAACATAAATTTAGTTTGAAAACAAGTCAAGTCGATTATAATATATACTTTATCAAGTCACGTACGATACCTCCGTAACCCGCAACGGGTAAAAATCCTCGCACCACCCGTATTTCAAGCCTGTCTATGTTTTGACTTAAGTTTTATTGGCATGAGCCGAGTCAAATATAAAACGTGTCCGTGCTTAATTTTAAGTATGTTTTAAGTTTGTATACCTTTTGATGCAAATTTTGTTGGAAAACAAGTCGGGTCAACTAGTATGATACGTTTTATTTGACGGTAATAAATTCGAGTTATTCTACGTTTCGATATCAATTTTGTTTGAAAACAAGTCGGACAATTGTAGTATATACTTAATCGTGGCGCATATATCACCATGAACGTGCTTATTTTTATGTACGTTTTGAGTTAGTTTATGTTTTGATGAAATTTTATTTGAGTTGAGTAAAATATATATAATACGTTTTTATTAGACAATATAAATTTCAATTACTCAATATAAATTTAAATTGATCTACGTTATGGCATAAATTTAGTTTTAAACGAGTTAGGTTAAATACAGTCTATAATTTATCAAGTCGCGTAGAACGCCACTACAATGCACGATAGGCAAAAATCCTGCTCCACATGCACTTTTATTCTGTCTATGTTCAGACATAATTTTTGTTTAGAATAGAGCCTAGCCAAGTATAAAACTTGTTCGTGCTTAACTATAAGTTCGTTTTAACTTGGTATATGTTCTGACATAAATTTTGTTGGGGAAGAACTTAAACTATAACGCGTTTTATTCGACAGTATAAAATCTTGTTATTCTACGTTTCGGCATAAATTTAGTTTTGAAACGAGTCAGGCGATTGTAGCCTATACTTCATCACATAACATACATCGCCGACTTATTTTATTTTATGTACGTTTTGATTTGTTTTACGTTTTGATGAAAAATTATGTTTTGAGTCGAGTAAAATATAATACGTTTTCATTGACATTATAAATTTGAATGACTTAGTATTCATTTGAGTTACTTTACTTTTCGACGTAAATTTAGTTTGAAAACAAGTCTGGTTAAATATAGTCTATACTTTATCAAGTTACGTATGTTATCATGGGTAAAAATCATAGTTACTATTTAAAATGGCAATGTGGTTCTCACACAAATATACTTAACACTGAACATTGGTACACATATTACAAATAAATTAAGCATGAGCTTTTAAAGTTAAAATATGAGTTTTCAAAAAGTTACAATATGATTCATTATACTTGATCTTAAAAACAAAGTTCGATGGATTCCCCCAACAGCCTGCCACATGTTTGGAAAGTAACACCTGGGACAATAGAATTGGTACTTTTTATGTAAGCGGTTAAGATTTTCACATATATATAACACTTTTTTTTAAGGTGGACGGCTGTCCCCAATAGCTAACACTTGGGGTACGCCCATGCACTACAGTATTCGGTTGAATCTTGTGGAACACATTGCACGCATCAACTTATCAAATTTGGACAGACAATGTACGAATTCATTTTATCTTGTAGGTTTTATTTTAAAATTACGGAATGCTATTTTTAAGTTATTAATTCATATCAAATGTTTTTATACATGAAAATGGCTAGGGACGGTGAAAGATGAGTGTTTCATGTTCTTCAGGGATGTTTTAGTGAAAAGATGACATAACATCTAATTAGTAGTTTGCTAGAAATGATAAGACCAACTTCAATTCTTCCACCCTTATAAGCGGCATCTACTTGTAAACGCGACTCTAATGCTAGTTTGGATTTAACTAAACGTTTTTATTAACTTTTGCATTGTTTAACTAAATTAAATGTCGATAAATTTAATTTATTTTTTACAAGGGCCTACTAAGATAACATTAAATTCAAAAGAAGAAACTTCAAACGTGCAGTTGGGGTTAAGACTTGAGTCTTACGACCAATTCCTCAAACATTCAATAAACAAGTTCCCTACATCCTCATTGACTGGGACACAAATCAGTAACCACAACTCCTATAAATGCATGCATCTGAACTTTATTCTCCTATCAAAGCAAAATATTAATAATTTATTCTAATTTGTGTTCGAAACTGATCATTTTATGGAAAAGATGGCGTTCCGTTTGTGGTGGTTCTACCTCATGCTTGCCGTGGTTATAGGTGTGGAGTTCGGGTATGAGTATATTGGTCAGTTACCGATTGTTGTCGCACGTTCTATACAAGAGGGTTGCATCACTCTTCTTATCAAGCTTCTCAATTTCTTCATTGCAAAGTGTTTTCAAATGAGATACTTGTCGCCAATATTGCCACCGCCATTTTCAGGGAAATTGATGTTTTGGATTGTGCTATCTAGGAGTATTTTTGACTTGTACTACTGATTAAGCACTTCGTACAAGTCCATCAAACTTAATCTCATTTATTCACTACAATATATCTATCAGAAAAATTATAAGAATTAGTACATTATATTTTTATTATATAGTTAATTATGTACATGTTCAATTCTATGGTCTGACCGTGCATCTAATGTAGAAACCCAATCACTATATCATCGTTAAAGAAAATCTAACTAGAAATACAAGATGTTTCTATATTGTTAGATGGTAAAAAACTTGTTTGATTATTATCAATAGGTTAAGTTACATTATAAAGAGTTTACAATAAAACCTTAAAAACCTAAACGGGTCCGTGGGGCTCAACCCTAATAATTATATAGTCTAATACTCCCCCGCAGTCTAAGCTGTAGAGAATTAGACTCTTAGACTGATAATGATAGAAAAATAAACATGAAACACAGAAAATAAAAACTATTTCTTATCTCGATCACAACTTTTGCCAAACTTTTTCAATCCAAACTCTTACGGTCTTCAATCTAAAATCTTACAATCTTCAATTTTTACGGAGGCAGCGCGACAAATGGTCTAGTGGCAACGGACCGTGGTCCAACGAGAAAAATAGAAAGAAAAAAAAGACATCTGGCGACCATGGTCGTGCGATGGTATGTCAAGCGTAGGCCGATGACCATGATTAGGCGGCACACAATTATGCCAAGGGACCGTGGTCCAGCTAGAACAAAATAAAAAACAGACACCCGGTGACCGTAGTCATGCGGCGGTGTGTCATACCGAAGGCCGGTGACCGAGGCCAGGCGACGTACTTCGGTGGCTAGAGACCGTGGTCCGGCTAAAAAGAAAGAAAAAGAAATATAATGGGATATCAAATCTAATACAAGAGAGATAAATCCAATAAAAAATCTTCACCGTAATAAAAACCAGGTAGACAAGGTGAAGGCCGATGACTATGATCAGGCAGCAATAAAAAAGTTGCAAGTAAATGAGATCGCAAGATTGCAAGGATATAAGATCATAAGTTTGCAAGGATCAAATGGAACCGACGACAAGCAGTAGAATAGAAGGTTGTGACCATCGATCATAAAGCTAAATATCAAAACATAAAAGAATATTAGGAAAACTAAATAGAGAATCTTTGATTGTAGTATCATGAACTTTAGATAGAGTTTTTGAAAGTTGTACAAATCCCTAGATGACGCAACGGTTTTGTGACCAAAGTGGATTTTTTTGAATGCACAAAATGGGTGTGCATGTTGGTTACATTCATCTACATTCATGATTTTGTGTGTTTCTTGTTTATTGTTGTCATCTGTTCATCTTCATTTGATCTTGATCAAAATCTTTTTCTTTTGATTTCCTTCGTATTTGAATGATGTTCATTTTCATTTGAATGATTCCATTTGCATTAGAATGAAGACATCCGCATTTTTTATGTTACACCTATGAATTTGCATTTGTTACTTCTTCATTCGTATTTGCTTGTCGCGTAGCTGTATTTGTTTGACACTCATCTGCATTAGATAATTGCTTATCCACATTTGTTTATGAGAAACAACATCTGCATTTGTATGTAATACATTCACATTAATAGTTAATACATCCGCATTTGTTCCGATGATCATTCGCATTTGTCACGCTTTGAAAGAAGTCATCCGCATTAACAACTTGGATACATTTTTCGATAACTTTTTTATGAATAGCAGCATCGACTTCTATTTCTTCACGTTTTCTTCATTTTTGATGATAATCTTGTTAAATTGCATCAAGTAGATGAATGCAACCAACATGCACACCCATTTTGTGCATTCAAAAAAATCAACTTTGGTCATAAAACCATTGCGTCATCTAGGGATTTGTACAAATGTTAGAAACTCTATTTGAAGTTCATGATACTACAATAAAAAATGATCGTTTGAACCCGTGTCTTACTACTAAGCGAAAGAGATAGATGGACTTTAATCAAGGGGACCAATGGTTATCTAAAAAACGATATTTATGTAGTCATTTCAGTTATTCAAAAGAGTTAAAATGTTTTAAAGATTGATTCATGTTCCTAATGCAATTTATTGAAGTTCAAAACCTCATCATATGTCTAATACATTCTAATCCTTAGAGTTGTGATATGAACTGTAATTCAAAAGTGACACAACCCATATCCAATATCAAGAAGTATTCTTAAGAGATTCTAGTATTTGTTAGAATTATATTTGGAGAAGCTTAATCTGAGGGGGAGAACATGAGGAATTATATCAGAACATTAGTTGATCTAGAAGACATGTGGCTAGAAGATCTTTTAATTTAAACTCTGGCAAGCCTCAGTTTAGAAGAAGTATTGTTGCATTAAACAATGGAATAAACTGAAGCTTACCAAATGATAATCACAACTGACTGAAGATGTCATTGTACAAGTTAAAAAAATAACAATACAAAACAATTCAACATCACAAAGTCAACATCAAGACACAAAAAAAGTCAAAATTAGTATAAAAAGACCCACTAGTGTATTTTTACATGTGTGGCTCTTGTGTGTGTGTTTCTCATGGTCTGAATCACCACCCAAGGATAATTCCTCCTTTGGGTGGGTTTGATCTTCATTAACTAGCTATGATTCTCATTGTCATTTGTTTACCAACATAATGAAATCATAACATTATACATTATCCATCTCTTTGTTCTTTGATTCCCATACCTAAACCATCTTAATTTTGATTTCTAGGACATGAACGTGATAAATTCTAAGATCCAAGCTCAATAAATCTAAAATTTTGATTCAGCACCTATCAAAGTGTCTAACATGAAACCTAAATCATAACCACAACAACAAAGAAAATGTATGAACACAAGGCTTTATTTCTTATTAATTAACCACCCACTATATGTTTACATGTTCTTAACATGTATATGTATGTTCATTTCTAAACATAATCAATCATCACATCTCACTCAACATGTCGTATGGGTGATTGTTGACCGTTTGACGAAGAGTGCCACGTATGGGAAGATCCAACCTTTGGATATACAGGAATGGAAGTGGGAGTACATCACCATGGATTTCATTACGAAGCTGCCACGTACTCCGAAAGGGTACGATGCCATATGGGTGATTGTTGACCATTTGACGAAGAGTGCCCACTTCCTACTGATCTACGAGACATATTCATCCGAGAGGTTGGCTGACCTGTTCATCAAGGAGATTGTAACTCGACATGGTGTTCCGGTGTCCATTGTGTCTGATCGTGACACCCGTTTTACATCTAAATTCTGGAAGAAATTCCACGACGCTATGGGGACGAAGTTACATATTAGCACAGATTATCATCCCCAAACTGATGGTCAGTCAGAAAGGACCATTCAGACACTGGAAGACATGCTTCGGGCATGTGTGATTGATTTTGGGGGAAGTTGGGATGACCACTTACGGTTAGCTGAATTCTCATACAACAATAGCTATCATGCCAGCATTGGTATGCCACCATATGAGATGCTATATGGTAGAAGATGTAGGACGCCTGTATGTTGGAGAGAGATTGGGC
This sequence comes from Flaveria trinervia, assembly GCA_025506515.1. NCBI lineage: Eukaryota > Viridiplantae > Streptophyta > Magnoliopsida > Asterales > Asteraceae > Flaveria > Flaveria trinervia. Next base: position 23,544,448 of record CM046456.1, on the reverse strand, counting down.
AGAAGGAAATGGGGAGCATCGAGGTAATCAAGGCTTCGACTGAGAAGCTTGAGAAGATTAAAGCCTTCATGAAGGCAGCTAAAGATAGGCAGAAGTCGTATGCCGATAGACGACGCAGACTGATCGAGTTCTAGGTGGGTGACTGGGTTATGTTGAAGGTCTCACCTTGGAAGGGTATTATCCGATTCAGGAAGCGGGAAAAATTGAGCCCAAGATATATAGGCCCTTTTCGAATCATTGCTCGAGTAGGAGAGGTGGCCTACAGATCGGAGTTACCAGATGAGTTAAGTGGAATTCACCCGACATTCCATGTATCTCATCTGAGAAAGTGCTTAGCTGATGAAGACATGATTGTTCCATTGGAGGAAATTGAAGTAGATGAAAGCTCAATTATGTGGAGCAACCAGTGGCAATCATCGATCATAAAAAGAAGAGGCTGAGAAATAAAGTGGTTCCTCTTGTGCGTGTACAATGGAAGCATAGAAAGGGATCCGAGTCTACATGGGAGACTGAGGAGGAGATGAGACAACATTATCCTCATCTGTTCGAGGAATAACAGGTTTCGGGGATGAAACCTATATAAAGGGGGTGGACTTGTAACACCCAGTTATTTTTAAAAGAAAAGATATGAGGAATAAAAAGAAAAAAGGCAATTAAGTCCAAGTGGAGGGACTAAAAGTGTCCAAAAGGACAAAACTTTTAAAAAGTTAGTGTAAAGGTGGGCATGGCCGCCCACCCTCACTTCACATCACCATTTTTTTTTGGTTTTAGAGAGAGAGAGTGCAGGAGAAACTCTCGGCTGAAGAAGAAGAAGAAGAAGAAGAAGAAGAGAAGTGAATTCAAGGTAAGAATTCAAGGTTTTAAATGTTTATGATGGGTTTTATCCCGCTTATATGCATATATGCTTATGTGTTTGTGTATGTGCTCGGGTGTGTGTGTTTTGTGTTGTTTTTAGGTGTTTGAAATCATAGCAAGCGGGTTAGAAAGGAAGAAATACCCAAGTTGCATCAGGTGAGTTTTAGACCCCGGTTTTATTTGTTTTAAACTATCTTTGGGGCTGGAAATGTATTAAAATGATTTTCAAAGCTTATTTATGTTTACCCGTATGTAATGTGCATGATTGGATGTTGATTCTTGAATGCTTATAGGTTGTTCATGTTTAGAATAGCCGCATTAAGCTTAGAACAGATGGGTTTGATGATTGGGTTTGAAAACATACCGGAAACATGTTGAATAGAGGGTCCATGCGCCTAGATAAGGCTCATGCGCCTGAAAATGCCTTAGAAATATTTAAGTGTAATCCATGCACCTAAACAGTAGCCCATGCGCCTAAGATTACCTTAGAAATGTTTTAAGTATAGCCCATGTGCCGGAACAACAGTCCATGCGCCTGGAAATGTTAGCCGGGCGACCAAGTGTAGGGCCATGCGCCCCAATAGTGCCCATGCGCCCAAGTGGCTCATGCGCCTAAGTGTCCATGCGTTTGAATTATCCATGCGTGTAAGTGTTCATACGAACCAATAGTGCCCATGCGCCTGAATAGTTCATGCGCCTAAAGTGATAAATGCTTAAGTGTTGGCAGATGCGCCTATATAGTGATGAAACTCCCGAACAGGGCTCATGCGCCCAAATAGTTCCCATGCGCCTAAGCACTTAGAAATTTTTACAGAATTTTCTGGGAGTCTGTGCTTTAGGGTTTATGACCGAGGTTGTCTAGGGCTTATTTATGATGATGTTTCATGCATGGTTATGATTGTTCCTTATTGTTATTATTGCTAATATTATTATTACTTATAGTATGTGACTTTACGTGGCATGTTATTATCGTAACGTAAAGTATACTGTAATAATAAAGTGAAAGAGCAATAAAGAAAAGAAGAGGAATATTAATGAAAATGTTAACAAGTCTTGCAAGCTTACAGGAGGTGCACGACCTTGTTGTCGTTAGCTCAACTGTGCTGCAGGTTAGCTACCCTATTATGCACACAGGGCCAATCAATTGAGATTGACACGACCTTTGTAGCGTGCCCTGGGTGATCGGGTTGGCCTTGTAAACAGTACACAGAATCCTTTTGAGGGATACAGTTGACCCTTTCGAGGGATATAGTTGACCCTTTCGAGGGATATAGTTGACCTTTTCGAGGGATATAGTTGACCTTTTCGAGGGATATAGATGGCCCATCACCCATTTTTCCATCGCGCGTACAGTTAGGGTATTGCTCACTGGTCCATACAGAAAGTGAAACATAAAGATAAAAGTTTACTGAAACAGACAAGGCATACAGTAAAGAGAACGAATAGTATTTGTTCATATAGTTAATGCGTTAAAACAATTCTCTTGTAAACAGAAAATGATGTTGTATTGCTTAACAATAGTGTTTTAAATGAAATGAATGGTTTTTGATGAATCATTTCCGTTGCTTAAAGTTTGTATAATTATAATGTGTAGTGTTTAACTGCTGTGATTGACCAACTGTCAGGTGCCCGGGAACGGGGCCTTACATTACATCTTTGTTTAATTAGATGCTTGTTCGGATAAACTAGGGTTTCATATGGGCATTAGGAATCACATGAAAAAGGTATAAGAGTTACTAGAACTTATTAATTAGCGTAAGTATTTGTTAATGGATGAATCCCCGTTGCTCGAAACGTCCACGAACTCGGAATTGAGTGATTGAAGCGACCACATGTCCGTATTGCAAAGACCTACCATCACCTCCACTTGTCGCAGCTGGTTGCTGCCATATCCATCGCCAGAATGCTCAGCAGTCTCCGGAAAACTTCCCAGGTGCATTGCTCTATTCGGAAAAATAAAATTTAGGCATTCGGACCTTAAAATCAAAATCTCAATGTCTTTTCGGAAAAATAAAAATCAGGCCTTCGGGCCATAGAATTAAAATCTCAATGGTGAACTCCTTCGCCTATGTGACTAAAATCTCATGTGAATGTTTGGCATCAATTCAACAGTTAGATCTTTAGGGAAAGTAGATCTTTACAACAATGTTCTTGAAAATGGGAATGGAGGTTGTGGGGACGCTTTTTGGGTGAGTGGGGGTTAGGGTTGGGTTATTGTTTACTAAATAGTGTAGTTAGGAACTTAGGTAGGCTTTTACTAGCTTCGAGTCGAGCTTTTGTTATTTTACAAGAACCAAATTAATCAACGAGGCCTAACATCTTGAACTTAATAAATGAGCCTTTATATATTATATAGATGACGTCTTCTTATACATCTATTTAAGTCATAACGTATAATTTACATGTATCACGAAATCATGTATTACACAATTCATCGAATAACGATACATATAATTTTGCAAACAAATCATCTATTATTTATAATTAACAACTCATGAATATTATATTTTGTTTTTATCACCAACATTTGAGAACATACTTCTATGTCAAGACACGCGACTTACATGCAGTACTTCACTAAACTAACTGGGTTAACGGAGTGCTACTAATGGAGGTAAATGGATTTGTAATGCACGGATATTTTCTTGAAGCTGACGGAAAAATAAAAGAATAAAGTTCAATGTCAAGGGACCAAACTTGCCAAAACGGGAAGAAACTTGGAGGAGTGGAAGTATAAAAGGGGAGGGCAGCCCACACCCTCCCCATTCTTGCAAAATCAGCCAAGGGAGAAGAGAGAAAAGGAGAAAAAGAGGAGAAAAGCTTGGTTCGGGTTGACTCGAGCGTGGAAATCAACGTGTAGTGGGTCAAATCGAAGCTCTACTCGACGGGATCGTTTATGTGAGTTCTAGGACCCCTCTTTTACATGTTTTTGAATGATTTTGGGGCTGGAACACATCTGAAAACCATTTTTCGGGTATTTGGGTGTAAACTCGTTTTTGTATGTATGTGTATGTGTATGATTCATTTGGGGCTTGATTTTAGGCTTGGTTGTGCTTGAATGATGTCATGGTATGCTTCCCTAAGGTTTAGAACGGTGATTTGAGCTTAAAAGAGGTTTGGAAGAGTTTGGAGGTCGGACTTGGCAGCTGCAGTTCGGGATGAACTATATTCTGCACCCAGTTAGGGCTATGCGACTGGAGGTCCATGCATCCGAATAAGGTGCAACTGGGTCCATACGCACGACGGTGTGCGACTGAGATTCGTTCGCACGAAAGTGGTGCGACTGAGGGTCATACGTATGAGGGCTATGCGACCGAAGGAAATGCGAATGAAGGTCATGCGACTGGAGTCCATATTCCTGTGAGTTGTGCGATTGAGGTTCATACGCACGAAAGGTGTGCGACTGAGGGCCATTCGCATGAAGGTCATGCGACTGAGGTCCATACACCCGGATGTCATGCGAATCCATTCGCATTGGAAGTATGCGATTGGAGGCTGTGCGACTGGTGGTCCATTCGCCTAAGTGTTCTCGAACGCATGAAGACCATGCAACCGAATAGGGTCCATACGCTTAAATGGCCATAGTTAGTGTCTGACTTTTGGGAAAGTGCGGATGTAGGCTCGGGCCTTTGGAGTGGTAGATGATGTGATGGGCATGGATGATGTAAGACGATGTATGATGATGAGCTGATGATGATGATGATGTGACAGATGATGATGTGTGATGCCGTATGGTTGTATGTTATGATGTGCGTGATTGGTGTGATGTTGTTGTCGTGTGATTGTGCATGTTGTATGTTATGCATGATGTATGTTATGGGTGTGTGATGTTTCCTTGTGTGATTGATGTTGTATGTTTTTATGTTCCCTATTATATGTATGATTGTCTTCCCAGGGTTTTGCGTTGAATGTTAATGAATGTAATGAAAGTATTATGTAACGTAAAGTGGAAGATAATGAAAAGAGGAACATAAGGATGGTGTGCATGCATTAATGAACGAATGAGGGTATGGAAAGGCTTGCAAGCAATATGTACATGGATGCACGGCACTATGAAGTCGTAAGCTCAACTGCGTGTGGTTTAGCTAACCCGTAAGGATACACGCAGGGGTTCTAGTCTTTGTGAGTGACCAATGGTATGGTACGTGGTTGTAGTGGTTAACCACCTCGATGCTGGTGCAAGGCTATGTGTAGTGTGGAAGTCATTTTATGATCTTTGGCCCAGTACTCGAGTATGCATAATGTGGGGGAATTGTATACGTGGTTATTGTGGTTACCCACCTCAATGCTGGTGCCAGGCTATGTGCAGTGTGGAAGTCATTTTATGATCTTCAGCCCAGTACTCGAGTATGTATAATGTGGGGGTGTTGTATACGTGGTTATAGTGGTTATCCACCTCGATGCTGGTGCCAGGCTATGTGCAGTGTGGAAGTCATTTTATGATCTTTGGCCCAATACTCGAGTATGCATAATGTGAGGGTGTTGTATACGTGGTTATAGTAGTTACCCACCTCGATGCTGGTGCCGGGCTATGTGCGGTGTGGAAGTCATTTTATGATCTTCTGCCCAGTACTTGAGTATGCATAATATTGGGGGTGTATAGAGCAGTGGGATCTTTGTCGCATGCCCCGGTGCTGGTGCGAGGCTATGTGTGTTGTGGAAGTCATTATGATCTTCGCCTAGTTCCCGCTGTGTGCATACGTTTGGGGTATAGCTGATGACACTGATCCGGAAGGATTTAGTGATGTTATGAACGAATGAAGCGAATGAAGCGAATGAAATGTATCGTGCGGTGATTAATGAATGAAAGTAAGAACGTATGAACGAATGGAAGAATGTAACGAATGTAATGGAAGATAATAATGATATTATCTATGTGTATGTATGTTGTGTGATTGCGTACAAAGTAATGAATGGTTTTATAAAGGAAGTAAAGTATGTTTTCTTTAAAACTAGAACTCACTTAGCAACGCTGACTTTGATGTGTTTCCAGTTGGCAGGTATGTTGCTGAGGATGGCACGAGACGACTACTCAGTTCTTTTGGGATGGCATCCATTGTTTTTAATGCTTTGTAATGAAATGTAAAATGACATTATGTAATGAACGTTGTATTATTTTGCAAGGAATTTTGATGAAATGAAACTGTATGTTTAAATGTTTCCGCTGCAAAGCTTTTATGAAAGAGATGTAATTATATGTTTTATGTGCGATGAATGACCAGCTGTAAGCGTCCCGGGAACGGGGCCTTACAGGATTAACTTGGAATTAGCGGATGTCACATCATCCACTTGATGAAAGAATTTTCATCCCGGAAAATAAGTCAAGTTAGTAATAGTATGAAACAGAAAGGAAAAATTTTGGGTTGTGACATCATTTCCTTATTAAAAGAAATTTCCCCTTCAAATTGTACTAGTATTTTTTGCATTTGACATTTTGGTTTTGAATAGTCTCAAAAACTCATGTATGACCTAATCTCTCGGTCCATATTCTTAACTTTTTCCTCGATGGGTTGTATCCATTCATTAACTTTAGTTTGCGAGTTAGTCATCATTAGGAAGAACAGGGGACGTTGTTTAATGTGGAGATAGTTAGCAAAATACGACAAGTTCAAAGGGAGGTTTTTTTAAAGAATTGAGACATATCAAGGTCTACTAAAGGAAATTTAGCAAGAGTATGAACTAATTTATTCTACTATTCAATCAATAGGCCAGGCAATGTATCTAGAGTATTGCATTAAATTGCTACTCATGAGTAAGTGATTTCCTTGCTAGTAGTCGTGGAGTAGTGTTCGGGTTCAGGTTTGACATTACTCAATGCTGTAAAGATTCTCCTTCCACCCAATTGAGTCCATCAAAATTGAAATGTGGCTCTTTTTATCTGCTTCTTCAGTTCGGGTTCCGATCTAAGATTAAGACAGGAATGATTATGTTTCTAGCTATATGGTTGGATACTGATCTGGCTCTAGTCTCTACCGTCAAAGCACTGTTGGTATTTATAGTGTACTGCAGCTAACAAATAACACTACCAACACATTATAAGTGTGCAAAATCTTTCATACTATTACTTTGCCAGTGACCACTGCAACGGACAGAGAGTGGATAACTTAATTCTTTACTCGGTTTTTCAAAGAGATTAAGCTTAGATATTTCATCTACCATTGACTATTATGCGTCCATAAGGATAATCACCTTGTCAATCAGCTATTGACTATCGCCAGTTATGGATTTAGTGGTTTGGTTATCATGGTTGAGGAGTTTTGAAGACTGGATGCCTTATGTTGATTTACAAGGTTGGCTTGCCAATACTTGCATTATGGGTCAAATCGTTAAGTTTGCAACATATGATGTTTGGATTTTAGAAACAATTTCTTATTAGAAAGAGCCTTTATTCATGATACTTTTCCGAGGAGATATGAAGGATGTAATGAGAGCAAACTGCATACGGGGTACACCACTTTATAGAGAATGTCAAATTCTAGTTAGTTTTTTGATTGAGGAAAGAAACAAATGATGCAAAGGTTGATAAAGGAATTATACATAATAATTGAATTAAAGGTTTTTAATACTTATGCTTGAAGGTGCGTCTTCATAGATATCAACTCAGTTAGCCTCCATAAGTACTAAATTGTGGGATGTTTGTGTATAGTTGGGGATGAAAACTAGGAAAATATATGGTTATTGTGGAATTGGTAAATTAAATGAGGTGAGAACATAATTTTATGCTCAACCCCAGGATGAGTAGCAAAATGATAAGCTAGAAGGAGTGTTAGACATTCTTGATGTAAAAGCATGATGGAGGAAAAAATGAAGTCTTTGCGGTTCATGGTCATTATGATTACTTGATCGATCCCCCCAATAGAGTCAACAACTTTCTCTATTGTTCATTGAAGGGAGATAGTCCAATTAGCTCCAATTGAGGCATAGGTTCGAAATTAACCACATAACTATAACAACCGACCTCAAGGTCATAATTCCTACCTTACCAACCTGTATCATTACTTGTTCAATTATTATAAATGACATTATTATTTCCAATATTATATTAGTACCATTATTATTATGGCTATTATCGTCATTTTTGTGATTTTTATGTCTTCTTGAGAGGTTTTAGCTAGTTCAAGCTTTACCATAGGGAATTTAGTGTTCCGGGAAAGTTTATTTAATCACCCTTGCACAATTTAATCATTGTTCTCTCCCTCTCGGTCTCCCTAACCGAAAAACACACCCACACACTCACAACTCCTCTCAAATCCCAGCCATTTTCGAAGAACACAACAACACACCCTCGGCCAAGCTCAAGAACCGCAAAGGTGAAGTTTGTGTGCTCTTGAGTACATGGTTCTTGCTAGTTCGGTCTCCTCCAGCCTTGCTCAAGATTCTCCAGCTTTGTCCAAGGAGTTCCAAGCCACCACGACCTGCTACACCCTCCAAACCGCGAGTTACATCAAGTGTAAGCTTCATGTTGCCTGGTTTTGGTTATTTCATGTGTTTATCTTTGTTTTTTATTCAAAACCTCATCATTCTAATATCTAACAGAAACTGGCTGCTACAACTCCATTATGGAAGAGCTTTTCACGTCCTTGAAGGTATCATACTCGTAGAGCATGTCATTCTATAGGTGTAACACAAGTTACACCTAGAAAACCCTCTTTTCAAGTGTATTTACACCATCCAACTTGCATGACTTGTAACCTTTCGAAAATAATCTTGTAACCTGCTCAAAATGGGTTTCTAACCTCCTAATAACCTGCTTTCAAAGTTACAAAAGGTTTGGTTAATGTTTAATCACAAGTTATAGCATTTAACACATGTGTAATGGATGAAAATGGTGTAATACTATAGTTTCCATCATGTTCTTATTTGGGTTAATGAACCCATGAGGTGGACATAGAATTTCAGTAAGTTTTGGATGATTTTGGGTATGAGATGAGATATTAAAGGCTGGAAATATAAATGTCATAGACTTGTAAGCTATTTGGGCACATTCGAGTACCCGAAAAGTGGTAAAACAACTTTAAAACAATAAAACATGGATTTTAGCCATCTTAAAAAGTATTCCAGGCTTTAAATGGGTTAAAAAAGTATTTGGGTAGGATTTGTTGGATAAATGGTCAAAGAATGGGTTAAATGGAATTTTTAGTTAAAAACGGGTTTTAACCGGGTAACGTTTGGAAGATAATCTCAGAAATGAGGGTATAACACCAAAATCCATGGAAATCATATTATTTCAGTGAGTTATGTACTATAAGATCTAAGAGAGTTGAAAAATTGATCAAACGAGCTTCTAACGGGTCAAATTCGGTTAAAAGCGCGTTTTAACGGGTAAAACTTAAAATGTAGACTTTCCCCAAAAAGGAGCTTGAAATGAATCTCTAGCAGATTAAAAACCTTATTAAAGTCATTAAAATAATATTTAATGAATCTTAGACCATCAATATAAAAATCAACACTTAACCGTTAAAAACCTTCGGTTTTACTGCAACCGGTAACGAAGACATCAAAATGCATAACCTGGAATTAAATTCTGAAACTTGGTAGAGACTTACTTAAAATCTGTTACCTAACTCTAAGAAACTAATATTTTGACATAAAAGACGTTAAAAGCAAGAAATCCAACTTGGGGGGTAGAAATTGTAAATTTGAAAACTTGGAGGACTAAACTGTAAATTTTTGTTAAACTTCTATAAGCCGATCCCTTGAATTAAAATTCACTTAAAATACACAAACTAACTTATATAAGTTATTTCACATAGTAATCATGTATTCTTTCCTAGGAAACTCTAACTTTCTATAAAAGGAAACTTTTTATACACAGACTTAGTAATTCAAATGCTATTAAAATATTAACCTCACGGCACATCTTATGCATCTCCATAATCCTAGAATTAATGGATTAACACTTAAATCTTAATTATTAGGGTGCTATAAATGAGACTTTTCCCGCCACACGAAGAGACCCTTTTGCTTGAATTTTAAGGTGAGTTCTAGAGTTTTCCTTTTTACTACTGTTTTTGGGATGAAGCATGCTCTGTTTAAACTGAACTATTTTGTGCTATATTATGATGCTATATGTTATGGTTATGTTGAGACCTGCTGATACTTGTATCACAGTCATTAATTCTTTTGTGAACCGCTTGTTTATATGGGTGGATCTACTTGGGGAATCCCCCACACACAGTGCCTTCCGTGATGAACAGGAAGGGTACCACACTGAGATCCTGCGAGGTCGTTTGTGGCATGTAACATGTTTTATAAGATACTATGGTGGACCATCCAGCAGGTACGGTCACTGGTTTGAGGCTCAGTTCTCCCCAAGGGGATTGAACGGTAACATAATTTTCGAAGAGGCTAGCTGGGGTTGAGTGTAGGGTTGATTGTAATCCCCACAACAATGATACTAAGACTTTTATAAAGGGTAGATTCTAATGAACCTTTTTTTAAACTTTAAGCACTTGAATTCACCAACTTTTTAGTTGACACAATTTCTTTTGAGCATGTTTCAGATAATCCATAAGGGCACTCTAGCTATTGTTGAAAACCTTGACCTAGCACCATTTCCATTGCATTGGCTTGTTTGATTTTCAAAACTGTCTGAACAATTTTAATCATTATTATTTTACATTCTGTCCTTATGTTGGATGTACAATATAATTTGAGGGCTAGATCTGTTTCTAGCCCGATATTATTGTTAAACATTTAATGCCGTGTATTGTTCTCTCCCTTTATGCTCTTATGATGGTTTGTTTCCGCTGCCATTTGTTGTTGCTAGTCTGTGACGTCCCACCCTACCTAGGCCCAGGGTGTGACAGATTGGTATCAGAGCCAAAGGTTGTAGAGAAGTCGGGAATACCATAGTAGACCCTAGGCTACAACCCTGTTACCTTAGGATCACCCGTATAATAAGTGTTGGGATGACCGGGTTGGGTAAATTGATGATTAAAATTGATTAACGTAATCATGAATTTACCAGACGTGTAAATTCCAGCATGGACCTTAAGTCGTGTTTGGACCCTTTCTGTTTGAATTTGCCTTCGATGAAAGCCTTCATGTCAGCCTTCTCGCCTATTGCGTTGCGGGGAGGAAAGAAAGGGCGGTAGATGATAATGAGAAAAGGCGCCACGTCTGCTTTCTTTCCTTACCTTGTGTGGGATTATGGTTGTTGGAAACTATGGAGCTTTGTGAAGAAGTCGATCTGGACTAGATGAGATGCCGGTGCCATTAAACTAGCTGCCAGAACGATTATGTGCTCTAAAGTTTTCTTTGTATGGTCTAAGAGTCTTATTTAAAAGAACCTCTTTATTTATTTATTGTTGTTATTTGACGAGACCATTAACTTCTAATACTATTACTATTGATCACTGATTCTACTGCTATCAGTACTATAAGTACAACTACTATTACATGTACTATTACTACCATGAGCTATGAGAAACCAAATTACTCATGATGATTTTACAGATTATTTGAGACAATGGCAGGAAAAGGTAAGGCGCCAGCTCACCTAGCCCACAAGACTACTTCTATAGGGAGCAGCTTAAGGATCACTCCTCGAACGGAATACGAGGTTTACCTCAGGAGGTGTGGACACCCTGGATTTTTATCTATGACTTCGGACGACTCGGAGCCATCGGAGGACTCTACTTCGACGTCCCCATCAAGGAGCCGAACGTACTCCAACTCACCGCATGTCATTGCATCCACTCACTCACCTCTCCCTTCTGTCGGGCACAGGGGTGCATGGACTATTACCCGCCCCTGAAAGAATGTTAGGCTAGGAACCTCAGCCTCTTTCAGGATGCCTCCTCCTCCGCCTCCATCAGTTAGGAGACCGATACCGGCCCCACAACCATTTGATCCACCCCGACACCAACCACTCGACGAGCACTGGATGCCATCTAGGCAAAACATGTATGACGGCCCTAGTGTACTGGCTGGTGAACGCTACTCCCAGTCTAGTCGCCGGGTAAGTGATACAGGTCCCTCCGACGCTGCACTAGACGAGATATGGAGGACCGTCCATCGTCAGGAGATGACTATCCAGCACGCCACTCGGACCTCACAATCTGCCCTGTTTCAGGCCATGATGGCCTCACATGGGGTACAACGTTGGAGCAAGAGTAGAAAAAGAAGAATGTAGGGTTGTTGGGATGGTTGGAGAAGAAGTGGATGTGAAAGTCTGGTGGAAAATAGGATTATCTGTCTTTGAGATAGTTGAAGGAAAAAATTTCTATTATTAACTGATTCTATTATTATTATTTATTATGGGGGTACCGGTACCTTCCAAGTTGTGAACCATGACATATATTTTATTTTAATCTTTATGATGGATGATCTTATGGTTTTTTGAGAAACTATTGCTATCTGATACTAACCTTACAGGGTGAATTGACATGGAGTATGTAACTCCACAAGCTTGGGAAACAATTTAGTTGTTCGGGAATGAACCCCCACAACCGTGTTTAATGAAACTATTTATTTTGTCATGTTGTTCATATACTATGATTTTTTTTGCAACTGATGGTGTGACCTTTAGGGTAATCAATGTGTTACGATAATCAAAACCTATATGTGATGCAAAATGAATTGCCTGTCTTGAAAATAGAATGCCACCAAGACAAGGAGCTAGTGTGGGTAGGAGAGAAACAGGCAGAGGCCCCCGCGAGGAGCCTAGGCAAGAAGGAAATGAACCACCAACCCCACCAGTAAATAATAACCCAAGAAGTGACGAAAGAATTGCAAACATCATGGCGCAACAAATCGCTAACGCCATACCCACCATCATTGCCCATATCAACACGGATTGAGATAATGCCACTAGAAACGGGGATGATCACCAAGATGATACCGATGAAATCCGGACTGGGTGCTCGTATAAGAAGTTTATGGCTTGCAAACCCAATGATTTCTATGGCACTAAGGGTGCTATCGAGACTTACAACTGGATGGACGAGATCGAGGCGGTACTAGACATAAGCGAGTGCAAGATGGAGCACATGGTACGATTCACCTCCCAATCTCTGAAGGGACCAATGCTTGAATGGTGGAAAACCATCATTCAGCCCCGAGGAAGAAATGCTGCAGGCTGTATAAGTTGAGCCGAGTTCAGAGAATTGATGATCAACAAGTATTGTCTGATCAACCAGCTGGAGAAACTCGAATCTGAATTCTTAGGCCTAGAGAGGAAAGGGCCAAACTACACCGAGTACATCAACCGGTTCCTAGCCCTGTCCAGACTGGTGCCCCATCTAGTGACACCAGAAGCCAAAGGTGTAGCCCGATTTATCTGGGGGTTACATCCTAGGGTTCGGGGAATGGTCCGATCTTCTAGGCCTACGACCCTACAATCTATGGTGGATCTCACTAGCAGCCTGACGGATGACTTGATTAGGGCTGGGTGGATAGAGCAGGGAACAACTGAAGAAAGAAAGAGAAAATAGGTTGATGCAAAAAAGGTGATGGGTAGCAGTAATGGGTCGAGCAGGAAGGTGGGTGAAGGTATAAGGCGTGATGATCAAGGTGGAAGGGCACGAAGGCTGTATGTAGGCACAAACCCTTATTGCACCAAGTGCAAATTGCACCATCAAGGGGAGTGCAACCCAATACCCTACTTTAGGTGCAAGTGAACCGGCCACTTGATCAAGGATTTCACATTCATGCTGGGTAAGCAGTGTTATGAATGTGGAGACCCAGGGCACATGAGGAACAAGTGCCCCAAGCTAGAAAGAGACAAGGATGCGAGACTTAACAAGCGTAAAGGATGGGCATTGTGATAGGACCAGCTAATGCTCGCAAGGAACCCGATATGGTCAATGGTACGTTGCTTATAAACAATCATCCTGCTACCGTACTCTTTGATACTGGAGCAACTGCTAGCTTTGTCTCTACTGATTTTAGGCCTTTGATTGACTTGTGTGCGTGTAACCTGACTAATCCACTTACCATAGAATTAGCCAACGGTAACATTTTAGAAACTAAGAAGTCATCAACAACTATTCAATGAATCTAAAAGGTAGCACATTTAATATTAACTGATGCCTATTAAGCTTGGAGGATTTGATGTGGTTGTTGGTATGGACTGGTTGGCTAAGAATAAAGTCGAAATCATCTGTGAGAAACACCTGCTTAGGATACCGCTAAGCGATGGAAAAGTATTAGTGATTCGTGGCGAGGGAAGTGACATGCTATGCCCTATGATATCCCATCTGAAAGCTACCAATAGTCTCAAAAAGGGACACCCATTTTCATGGTATACGTGATGAAAGCCAAGGAGGGGAAGAAGATTGAGGATATTCCAGTAGTTTTTGAATATCCAGAAGTGTTTTCTGAAGATCTACCAAGACTCCCTCCGAACTGGCAAGTCGAGTGTCAGATAGACCTACTGCCTGATGCTACACCAGTAACCAATGCACCATATCGACTCGCCCCTCCCGAGATGAAAGAACTAATCTTGCAGATCCAAGAACTACTTGACAAGGGATTTATTCGACCGAGTGTTTCTCCATGGGGTGCACCGGTCTTATTTGTGAAGAAGAAGTACGGAACCCTACGGATGTGCATTGATTACCGGGAGCTAAACAAGCTAATGATAAAGAATCGTTATCCTATCCTGAGGATTGATGACTTATTCGATCAATTGCAGGGAGCTGGCTACTTCTCTAAAATCGATTAAAGATCAGGATACCATGAGCTGAAAATAAGGGAAGAAGATGTACCCAAAACAGCTTTCAGGACGAGATATGGACACTATGATTATCTAGTCCTGCCCTTTGGACTGACTAATGCACCAGCGTCATTTATGGATCTCATGAACCGTGTATGCCGCCCGTATCTTGACAAGTTCGTGATTGTGTTTATCGACGACATCCTCATCTACTCCTACAGTAAAGAAAAGCATGAGAAACACCTCAGACTAATTCTCGAGTTGCTCAAGAATGAACAATTATATGCCAAATTCTCCAAATGTGAATTTTGGATGCGAGAGATCCAATTTTTAGGGCATGTGGTAAATGAGAATGGGATTCAAGTCGACCCTTCTAAGATTGAGGTGATTAAGGACTTCGAAATTCCTGAAACTCCTACCAAGATAAGACAACTTCTTGGGTTGGCCGGGTACTACAGAAGGTTTATCAAAGACTTCTCGCGCATTATGCAACCATTGACTGCTCTGACAAAGAAGAGCGCAACCTTTGTGTGGGAACGAGAGCAGAATGAAGCATTCGAAACACTCAAGGAGAAGTTGTGCAGTGCACCTATCCTCACTCTCCCAGAAGGAATTGAGGACTTCATTGTCAATTGTGACGCTTTGCGCCAGGACTAGGATGTGTGCTAATGCAACACAACAAGGTAATCGATTATGCCTCAAGACTACTAAACGATCATGAGAAGAACTACACGACGCATGATCTAGAATTGGGCGTCGTGGTGTTTGCACTCAAAATGTGGAGGCATTATCTCTATGGCATGAAGTGCATTATTTACACTGACCATAAGAGTTTGCAACACATTCTGGATCAAAAGATGTTGAACATGCACCAACAAAGATGGGTCGAGTTACTGGATGACTACGAATGTGAACTACGCTACCATCCTGGTAAGGCCAATGTAGCGGCCGATTCCTTGAGCCAGAAAGATATGGAGAAACCTTTGCGTGTATGTGCCTTGAGAATGAGTGTACACGGACCTTACCGCAAGACTAAAAAAGCACAAGGCGAGGCGCTAAAGGAAGACAAGTTAGCAGGGGAAATGTTGACGGGAATGGGGAAGATATTTGAGCTGAATAACGATGGTAATATAAATGTGAAGGGAGAACGTGGGTACCAAAGCATGGGGGAATTAGAGAGGTGATCCTCGACGAAGCCCACAAGTCTAGGTACTCGGTTCACCCCAGAAGTGACAAGATGTACCATGACCTAAAGGCCCTTTTATGGTGGCCTGGGATCAAGAAATCCATCGCCATTTATGTGAGCAAGTGTTTGACGTGTGCTATGGTAAAGGCTGAAAACCAAAAACCGTCAGGGACGTTGCAACACCTAAAATTCTAGAGTGGAAGTGGGATAACGTCACTATGGATTTCATCACAAAGCTACCCAGAACTTTTAGAGGTCATGACGCCATTTGGGTAATAGTGGACAGGTTGACCAAATCAGCTCACTTCTTGCTGATTAAGGAAGACTATGACCTAACGAAGCTGGCTCAATTGTATATGATGAAATAATGACCAGGAATGGTGTACCTTTGTCAATCATCTCTGACCGGGATAGCCGTTTTACTTCATGTTTCTGGAGATCACTCTAGCAAGCGTTGGGAACTCGTTTAGACTTAAGCACTACATATCACCCACAAACCGATGGCCAGAGCAAAAGAACTATTCAAACCCTAGCAGATATGCTAAGAGCTTGCGTGATTGACTTTGGCAGGAACTAGGACAACCATCTCCCTTTGGTAGAGTTCTCCTATAATAATAGTTACCATGCAAGTATAAAGGCAGCTCCGTATGAGGCCCTATATGGTAGGAAATGCCAATCACCATTGAATTCAAATGAGATTGGTGATAGCCAAGTAATGGGACCCAACATCGTGTGGGAAACCACCAAAAATATATTCAAGATTAAAGCGTTTGAGAGCAGCCATGGATAGTCAAAAGAAATACGCTGACAAAAGGCTAAAACCATCAGAGTTTCCAGAGGGTGATAAGGTAATGTTGAAAGTGGCACCATGGAAGGGTACCGTGAGGTTTGGAAAGAGAGGAAAACTAAGCCTGAGATACATTGAACCATTCGAGATACAAGCAAGAGTTGACTCGTGGCATATAAATTAAAGCTGCTACATGAGTTGAGTTACATACATGACACCTTTCATGTGTCAAACTTTAAAAAGTGCTTGGTGGACAAAACTTTGGAGATACCATTGAGGGAAGTTAGGGTAACAGATAAGTTGAACTTTGTGGAAGAACCCGTAGAGATCACTGATCGGCTGGTCATGAAACTCAGATGTGGCCGCGTACCCAAGGTCAAGTAAGGTGGAACTCTAGGCGAGGTCCTGAATTCACCTGGGAGCGAGAAGATGAAATGAGGAAGAGTTACCCGTACCTCTTCAAACCACCCGTACTGCACTAAGCAAAACTAAAATTTCGGGATGAAATTCCCTAAATGGTAGGAGAATGTAACAACCGACCTCTAGGGCATAATTCCTACCAAACCAACCTACATCATTACGTGTTCAATTATTATAAATGATAATATTATTTCCAATATTATTATTAGCACCATTATTATTATGGCTATTTTTGTCATTTTTGTGATTTTTGTGTCTTCTTGAGAGGTTTTAGCAGGTTCAAACTTTACCATAGGGAATTTAGTGTTTCGGGAAAGTTTATTTAGTCACCCTTGCACAATTTAATCATGATTGAAAACAACTAAAGTGTGTGGACTAAAAATTTCGGCTAATTCATGCATATTCATGCATAAGAATTATCAACTGACTAAATTTTATCATCTAAAATACTACCTAATACTACACATAATTAGATTACAATTAAAAATTTATTTTAAACACCCCCTCACTAGAGGCCAAATAGGTCGTCCCCCTCTCCTCCTCTCTTCTCCCTTCTACACAAACACCCTTTTCCATCAATTCATTTCATGCAACTCGTACAACACTCCACCCCAATCCCACTTCTCTCCCTCTCGGTCTCCCTAACCAAAACACACACCCACACACTCGCAACTCCTCTCAAATTCCAGCCATTTTCGAAGAACACAACAACACACACCCTCGGCCAAGCTCAAGAACTGCAAAGGTGAAGTTTGTGTGCTCTTGAGTACATGGTTCTTGCTAGTTCGGTCTCCTCCAGCCTTGCTCAAGATTCTCCAGCTTTGTCCAAGGAGTTCCAAGCCATCCATGACCTGCTACACCCTCCAAACCGCAAGTTACATCAAGTGTAAGCTTCATGTTGCCCGGTTTTGGTTATTCATGTGTTTATCTTTGTTTTTCATTCAATACCTAACCATTCTAACATCTAACAGAAACTTGCTGCTACAACTCCATTCTGGAAGAGCTTTTCACGTCCTTGAAGGTATCATACTCGTAAAGCATGTCATTCTAAGGTGTAACACAGGTTACACCTAGAAAACCCTCTTTTCGGGTGTATTTACACCATCCAACTTGCATGACTTGTAACCTTTCGAAAATAATCTTGTAACCTGCTCAAAATGGTTTCTAACCTCCTAATAACCTGCTTTCAAAGTTACAAAAGGTTTGGTTAATGTTTAATCACAAGTTATAGCATTTAACACATGTGTAATGGATGAAAATGGTGTAATACTATAGTTTCCATCATGTTCTTATTGGGTTAATGAACCCATGAGGTGGACATAGAATTTCAGTAAGTTTTGGATGATTTGGGTATGAGATGAGATATTAAAGGCTGGAAATATAAATGTCATAGACTTGTAAGCTATTTGGGCACATTCGAGTACCCGAAAAGTGGTAAAACAACTTTAAAACAATAAAACATGGATTTTAGCCATCTTAAAAAGTATTCCAGGCTTTAAATGGGTTAAAAAAGTATTTGGGTAGGATTTGTTGGATAAATGGTCAAAGAATGGGTTAAATGGAATTTTTAGTTAAAAACGGGTTTTAGCCGGGTAACGTTTGAAAGATAATCTCAGAAATGATGGTATAACACCAAAATCCATGGAAACCATATTAATTCAGTGAGTTATGTACTACAAGATCTAAAAGAGTTGAAAAATTGATCAAACGAGCTTCTAACGGGTCAAATTCGGTTAAAAACGTGTTTTAACGGGTAAAACTTAAAATGTAGACTTTCCCCAAAAAGGAGCTTGAAATGAATCTCTAGCAGATTTAAAACCTTATATAAGTCATTAAAATAATATTAATGAATCTTAGACCATTAATATAAAAATCAACACTTAACTGTTAAAACCTTCGGTTTTATCGCAACCGGTAACGGAAGACATGAAAATGCATCCCGGAATTAAATTCTGAAACTGTGGTAGAGACTTACTTAAAATCATTTATCTAACTCTAAGAAACTAATATTTGGACATAAAAGACGTTAAAAGCAAGAAATCCAACTTTGGGGTAGAAATTGTAAATTTGAAAACTTGGAGGACTAAACTGTAAATTTTTGCTAAACTTCTATAAACCGATCCCTTGAATTAGAAATCACTTCAAGTACACAAACTGACTTATATAAGTTATTTAACATAGTAAATCATGTATTCTTTCCTAGGAAACCCTAACTTTCTATAAAAGGAAACTTTTTATACAAAGACTTAGTAATTCAAATGCTATTAAAATATTAACCTCACGGCACATTATGCATCTCCATAACCCTAGAATTAGTGGATTAATACTTAAATCTATATTATTAGGGTGCTAGAATCAAGAATTTTCCCTGCACACGAAGTGACCCTTCTGCTTGAATTTTAAGGTGAGTTCAAGAGTTTCCCTTTTTACTACTGTTTTTGGGATGAAGCATGCTCTGTTTAAATTGAACTACTTTGTGCTATATTATGATGCTATATGTTGTGGTTATGTTGAGATCTGCTGATACTTGTATCACAGTCATTAATTCTTTTGTGAACCGCTTGTTTATATGGATAGATATACTTGGGTAATCCCCCACACACAGTGCCTTCCATGATGAACGGGAAGGGTACCACACTGAGATCCTGCGAGGTCGTTTGTGGCATGTAACATGTTTTATAAGATACTATGGTGGACCATCCAGCAGGTACGGTCCACTAGTTTGAGGCTTAGTTCTCCCCAAGGGGATTGAACCGGTAACATAATTTTCGAAGACGCTAGCCAGGGCTGAGTGCAGGGTTGATTGGATCCCCACAACAATGATACTAAGACTTTTAATAAAGGGTGGATTCTAATGAATCCTTGTTTTTAAACTTTAAGCACTTGAATTCACCAACTTTTTAGTTGACACAATTTCATTTGAGCATGTTTAAGGTAATCCATGAGGGGACTCTAGCTATTGTTGAAAACCTTGACCTAGCACCATTTCCATGGCATTGGCTTGTCTGATTTTCAAGACTGCTGAACAATTTCTAATCATTGTTATTATACATTATGTCCTTATGTTGGATGTACAATTTAATTTGAGGGCTAGATCTGTTTCTAGCCCAGGATTATTACTAACATTTAATGCCATGTAATGTTCTCTCCCTTTGTGCTCTTATGATGGTTTGTTTCTGCTGCCATATGTTGTTGCTAGTCTATGACGGTCCCACCCTACCTGGGCCCGGGGTGTGACAATAACTTTGTAAGTCATCTAAATGGTTATAGCTAGTTTGGGTTTAAAAATGCAAACCTTTTTATAAATCGAATTGTTTTCATCATGTAGGGCAATCAATAGGTAACAAAATTATTTAAGGATGAAATCAGGTGACGGTGAGTTGGTGATGAAGGTTTTTGTATTACTTTCTGACCAGTTGTTCCAACAAACATTAAGATGAACTATAAAATTGGCTTTCCCAATTAATTCTAGTGTCACCTTGGTGCTCATAAACTATTTGGTTAGAGATCAATTGTCTTACTTAAAGAAGGAGGAAAAAAATCCCCAAATAGAGGCATAGGTAATACTAGTGAATTGGGTTATGTGACTAAGAGAATTAAAGGAATAATTCCATATGTTAGTGCTTCAATTACTCAGCCATTGATTTCCCTTAGATTCTAAGTACCATCGCACTTCTAAGAAAATATATGAAATCCCACTAATAATTTTGGTGCAATTTGTGCGTATAAGGTGAGCGTTGGTCACTACAATGGCTAAGAAAAAGCATTTGTTCAGTACCATGACATTGTGTTCATCAAAGTGTTGATTTGTTTGGTTTTCTATTTGTCATTGTCATCGAGACAACAAAATATAATGAGAATCCCCTTATAGAATTGAATACATTAGGTTTTAATTATAGTTAAACTAAGAATTAGTCAATGTACAGTGTGATAAGGTCAAGAGGAATTTTTGTAGTTGAAGCATAAGGGAATATGTGTAAACTTTTGAGGGGTGCTTTGTTTTCTGCATATAGGTCAACACCAAAGGCTTGCCTTGAGATTTTCATAAAATTCAAATCATGATAGATCCAAAATTTTATTGGTTCATAACTACCCTTACGCGAGTGAGTATTGGATGGATCACATTGACAATAGTTCAAGGTGTCCGTAAGCCTCTTCAAACCAATGGTTGCATCCATCGGCTATTGAATGGATTTAATAACACTAGCTAATCATCGAGCAGGTTACAAGAAATTCAATTGATAACGGAACTCAAATTGATAAGAGTTTTAGATGAGGACCCCTTATCCACACACTAGTTCTGACCAAGATTCTCAAGCACAACAAATTACCATCCCGTGTGCACCTATGATGGTGACCTGTCTTGGATGCTCACCCTAGTTCCTCCTATGTGTTGTTAAAAGTGGGAATTGTTGAGTATGTGGCATTGTCCAAGAAGAAAGACCATCAAAAGGTTAGTGATCAACCACAATTTGAAAAACTAGTAGTTATATAAGGAAGAGTAGTCGAGAATTGTTTATTACAAGTACTCACTCGAGTTGTAATACTCTATGAGAGTCTAATCTTGTGGACATTAGACGGAACCATGCTCATGAAATATGACCTTTAGAAATAAAACTGGTTCATTGATATAAGTTACTAGAAGAAGCAAAGTAGTTCTGTAATTAAAGTCAGAACAATGTTTGAGTATGCAATGAGCAAGGTTCTCTCAACTTCAGGTTCAACCTATGTTCTTAAGAACATTGGTCAAAGACATGAGCCCAATGCTCAGATAGGTGAAGTCACTTCCATCTTAATGGATTTCTGCAATAACATGTGCAAAGATCTGCCTCCATGTAATGCACCTCACATAAAGCCCACAAGCTTGGGATAAAAGTAGGATAAGGCCAGTGAAGACGGGTTATTATCGTTGGTCGGTGGAGGTGGGCCATTCTTACAACAAATCATCTTATTGATGTAGTCCGATAAGTTAGCCGAATCATGCAGAGTAGGGCAATGAGGGATACTGAAATGTTGTCCATAATTGGATCTGTTATACTTGAATTCGAGACAATGTCTTTTTAGCTAAGGGAGAGAATGAGGAAGGGTAAGAGAAAGAGATGGATGGGAATTAGAACTAGCAACTTTTTTGACTAGAGAATGAGAAAAGTTATCAGAGAATGATATCTTGCAAGTCAAGTGTATGTATGTGTAATTCTCATGTATATAGGTCATAAATAAAAGCAAATAAGTGCGAGTAACTAAAGCTATGTGAGGCTATAGTCTAGAATGCAAAGCAATGCAATGCAATTCCTAGTTCTCTATAACCAATAGCTCTGATACCAATTTGTCACACCCTCAATTTCCACAAACAGGGTTTTACCTTTAGGCGCGTGACATACCATAATCTCAGCCATTAGTTGCACCAAACGACTCTATATGTTTTTCAAAACCATACATAGTAAAAGACTATTTAATGCAAGCCAAACAAAAGTTCAATTTTAAAGTAAGATGCGGAAGCGTAAAAAAGTTTAAAACCAAAATTTAAAAGTAAAGTAAATGAAATTTACGCAAACACGCACAAAAGCCAATAAGTAAAATAAAAGAAAAAACTAGGGTAAGACCTTTTGCTTCTACCTCCCTGCTTACTATTGTTATCACCTCAACTCCTTGACCTGCTCAGTTAGAGTGAAGATCAATTGTGTCTTAAAAATGTTGCATGATACCGAACTCAATGCCCTAGTGTGTTAGCTAACCTTGATGACCTATGAGAAAGCATGGTAAAGAGTGTCAACATAAAGTTTGTGAGTTCACAAGTTTGTAAAAACCAGAGAGTAAGTTTAAATGTAGATCTAGTAAACAAGGTATATCAAAGTAGTTAGCTAGACTACCGTTCATACAGTACTAGTGTACAAAATATTCGCGACCAAAGCTGACAGTGATGTAAATAACATAGAGCCTTAAGCCATTATCTCCCAGACATGGTATGATAGGACAATTTAACACTTGTTTAACCTCCAGTTATGTTGGCGCGACCAACCTGGATGGGTTTTGTCAGACCCGGTAGTA
Organism: Flaveria trinervia; assembly: GCA_025506515.1. Taxonomy (NCBI): domain Eukaryota; kingdom Viridiplantae; phylum Streptophyta; class Magnoliopsida; order Asterales; family Asteraceae; genus Flaveria; species Flaveria trinervia. Next base: position 23,521,492 of record CM046456.1, on the reverse strand, counting down.
CTACAAAAAAATCCTGGCTAAGTAATATAATTAATGATCCAAAGAGTAAGGCTATGTATATACACTAGAAATGTATGTGATAATACAGTTTTATAATCCAAAAGTAAAGGTACCGTATGCTATCCCTCCTCAACGGAGTAAGAAAAGTAAGTAAAGTAGTGATGCTCACCTTTAGGTGCACAACAAATGCAATATGCAACAACCCATACATCAATAGGTCCTAAGAGTAAGTTTATGTATGTTTATCAAAACACTAAGCATCCAAACAATCATATTGCTTATTTGTGTATGAAAAGTTTGACAAACTTTTACCAAGTTTGACTTTTGTTGACCGGACTTGATCTGACGACCTGTTAGTGACCCATTAAGTGTATTAATATTTGTTTATAATAATGTTGTAATAATAAGCAAGTAAAGTTCATCACATAACACATATGTTTTATATTTAAACTTTCTTACCGATAAAGTTCCCCTTTTTAGCTAGTCATGATCAAGAAACAACCCACTTAGTAACCTAATCTTACTAACATGTTTAGGTGACTAATATAACGTATCGTAGAACATCACACAATGTGGAACACGTCAAGAACACAAAATATAATTCCCAAGTCCAATAAAGTTTCTAACTTTAGTAAGATATGAACACTTCAAGTTTTAAAGACTTAAGGTTAGGTGTTTGTTTTCAACATATAACAAGCTTCCATATTCATTACAACACATAATCAACTATCACCTTTCATCTAACATATATATATATATATATATATATATATATATTATATATATATATATTATATATATATATATATATATATTTCACTTTACAAATTCGAAAACCAATAAAGTTTATACTTTTTAAAAACCCAAGAAACTCTAAGTAATCAAGCTCCATTTATGAGATTTAATTCATCAATCTACTTTTATATGAACGAACTAGCTTCTACCTAACCAAAAAACCCATCAAAAGTGTATAACATGCAACCTACATCATAACCTCCACTTGTTGCAGCCGGTTGCCGCTGTATCCGCTGTCGGAAAGCTCAACAGTCGCTCGAAAACTTCCTAGGCGTACTGCTCTATTCGGAAAAATAAAAATCAGGCCTCTAGGCCTTAAAATTAAAAGCCCAATGGTGAACACCTTCTCCTATGTGTCTAAAAGCTTCTGTACAAATTCGGCATCAACTCAAGAGTTAGATCTTTAAGGATTCTCGGATCTTTTCTACAATGTTCTTGAAAATGGGAATGGAGGTTGTGATGGATGCTTTTTGCGTGAGTAGGGGGTTAGGATTGAGTTATTTTTTATTAAATACTGTAGTTTGGAACTTAGGTCGGCTTTTATTGGGTATTGAGTTGGGCTTTTGTTATTTTACAAGAACCAAAGTAATTATTGAGGTCTAACATCTTGAATTTAATAAACGAGCCCTCGTATATTATATAGATGACTTCTTCTTATACATCTATTTAAGGTACAACATATAATTTACATGTATCACGAAATCATAATTTATACAATTTCATCAAACAACGATACATAATTAATAGCTCATAAATATTATATTTTGTTTTTATCACCAATGTTTGAGAACATACTTTTGTGTCAAGACATGTGACTTGTATGCACGACTTTAATGAACTAAATGGGTTAATAGGGTGCTACTAATGGAGGTAACTAGATTAACTTGAAATTAGCAGGTGTCACATAATCATCACCATATTGTCTGATATATTCTCTAAATAAACAATTCTTGATTCCTCACATATTTCTAGAATTAGTTTAGAACAAACTACTTCCTCTAGTTCTTATGATGATCAACCATCTACCTCTTATTTTCATAAGAACTCACTTTTGAAAATGTTTTAAAAAAACAAGAACCTGTTACCGAACAAGATTCTCCGATTGAAACTATTTAGGTACCATTTGTGAATCTTTTACTGAAGAAGTTTTTGTGTCCTGCAAATTGTGAATATCTGCAAGAGGAAATGATCGTTTATCACCAGACGATAGAGTCACTAGAGATGAACTTATTGGTCATATTTATAATCTTGATGATGATGTTGTTGAAGATGCTATTCCACAACTGATTGTTCACAAAGATTATCCATTTGGTGTGATTATTGATCCATTATCTTAAGGTGTTTGTTGAGGAAGTCAGTTAGGGACAATCAACACATGCTTCTATACTTTCTTTATTTCTAAAACTATGCATAAGAATGTTGAAATGACATTAAAAGTAAACAGTTGGGTAAAAGCAATGTAAGATGAATTGACGTAGTTCAAACTTGATGTTTGGGATATACGTGAGCTACCTAAAGATAAGTTGCCTGTAAGAACGAAGTGGATATTTCGCAACAAAACTGATAAAAAAGGTCTTATTGTTCGAAACAAGGATTGTCTTATTATTCAAGGATTCTATCCAATTGAAGGCTTGGATTATAAAGAAGTATATGCTCATGTGGCTAGATTAGAGGAAATTTGTATATTTTTTGCGTATGCTCATTCATAAACTTCAAAGTATATCAAACGTATGTCAAGAATGTTTTCTTGTATGGGTAAATGAAAGAAGAAACCTATGTTTGTCAACCTCTAGGTTTTGAAGATCCAGATCATCCTGATTATGTTCACAAGTTTGACAAAACTCTGTGGTTTACATCAAGCACTACATGGTTGGTATGCCACTCTTACAAAGCATTGCTTGCAAATGTTTATACTCGGGGAGCTATGGATAAAACATTATTTATTAGAAAGACTAGTGATTATCTTATACTTGTTTAAATTTATGTTAATGACATTATCTTTGGATCTACAAATAAATATATATGCAAGGAATTTGTTAGATGTCTTGAAGATTAGAATTTAATCTTTATATTTTGGTTTTGTCATAGTTTAGGGACTTATTTGTAAATATATGTTCCTTAGTTTTTTAGTATAAATAGGATATTATGTATTATTGTGCAAGTAGGATTTGAGAATACTATTAGAACTCTCAATTGTACATTGTATCCATTTGTAAACTATCAATGAAACTTCTATAAATGTTTTTGATTTATTTGCATTTGTTGATTACTTTGTTCATATAATTGATAATTAAATCATAAAATCAACACATATTGATCTATTTGAACCAATCAAATGGTATCAAAGTCTTCAGTTCAGTGATTTGAAGCTTAAAATCGACTTTTGTGCCCCTGTGAATCACTTGAATCTGTGTTTGATAGCAATTGATCAATTAATTGTTGATTTGTGTTTGATAGTAATTGATCAATTAATTGTTGGTTTTAGTTGTGTTTCATCATTAGAAACATAAATTGAATCACAATTTAGTGATTTCACACATTCAGATCAGAATTATCATAAAATTTTTGTGCGAAATTGTTCTTCGTATTCGAAATCAAATTCAAACGAAAGTTTAGATTGATTAAAAGTTTAAAGATCAATTAATCAAGTTTTGAAGAATTTGTTAAGATCAGGTTATTATGAAGATGATGAATTAGGCATTTGGAGTGTTAAAATCATCTGAAATTCACCTAAGTATTTAGGCGCATAACAACTGTTTAGGCGCATGAACACTATTTAGGCGTTTCAGATTTGGACGTTTTGACACTGTATGGAAGTTTTAGCTCTGTTTGGACGTTTTTAGAAACTAAGAATTCTAGGCATTTGAAGACTATTTGGGCGCTTGAGGTTGAAATTTTGACCAAGTTCCCAGGTTCTTGACAACAGTTTGGGCGCTTGACAACTATTGGGACACTTCATAACTGTTTGGGCGTTTCACCACTATATAGGTGAATCTTCATTTGGGTGTATCAAAATTCTACTAAGGCATTCCCTTAGGTGTTTCAAGTTAAACTGGGGTTTCACAACTATTCAGGCGCATCAGAATTAAGACTTTTCATTCAACACTTAGAAATTTTTTCAAAAACTACACTTAGAAATTTTTTCAAAAACTAAACATCCAAAAATATTGTCATTTCTTTGTTTCATTTTAAACTTATAAAACAACAAAAACAATTTATTTTCTTAAATTCAAATCTTTAAGATGGTTAATTCTAAAGATTTTGAGAATAGGATTCCTAAGTTGCAGAACAAAGTTGATTTCAAGAACTGGTTTCTAAGACTAAAACACCATCTAAACTCTATTGATACTGATATTTGGAAATCAATAGAGAAAGGACAACATATTCCTGTTACATCTGATGGTACTAATAGAGGTTTTGTGTATACCAAAGATTCACAAGAGCCTTATCCAAAATATGGTATACATGGTGATGATCTGAAGAAAGTAAAGAATGATATTAAAGCCTACTCTCTTATGTGTAAAGGTTACCTTTGGAGGTATTATCCAGGCTTGAGGGTTACCAAACTGGCTACACTATGTACAAAACTTCGAAAATCATATGTGAAGGGGGCAAAGAGATTCAAGATCTCAAAAGACAGAAACTGAAAAGGCAACTTGAGCTGCTTGAGCATATTTCTGGAGAAAAAATAAACCAAATGATGAGCAGATGTGTGCAACTTACTACATAATTGTCAACTTTATGGATTAAGAATGATCTTAAATACCTAAATGATAGACTTCTAAATGCTCTTCCGTTTTCATGGAAACAAATAGTGACATTGTTAAAGCATACTGAAAAGTTTCCCATGGATTATGATCTACTAATTGCAAATATTAAGTCAGTGGATATTGATGAGACCTCAAGGAACAATGACAGAGCTGCATCCACTTCTCAGTACAAGTATGTTGCTTCTCCTGCAAATACTATGGAGAATGCATTTCTAGCAAAAGATGAAATTACTCCAGAAGATGAGTGTAACTTGTTTGTGGGAGCAGGATTTTTCACAAGTGCACCTGTCTACTCAACTCAACCACAATCTCCTCCTAAACCTTAAATGCCTAAAACTCAAACTGAGACTCTATCTTCTAACTCTATAAACCTAGCAAAGTTAAAGATGTCATAAACATCCTTTTACATGATGAAGAGTCCAAATCTACCTTTACAACCTTTATCACAAGTTTTTAAGCATATCAAGGTAGCCATTTAACACAAGTTGATTTTATTTTGCAGGATCTATTTGAGATGGATCCAGATGATGTTGAAAAAATGGATCTAAACTGGCAAATAGTGATGATAGCTTATAGAACTCAAAAGCATTCTTATGTGAACAGAAACTATAAGCCAAGTGCAAACAAAACAGTTGGTTTTGATAAGTCAATGTCAAGGTGTTTTAACTATAATAACCATGGCCACTTTTCAAGAGAATGCAAAGCTCCAAGAACTCAAGGAGGAAATGGTCAAACTAGCTCTAAAGGTCAAAGATATCATCAATAGTCTTAGAAGACATTTCAAAAGCCATCAAAGTCTTCTAATGCCAGAACTAAAAGAAGAATCAAAGACCACCGAAGAGCCAAAGAAAGCTCTAGTTGTTAGCATTAAGGATGGTTATGACCAGAGTGATTATGCAAAATAGTTTATAGTCGATCTCACTTTTGGTCTAGCACTTATTGCTAAGATTAATAATGAAGACTGGTCTGAAGATAAATATCCAAAGGTAGAAGGTGAATCAGAAAATAAGGAAGACTATGACTGGAGTGACAAATCTGACCCAAAGGAAGATTTAGAAGAAGTTGCTCTTATAGCACAGTTAGAACAACCCAAAGTTGAAAACTCATCATCTGATACTAAGTCTTCAAATTCTTATCCAGAAATCCCAGTGGAAGTAAGAGAGAAAATATGCACCAAAGCATGTTTTGAACAAGTAGAACACTACAAAACCTACTCATTCAAAATATGTGATAAACTAAAACAAGAAGAATTAATGCACAACAAACTCAAAGCTGATCACAAAATTTCTGATGACAAAATCATATCTCTTCAAACTTCTTGGAACAGAACCTTAAAAGAACTTGAACTAGTAAAGACGCAACTTGAAAAGATGACCAAAACTCTAGAACAAGAGAAATCAGCACATGCTGCAACTCAAGTTAATCTAGCCATAGTGAAAAGCTCAAAAACTATTGTTGAACAATTAGTAAATGGTAGATAAGACAAAGATAAAATGGGTCTAGGTTTCACACATGAGCCTATGCCTGAATCTATCTTGAATATCTTACTTGAATACTTTAACACTCATTATTACTCACCGAGAATAAAGCAAAGCTCAAAAAGTTTAGGAAAAGAAAAACAATGTTCAATCTACTATCGAAAGTGAAATTGAAAAGATAAATATTTTAATATTTGAGGAGAAAGACACAGAAAAGATAAAAAATGGTCATTTGATAAAAGTCAAATCCTATGAACCTCAATAAAAGAACAAGAAGTTGTTTGTCCTAGTAGGATCTAATGAATGTGTTATTGAAAAATGTGAACTTAAACAATGTTTTGAAAAAGTCACTAAAATTAATGACAAGAAGAAAGGGAAATCTAAAGAAGAGGAATTAAAATCAGAGACTTCCTATTTTGATGATTTAAGTTCTTATGAATCAAACCAAATTAATCTAAAACTTAAAGAATCTAAAAAAGAATCTTCTCAAGATTCAATTCAAACCCAAAGCAACAAAACTTCATCAAGAACAAGAAATCAAAGAAGAAGAAAAACAACTGTTAAAGCTAAAAAGTCTGAACCAATCAACTCAATATAAACAAGTGAAGTTTGTGTCAGCATGAAATTTTGACATGAACACAATCTATAAAATGACATCCAAACCAACGATCAAATCTGACTATGATCTGAAAACAAGTTCAAGCCTAAGTCTTCCACTGTTCATAAAAGATTTGTCTAAGGAGTCAAAGAATTGTGAAAATATTCAAAAGCCAAAACTTAAAAATCAACAGAACAAACTCACAAAGCAAATACAACAGGTTAGCCTAGCTAACCCTAAATCTAAACAAGAATCAAATGTGCCTTCCACATCTAGGGTTAATAAAATGTTGTTCAAACATCCACAATGGTACCGTGACATATGTGATATGTATAATCATAACACATCTGAGTGTTACTTTAACAAGTACTGTCACATTTATGATATGACAAATCACTCAACTATTGATTGTTATTTTAACAAATATTATGTCTTGTGTGATGAACAAAATCATAATACTAAGGATTGTTACTTCAGGAAGAACTCGCCAAGGAATGGATAGGTTAATCCAAGATTTCAAAGAAATCAAAATAATGGTTTTCAAGGTCTATCATAACAACCTTCCTTAGGCTTGAGATCTCTTAGAAAAATCAATTTTGATTATGATGATCATTATACTATGAGAAAAAAGCAATATACACATGGAAATTTCATATCATGACCTATGAGAATGAATAATAGAACATTTAACAAGCAAATTTTTTCTAAGAATATTTCAATTGATGGTTCAAAGTCTCTTGATGATCTTGAAAATCATTTTAATGCTTTAAGGTCAAAACAAAGAAATGATAATTAGATAGTTGTTAAAAGAGGATTTGATAATCCAAAATTTCAAAAGAAACCATACATAAACAAACTCCATTTTAAGCAATTTACTATTATGGATAAGTAAGGCAAGCCCAAGACCATCTCGGCTTGGGTTGATAACTCAACTTAAATGTCTTTGTAATGCGAATACGCCCTAGAAGGCCAATAAACATGTGTTATGTTGATAGTGGGTGTAGCCAACATATGATAGGAAATTAAGCCTTACTTCAAGACTTTAAGACAAACGATGGTACGCATGTAGGTTTTGGTGGAGATGCAGGTGGAAAGATTACCGGAGAGGAACAGTATCTAAAGGGGTTATAAGATTTGTGTAACACCTGGTTATTTTTAAAGTCAAAGAAAGGAAAATAAGTAAAGAAAAGAAGGAAAAGAAATAAAACCCAAGTCTAGGGGTAAAAAGTGTCCAAAAGGACAAAATCTTTGAAAAGTGGGTGTAAAAGGTGGTATGGCGGCCCATATGTCACATACACACTGATTTTCGGGTTTTAGAGAGAGAAAGAGCAACAATTCTCGGTTTTGAAGGAAGAACTAGAAAGAATTCGAATTCAAGGTAAGAATTCATGCTTTTATGGTGTTCTTAACTGGTCTTATCCTCGGCTTTATGCTTATGTGTGTTTGTATGTGTTCGGGCATGTTGTTTTTAGTGGGTTCTAAGTGGTTGAATTCATTTTGCAAACAAGTTTGGAGGAAGCCATACTCAAGAGCTGCAAAGGTGAGTTCTAGAACCCCTCTTTTACTGGTTTTTAACTAATTTTGGGGCTGGAAATGCATGAATGTATGTTTTTATTAAATTAGGTTTCGGACCGGTATGCTTGAATGTGTGTATGATGATGGTATGATGTGACGTGTGACTATGTTCATGCTTGATGATGTATGATTGTTTTCTAAGGCTTAGAGGGAAAGATTTAAGCTTAGAACCTGATGAATGGTGCATGGAAATTGATTATGATGTTTTAGACCCACTTGATAAGTCTTTAAATCTACCTAAGTGTTTGGAAGTAAATGCGGATGAAAAGGGTTAATGCGGATGAACATTAACCAATAGGTAAGTCAATGCGGGTGAAGTCAATACGGATGAAGTCAATGCGGATGAACATTGACTAAGTGCAGGAAATGCGGATGAGTATTTGCCTAAGTCTGGGAAATGCGGATGAGCAAGGTAAGTCAATGTGGATGAAGTGAGTCAATGCGGATGAGCATTGACTAAGCATAGAAATGCGGATAAGCAAAGTAAGTCAATGCAGATGAAGTGAGTCAATGCGGATGAGCATTGACTAAGTATAGAAATACGGATGAGCAAAGTGAGTTAATGCGGATGAAGGAAACCAAATGCGGATGAGTTAGGCAAATGCGGATGGCAAATGCGGATGAGTTAGGCAAATGCGGATGGCAAATGCGGATGAACTATAGGAAATGCGGATGGCTATAGCAAATGCGGATGAACACTTAGAAAATTCTAACTTTTTGGGAGAAAAAGGAGTAATGTAGGCTTTGACCTAGGAGGTTCCCGGGGGTTATGTAAGTTGACTTTTGAGGTCAAAGATGGTATGTTGGGCATGTAATGTATTGTGATTGATGCTTAGGCATGATGATGATGATGTTGCATGGTTATGCATGATGTATGTTATGTATGTATGATGTATGATGCCCTGCATGATGATGTATGAACGATATGTTTATGTTCCTTGTGATGATGTATGTATATCTTTCCCATGACTTTACGTGTTATGATAATGAATGAACGAAGTATTATGTAACGTAAAGTGAAAGATAATGAAAAAGGAACATGATGAATGAATGCATGCATTAATGAATGAATGAATGTAAGAAAGGCTTGCAAGCAAATGTATGGAGGTTCACACCCAATGAAGGGTGTTAGCTCAATCGTGTGCGGGTTAGCTACCTTAGAAGGATGCACACTGGGGTCTAATCTTTGTGATTGACCATACGTATAGGATCCTTGTCGCTTTCCCTAGGTACTGGAGTCAGCTTCGTGCATAATGTTCGAGGTCTATGAAAGACCTCAGGCCCAGTCACCCGCTTTGTGCACAATGTTCGGGGTATAGCATATGGCATTGACCCAGAATGAAAGAGAAAAGATAGATGGTGAATGTACTTACCCTAGGTACTGGAGTCAGCTTCGTGTACAATGTTCGAGGTCTATAAAAGACCTCAGGCCCAGTTACCCGCTTCATGCACAATGTTCAGGGTAATGTACATTTCACTGGAAGTAATGATGAATTAATGAAAGTATGAACGAAAGAATGACGAAGATAATAATGATATTATATGTATGTACATACGATGTATGATCACGAACGAATGTAAAGTATAGTATGATTTTATGAGAAAGGATGGTTTTATGAAAGAAAAGTAAGTTTTATTATAAACTAGAACTCACTCAGCAACGTTGACTTTTATGTATTTTCCAGTTGGCTGGTGAGCATTGCTGAGGATGGCACGAGGCGGCTGCTCAGCTCTTTTGGATGGCATCCATTTATTTAAGGCTTTTATGATGTAATACAACAATGTAATTTTGTAACTAACAAACGATGCATTATTTTGCAAAAGTTTTTATGATGAAATGAAATGCCATTTGTTCTATGTTTCCGCTGCAATGTTTTGATGATTAAATGCAAAGTATATGTTTTATGTGCGATGAATTACCAGTTGTAAGCGTCCCGGGAACGGGGCCTACAATTTGATAAAGTTAATTATTGTGCTTAGTTAGATTTTAATCTTTTAAGCATTTCCCAAATTTGTGATAAATTGTATTCTGCTTTATTTGCTGACTCTTATTATTATATTTTAAAGCTAGATTTTCATATTAGCAAGGAATGGGTGGTTGTTAAAGTTTTTTGTGATCGAGATGTCTAAAAGCTAGATATGTCTCAAGTTGATCATTCAACATAAACAACTTGCCTAATTGCTCACGCCTCAAATGATGAAAGCGAACTTTGGCATAGACGTCTTGGGCATTCCAACTTTTAAAACATGAACAAACTAGCAGCATGAAATCATGTAGTAGGCATACCAACAAAGAAGTTTTCTACATCAGATCTCTGTAAAGTATGTTTGAAAGGGAAGCACCACAGAGCGTTTTATAACTCCAAGCTAATAAACTCAAATTCTAAGCCTCTACAGATGTTGCACATGAATTTATTTGGTCCACTAAACGTGCAAAGTATTGGAAAGAAATCTTATTGTTTAGTTATCATTGATGACTATACAAGATTTTCTTGGGTTTTCTTTTGCTTACTAAATCTGAAACGTCTAAACAAAAGATTTTATCATTAAAGTAGAAAATCAACTTGATCAAAAAGTAAAAATCACTAGAAGTGGTAATGAACTGAATTTAAGAATGCTAATGTTGACATGTTCTATGAAGGAGAATGGATCGCTCATCAGTTCACTACTTGACAAGATCAGTGATCTCAAGTTTGATGGATTAGAGTGTAACGCAGCGGAATAAGAACAAGAATTAGACAAATTATAGCAAGAATTTGATATTCGTATGCATTATGAACAAATACGGTTGTAAAGAGAGAATATATTTCTGTGAAAAGGAATGTTTCAATAATATCAAATGTTTCTGCTCAATCATTCACAATTACAATAAGGTTGACACTCCTTATATAGAGTGCAATCACTGCTGATATCACGGGATAGTGACATCTGGCAGATTTGTTACAAAAATAACTAAAACTTAACAAACTACTGAAATGTTCACAACTACTGAGAATATATCAGAGTGCTAAGTATAAAACATAAAACTACGGATACGAAACTACTGAAACTACAACGACTGAAGAACAAGCTCTTCAGTCGTTTACAAAACTACAGAAAGGAAAACATAAAACTACTGAAAGAAAACCATCACAACTACTGAAGAAGACCTCTTCAGCTGTTGTGACAACGACTGATACTTGGTCTTCAGCACTTGTCTTCAGACTTTGTCTTCAGCACTTGTGTCTTCAGCACTTGTGTCTTCAGACTTTGTCTTCAGCACTTGTCTTCAGACTTTGTCTTCAGCACTTGTGTCTTCAGACTTTGTCTTCAGCACTTGTCTTCAGACTTTGTCTTCAGCACTTGTGTCTTCAGACTTTGTCTTCAGCACTTGTCTTCAGACTTTGTCTTCAGCACTTGTGTCTTCAGACTTTTGTCTTCAGCTGTTGTGGACTTCAGTGGTTGTTGTGACGTTTGTGGGACTTAAGGTTTTTCCGATCCGGCTCATTGGTTCTTTTGGTCCAACAAACTCCCCCTGAACCAATGCAGCCAAAACCTTAACTTTATTGAGGTCCCACTTATTGTTGGCAATAAGATTGGTCTTTTTCCTTCTTGATCAGCTAAGAAGATGACCCAATTAAGCACTGGCCTGGGAATAGATTTCTGAAATTTGGTTGGCATAGTATGGATAGGAGCCCTGACTTTGGGGAACTAGACACAGGGCTGTGGTCCTATCCATGAAATCTACTTCCCATGTATAAGCCTGTAGGATTCTCTGGTGTATGCTCTAAGAAACATAATTTGTTCTTCCATGGTAAGATTTTCAGCTCCACCATCAAACAATCCTTCACGCCCATACATCTCTGAAATGTACTTAGCCTGTTTGCTATTTTTGAGCTCAACTGTTGTGATCTGTCTGTATGCAAACTCATCTGGGTGAGTCCCTTCAAGTAACAGACTGAGCTTATTTTGTTTGAAGTTCTCAAGCCTCTTGTAGACTAACCCCTTTTTAATTACTCTGTTCTCTAACATCTTTTGGGGTGGCTGTTTAGTTTCATAGGCCTTCTTGAAATCTTCTACAATTTCCCAGGGTGATACTACAAGGACCACTGTGATCTCTTCATCTACGATCCTTTTTACTTGGCCCTTGTATCTCAAAGGAATGTCTTTCTTCACAATTCTGTGAGCCACCCTAGGATCAGGCCATATTCTCACCTTTTCCTTTTGATATTGAAATGTGTTAGCAAGGGTGTACAATCTCAAAGCTTCCTTCTTCATACTGATTATTGATGAAGAAGCAGTATAAGTTTTGTCTATGCTTTTCAGCATCTCATCATCATGAAGCTTTTGCTGCTGTTCTTCTTCTATCATTCCTCTTATAGCTTCCATCTGTGAGGTGGGAGTGATGGGCATAGGTTTGGCTTTAGGAAAAGTTAGGACTGCAAAAAGAGGCAGCCTATCTTCTTCCTCATCATCATCCTCTTCTTCTTCTTCTTCTAGCCTTAACACCCTTCTCTTCTTCTTCTTGGGTGCATCATCGGCTGTTGGTTTTGAGGGTAAAGGAGTTGGTTTAGAGGGTTGTGGTAGTGGTGATTTTGAAGTGGGAGGTTTTGCAGGTTGTTCTAGCATTCTTGTAGTGAGTGAGGCTTTTGAGTGTTTTGCTAGTTCCTTTCTGTTCCCAGCACCTGCCTCATTTAGTGCTTCAATCACCAATCCCTTAGTGTATGCTTCAGACGAACAGATCTTGGTGGTTATTGCCAAGATACTGTCCCTGGTCCATGACTTAATCTCGATCAATGATCTCCCAAGGTACTTTGCAATGAATCTGATCATGATCTCTAGTCTTTCTCTTTCTAATGCATCATAACTTGCCCATCTTGAGTTAATTTCTTCAACTTCAAGTCTCCTAATCTCTGAGTCAAGCTGTGCAGTATCGAACCCCTGTCTATACAGTTGATCAATAATGGAGTCCATTGATTTACTGTGTGTAGCATCCGCCATTTTGATAATCTCATCGAGTTCGAGTTCTTTCTCTTTTCCTTCAACCTTTCTCTTCTTATATGTGACATGAAAGTCTTTGTGACTTTCACCCACTTGATCAATGTCAGCTCCCTTCACAAACTCCTCTTCCTTCTCAGTCTCCTTTTCTTTCTTCCCCTCTATGCTCTTCCTCTTTGCTTTCACTGACTGACTCTCCCCCTTTTTGGTTGCATTGGTTGCAAGGGTTTGAGTAGCAGAAAGCCTTGTGCTCACAATCTCCTCCACCAGGGGTTGTATGATTGAGGGAAGCCTCTCATCCATGGTTTTGATCACAATGTCTGTGATCATTGGGGTGATGAGAGGTAGGGATTGCTGAAAGATAGCAGTTGTTTGCTTAGAGGGGTTCTGTCCCTGAGAAGCAGTGCCAGAAATAGAGGCTGGTGGCTCGGAAGTTTTGAGTGGCTGAGTGTGTGGGAGACCTTCAGTGAAGGTGCCATCTGTGGGTTTATGTTGGTGGCAGATGGACTTGCTTGTTGAGAGAATTGGTCAAGTAGTCTTTGTAGTCTACTAACTTCTTCCTCAAGAATTGTGTTCTGGGCCAGAACATCATAAAAGAAGCCCAGGTCATCATCAGCAGATGCTGAATCACCTGACCTCCTGCTTGTAGCAGGATGTACATGCACTGGGTGTAGACCAGTTGTAGCATGTGCCCCTTTTTCTTGGAACTGGGGACTTCCAGCCTCAGGACAATGTCCTTTATCAGCTGTTGCCTCTGGTGAGGTCTTAGCTATGTTACCAGCCTCAGTCTGATCATGTGCTGATTCAGAAGAGGTGGCAGCCTCACCAGATGTTCTGGTCTCCATATCCACACCAGGAGATAGAATAGTGAAACCCTCGTGCTGTGGGCTGTCAGGAGCATGTTGATCCTCTTCCTCAATGCTGTGGTTTTTCCCTTTGTTGGTGTTTGTTGGGGAGGAGGAGAGGCATGCAGCTGAGTCAGCACGTTTGCAATAATAAGAGTAGGACTTTGTGGGGTGGTTGCAGTGGGAGATGGGGTAAAAGCAGTATGCACCTGGGGAGAATGGTGCTCTTCAATGGCAATCTCCTTAAATGAGGAAGATCCCAGATTAGTGGGTACCCCTTCTTTGGTTGCTGCAGGCTCCTTTTGAGAGGAATCCTGAGCGGCTGTGGCTGGTGTAGTCCTTGTATCCACTAGGGGGTTATAACCAGTGGGTATAGCCTGCATTTGTGTTGCAGGGGCATCCTCAGGGGACTCATTTCCCTGAGTAGCCTTTTTTGTCTTCTTTTTAGTGGGTTTGGTGGGGACTTTGGATTTAGAGGTGGTGGCTGTGGGTTCCAGCTGCGTGGGTTTGCACAGCTTGGCAGCCATTTTGAGTGATTGGTCAGAGTTGTGCTGGGAGTATACTTCAGGCAATACAGCCGTAGCAGGGACTCCCAGGCCAACAAGTCCCTCAGCTTGAATCTGGTTTTCAATTATGGCCATTATGAACCGAGGATATAATATCCAACGGTTAGCAAGTTGTTTTTGGGCCATATCCTTGAGCTCTAAAAATAGTATTTCAGAAAAATTTAAAGGTTGTTGCTCAAGGATGGAGTACATCACCTGTTGCCACCTTGTGGACATTTGATCCCATGATGAAGTCTTGGGGGCAAGGCAGACATTTACCAGGTGAAAGATGAGACGTTCGGCATTCTGGAAATGTTTCTTCAATATGGTAGATGCACTCAGGTTACCCTGGTATCCATGATGGGCAAAGGATCGATCGATTGTGCCCTTTGGATAACCAGTTGGGAGAGTGGCATCATCCAGTTTGAGGGTTTGGCGAAGAATGTCTGGAGTAATGACCACTTTTTGATGATGGACATACGATTGAAGAGACTCTGTGTCATTCTCCTCAGAGACAAGAGTGACGTTTTGTCCAGAATTGGTTAAGAGATTCGGCATATATGGTGGGATTTAACAGAAAAGCCGTTTTGTAAGGTGACTGAACCATTAAATCAATGGCGTTGTGAAACTTGGTCCAGTATGGCGATTTTGTGAGATGTGCGACACAGTTGTGTCGAGGTTTTAGTTGCATGGTCGCCATTGATGAAGAGAGGTTACAGAGTTTTTGAACGTTAGGTTGAGAAGAGAAGAAAGTAAAAACTCTGAAGGTGGGATAAGGTATTTAAGGGTAGGGTTAGAAAACGACTGAAGGTTTTGGTGTTAGTCATCAGTTGTTGAAACTTCTGATGACGTGGTATTAACTTTTAGAGGTTTGAATGACTGACCGTATTGGTGTGATCAGCAGTTGTTATAAAAGAACTGAAGACTTGGTTTTAACCGTCAGACGTTGAAACAGCTGAAGTCTCTGATTTAGTCATCAGTAGTTATAAAACTACTGAAGATTTAGTCATCAGTAGTTATAAAACTACTGAGGATTTAGTCATCAGTAGTTATAAAACTATTGAAGACAGTTTTGACTTCAGGTGATGAAATAACTGAGGACTTGGTATTAGTCATCAGTAGTTGGGAAACTACTGAAGACTTTAGTTTTACCATCAGTTGTTGTAAACAACTGAAGACTTGGTGTTAGTCATCAGTAGTTGTCATCAATTCATTGTTTTTCAGCTGTTTCATACTGTCCTCAACACGTACTCATCAGACGTTTTCATCTGTTTTCAGATGTTTCATAGGACATCAATACGTATTTGTATTTCTAACAACAGTAGTTGTAGCTACATCAGCTGTTGTAACTACATCAATTGTTTTAACAAATAAAGTACTTGAGTACTGAGAAGTTAAGCTCTAGTAGTTTAAAGAAAACTTCCGGTGGGAAAATAACTTCAGTACTTATATATATGACAATAATAAACTAATGATCATCAGTAGTTGTGAGCTCAGATCATCAGTAGTTGTCACTTATTCTAGCTGCAGCATACCAAGCCTTAACACTAGGTTTTGGAAAGTTGTGCTATCCAAGGGCTTAATGAAAATGTCTGCAAGCTCATCAGCACTAGGAACAAATTTTGGATCAATAAGACCTTTTTCAAAACAATCTCTAATAAAATGGTGTCTGATTTCAATATGTTTAGTCCTAGAGTGCTGGACAGGATTCTTGACAATACAAAGAGCTGAAGAGCTGTCCATTAACAATGGAGTCTTAGTCTCTGTTATGCCATAATCCAATAATTGGTTTTGAAGCCAGAGTACCTGAGATGTACAGCTTGCAGCGGCAATGTACTCTGCTTCAGCAGTTGATGTAGCAACTGAGGTCTGTTTCTTGCTCTGCCAAGAAATCAAGCAGTTGCCTAGGAATTGACATCCACCAAAAGTTGATTTCCTGGTCAACTTACACCCTGAATAGTCACTGTCAGAAAAAGCAACTAATTTACCAGAATGTCTAGTAGAATACCATAAACCTAGAAATGGAGTGCCTTGCAGATATCTAAAGATCCTCTTGACTGCAATCAAATGAGACTCCTTAGGTGCAGCCTGAAATCTAGCACAAACACATGTAGCAAACATAATATCTGGTCTAGAAGCTGTTAAGTACATCAAGGACCCAATCATACATCTGTAAAGTGTTTCATCAACCACTTTACTTTTCTGATCTGTATCCAGTTGTGTGGTGTTGCACATGGGAGTAGAACAGGGCTTACACTTTTGTAAATCAAACTTTTCCAAAAGATCTTTTGTGTATTTGGGCTGATGAATGAAAATTCCATTAGCCTTTTGTTTGATTTGCAAACCCAGAAAGAACTGTAATTCTCCCATGGCACTCATTTCAAACTTCTGTTTCATCAACTTTGTAAAGGCATCACACAACTGTGGATCAGAGGATGCAAAAATAATATCATCTACATAAATTTGAACAAGTAGATTATGCTGCCTAGCTTTCTTAATGAATAAAGTCTTATCTATGGAGCCTCTAGTGAAATTATTTTCCAGAAGAAAGTTTGATAATGTCTCATACCAGGCTCTAGGAGCTTGTTTCAACCCGTAGAGAGCCTTATCGAGCTTATACACCCAATTAGGATGTTTATTGTCCTCAAAACCTGGTGGTTGACATACATAAACCTCTTCTTTAATTTTCCCATACAAAAATGCATTTTTGACATCTATTTGAAAAACTTTAAGGTTGTGATAAGCAGCATAAGCTAAAAACAATCAAATTGCTTCTAGTCTGGCTACAGGGGCAAAGGTTTCATTATAATCAATGCCTTCCTCTTGTGAAAACCCCTATACAACCAGTCTGGCCTTGTTCTTAACAATAAGGCCATTTTCATCAGTTTTGTTCCTAAACACCCATTTAGTGCTTATTGCACACTTACCTGGACGTAGAGGAACCAGTTCCCACACTTGCTGTTTCTTGAACTGAAGAAGCTCAAGCTGCATGGCTTCAACCCATCCATTGCCCCTTAAAGCAATATGATAGTTCTTTGGCTCTTGCTGACTAATGAAGAGAGCATAGAAGCAGAAATTAGACAATTGACTTCTTGTTGAAACGCCAGCATTGATATCACCAATGATTTGAGACATAGGGTGATTCTTCAGATCTTGGTACACAATAAGATCTGTGCAAGTGTTTGTAGCAGGCTCAGCAGCAACAGATGATGATGGTGAAGCATTTCCTTGAAACCATTCAGTAGATGGTAATTCAAAGGAAGTTGAAGTTGTAGAAATCTCATCAGCATTTGTTGTGGATGGTGCTACTGGAGCTACAGGACCATCAGGTCTAGCTGAATCAGGCAGTTGATCACTAAACCTGAAGAGGTGAGTACTGCTATCATCATCATCATCAGCACCAGCAGAACCACCAGGTGGTGAACTGTTGACAGGAGCAACAACAGGAGTTTGATAAGGAACATATTGCAGTATGTCCAAATCAAATATCTCCACAGGGCTTTGTGGAGTCTTGTCCTTTGGAGATTCATCAAACTTAACATGTAGAGTCTCTTCAATCATCTTTTTTCTACAATTGAAGACTCTGTATGCTTTGCAAGTTGATGAATAACCAACAAAGTACCCTGCATCGACCTTAGGATCAAATTTTTGGAGTTGATCCCGTGTGTTGAGAATGAAACAAGGACACCCAAATGCTCTGAAGAATGAAATTAGAGGGGCCAAATGATGAAGAACTTCATATGGAGTCTTCATCAACCTCTGATTTACTAGAAATCTATTCTGTACATAGCAAGCGGTATTGACAGCTTCAGCCCAAAAAGTCATTGGCAGTCCAGAATCAGCTAACATGGACCTTGCAGCTTCAATAAGGGTCCTGTTCTTTCTCTCCACTACTCCATTTTGCTCAGGAGTTCTTGGGATGCTATACTGCCTCTTGATTCCCTTTGATAAGTAAAACTCATCAAGTGTGTGGTTTCTGAATTCAGTACCATTGTCACTCCTCACACACTTAACTGGTAGGGAATACTGCTTCTCAACGTGTAACACAAAGTTCATAATGGACTGCGCAGCCTCATCCTTTGAATGCAAGAAGAAAGTCCATACAAATCTGGAGTAATCATCCATAATTACCAGACAGTATTTCTTCTTAGCCATACTCATCACTCTCACAGGACCAAAGAGATCCATGTGAAGAAGCTGTAAGCAGGCAGTGGACTTAGGTTCTTCTATGGAGGGAAATGAAGCTTTGTGCTGTTTTCCTTTTAAACAAGCAGTGTAGTTATCTTCACACTTGAACTCCTTCATAGGCAGTCCCCTTACTAAACCATGGTTTATCAGCTGATTTATGTTTTTGAGATTAACATGACCCAACCTTCTATGCCATAGAATAGATTCTTGAGGGGAAGCCTTGGAAAATAGGCAAGGATGGCCTTTGAGATCTATTTTCTTGGAAAGATCTAAGGCATACACTCTTCCTCTCCTGTTGGCCTTTAGGAGAGTGTGTTCATCCAACACCTTATCAATCAAACTTAGAACTTTGGATGACAGAATCCGACAGTACTGACTGGTGAAAAGAGCAACATGGCCTTTGTCACACATTTGACTGACACTCAAGAGGTTGTACTTGAGATTTTCCACATGGTTAACATCATCAAACTTTATTTCCCTATTGGAAACAAAGCCTTTGCCGATGATGTAACCCTTTGCATCATTGCCAAATGACACAAACCCCTTCCTTCCTTGAGAGTAGTCATTAAGAAGTGATCTGTTTCCTGTCATATTCATGGATCCTCCACTGTCTACATACCAGATGCCTCTGAGGTATGTTGAAGAACCCTGCAAAATACAACAAATTAGTTAGATTTTGAGACCCAAACCTTTTTGGTCTTGGGCCTGTTCTCATCAACAGATGGTAAACTAACATGTTTGTTGGAAACAACAGCCTGAGAGGAAGAAACTGGTGAAGAAAAGGAATCCTTTGGCTTGGACCTCCTTTTCTGTGGTTTCAACATAGGACCATCTAATTGGTTAAATCTTCCCAATAGATGTTGAACCATCATAACTAGCTATGTCTGATTTTGTGATAAGGCTTTCAGCTCTTCAGACACATTGGCATTGTAGTTTGATAAGTTCCTATGTTGCACCTTCTTCTTTTGAGCGATCTCAGCTGTTACCTGTTTAACCCCTTCCTTTTTGATTTCTTTTTGGACTTAAGGGTTACAGGATTTGATGTTGCTGGGACAAATGTGGCTTCAAACTCAGTTTTCATTTTAACCAATTTCTCTTTACTTTCCTCTTTATGTTTGAGTTTGGATCCCCTTTTGTACCAACAATCATCTGTAAGATGATTGAACAAACCACATACTTCACATGATTTCTTCTTCATCTTATGTTGATCATCAACTAAAGAGAATGAAACTACTGAAGACTTGCTCTTCAGTACTTTGGAAGCATTATTTGCTTTCTTGACTTCCTCTTTAGTAGTCTTCAAACTCTTTCTACTGATAGTTTTCTTCTCTTCAGTGCTGACAGTAGTTGGAGTTTGAACTTCAGGTGTTAAATCTTGCTCTCCAGTCCTTTCAGGACTTCCAGAAATAGCTCCTGAGTTGATCATCTCTTTGATCATGTGAGTGTCAGCAGTGGAACCATCAACATCAGCTGATGGGTTCTGAGAAGGCTTAGTGCTGACTTCAACTTTTGATGATGCTATATCAAAAAGTGAATCACATGATGAGGTGTATTGGTTATTGCTTTCTCTATCAGATTTCACTTCTGCTCTTGAAGCAAAATCTGTAGGAGGAGCAGTGTGATTATAACCAATACCAAACTTCACATTGGAAGCAGATTGCTTACTAAGAAGCATTTCAAAACCTTTGCATGATTGTACCCATCGATCACACTCTACCTGGGTGACTGCAAGGGTTTCTTTGAGACTTCTCTGGTCTTCCAGAATAACCTCTAGCTTGGCCTTTTCATCATTTAATTGGCATTTAAGCTTATAAATCTCATCATTTTTACTATTAAGAGCAGACTCAAACTCAGCTTTTCTTTTGGAAATGGTTTTCTCAAACTCAAGTTTTGATTTATTAATGCTACATTTGCCTCTCTAATGGAGACAAAGGCAGCAATGCATGATTCAGAACATAACTTGGCTTTAGCCTCTGAAGATACCTAGTTACCTGTGAAGATGATGCATTTGAGCAGGAACCCTCAGTAGACTCCAGGGCCATGAGGCCAGATTCCCAAAAGGACTGTCACCACTATGTTGACCAGCACCTGTGAACAGTTGTTCATGACCAGACATGTCATCCGGTAAACTGCTCCAGTCAACAACTCTAGGGGTGAAGAAGCTGTGTTGTTGAGGTTGAGGAGGTTGATGAGATTGAGATGGTTGAGGTTCTGGTAGTGCATGAGGTTGTGGTACTATAGGAACTTGAACTTGATTTGACTGTGGCATGTAATAACAAGGGTAAGGATATGACATTTGACCCTGAGGAACAAAATATGCAGGAGATTGTCGTTGAGAATGATGACTAGAATTGACAGGATGTTGCCCTCTGTGTTGTTGACTATTGCCAGGGAAAGTCACAAAAGGTGCAGAGGAATTAGATCCAGGTGATCTGCATTCTCTAGCAAAGTGTCCAAGCCTGTGGCATTTGTGACACTTCAACTTACTCTTGTCAAAACCAACTTTGGTTTTGCCAAAGAGTCCTGGGAACTTTCTTCCAGTTCTTTTGTAGAACTTCTGAGATCTGATATTTATCAAGGCCATTTGGCTCAAAATATCCATCTCTTCTAAGTCATCATCAGCAATCCCCTTGAGATCATCCATGATGAAGCATAGATTGTCATTATTACACCCAGTAAACTGACTATCAACACTCACAAATGCAGAATCAGAAGTGTTTGAGGAGAAATCAATATGCTCATCATACTGGCATTCAGATGAAGCATATTCTAACTCATGACCAACCAAGGCAGTGTTGCCTGGTACAAAGTCTTCAGTGAGCTTTCCAGATGAAGACAGTTTTCGTTTCTGTTCTATCTCTCTCTCAAATGTGAGCAATTTCCCATGGAGTTGGGTGAGAGATAGTTTGTCCAAATTTGCACTGGAGCGTAGGACAATAGTATATGTGTCCCATCTCTCAGGCAGTGATCTGAGAAATCTGTTATTCATCTGGCTGTTTGTGTACTCATCTTTGACCATTTTTAATTCAGAGATCAAACAAGAGAACAACTCAAACTGTTGAGTCAGTGTCTCACCCTTCCTATGAGAGAATGTCTCATATTGTTGGGCAAGTATTTCTCTATTATTTGCCAAGACCTCATCTGTTCCTCAAAATTGTTCTTTCAAGACATTCCAGAGGTCATGGGCAGTTTCATAATGCATTAGCCGAGAATAGATTTCATTGGGCAGTGCCATGGCTAGAATTCCATGGGCTTTTGCATCAATCTCAAACAATTTCTTATCCTCATCTGAGTATTGCTCCTTCCTCTTCGGAACCATTTGATTGGTTTCTGGGTTATTCACCATAGGCTTGTGTGGACCATGTACCACTGATGTCCAACAACCTGAGCTATTAACAGACAGGTGATGGAGCATTCGTCATTGCCATATGTTGTACTCATTACTAACCAGCATCAGAGGCTTGGTTGAGGAACCAGTATTGTGAGGATCATTGGAAGGAGTAGTCATTTTAGGTCCAAATACAATTTAATTCAAGCTTTTAAAAGATTTTACACAGACCACAACAGACTCAATGAATACCAAGAATAAATCTCAGGATGAATGACCAAAAACACAGAAAATTCAATCTCTATAACTGTTTCTTGCAACAATGCTAATTCAATTAAACTTGGATCTTGGATAGCAGTTTCGATGATCAATTATTAGATCGATCAATGATGAACAGGCTCTGATACCAGTTGACAGGATCAGTGATCTCAAGTTTGATGGATTAGAGTGTAACGCAGCGGAATAAGAACAAGAATTAGACAAATTATAGCAAGAATTTGAT
This sequence comes from Flaveria trinervia, assembly GCA_025506515.1. Classification (NCBI taxonomy): domain Eukaryota; kingdom Viridiplantae; phylum Streptophyta; class Magnoliopsida; order Asterales; family Asteraceae; genus Flaveria; species Flaveria trinervia. The sequence goes on along the minus strand of CM046456.1, from coordinate 23,498,891 downwards.
ATTCGTATGCATTAAGAACAAATATGGTTGTAACGAGAGAATATATTTCTGTGAAAAGGAATGTTTCAATAATATCAAATGTTTCTGCTCAATCATTCACAATTACAATAAGGTTGACACTCCTTATATAGAGTGCAATCACTGCTGATATCACGGGATAGTGACATCTGGCAGATTTGTTACAAAAATAACTAAAACTTAACAAACTACTGAAATGTTCACAACTACTGAGAACATATCAGAGTGCTAAGTATAAAACATAAAACTACTGATACGAAACTACTAAAACTACAACGACTGAAGAACAAGCTCTTCAGTCGTTTTACAAAACTACAGAAAGGAAAACATAAAACTACTGAAAGAAAACCGTCACATCTACTGAAGAAGACCTCTTCAGCTGTTGTGACAACGACTGATACTTGGTCTTCAGCACTTGTCTTCAGACTTTGTCTTCAGCACTTGTGTCTTCAGACTTTGTCTTCAGCACTTGTCTTTAGACTTTGTCTTCAGCACTTGTGTCTTCAGACTTTGTCTTCAGCACTGTCTTTAGACTTTGTCTTCAGCACTTGTCTTTAGACTTTGTCTTCAGCACTTGTGTCTTCAGACTTTGTCTTCAGCACTTGTCTTCAGACTTTGTCTTCAGCACTTGTGTCTTTAGACTTGTGTCTTCAAACTTTTGTCTTCAGCTGTTATGGACTTCAGCAGTTGTTGTGATGTCTGTGGGACTTAAGGTTTTTCTGATCCGGCTCATTGGTTCTTTTGGTCCAACACTGCTCGTGCAATGTTAGCAGATGCTATGATTCCAATCATTTTCTAGGATGAAGCCATATCAATTGCGTGTTTTATTTAGAATCATACTCTATGGTGAAACATAAACATAAAACTCCTTATGAGTCGATGTTTCATAGGAGACCAAACTTAGATTTTATTAAATCTTTTGGTTGTCTAGTTTAGTTTTAAACTCAAATGATCAGCTTGGAAAATTTGACATAAAATCTGATGATGGATTTTTTCGGATATTCGCTAGTTTCAAAAGCATTTAGAGTTTATAACTCTAGGATGAATGTTATCATTGAAACTTTCAATGTTAATTCTTTAAAAATCATTTTCATCTGTTGCAAATGGTCCAACTTGGTTATTTGTTTTAGATTCATTGTCAAACTCATTCAATTCTATCCTGATTGAATCTTCTTGTGTCAACAGGAAGTAGGTAAGAGATCTTGGACCCTTTAGTGATGATTCAGATTCTGATGATATGGATGATTCAAGTCCAAACTATTCATTCTTCTCATTTGTTAAAGATCTTATATTCAATTTGAATCTCATGATCAACAAGCTCAAGAATAACATATTGTTTCTAAAAATTCACATGTTTCTCAACCATTTTGTAACGATGGACCAATAATTCTACAACTTGAGCCAGGAACTTCATCTATATCTTGATAGGTAGATGTTAATGATAAGCTTGATTATTTTATCAATTCACCGACTCAAGTTCCCAATTTCACTCCACATTCTTCAAACCTATTGCATCAACTCTTCAACTTGAATTAAACTAATCTTGATGTGATTGTTCAAGAAGGTGAGATTCCAACATCTCTCATTCACAATAAACATCCTATAGCACAGACTATTGGTCCTTTGAATGAGAGAATGACGAGAAGTCATTCAAAGCAAGCAAATATTTGCTTATACTCGTGTTTTCTATCTCAAATTGCTCCTAAAAGCATCACTGAAGCGTTATAAAAGAATAGTTGGATTGAGGCTATGCAAGAAGAGTTACTATAGTTCCGTAAACAGGAAGCGTGGAAGCTTGTTGATTTGCCTGAAGGCGAAAATGCCATTGGCACAAAATGGTTATTCAGAAACAAATTAGATGATCAAGGAATATTTGTTCGAAACAATCAAGGCTAGTAACACATGGTTACACCCAAGAGGAAGGAATTGATTATGATGAAGTGTTTGATCCAGTTGCAAGACTTAAAGTCATTCATGTCTTCCTATCATAGCTTCTTATATGAAATTCAAGGTGTACCAAATGGATGTCAAAGGTGCCTTTTTGTATGGACCAATCACAGATGATGTGTATGTCAAGAAACCTCAAGGTTTTGAAGATGATGAATTCCCTCATCATGTGTACAAGCTGAGCAAAGCTTTATATGGTCTACATCAAGCTCCTAGAATTTGGTATGAGACATTGACACAACATTTGATCTAACATGGATACACAAGAGGTAAAATTGATCTAACTTTATTCATAAAGAATGATGTGGATGATCTCTTATGTGTTGAAGTGTATGTGGAGGATATCATATTTGGTTCTACAAGTAAAAAATTGTGCTCAAAATTTGAGGAGATCACGAAATCTCATTTCCAAATGAGTTCTATGGGAGAGATAAATCATTTCTTGGATTACAAGTGAAACAGTCTGCAAATGGCATTTTTATCAATCAAGAGAAATTTGTTGACAAGCTTTTGAAAAAGTTCAAACTACAAGACTGTTAATCTATTAGAATTCCAACTAACACTAATAAGAAGACTGATCCTGATCCAAAAGGAAAATCAATTGACCAAACATTATACACATCTATATTAGATCTTTGATGTATCTTAAAGCATCTAGACCTGACATAATGTATGCTATTTTTGTATGTGCCATGTATCAATCAGGCCCGAAGGAATCTCACCTTATCACAGTCAAACAGATATCTCAAAGGAAAACTGGCTCTAGGTTTATGGTATCCTTATGAAGGAAACTTTGAGTTACATGGATAGACTGATAGTGATTATGGGAGATGTTGTCAAGATCGCAAATCTACTATGAGTGGTTATTAGTTTTTGGGTCCCAGATTAGTCTTATGGCAGTGTAAGAAACAAACAAATGTCTTACTCTCAACTGCAGAAGTTGAGTACATAGCTACATCAATAGGATGTTCTCAAATACTTTGGTTACAAAACCAAATACTGGATTATAGGTTCAACTTTCTTAAGACTCCTATTTACATTGATAACACCACTGCTATGTTTATAACAACTAATCCTATCCAACATTAAATAACAAAGCATATTGAAATTCGATATTATTTTCTTAGAGACAACTCTGAAAAAGGTTTAATCATTTTGATTCAAATATCAACTGAAAAACAATTGACTGACCTATTTACAAAAGCCTTTTTTCCAGGAGGTCTGAGTATTTGCTTGAGTCTATTGGTCTTATTAATCATGTTGAAAAATAATTTTGTTTCATCAAAATGAAAAGAACCATCCCTTCTTTCTATAAGCAAATTAAAAGAGAAACTGTCAAAGTTGACTACCCGATTGTATATATTGTCTGTGTGCGCTAAATGAAAAAGCAAATACAAAAATAGAAAAGTGCAAAATCAAAAGAAAAAAATAAAATGAAAATACAAAAATACAATTAAGTTGTTCATTTCTTATTTTAGGATTGAATATGCAATTACAATATGTGAGAAATAATAGTACATCAGTTTTAATCAGTTGCATACTTTACTAGTTAATAAAGTCTAAGGTGATTAGATATATTGTGCTGGTAAATTCATGCAATTATACTAAAAAAGTAGATTCTTGTGATTTAACTAAATCATTATGCATTTGTGTGTATATGTCTTAGTTCTTATTAGTGGTGTTGAATTATTTGATTGATTGTTTGTCAAGTCACAAAATCACACCTGTCAAGTCACAAACTCACACGTGGTGATGATATGAATAACCATGAGATCTGTTTACCACATCTATTCATTTTTCTGTTATGAGTCATCACAGACCTGAAGTGACGGCCTATGTTGTAAGTCATTACAAACCTGGATATTCTCACCTGATACAAAAGATGCCAATGTACAAAATCTTTTCAAATGTCCAAAATGAATGTACTGTGATTCTTATGAATCATCTCTATTTATTTTTTTATGAAATGGATTCGGGGATTACCTAATGGTTTGTCCATGGTGGTTTTCTCAGAGATTACAAAATGGTTTTATGATGATGATTCTCTCATTGACCTAAACATGAGATCTAGTTATACATGTATGTCATGTTTTAGGTTGAGTAAAAGTTCTTGCTTGCATACCTTGACGAGGGTCAGACTCTCTAAGTCTAAATGTGGGTTACATAATCTCATATTTAATCAAGCCTTAATCAATCCAAGAATTTAAAAAAGTAAGTGTGTTGATACTTTTGCCAAAGAACTCTATGTCTATCCATACTTTTTTTTATTTCAATATGCTAATTTTTATCTGATATGATCTCACCGTAGGCATATGATTCATGTTGTATATACTTTATTTTGATTTTGCTTGATTTTATGTGTGCAGGCATGTTGATAATGATTTGTTTGTCTTTAATTTTCATCAATCAAATAAACTTCTAAGTTTTTGAACTTAAAAGTTTAGGGGGAGTAAAAATTGAAAAAGAAAATTAAAATAAATGTTTGGATGAAAAGGGATGATGCTAAAAGTTTACGAGTATGTGTATGTTTGATATGATACAAAAATGAACCTGCAAAGATTATGCAAAGATTTCAAATTGATTTGAAAGGTGAAAAAGCTTCTTGCAATTTAAAAATAAAGAATCAAGATTGTTTGTAATTTTTGACAAATTTCAATAATTTTTGAGACTAAAATGACGGGAAATGATTTGAAAATTTTAAAATAAAAATTTTTTGTTTGTCAAAATTGATTTTGAATGATAATAAGTCAAAATAATTTGATTTATGTGTAAATGTAAGATCCATTCCCGGGACGCTTACAGCTCGCCAATCATCGCTCGTAAAATATATAATTACATTTAAATTTCATAAAACATTGCAGCGCAACATTAGAATAACATTTCATTTCATTATAAAAGCTTTTGCAAAATAATACATCGTTATCACATTACAAAACACATGTTGCATTACATCACAAAAGCATTATAAAAATGGATGCCCTCCAAAACAGGCCAAGTAGCCGTCCCGTGCTATCCTCAGCAATGTTCACTGCCAACTAGAAAATGCATAAAAAGTCAACGTTGCTGAGTGGGTTCTAGTTTTTATAATAAAAGGTACTTTACTTCCTTTTTAGTTCATCCGCATTTGTCTTAGTTCATCCGCATTTGTCTTAGTTTTATAATAAAAGGTACTTTACTTCCAAAAAGTCAGAAATATTTTAAGTGTTCATCCGCATTTGTCTTAGTTCATCCGCATTTGTCTTAGTTCATCCGCATTTGTTTTAGTTCATCCGCATTTGTCTTAGTTCAACCGCATTTGTCTTAGTTCATCCGCATTTGCCTTAGTTCACCCGCATTTGTCTTAGTTCATCCGCATTTGTCTTAGTTCATCCGCATTTGTCTTAGTTCATCCGCATTTGTCTTAGTTCATCCGCATTTGTCTTAGTTTATCCGCATTTGTCTTAGTTCATCCGCATTTCCAGTACTTAGTCAATGCTTGTCCACGTTAACTTTCCATCCGCATTGACTTTCATTTGCATTTGCCAACACTTAAGCATTTTTCTCTAAACTTAGGTGTGTGAACAACTCTTTGGGCGCATAAGCAGCCTAGGGCACACTATTCGTCAAATTCAATCCCTAAATCTCATTTTTCATGTTCTAAGCTTCACTCTTACATTCTAAGCCTTAGAAACACAATCATAACGTCACCAAATCATGAACACAGTCCAGGATCACATCATAACATCATCATACACACATTTAAACATACATCCATGCATTTCCAATCCCAAAATCAGTTAAAACATGTAAAAATAGGGGTTCTAGAACTCATCTTAGCATCTCTTGAGTATGGCTTCTTCCAAACTCGTTTGCAAATGAGTTCAACCGCCTAGAAACCCACTAAAACATACACCCGAACACACACAAACACACATAAGCATACACCTAAGGACATAACGGTTAAGGGCACCATAAAACCATGAATTATTACCTTGAATTCAAATTCTCATCTTGTTCTTCTTTAAAACGAAAACTTTGCACTTTCTCTCTCTAGAATCCATAAGTAGAAAGGTGATGTGGATGATTGGGCGGCCATCACCTTTATTCACCAAATTTTTTCAAAGTTTTGTCCTTTTGACACTTTTTACCCCTTAACTTGGGTAAAATATCTTTTATTGGTTTTCTTCACTTTATTCTTCTTTCTTTGACTTCAAAAAAAATAAATAACCGGGTGTTACAAGTCCACCCCCCTTATATAGGTTTCGTCCCTGAAACTTGTTATTCCTCAAACAATTGTGGGTAATGTTGCCTCATCTCTTCTTCAGTCTCCCACGTAGACTCGGATCCCTTCATGTGATTTCACTGTACACACACAAGAGGAACCACTTTATTTCTCAGCCTCTTCTCTTTTTGATCAATGATCGCCACTGGTTGCTCCACGTAATTGAGCCGCTTATCTACTTCGATATCCTCCAGTGGAACAATCATATCCTCATCTGCTAGACACTTTCTCAGATGAGACACATAGAATATCAGGTGAATTTCACTTAACTCATCCGGTAACTCTAATCTATAGGCCACCTCTCCTACTCTAGCAGTGTTTCGGAAAGACCCTATGTATCTTCAGCTCAACTTGCCCCGTTTTCGGAACCGAATGATACCCTTCCAAGGTGAGACTTTCAACATACACCTGTCACCCACCTGGAACTCAATCGGTCTACATAGTTTATCGGCATACGACTTCTATCTATCTTTGGTTGCCTTCATGAAGGCTTTGACCTTTTTGAGCTTCTCAGTCGTAGTCTCGATTACCTCGATGCTTCCTAACTCTTTCTGACCAATATCACCCCAACACACGGGTGTTCGGCATCTCCTACCATATAACATCTCATAAGGGGGCATGCTAATGCTGGCATGATAACTGTTGTTATATGAGAACTCAACCAACGGTAAGTGGTCATCCTAACTTCCTCCAAAGTCGATAACACATGCACGAAGTATATCCTCTAGCGTCTGAATGGTCCTTTCCGACTGGCCATCTGTCTGAGGATAATAAGCCGTGCTAATATGCAAATTCTTAGCTTGGTCTTTTTCAAAACCCAAAAACTCTGCACTTTCTCTCTCTAGAATCCGTAGGCAGAAAGGTGATGTGCAAGAGTGGGCGACGATCACCATTGTTCACCAACGTTTTTCAAAGTTTTGTCCTTTTGATACTTTTTACATCTTAACTTGGGTAAAATATCTTTTCTTTCTTTTTCTTCACTTTATTCTTCTTTCTTTGACTTTAAAAAAATAACCGGGTGTTACAGTAAAGTCAAAGTTTGACCAAAAGTTGAAATTTTATGCATAAAAGTGAAAATTCTCAAAATTAGGGTTTTGATGATTTTGGTGAAAAAATCCAAGTGTTAGCCGTATGGAAAGGTACTCACACGCCAAAACAGTGGTCATAAGTCTGTTTTAGGATTATGATGAATTTTCAGATATTTGGTCAAGTGTTGGGTGTTTTGGTTCCAACTCATGCGCCTAAATAATTGTCATAAGTCTGAAAATTTGGTTGTGTTGGGCATTTTATCCAAGATCATGCGCCTAAATAGTACCAGACTTTCCATGTTGAAATTAAATCAAATGTAGACACTTTGAATGTCCATGTGTCTAAACAGCTCTCATATTGTAACACCCCGAATTTCTATTTAAACAGAAGGAAAAGAAAAGTAAATAGAAAGAATAGAAATTGTGCACAAGTGGAGGGGGATAAAGTGTACAAAGTACAAAACCTTACTATATTAAGGATTTAAGGGGCATGGTCGCCCATATCAAAAGCAGAAAGTTGCTTTTGCTCTCAAAGGAAGAAAGAAGAGAGAGAGCCCCGATTCTAGAGAGAGAAAGAGGAAGAAGCAGCTGCACAGGTAAGTCTTCTCTTATATGAGCTCGGTTTCAGCTGGGTTTCAAGTTCTTGACCGAAGTTCTTGGTGTTTAGTGTGTGTTTTCGGGATTCAAGAGCTGAATCGAAGGTGGGTCTCGAACTAGAAGTGTGTTGCTCAAAGGATGCTCAAGGTGAGTTTCTAGAACCCATCTTTTACTGATTTTCAACTGGTTTGGGGCTATTATGCATACTAAGTAAACATTTTGAAAGAAACTATGGGTTTACAACCTTATGTTTGAAATAATGTATCTATGTATGTATGTTATAGTGATGATTATGGGTTAGTGATGTATAGCATGCTTAGATGCCCTTAGTATGTTAGATTTGTGCTTGGGTAAGATTGGAATGATAATCGGGTAATGTTGGTAGCATAGAAAATATTTCAGAATGTTTGATGGACATGAATAGTGGTCCATGCACCTAAATAGTGGCCCATGCGCCCCATATATTGGCGAGATGCCTAAGTGTTGGCCATGCGCCCAAGAGTGGGTCATGCGCCTAAACAGGGGCCCATGCGCCCACATGTTGGCCCATGCATGTAAGTGTTAGCCATGCGCCTAAACAGTGGCCCATGCGCCTTAGTGTTGGCCCATGTGCCTAAGTGTTGGCCCATACACCCAAGTGTTGCCATGCGCCTAAATAGTGCCATGCGCCTAAATAGTGCCATGTGCCCAAACTGATTGAAACGGCTAAGTGTGATGTGCCTGCGTAGTGGTAAAGCGCCTGAACAGGGCAGAAGCGCTCAAATAGTGCCATGCGCCCCAGACTGTTTTATACTTAGATTTTTTTATGCTCATGCGCCTGGAAGGTCCCATGCACCCAAATTTGGACGTAAGGTTTCTAAGTGGTTTTTAAGGGGTATTATGGGGAGATAGGCCTAGTTATGATGTGATGGCTTATGTTTGATGTGTGTTATGCATGTATGATGTTGCCTGTATGGTGATGGTGTATGTTTATGATTATGTATGTTCCTTATTATGATTGTATGTCTAAAACCCTTACTCTTTCTACACATTGAAACTGGTATATATAGGCCTCGGCCCATATTAGATGCGACTGGGCCCATTCGTGCAATTGGACCATGCGTATGGTTCAATCGTACAACTAGACCATGCGTATGGTTCAATCGTACGACTGGACCACACTTATGGTTCAGTCTTACGAATGTTCCAATCGCATCTCTCAGTCGCACGGCTGGTCCATTAGCATGGCCCAGTCGTACGACTGAGTCTTATTCGCATATGCTCCTGCGAATGACCCAGTTTCATGTGTTTACAACATATCAGGTGTATTATATTAAGCCTAGACTATTAGACAAGCGACGGACACACTATATATGACAATATATGCTCCAACAAGACATGAGTTGGGAGTATTGCATATGACGAAAGTGACGGATGATAAGATCCGTGTCGCGTATCTCGGTACTGTATCAGTCTTCGGACATGAGTCGGGGATATTGCATGAGACGAGATAATGAGGTGAGCGACTTTGTGTTGCAACAGGCTCAGATAGAGTTCAATCCTTGTGATTGACTCATACGAGATCTTTGTCGCGTATCCCGGTGCTGTGTCTGTCTTCGGACATGAGTCGGGGGTTTGTGAGCAGGCCCCGGCACAACATCAGGTTTCGAGCATGATTCAGGGATATTGCATGAGACGAGATAATGAGGTGAGCGACTTTGTGTTGCAACAGACTCGGATAGAGTTCAATCCCTGTGATTGAATCATATGGGATCTTTGTCACGTATCCCGGTGATGTGTCAGTCTTCGGACATGAGTCGGGGGTTTGTGAGCAGGCCCCGGCACAACATCAGCTTTCGAGAATGAGTCGGGGATATTGCATGAGACAAGATTCAAGTAATAAAGAGTAATGAGCAAGAGATGAATGAACGTAAATGAATTATCGTAATAATGCTAAACATGATCCTTGTCATTCGACCATAGTAATCGTGGTAGAGTGCCAGAAGAAGGTAAAGTCTGACCGGATCTAGAAAGAGAAGTGAACGATAATGTAATACGTTGAATGAACGAAGTTAACAAACGTAATGACCAAGATAATAATGATATTATCTGTATGTACGTATGATGTATGATCATGAACGATTGTAAAGTATAGTATGCGTTTGAAAGAAAAGTAAAGAATGGTTTTAACGAAAGTAAAGTATTTTATTATAAAAACAAGAACTCACTTAGCGTCACTGACTTTTGTATGCATGATAGTTGGCAGGTATATGTTGATGCTGAGGAGTTGTAGACATGGATGCATAAGCTACTAGGAGCATTTTGAGGTGGCATTCGTATTTTGACATGTCTTCGTATTTTGAGATGAAAACAAATGTTGTATATGAATGAAATGACATGTTTTTAGTTGTTAATTAAAGTTTTAAATTCTGCCGCAAAATATATGTACGTTTTATAATGTTTTATGTGCAATGAATGACCAACTGTGAGATACCCGGGAACAGGTCCTTACACATATGAACTAAAGGATCATGATATTGTCCAAGTATTAGGCGTTTTTTGCTAGGTCATGCGTCTGAATAGTGCCAATGAGCCTAAGTCCTGGCATTTCAGGCTAGGTCATGCGCTTGAATAGTGCCTTACGCCTAAGTCCTTTGATGAAATTTGACCAAGTGAGTTCTGGCATCTAGGTTTCATGTGTCTAAATAAGAGTAATACGCCTGTACAGTAGTAATACACCTAAGCCTCATGCATCTCAATAGTGGTCATGCGTTTACTGGTCATGCGTCTAAGGGTTTTTGACATTTATATAAATTCAAAACTTGAATGAATTTCATTTCAGTATTCATTCACACACTCTAAACTCTCTATTCTTTGTCATTTGCACCTGACTATCACCATTGACTCTTGTTTAGTCTGATTACTAGGAATTTATGATATTAAGGTATAATAAGAGATTCTAAACAACTTGTTGAGTGCATATCATTAAATCATAGTTCATTAATCTCATATTTGATTGGGCTTATGAATGCTATTTCGGTGTTCAAACCCTAATGTTTTGAAAAATTTGAATTTTAATGATTAAATGTGATAAATTGTTTAAAATTGAATATGAAATTTTTGTTAACACATGATTTTGACCAGATTGACATCATCAAAACTTAATTTCATCATAAAATTTCTTGATGATCATTGAGTTCATCAGTAAAAAAAATAAAAAAAATTATCATTTGAAGTCGACAACATGAATTCCAAATAAAATTTCAAATGTTAATTATCTAAATTGTCTTAATTTTCATAAATATAAAAAGAAACATATTGACTGGGTTTGAGAATGATATTCTCTGTTGACGTGAATCAACAAGGACTTAATATGATGATTGAGTCAATGATTGTAAGGCGAAATCAAACAATCAAGGAACATTGAATGCAAGAAATACTCATAAATGCTTGTTTGTATTAATGAAGGTAATCGGTTACAATGAATGCTAGGGTTTTTACATTGAACAGGAACAAGACACCTTGTAAACATCAGATTAAACAAAAGATTCTAATTGTCTAGAATATGTATCAATAGTCACCTCACATACGAGGTTTTCTATTCTATTTATAGGCTAGGAAGATACTTTTATCAAAATCACTAAACTACCCCTGACCTATACATCAGAGACCTAGTCTAAGTACAAATGTATTCATCAGCATTTCTTTTGATCATCCGCATTGACTAATGCAGATGTATTGATCTTTATCAACATTTCTTTTGGTCTTCAACATTAGTTTTTGGTCATCAACATTGACAAATACGGATGAACAAACACTTATGCGCATTTGTTGCTAGACATCCGCATTAGTAAATGCGGATGTACAAAATACTTTTTAGCATTTGTTTCGGTTATCTGCATTTGTTAATGCGGAAGAACAAACACATATCAGCATTTGTTCTATGTTCATCTGCATTTTCAAATGCAGTTAGCCGACACTTATATTCTATTTTCTTTGCAGATTCTTCATCCGCATTGGTTCTTGGATTGTGGGATTTCCAACAGAACAACTATCAACACATCACTTGAATTGGCATGTATGATCCTTTCAGGGTCCAACAATACTCCCCTAAGGATTATACAACCTGTGTACTTCAAAGGTTTGATGGTGGTTGAGGTTGGGAAGATTCTGCTAGGTCTTGTGGAGGAATAATAGGTTTTGCCTAAGATAGATCCAGAATGTCCTTTATCATGTTGACAAAGTCATTGGCATCTGACATCTTCTCTCTGTTTAACACATGGAACTTCATCTGGCTCATTGTGTAGATGCCTTCTATGGGTAGTTTCTTTAGAGAAATGGGTTCCCATATTGACATTGTGGACAACCCATCTCTATGAATCAACAAAGCTCCATCCACATCCATTTCTAACTTCATAATATTCCCCTATTGCAGAGGAGTCTTCTTCTTGTTCCTCTGCTCCCTCTTGACATTGATTATATCAAATGCCATCTTCAGAATCTTTATATATTTTAGAAAGAAATGCATATCTTTTTCCACCATTTTGTTCTTTATATCTTTAAAATGCCTTGTGTATATGTAGTGGATATAGAACTCATCTAACAATCTTACCTCATTTCCATTAAACAACCCGATTTCAACTCCTTTTTCTCCCCATCTTCTTTCAATTACCAACTCATATGTCTTTTCATCATAATAGACATTTGAGATTGGTTTGGAGGAATGAGTTCTAGCTATCATTTTTCTTTTTAAGGATTCACTAGGCTTCATCTTGAGCTCAGGGAACACCACTTCTTAGCTGGTTTTGTTCTTTTCTTCTCTAAGGGGTTGACAAATGATCTATCTTTCCTCATGTAGATATCCTTGAGATATTTGAAGCTGTCTATTTTTTTAAACATCCTCAGAATATCTTCAAACTCATAACCCCCGAACATAGCCTTATGGTTAATCAACTCTAGATTGGCTAGTTCTTTCAAATCATGGATTTTTAGAGAGTTCACCAGAGCAGAGTACTCTGGGAAGAATTGGACTAGTCCTAAAATCCTTTGAACGATAAACATTTTCCAGTCGGTGTCATACTTCCAGGCAGTTATCTTCTGATTAGTTTTGCCCTTTGGAGTAGACACACCTTTAATCATCTCAGCAGTCGTGAGCCCTTCTTGAAGCTTCAATTGAGAGGGCTCAACAAACCACTCTAGATTCTTGTGTAGAACATGTGCCAGAGAGTCATGATCTCTGTATGTGAGTTGAATGTCTTGTGCAGACACTCTTGTTCTAGGCTTTTTGCATATAATCTCTTCTTCAAGTTTCTTCAGCCTATCTTTCTTCTCATTAATCAACTTAAGGATAGCAAACATTAAGGAATTTGTCTTCATGTTGCCCAATTTTCTGTTAGTAAATCCTTTGTCAAACATATAGTCCTTCATTTCCCTGTTGGTCATACTGTAGGGATCAGGATATAGTGGTTGAGGAGTGGAAGTCTACTTTGCCTTTGAGGATGATTTGACAACTAGAGCTTTGAGAGAAAGAGTCTTTTCATACTCAGTCTCATAAGTAGGGTCCAACAGTTTGTTTAACTTTTCTTTTTCTGCCTTCATTCCCTCATATGACAATCCAAATACCTCATCAGGGTCATACCCATGGTTGATCAAAACATTGCTCTCACCATCAGGTCATCAGTTTGGTCTTTCTCTACCATCTCATGTACTAATGCATCCTCCTTCATAGTGCTTTTATGAGCTATTGGTTCATCAACCACATAGCCACCCTCTATTTCTCTTTCTTCTAGATTAATGAGTTCAACCTTTTTTTAATTGGGCTTAAGCTTTTTCATGATCCTCTAAGAATTCAGCAATGGCTGCAAGGCTTCTAGGGTTATCTTTTTTCTTTATCTTGATTGGTTCTTCTTCTTCCATTGGTCTCTCCCCTTTTCCTTCTTAGTTAAATATTTCCTCCTTCGGGTATAGGTTTGCATTCTTGGACCAAAAGAGGTTTCACCCATTTCAGCTCCTTGTGGCATATTTTCAGTTGTTAGCTTTTTTGTTCATCAAGAGCAGCTACTGATTCTTCTTTCTTCTGTGGTTTTTCACATAGATTTCTAATAAACTCCTATTGTTCTTCAGTGAGAGACATGACAGGTGCTATCCGAAGACTCAATTCCTTCTCAAGTGGGTCAGGAGATTAAGGTATAATCACAATAGGCACGGCTTCTTGTCTATGATCTCCAATGAAGCCCCAAAATTCATTATCAATAATAAAGTCTTCCCTAGAAAAGCTATCAAGAGCATTGATTATGTCACTGAATTCAGTCTCCTGAGAGTGTGTTTCTTTTTTATTGCTTTTGTATATCACCATTTCCATACTAGGTTTATCATGTTTTGATAGGTTCTGCCCCTTCTCAGTCTCAGAGGATCTCATCGTTTTGGTAGGAGGGGGAGTTATCACCACTTCCCCTGATGAACTTTTAGTACTGCCATCTTTATCACTTTCCCTTTTTCTTTTCTCTTCTCTTTTCTCTCCTTTATCATATTTCTCTATTTCTTTTTCTCTTTGATCATAAAAAGCAGCTCTAACTTAGATACTCTCTTATTTAGAGTTTCTATCTGTTTCTGCAAGTCTCTGATAATGCCAGATTGTTCTTTAATTATTCCTTCTTGTTCTCTCATTTCTATAGTTTGGATGGCTAAAGTGTCAACATGACAACTTATTTTTATCCCATAAATGTTGGAGATTTTCCTTTAAACTTTCAATCTCCTTTTCCTTTTGTTTCTTCTCATCTGCATACTTTTCTTTCAAATGTTTCAACTCCTTCTCTTTCTCATCCAATTCCAAAAGTCTGTCTTGAATAATACTAGATCTTCAATTTAGTAGTCTTTCCATCTTGGCTACTTTTTGCAGTCGCTCTAAAATCAACTAATCCTTTTTATCAGGCTTGTTTACTCCTGATTCAACATAACTTTTTGATGGAACAACCACATAAGCAACTTGCCTAACATGCATCTGTCTTGGATGTGCTCCACATCTGATGATGATTTGGATTCCTCTGAAGAGCTGGCAGAATCACCATAGTCAACAGGGTCAGTAGTAATAGGAGATGTTTGAACAGGTGATATGGGTGAGTGATGGATTGGTGAAACATGGGGAGAGTGTATGGGAGATATATATGAATAAATGATGGGTTGTGCTTGTGGTGATGGGATTGGTGTTCTTTGTGGTGATAGTATTGGTGCGGGCATAAATGGTGAGGCTAAATTAGCTTCATGAATAGAAGGTCTAGTATGAAGATCACCCCCTACATCCACTTGGGGTCACACTAACCTCTATCCTTCATCCTTTCAACAACTTGCTCATCAATAGTTTGTTGATTATAAGCAGGTTGTTCTTCTTCTTGATCAGGCTCATCAACAGGAGACTCTTGTGTTTGTTCTTCTAGATTTATCTATTATAGCATCCAGGGCAACAATGGAATGTGGAATCAACTGTAAAAGTTCGTAGGATCTTTCTTCATGATGTACTTGTAAGACTTAGCATCATAATGAGGAATATCCAGCATAGGACCTTCAGGTACAATGTCAGGGAAAACTTTATTGATGAGGTTGCAGGAACGTTGAAGGGTATAAGTTACAACACAACAACACAAAGATGAGATAAACTAAACTTAGATCAAACAGTAAACTAGATTAACCAAGTAGTGACACTAAGAACACAAGTAATATAAGAGACAGAACACAAAGAACACAAGTAGTTGATTTTCAAGAATTCAGTATATTGCCTTCTCTATATTCTATTACAAGTGTTACAAAAGCATATTCTAAAGATACAAGAACATGAGATATTTATACAACATCCTACAGCTGGCTATACTTTGAAAGCCAGCTGGATACAATTGACTAGACACACAAAATAAATTTTAGAGTCAAAAGCAGATTGCCTTTTGACTTGTGACTATGACATGCCATAGCTCACATCCTTATCTGTTACAAAAAGGATAAAGTACATAAAGTAGAAAGTTAAAGACTCAAGACCTTAATGTACAGTTACCAAAGGCATGGAACTTTTCACCAAACCATGTAGTTGGTGACTTGCAGAGTTGCAGCGGAAAGGTGTCCAGCTTTATGGAACTGCAAGGACCTGGTATTTGAATGAAATACCGAATCATTAACGTGTAAACCAAACCAAATAGTGCGGAATCCTATTTGATTGGTGATCCAATCAGTGAGAACACACACAGAATCAATAAAGTATTTAATCAGACGTTAAGAATTGATTAGGAATCGATCTACAACGTTCTATGAACTTGGAGTATCAACTTGGAGGCTTCTGGATGGCGGCTAGGGTACGTCTGGAGTCGATGTAGAATGAATGCTCTAGTTTTTCCACGAATTGGGTTGTATTTATAGGTTAGTCTTGTTCATTCGTGCGACTGAACCATTAGTATGGTTCAGTCGTGTGATTGAACCATGCGGTTGATTCATCCGCACGACTGAGTGTTCAGTCGTGCGACTGAGCCATCTTATGTTATAATCATACGACTGATCCAGTCTCCTGGTTCAGTCGTGCGACTGAGTCATTCGTATGAGTTATTCATGCGTATGGTCCATTCGCATGGGCCATTCGCATGAGAACTTCATTTTGTTAAGTTGAATGTATTAATTAATATAACATTATGTGTAACAATTCAAAAACCACAACCTAATTAACCAATTCAACATCGACTCATTAATGAAATATCAAACATTATAAATAATGAACAATCAATAATTTCATTAATCATTCCAAACATTATATCAGAATCAGACAAACAAGATCTATTACATTCATATCATGATCTAGGACATACATGTATCAACAAACTCCCCCTTGGACCTAGACTCTCTAATGTCTTGTTTTTTCATTACCTCCTCATACTTTGTACTTATCCTCTTTTGTGACTCCTGCATGAATCTTAAATGCAAAACAGAGTCTTATGACATGGAACTAGAGGGCTTGTACTATATCCTGCGTATCATAGAACAGTGGCCACTTGTATAGAGTGTAGACATCATTAGCTGACAAGTTGGTAAGCCACATTGGGTCAAATACCTGATAGTATCCATTTGGCTCTCTTTTTTTAGGACTATGACCGCCTCTCCTATCCTCCAATCGTAGTTCCACCACTTAAAGTGCGGAGTGAAGTCCTGTGGCATTTCCCTGAGTGGGATTCTTGACATCGTGCACGGAGGACTCAACTTCAACACTATCTTTGCTTTCCAGTAATGGCATCAACTTCAGACCTTCTGATGTACCTTGTAGGCTGTTGGGGTCTGAAGTTAACCCACCTGGTGTTGTACTCCTTCTTTAGGGCATCCTCAAACCAGCCTGACATCTTTCTCGGGTCAGCATACAACAGCTTCAGTTTGGCCAGCTGGTTGAGCTCAAAACCTGGTAGAGTCTTTAGATCATGTGGAAATCTAAAGTACTCTATGCCCTTCTCCCTCTTAACTACATAGACGTTAAGGTCCTCAAAATATGCCCATGCTATAATCCTGCCTGACAACTTATGATGTTTCTTGACTCTGTAGAGTTTGGTGTAGGCGTCCGTTTAGGTGTAGCACGTTGGGCTCTAACTTCTTCAAAAACGGCAGCCCACTCAGCCTTTCGGATATCAACATCATCATTTGAGGCTTGTGCCGTTCCCTCTGTCTTCTTGACTCCTGCTCCATTTTGTCTAACACCTCAAACGTATCACTGACAAGGGATTCACCCAGATTGGGGACCATATTTCCCTCATTGTCAGCATACTGAGGGTAGTGCTCTGCAGTGACATCTTCTATCTCTATTTCATCAACGTCGTTGAGCTCTTCGTCACTTGTCGAGTCGCATGTTGGAGCATCCTTCACAATCTCATCGGGATTTAACTTGAAGATCTCAGCTAATTGCTCGTCAGTAAGATTATGAATGATTTCTCCTTCCTCAGGAGTATACATAACTGATCTCCTGACAATACCCTGCAGATCAAGAATCAACGTCAGTTGAGTCTTGACCTTTTGGAGGGGAGCAATATCGTATTCCTCTCTTTGGAGATCAGGATCTGCTTGATTTAAAACATTCAACACAGCAAACATTAGTTAATAATCAAGACAGAAGTACATTAATCTTAATATAAACATCAAATACATAAGTTTAATACATGATTCAAGTACAAAAGCTATCAAATACATGATCATCTAATCATTACTTTTATCTTGAATCGCTGGATCAGCAGTAGGTGAGGCAGAAGAGGGAGCTCGTTGGTCTTGATTTCTTTTTGATCTTCTATCTTGACCCTGAGCTGAGGCAGATGCAGCTGCATCTCCTCTCATCGTCATCATCCTCATTCCTCTCCTCTGTTCTCTCGTCCTCAATCCCCTCATCATCCTCAGTCTCATCATCATCATCCTCATCATCATTCTCATCATCTTCGTCTCCCTTTAATCTTTAGTGGCTCGTCTTTAGATCCCTTAAGCTTTAGCATGATGGTCTTCTTAGCCTCCTCCAACTCCTTAATCCTCTTAGTAGATGTGACACTGTGCTCTTGGAGTTGGGCGATCTCGTGGCTCTGAGCAGCCATTTGTTGGGCCTGCTCATCTAGCAAACGAGCCTGCTCCGAGATCTGCTGACACTGCGTTGTAGTAAGATCTATCAGATGACGGATCTACACTGTGTTTCTCCTCATCAGCAGCTAATAAACGCATCACCATCGGTTCAGCGCGGAAAGCTGTTCCTCTACCCCAAATGGAGGTAGAGGAGATCCATATATATGTGCGGGATGGGATGAGGGTCCTGCTTGGTGGCTAGTGGTGTGGTGGTGGCTGTGGTGAAGATGGGGTTGGGTCTGTGAGATAGTGGAGGTGATGTAGGAGTGAAAGATATGGTGGTGGTTGGCATATGTACAGTGGTGGGAGGTGTGGTGGTGGTTGGCAATGTACAGTGTGTGGGAGGTGTGGTGGTGGTAGTGGTAACTGTGGTGGCTGTGGTGGTGCGAAGGTGAGTCTTCTCTTCTTCTTCTTCTGGCCGTGGGGCTGAGCCATCCTTTTCTTCCTCGATCCAGTCGAGGTGGATGCTCCCCTAGAACACGGCTAGCTGACTCAGGGGCATAGCTAGGATCTGCAGTTGTCTCTCCCGTATCCCTGGGGCATTCACCACCGCCCGAGTCCATACTCTGTGGGAACAACCTTGCTTCCCACAGTCCTCGTCAAGGGCTCCTCATCCGACTCTTCTTCCTCCTCACCAGGTATGAAGTCCTGGTGGAAACCCGTTGACTCAGCTATGTCGCCTGTTGGGGCAGATACTGGGGGTATAACATCTGAAGCTGTGCCCCTTGGTGGAATAGGCATATCATCCCCAGCATCCCCACTGTCATCATCGTCTGAATCATGCTCTAGGAGCAATAGCCTTTCATCGTCTGAATCACTGTCATCATGACGCCACTTGTGTCTACTTGGCACCACATATCTTTCATTGGCTAGATGGCCGATCAACCTCTTTACCTGGGGCTTTACCTGCTTGCCCCAATACACTCTCATGCGACCCAAACTCGTGTCATCCATAATCTCTAGGGCAACCGCATCATGGCTCTCCTTGGGAGTAATGGCAGCTTCTCGTTGAAGATCAGCTGCAGAAATCTGGGGTACATACAAAACCCTCCTTCCCTTTGGCCTCCAGATTCTCCACCGATACGAGAAGATCATGCTCGAGAAGCTGAAGGGGTGGTTCAGCACCAGTGCCACATAGGCATTCTGAATATGGTCTGACAGGTCATCAAACCCACCCCTCCAAGAAGCAATACACTTCAGGATCACATGCGCCAAGTACTTATACTCGGACACAGGTTGCTCTTGTTGAGCACACCTGAGTTGATGTCCCCAGCGTACTTAATCCTGAGGAAGCAACCTCTGACTGTAAATGGATGTAGTCTGGTGGGGTGATCAGTATCATCCCCAAAATCAAGTACTCTCTGGATGTCAGCTGCTGTAATCTCAATATCATGACCATGAATGGAGCTCCGTATGCTGTAAGGCTCACGTGAACGATCTCCGGAGGCATTTTCCCAGAAATCCTGATGTAACGACCTGTAAGGAGTACACGGTGTGGATATGGCTTTATGTGTCTGAGAACGTCGAAGGAACGCAATGATCTCTGTAAACTCGGCCCCATTCCGAGTCGTCTGGTCCAAATGAGCACATATATTATGCTTTGGATTGATGGACCATCTATCAGCCATTGACCTGAAACATAAGACACAGAACCATCAGAAAGTCATACATTCAAAATTCAGTTCAAGGTGTATAGTTTAAATTCAATCTGATTCATTCGTGCGAATGAATCATGCGACTGAAGTCAGTCGGTTGTCCTTTCATGCGACTGACCTCATTCGGGTGAATGAGACATGCGACTTAGTTCAATCTGTTGGCTGAGTCTGCGATTGGTTCAGTCGGCCGACTGAGTTCATTCGCATGGTGCATTCGCCGATTGACCCAATCGCAAGATTCAATCATGCGATTGGAGTTCATCCGATCGACCAGTCTCTTGTCCCACTGTTCAGTCGCCCTGGTTCGAATCTTGACCAAATCAAGTAATTTAACATGGTTTAATGGGCCATTAGACTCGCCATCTTGTCACTAATAAACTATTTAAACTTAATTTTAACATTTTGCTTAGTTTATGTTGGTTATTAGGTCATTTACAGTCCAGTTCTTGTTTCACTCGAATATCACAAATTTGGGTTCAATGTCTTCTGATTTCGGTAAGATTTCAATGCAATATACCTGTATAACCGTCAACCCCACGTCAGAAGATCAATAAAGATGTAAAAACAAGGTAGAGGAATTTCGGCAGAGTAACGGTACTTGGTGCGATTTAGGAGCGATTGAGGGTGATGAGTGAATGCGATCGACTATGGCCCTTTAAATACTAAAGCTGAGTTCAATCGGCCGACTGGCCTCATTTGCTCAGTTCATTCGGGCGACTGAGGCTCAGTCGTGCGATTGGCCCAGTCAGTCGCATTCAGTTGGCCGACTGAGTCTCAGTCGGTCGACTGACTCATTCGTGCCCTTTCATTCGCACCTTCAGTTAACCGACTGAGTCTCAGTCGGTCGACTGACTCATTCGCACCCTTCATTCAGTCGAATGGATCATTCTGATAAGCCATTCGGGTGAATGGCTCAATCTCATGTCCAGTCGTGCGAATGGGATCCATTCGCATGGTTGGTCCATACTTATGATCCAGTCGTGCGAATGGGTTACACTTATGACATTTAGCATTAAACCCTTTTTACCTGTTGAAAATAACATTATGAGCATTTGATCATCTCAAACATGATCATTTTAACTTGAAAACTTTTTGATCACCTCAGACGTGATCCTTTTAAACAAATTAGTCACCTCAGACGTGACCCTTTTAAACTTTGAAAACACATGTGGCCATCTCAGACATGACCCTTTTAGGTGAGTTAATCCATACTGATTTTCATGATATAGTCCGACGAACAAACAACTAAAATGACTAACTAACTAGAAACTTAAACTAATACAAAAATAAAACTTGTTTTTGACTTTTTGTGAGAGATAAATCCTAAGATAGACATCTACTGTTTTTGGTTCCAGAATAGGCAGCTTCAATTTAGTTTGACCACACCTGGACCAATCAATTTTGGAATCATACAGGCAAGTCAAATCATTTGGGACTTGTTATCAAAACCTTTTGATGCTCAATTCTTGGTTTTCATCCAGAGTCGTTAGCAAATTAGGAAATCACACTGGTACTATTAGATTCCCACATTGATTTGAACTTTCAAGAATTGCAGCCACAATGATTGTCAGTATATTTGCTCTTAAATCCATACCAGACTTTAGACACAAACTGGTGATAGTTTTAGGTTTAATTATTTCAACTACATTTTGGATCCCACACTTATATGGTAATCAACATTCCTCAGGAGCTTTGAGCGGTCTACGGGTATTTTTACTAGAAGAGACTATTCTTAGAGCTTTCAAAGAGAAGCCAATCCTTAGGTCAGTGCCATCGCACAGCAGAGGCGGCAAACAACAATGAATTCTAGAATATCTAGGTTATGCTTATCCTCAGGTCAGTGCCATCGCACAACAAAGAGGCACACAACCTATCTTCTTGTTAGAGCAGCTAATTTTCTTTTGCACAGAATGCACCAACAACATATGTCATTAGCTTGATAGCATTTGTCTTTCATTTTTTTCGTGCTTTGCTCTATTTATGGTCATCTGCACACATTTGTGGCGTTTACATGCTCATTACCCCTTATTGGAATATTGTTGATTGTATTAACCAGTGATAAGATGGCAGCCCATAGTCAGTTGAGCAACTTAGTTTGATCTTGAGATCACCAGTCAGGTCTAATCATCTATTGTGTTGAATCTACCGACATATCATTTGTGGTCTAGCAACCTCTAGGTCTACTTTTTTTGTTACCATAGTAGTTACCAGTTTTTCTATCATTCTTCCCTTTTATAGTGCTTAGGCTACACAGACTTATACTTGAATTTTGCATTTTCTAAATTAAAATTTTAAAGTCCCTTTTGATTTGTTCCTGTGTTATCATTTCCAAAAGGTTTGAATCGGTATACAGATACGATCTACCTTATATCAGTATCCATTCCTTCTCCCTTGTTTTTTTTTAATATTACTAGCTGACCTACTCTCCTTTAAAATTATAAAATCATACTGGATTTAATTATTTTAGGATTTTAACATATAGCTAAATAATATGAATTTAATTTAAAACTAATAAAATAAATAGGAAAAATAAAAATATAACTACCACTGCATCGGACTACATATGATCATCATCAGGAATAACATCACTTTTCTTTTTAACGCCGTTGACCTCTAACAGATTAGAAACTGTGGTTATACAAAGGCTTTTGTATAGAGGTCAACGCGCTGAAAGTCAGTATTAATTTTTACCACATCGATTAAGTTCTTTTCAAAACAGTCTCGTATGAAATGGTATTTAATACCGATGTGTTTGGTCTTTGGATGTTGTACGGATTTTTAGTTACTGCAATTGCAGCAGAGTTATCAACAAGATAGTAGAAGAAAACTTTAAACCGTAATCCTGCATTTGCTGTTGAATCCAGATGATTGGTGAACAGCAACTTGCAGCAGCAACGTATTCGGCTTCACAGGTTGACAATGCAACCGAGGTCTGCTTCTTACACTGCCAGGTAACTAATCTCCTCCCAAAGAATTGACACCCTGCTGATGTAGACTTGTAGTTCATCTTGCAGCCCTCATAATCCGAGTCACTATACCCGTGAACTCAAAGTGATCATCATGAGGATACCACAACCCAAGTGTGGGTGTACCCTTCAGATACCGAAATATCCTTTTGACCCCGATCAGATGGTTAACCTTAGGCTTAGCCTGATATCTAGAACATAAACATGTAGCATACATGATATCAGGTCTTGAGGCAGTGAGATACATGAGGGATCCAATCATTCCTCGGTACATTGTGGCATCTACAAATCTCCATTTTCGTCAGGTGCTATATCATGATTTGTAGCAAGTGGAGTCCCAGTAGCAGAAGCATTCTCCATGTCAAACCGACTGAGAATGTCTCCCATACTTGGTCTGATGTAGAAAGATCCCATTTAGTGTCTGATCCACCTGTAACCCGAGAAAGAATTTCATCCCCCTATAGCACTCATCTTAAACTCTTTCTTCATAACTGCTTCAAACTCTTTGCATAATTCTTCGTTCTTTGAACTGAAGATTATGTCATCGACATAGATTTGTACTAGCAGTAGGTCTCCATCTTTTCTTTGATGAACAGTGTGCAGTCAATGACTCCCCTGCGAAAGCCGTGTTTCACAAGATGAGTTGAGAGTTTCTCAAGATGAGTTGAGAGTTTCTCATACCAGCCCTTGGAGCTTGATGAAGCCCGTATAAGGCCTTGTCGAGATTGTAAACTTTGTCCCGATGATAAGGATCTTCAAATCCCTTGGGTTGACAGACATACACTATCTCTCGAATTTCCCCATGAATGAATGCACTCTTCACATCTAATTGATAGACTTTAATCTTCATATACGATGCATAGGCAAGGAAGATACGGATGGCTTCCATCCTTGCCATGGGTGCAAATACTTCATTGTAGTCAATCCCCTCGACTTGGCGAAATCCCTGAACAACCAGTCGAGCCTTGTTCCTGATAATGACCCCTTGGTCATCCTTCTTGTATTTCAAGACCCATTTGGTGCCAATGACCTTAGCACCTTTAGGTCTATTTACCAGAGTCCATACTCGTAACTTCTTGAACTGAAGAAGTTCTTCTTGCATGGCACTCACCCATGCCTCATCGTTTAGTGCATCACTGACGTATTTTGGCACAAACTGCGAGACAAAACACCAATAAGCACCATCATGAATGTATCCCTTTTCCATAACAGAGGCATAATCAGCTGAGTACAGCTGATATCGGGTTTGTACTCCTGATCTGACATCCACAATGACATTGTCTAAGGGATGATAGACATTTAGACGTGATCCTGGAGTAGTAGGAACAGCTACCTCAGAGCCAAGATTATGAACATTTGGTTCTGCATCTGAGGTAGAAGGAGTTTGAGGTTCCGAAGTCAAAGGTCATCACCGTTGATTCATGTGGACTTTCAGGAACTGGAACCTGTTCCTCCTGACTGTTCTGGTCATCTTCTTCAACTTCATCTTCAGAGGAGGAGTCACTGTCGTCGACTACTCCCCCTGATTGAGTAGATGATTCTCCCTGTGAACTCGATGATGTTGAATCAAGAATGGTGTATTCAAGATATCATACATCATATGAGTAGCTAACTCATCATTAGAAGGAGAGATAGGGATGTTGAAGGACTTAAAGAATCCATCATAGTCGAAAAGTAGGCGTCCTTTGCCAGTAGGTGGGGTGGTATATCTCTGAACATCAACATTACACCACACTTCTACTAAACCCGTTGAGTTGTTGTAAACTCTCTTGTTTGGTATGTTGTATCCTAAGAAGATCCCTTCATCAGTCTTTTCGCTAAATTTTCCTTCTTGATTTTTCTTCAGAAGTGTGCACGGCGTGCCAAATGGTTCGAGATACTCCAGATTCGGTTTACGTCGTTGTAGTAGCTCGTAACATGTCTTTCCGTGGCGCTTGACTATCAGAACTCAATTCAGTGTATAACACGCATTAGCCACTGCCTCATTCCAGAATTGGATAGGCAGTTTCGAGTCTGCCAACATTGTCCGTGCTG
Organism: Flaveria trinervia; assembly: GCA_025506515.1. Lineage (NCBI taxonomy): Eukaryota > Viridiplantae > Streptophyta > Magnoliopsida > Asterales > Asteraceae > Flaveria > Flaveria trinervia. Next base: position 23,473,792 of record CM046456.1, on the reverse strand, counting down.
TCTCTATCAAGCTTCTGTTCTTTCTCTCAGCAACACCATTCATCTGAGGCGTGTAGGCAGAAATGAATTGATGCACAATTCCCTTTTCCTTGAAGTAAGTCTCCATCCACTGATTCTTGAATTCAGTCTCGTTGTCTGAGCGTACTTGTCTCACCTTCAGCTTGTAGAGAGATTCCAGTGTGGTAACTAACTCCTTGAATGACTCAAATGTTTCTGATTTGCACTTCAGAAACATTACCCAAGAGAATCTGTGTAGTCATCAGAACCACAAAACAGTACAAGTCGCCTGCAATGCTCTTTGTACTGACTGGACCAAACAGATGCATGTGAAAAGTTCAAGAGGAAGTTCTATTGAATGAACTTTTTTTCCTTATGAGACTTTTTCGTCTGTTTGCCTTTCTTGCAAGCTACACAAAAATCAGGAAGTTGGAAATTCTTGACATTAACTCCTCTCACAAGATCCTTCTGGATCAGTGATTCATCTTCCGTTGATTGATGTGTCCCATTCTCCTATGCCAGGAGATGGAGTCCTTCTCAGTGGCTTTTGATAGAAAGCACTGAACTTCATGATCCGTTGTAGAAGCTGTTGAGAGATCCAAAACATAAAGGTCTTTATATCTTGAAGCTATCATCAGAACTTGGTCCTCCGGAATCACGTAGTCTTTCTTTAGGACGTAACACTTCTTGTTGTCGAATATGACTTTAAAACCTTTATCACAGATTTGGGAAACAGAAAGTAAGTTGTTTTGAAGTTGTTGAACGTAGTTCACCTTATCAAACTTAACTTTCTGGTTTCCAACTTCTCCCTGAGCTATGATATAGCCTCCCTTGTTTCCAGCAAACGAAACATGCCCTCCTTTTATTTGCTTGATGTTTGATAAAAAAGCCTTGTTTCCTGTCATGTGCCTGGATGCTCCACTGTCTACAATCCACGTGTTGGTTTCAGCACTGTAGCGAACACCCTGCACATTCAATGTAAAACATTAGTTTAGGTTAGGAACCCAAGCCTTTACTGGCTTGGGTTTCCCAGAGGCATCACACATCATGAATTCAACCCATTGACCCTTAGAGGGTGAGGGTAGCTCAGGTTCCTTCTTGTCATCATTATCAGACACAGAGGATGACTTCTCTTTCCATAAGCCAGATTTGCGCAATGCCTGTTTATGATAACAATCGACTGGCTAATGGGTTGAACTTAGGTTCACTAGTTCTTCTAGTGGAGTTAAAGAACTCCTCTTAGAATACCTAGGTTTTGAATCCTGAAGTTCAATCTTCTTCCTAGGTGTCTGATAGTAAGGACAAAAGGAAGCAATGTGTCCACACTCACCATAGTTGTAGCACGACCTGCTATCAACTTTATGATTAAACTTTCTTTGTGGAGATGTGTGTGACACCTAGTAATATCACTTAGTTTGGGTTTTGACTCTGTTTCTTTTGATGTTTTCTTCTGTTTAACAAAATCAATTGTTTTAACATTTTTAACATCTTTTTCCTTTTGGTTAACTGGTTTTTGACATGAAGTTCTGAAGATTAACATTAGCAGTCCTTTTAGATTCAGATTTGACTTTGTTTGACTTGAACTTTATATTAACCTTTTCAAATTCTTTTTCCATATTAACACAAGGCATTTTACCCTTTGCCTTTGAAGTGGCCTTCTTTTGTTTTGTTCCAGATTCAATTGATGAACATGAGGAATCTAGATCACTAACAAGAGGAGTAGAAACCACATGATCCTTGATGGGGTTGTTATTTATTGGTCTACTCTTAGTGTTCATCAAGGTCTCAGGTGGTGGTGGAACCACTTTATAACCCAAACCCTCCCTGTTGTTTCTTTCTCTCACTAAGTGTTAGACAATGTGTGATGAACTTGTCCAACTGTGCAGTTTTTGCTTTAATGATTTTACTTCTACTTCTAAGACTGCCTTTTGCTTCTTAGTGTCTTCTAAGGAGTTAAGATAGTACCTAATGTCATTAGCTTGGTTAAATGCAACTACTCCAGTTTCCCTAAGCTGTTTGGTCAAAAGGTCTATCTTTTCTTTGTAACTATGATCATTTTATTTTAAAACTCTATTACCCTCAGTGCACAGTTGCAAATCCTTTACTAAGTTATAATTATGATCTAATAACCTAGCAAATTTATCATCTATGCTATCTCTAAAAGTATCACAATCAGAACAAGCATGATTTTTAAATAGTTGGTCAGTGGTACTTACCTGAGGAGGTTTAGAAGAGTTAGCCATCAACGCAGCATCAGATGTCTCTGGTTCTGGTGATTCTGTCTTTGCTGTTGAAATCCCTTCTTCAGGCTTGTAGCTGACCTCAGTTGTAGTTGTCTCTTCAATATTTGACATCGCTATCTCAACTGCAATATCTCCCTCACTCGCGGAATCATCATCGAAATCTTCTACACTGGCAATATTAGATTCCCCTGGAGAGACAAACCGAAAGCTCCAGTCCTGTCCTTCATCATCATGAGCAGTCAAGGCTTTTGGATCCTTGCTTGATGAAGTTGAACTGCTAGCTTGCTTGTCTTGACGAGTAAAGGACGAGAATGGGTTCCTGTTCCCAGTCTTCTTTGGCTTCACACATTCTCTCTTGAAGTGCCCCTTTTCCCCACAGTTAAAGCAGGTCACTTTACTCTTGTCAAAGCCAAATGTGGTATCCTTAGTAACAACCAAGTTCTATTCAGTCTTTTTCACAAACTTCTTCGCCCTCCAGACAGCACTAGCTAAGGCCCACAAAATGTCCATTCTCTCCAGCTCCATTTCATCCACCTGCTCGTAGTCCTCATCTGCCAGATGGTAGTTTCCAATCTTCCCAGCAACAAGTCCATCATAAGAATGAACCACTGCTGCCAAAAGATCCATGTGCTCTCGAGCTACTTCCACAGTCACATTACCGAGGTTCTCGGTCTTCAGTCCAGTAGCATTCGCTTCAGTTCCAATGTAATGGGTACAAGAAGACCCTGACGTTTCTGAACCTGAAGGAGAAGCTTGTAAGGACTCGATGAGCTAGACACAAATGCAGTCTGAAGAGGTGCTCCAGACGTCTTAGCTTGAGGCGTGGCATTGTACAAAGCTGGATTCTGAGTTTGCGAAGACTTCTGAGCTATGTACTTCATCCTAAGTGCTTCTTCTCGCAGCTTTAGAATAAAGTCATTGATATCCAACTTTGCCAGCATCTCATTCTGTCTCAGATTTGACACAAATGAAGCCCACTTTTCCGGCAATCCGTCTGCGAAATTTGACACCTTTTCTTCCATGGTAGTAGCAACACCATGTGTATGCATTTCACTCATCAGATGGTGGAATCTATCAATAACATCGTCCAAACTCTTGTTCCCATTGATGAGAAGTTGTCAAATTCTTTCTTCAGTTCCTTAGCTTTAATTTCCTTCCGTGAAGCATTCCCGTCGTATCTCTTTTCCAGCTCATCCCACAATTTCTTGGCCTGCTTATTCTCCGAGTACTGGTGGAAAATATCTTTAGGAATAGACTGTGTAATCAATGCATAAACTCTCTTCTTTGCATTATACTTAACTCTGAGCATCAGTCATCCCTCCCAAAGTAAGCTTTACCCCATCTGCTCCCACCGGCATACTATACCCAATCTCGATAGCTTCCCACAAATTTGGATCCACTCTATTGAGGTAGATCTCAAAACGTTGTTTCCAGTGGGGAAACTCATCTAATGTTAAGAGTTTTGGTGGTTTATTATGATTCCCCACTTCACTCTCAAGCAACAGTAGGTTCTGGATCCTTGAGTCCTTGCCGACTAAACGCTGACATCTGATCTTCCATCTCGATTAACTTTGAAGTGTACTAAACAAACTGTCAAACTGGTGCGACTGTGTGATGTGAATGGGCTATTTGTGCGAATGAACTATGCGATTGGTTCAATCGTGCGACTGAACTAAGCGATTGGTTCAGTCGTGCGAATGAAGCTAATGCGTATGAACACTGTGAATGGATGGTTCAGTCGTACAAATGGAGATGCGACTTAGTCCAATCGTGCGTCTGGTGTATGCGAATGAATTCCAGTTGTGCGAATGGCTCACTCATGCGACTGAAGCTGCTGTTTTGCGAAAATTTCTAGGTTAAACGTGTTTTAGCCATAAAAATTCGAAATTTCGCAAACCCTATTCGCCTAAGGCCATAGAAACCGAAACTTGATGAGTAGGGAACGTCCAAGACAACTTTTGACACAAAAGATTGCGTTTTTAGTGTAAAAACACAAACTTTTTATCAATCTTGATTGAATCACACGTAATCAAGAGCCAAGGATCTGATACCACTTGCAAGGACTTGGTATTTGAACGAAATACCGAATGATTAACGTGTAAACCAAACCAAATAGTGTGAAATCCTATTTGATTGGCGATCCAATCAGTGAGAACGCACATAGAATCAATAAAGTATTGAATCAAACGTTAAGAATCGATTAGGAATCGATCTACAGCTTTCTGTGAACTTGGAGTATCAACTTGGAGGCTTCTGGACGGCTAGGGTACGTTTGGAGTCGAAATATAATGAATGCTCTAGTTTTTCCACGAATTGGGTTGTATTTATAGGTTAGTCTTGTTCATTCGTGCGACTGAACCATTAGTATGGTTCAGTCGTGCGATTGAACCATGCGGTTGATTCATCCGCACGACTGAGTGTTCAGTCGTGCGACTGAGCCAATCTTATGTTACAATCATACGACTGATCCAGTCTCCTGGTTCAGTCGTGTGACTGAGTCATTCGTATGAAGTTATTCATGCGTATGGTCCATTCGCATGGGCTATTCGCATGAGAACTTCTTTTGTTAAGTTTGAATGTGTTAACTAATATAATATTATGTGTAAAATTCAAACAACCACAAACCTAATTAACCAATCAACATCGACTCATTAATGAAATATTAAACATTATCAATAACAAACAATCAATATCATTTCATTAATCATTCCAAACATTATATCAGAATCAGACAAACAAGATCTATTATATTCATATCATGATCTAGGGACATACATGTATCAACAGGAACAGTACATCAGATAAAGCATGTTACTAAAAGTCTTCGGAAGAAATCTGTCTTCATGAACTTGAAGCTTCGGAAGACTTTGTCTCTAAGGCTTCAGAAGACTTCATCTTTGTCTTCGGGAGATGTTGGTCTTGGCTTCGAAAGATTTCACACTTAGAGTATTTCTGTTGCACAGACAATGTTAGAAAAGATTCCATCCAGTCTTCCTCTTTGACAGACAATGTTAGAAAAGATGAATCAGAAACCTCCATTGTAAGTCAACTAATCCTTTTACAATCGTTTGCCTTCATATCCTCCCTCATATCCAATATTGGCAAAGAAAGATGTAATATCACCATCTTCAAGCTCTAAGGGAGTGTTGGCATCATTACCAAACTATAGACACTGTCTCACAGTTTGTTTAGTGACAGTTAGAGTATGATCATCAGTGATTCTTCTTGACAGAGTCCTTACACCAGCTATCTCTGTCATCTCAGCAGTGCTCCAAAAATACCTTATGAGTCTCTCACAAATGATTGGTTTAATTGTAATTACATGAGGAAGTCTAGTAGTGGATATAAATCGGATCATGTCTCTAAGACCTTCTGCCTCGGGTACATCAGGATCAAGATAACCGCTGACATTATGGAGCTTGCTCCAAGTGAGATTTGCCATGCACCCTGCATTAGAGGCATATAAATTAGAAAGATTGATAATACTCAGCAGATTGTAGAACACGAACCAAGTGAAATTTCTCATTTTGACTTTTTATGGTCAAAATTGAATGTTTCTAGGTAATGTTCCATAGGAATTATACCTATATTTCATGTTATTATGAATAATCATTGTTATTTAGTTATTCATACTTGGAGTGATTTTTTTTTGTTTTTAACCTCTTTTTTAACTCTTAGAGTCAAGATTTATTTTCACATTTTCAATCTTTTGTTATGCTCTGTTCATGCGATGAACAAGGTGGTGAAAATCATGGTGAAAATCACTTGTTTGTTGCTATCTTTTTAGTTAACTTGTTCATTGCAGTCGAAAATCATCATCATTTCTTAATCCATGTTTGAATTTGAATCACAAATTTTGACCTAGGGTTCTAAGTTTATTACAAGTTCAAAAGTCCAACATTTTAGCTCATAAATGTCAAAGATTATAACCTTTTGTTTGATACTACAGTTGTAATGAATCGAAACAGAGGAGAATCGAGGTAAGATGAAAGTAAAACACAGGTTTGCTAATGGAGATGATGAATGATGAAGAACTGGGAAGTTTGCTCGTCGCACAATAAAGTCTCTCAAATTTGAAAAGTATTAAGTGACCTTTTGAAATGACTTTAATAGTGAATTAATGTCTTTTACAAAAATTACAAGTTTCAGGACAAATGCATTCAATTTTTTTAAATCAGTTTAGCAAATGCGGATAAGATTTGTTCATCAGCATTTGTGTACTCTTACAAATGCGAAAGAGTAAAAACTTAACAAAATTTGTTCACCGTAACAAATGCGATTGAACAAGGTAGTCAACATTTGTTAGTATTACAAATGCGGCTGGACAAAGTTAGACAACATTTGTTCACTATAACAAATGCGGTTTAACAAAGTTAGTCAACATTTGATCACTGTAACAAATACGGTTGAATAAAGGTGAATAGCATTTGTCATTGTTACAAATGCGGCTGAACAAAGTTAGTCAGCATTTCTTCACTGTAAAAAATGTGGTAGAGTAAAATTTCTTTATCCACATTTATTTCAACAAATGCGGCAGAGAAATGAAGATGTCCGCATTCATTGATGTTCGTCATCATGACAAAAGAGATTAAACACTTTGTTTATTCATTTTGATACACATGAAAAGTGTTGATGTCAACCACATTCAATAAATGCGGATGAGTAAAAAGAAATGCGACAATGGAAAGGTCTTCCGCATCAACAAATGCGGTAGAACACTTTTGTCCACATAGGTTTTTAACACCAAAATTTTATGTATACTTCTTTGACACAAATGCGGAAGAGTTGTCTTTTCTGCATTAGTTTTACTTTGTTTTGAATGACATAAACCTTTACCCGCATTGGTTATATGCATGGGTTACCTTCACCCGCATTAAAAAATGCACTTACCCGCATTAAATTTTGAACTTGAATCAAAACTTAATGTTTCTGCAGAGAAAATAATTATTTTTTTGTTATGAAGAGTTGTCTTTGATTGTCTTGTGTCTTATGAAGTTGTTGACTGCTTTTGGGGTTGTCAATTCTTGCTTGGATTGACTTGTATATCAGAAGTGATACAAGGTTCCTGTTGATTGATTAATCTTGGACTTCTTATGCTTTCACGAATCTGCATAAGTGATGTGCTCCAAATTATACATAAAAATCCTATCTAAAGCACATCAATTATTCCTTAATATCTCACTTAAAATGATGAAAATATACTTAAAAATGTTAAATTGTGTTTTTCGAAGTTTAAAAGGGAAAGATGGACAGAAGAAGCATATTTAACAAGAAATTGAAGTAATCCGAGCTTTGGAGTCCAAGCATGGGGTCGTGTCTCATTAAGCACGCCCCCATGCCTTGGTAGAAACACACTCCTATGCTAAATTATTACCCCCCGTGTTTGGACATCTGACAGGACAAAAAGTATTGTCCGCTAAAAGTAAGCACAGAGCCGTGCCCATCAAGCACGGGGCCTTGCCCCACCACAAACATGGGGTTGTGCCCCATTTAGCACGGGGTCGTGCCCGACAAAACCTGCACGTACAAGCAACCAACTTTTGTAAGCATTGTACTAGCACGGGGCCATTCCTTTTAAGCACGGAGCCATGCTTAAACACTCCAGGAAGCCTATAAATAGAAGACTAAGTTCACCATTTTGGCAAGCTTTGGTGGGATAGTTACTATGCAGAACTCTCTTGGGAATCAAGTCTTCAAGATCATTTGGAGGCTTGGGAGGTGCATACAACACTTGGAAGAAGCTCGGGACCATCTAAACATCATCCATTATGGATTATTGGTTTGGTTGTCCATTTCACTGATGATTTCATATCTATCTTCTTTATTATCTGTTGTTATGTTCAAACTCATTATGAGCTAAACTCTTTTTATCATCCTAATCGGATGAAACTTATGTAATTCGTGATGAACTAATGGTATGATAAATATTATGTAAATGTTATAGTGGTCTTGGGAAAACTATTGATGGGTAGCATCTACATTTGAACGAGAAGTTATAAATTTATGGTTTGTGATTGTGATTGTAATACATGTTTGAAAAACGTATGATCAAGTTTCATTCGCGAAACCGGTCTTCATAATAAATCCATGGCTAATGAACTAGAAATGGTTATTAGAAATCATATCACTTTAACTTTTTGATCATTTGTAGGTTCCATTTTATTAGTTTGAAAAATCTTCAGTAATTGTTATAGTTTTCTAAAATTTATGGTATGTTAGGAAGGAACCTGATCAACTCTCTTTTTAACATTAACTTATGTTTTCAGAAATCGTATGTCAAATAGGTCACAAAAGATTTATGTAGATTACTACGGCCTTCATCTAAGCAGTAAAACTCAACCTGACGTGATCCTAGTCACTACAGAGTAGGATAGACGAGAAATCATGCTAGCTCATCTTTATAAACATTAACATAATTACATTAATTAATATCTTTAAATCACACCACCAATTCATCATGGTTACATAAGTGGAGTCTAATTAGGATGATAGCTTTTATTCCATAGTTTTAAATCCAAATGCTTCAATCTTAGTTTACTTTATTTTTATTATTGTTTTAATACCTAAAAGCAATTCTGATAGTCAGTCATCAAGTTTATTGAGTAGGCTAGGTGTGTCCACGGATTGATACTCGGTTCTTACTAACACTATATTCCCACACGACAGGTACACTTGCCTTTTATGTGTGTGGTTTAGTATTTATAATAACCAATTAAAACTAAATCTGTGCGAAAAATTGGTATCAAAATATATACTATCCGCATCACATCAAGTTTTTGGTGCCGTTGCCGGGGACACATGGTAGTTTGAAAGACAAACTAAATTTTTGACTATCTTGTATATAACTTGTTAATATATTTTTATTTAAACTTTATTTTATTTTTGTTAGATAGTTTACCTTAGTTAGTTTGGCTACATTTGTCTGATTCATTTTAAGCCTTAGTTACTTTATGCTTCCTTAAGTTAGTGTATGTCCGAATCGTCTAGTCCTAAACTTGTTTCGCCTCCTGTTGGACCAAAAGAACCAATGAGCCTGATCAGAGAAGGAAAAAGACCAACATTTTTGCCAACAATAAGTGGGAAAATAAATAAATTAGAGGTTTTGGCTGCATTGGTTCAGGGGGAGTTTGTTGGACCAAAAGAACCAATGAGCCAAGATCAGAAAACCTCTAAGTCCCACAGACATCACAACAACTGCTGAAGACTTGATCAGCTGTTTGACAAAGTCTGAAGACTTCAACAGCTGAAGAGTAAAGTACTGAAGACTTCAACAGCTGAAGACCAAAGCCTGAAGATCAATAACTGAAGAACAAAGTACTGAAGATCAACAACTGAAGTACAAAGACTGAAGACATCAGCTGATGACAACAGCTGAAGTTCAAGTACAAGTACTGAAGCCTTCAGAGTTTGTTACAACAGCTGAAGAAGCATTCATCAGTTGTTGTGATGGTTTCCTTTCAGTAGTTTCTTTTCAGTAGTTGTAGTGTTAGTTAACACTTAGTATTTTTGTAAGAAGATGTCAGCTGTTTTGACATCTTCAGTAGTTGTGTTAACTCTCAGTAGTTTGAATAATTCTGTTAGATGTCACTATCAAGTGACATCAGCAGACGTCACATCTCCTATATAAGGAATGTTCCACTACGACATTCCTATATAAGGGATGATTGACCTGATTGTAAGCGTGACATTTTGCCACCACGAAACCGCGTATTGAATGAAATCTTTGATTTGCAGAATTCTTTCTATAATCGTTTGTTCTTACTTTGAATATCAACTGTATTCTTGTGAATTGTCTAAATCCATTGTTTGATTTCCGCTGCAATACTCTCTAATCAATCAAACGTAGATCACTGATCCTAACAATTGGTATCAGAGCAGGTTAATCATTGATCGATCTAACAATTGATCATTGAAACTGCTAATCGATATCTGCATTTGATTGAATTGGCATATTTGCAAGAATTGGTTATAGTTAAATTGAATTTCTGCTACTTTCGTTTTATTGCTTTCTGTTTTCTCTTGGTTCAATTTGCCTGTTGTGTTCTGTTCTAAATCTGTTAAAACTTAATTGATTTTGGTTGAATCTGAGAATGACTACTCCTTCCAATGACCCTCACAATACCGGTTCCTCAACCAAGCCTCCGATGCTGGTTAGGACTGAGTATAACATATGGCAACGAAGAATGCTTCATCACCTGTCTGTTAACAGTTCAGGTTGTTGGACATCAGTGGTACATGGTCCACATAAGCCTATGGTGAACAATCCGAAACTAATCAAATGGTTCCAAAGAAGAAGGAACAATACTCAGATGATGATTGGAAACTGTTTGAGATTGATGCTAAAGTCCATGGAATTCTGGCCATGGCACTGCCGAATGAAATCTATTCAAGGCTTATGCATCATGAAACTGCTCATGACCTCTGAAATGCACTGAAGGAACAATTCGGTGGAACTGATGAGGTATTAGCAAACAACAGAGAAATCCTTGCCCAACAATATGAAACATTCTCTCATAGAAAGGGTGAGACACTGACTCAACAGTTTTAGCGTTTTTCTTGTTTGATATCTGAGCTAAAAATGGTCAAACATGAATATACCAATAGCCAGATGAACAACGGATTCCTTAGATCACTGCCTGAGAGATGGGACACATACACTATTGTCCTACGCTCCAGTGCAAATCTGGATAAACTATCTCTCACCCAACTTCATGGGAAATTGCTTACATTTGAGAGAGAGATAGAGTAGAAAAGGAAACTGGCATCATCAGGAAAGCTCACTATGACTTTGTACCAGGGAACACTGCCTTGGTTGGTCATGAGTCAGAATATGCTGCATCTGAAAGTAATTATGATGAGCATATAGATTTCTCTTCAAACAGTTCAGATCATGCATTTGTTGGTGTTGATAGTCACTCAGGCTGTAATAGTGACAATTTATGTTTTATCATGGATGATTTGAAAGGAATAGCTGATGATGATCTAGAAGAGATGGATATTCTGAGCCAAATGGCCTTGATTAATATCAGATCTCAGAAGTTCTACAAGAGGACTGGCAGGAAATTTCCAAGGCTCTCTGGCAAAACCAAAGTTGGTTTTGACAAGAGTAAGTTGAGGTGTCACAAATGCCAAAGGCTTGGATACTTTGCAACAGAGTGTAGATCATCTGGATCTAACTCCTCTGCACCCTTTGTGACTTTTCCAAGCACTAGTCCACAAAACAGGGGGCAACAACTTGCTAGTTCTGGTCATCATTCACAACCTGTTTCACCTGCATATTTTGTCCCTCAGGGTCCAATTTCATATCCGTATCCCTGCTATTACATGCCTCAGCCAAATCCAGTTCAAGTTCCTACTGCACAACAACCGCAAGCATTACCTGAGCCTCTAGCATCTCATTCACAATATCATCACAGCTTTTTCACCCCTGGTAATGTTGACTGGAGCAGTTTACCAAATGATCTCTCTGGTACTGAGCAATTATTTACTGGTGATGGTCAACATGGTGGTGAACATCCTTTTGGGAATCTAGCTCTCATGGCCCTGGAATCTACTGAGGGTTCTTGCTCTAATGCATCTTCTTCACAGGTAACCCAGGAATCTTCTGAGGCTAAGGCCAAGCTTTGTTCTGAATCTTGCATAGGTGCATTTGTCTCTATTAGAGAAGCAAATGTAGCTGTAATTAATCAAAATCTAGAGCTTGAGCAAACTATTTCCAAAAGAAAAGCTGAATACGAGTCTGTCCTTAAGGACAAAGATGATGAGATTTATAAGCTTAAATGCCAATTAAATGATGAAAAGGCTAAGCTAGAGGTCATTCTTGAGAACCATAAGGAACTCAAAGAAAAACTTGCAGTTACCCAAGTTGAGTGTGACCGCTGGGTGTCATCCTGCAAGGGATTTGAAATGTTGCTCAGTAAGCAATCTGCTTCGAATGTGAAGTTTGGAATTGGTTATAACCATATTGCACCTCCAATAGATTTTACTCCAAAACCAATAGTAAAATCTGAAAGTGAAAGCAATCTCCAAACCACATTATCATGTGCATCATTCACAAGTGATCTTCCAAAATGACAAGATGAAATAAGGGTTGATACCTCAGCAAGTCAATTGGCTGATGGCTTAACTACTGATAAGCACATGAGGCTGAGTATTTCAGATGTTGTCCCTCAAAGTACTGAAGGGCAAGTTACAACAACTAAAAAGCATTTCAAATCAGCTGAAATAAATGGATACAACTACTGACAATAAACAGCTGAAGAACAACTCTTCAGTTGTTACAGATTCTTCAGTACTGAACAAAATTACTGAAAGGAGGAAAGTACTAAAGAGCACACCTTCAGTAGTTTCCTCATCAGCAGTTGATCAATCCAAGATAAAGAATAAGCCATGTGAAATACGTGGTAACTTCAATCATCTTTCTGATGAATGTTTGTTGGATCAAAAGAACCAATGAGCCGGATCAGAAAAACCTTAAGTCCCACAGACGTCACAACAACTGCTGAAGTCCACAACAGCTGAAGACAAGTGCTGAAGACAAAGTCTGAAGACACAAGTGCTGAAGACAAAGTCTGAAGACACAGTGCTGAAGACAAAGTCTGAAGACACAAGTGCTGAAGAAAAAGTCTGAAGACCCAAGTGCTGAAGACAAAGTCTGAAAACAAGTGCTGAAGAGAAAGTCTGACGACACAAGTGCTGAAGATAAAGTCTGAAGACACAAGTGCTGAAGACAAAGTCTGAAGACACAAGTGCTGAAGACAAAGTCTGAAGACACAAGTGCTGAAGACAAAGTCTGAAGACACAAGTGCTGAAGACAAAGTCTGAACACAAGTGCTAAAGACCAACTATCAGACGTTGTCACAACAGCTGAAGAGGTCTTCTTCAGTAGTTGTGACGGTTTTCTTTCAGTAGTTTTATGTTTTTCTTTTCAGTAGTTTTGTAAAACGACTGAAGAGCTTGTTCTTCAGTCGTTGTAGTTTCAGTAGTTTCGTATCAGTAGTTTTATGTTTTGTACTTAGCACTCTGATATGTTCTCAGTAGTTGTGAACATTTCAGTAGTTGTTAAGTATTAGTTATTTTTGTAATAAATCTGCCAGATGTCACTATCCCGTGATATCAGCAGTGATTGCACTCTATATAAGGAGTGTCAACCTAATTGTAATCGGTGAATGATTGAGCAGAAACATTTGATATTATTGAAACATTCCTTTTTACAGAAATATATTCTCTCGTTACAACCGTATTTGTTCTTAATGCATACGAATATCAAATTCTTGCTATAATTTGTCTAATTCTTGTTCTTATTCCGCTTCGTTACACTCTAATCCATCAAACTTGAGATCACTGATCCTATCAAGAATGTTGGTATAGAAAGGGTTCCAAACTCAACAGAGATAAGCTCATTAAAATCCAGATGGATGAAATGAAAACTGAGTTTGAGACCAAGTTTGTACCGCAATCATTCCATTGTGATAAACCCAAGCCTTCAACCAAATTCAAAAAGAAGGATAAGGTTAATCACAAAACAGCTAATGGTGCTCCTCATGATAAACATCAAACTAAGTCTGTTAATTTTAAGGAGGAAATGGTGGATCACAGGAACTCATCAAACACAAGTACTGATATGTCACAAGAGCTGAAAGCTTTGGCTACAAATCAGACACAATTGGTTATGATGGTTCAGCATTTGTTAGGGAGAGTTAACCAATTAGATGCACCTGTGATCAAATCACTGAAAGGCATTCCAAGCCCAAATCCAAGGAATTCATTTGAGCACCATCTCCTTCTTCAGCTGTTAATCATAAGAAACAAGTTATGGTTGCATCTGTTGATGAAAACAGACCCAAAACCAAAAAGGTTTGGGTCTCAAAATCTAACTAGTTTTTTTTCATGCAGGGTTCTTCAACATGCCAAAGGAGCATGTGGTATGTGGACAGTGGAGGATCAATGCATATGACTGGGAGCAGTTCTCTTCTTAATGACTACTCTCAAGAAAGAAGGGATTTGTTTCATTTGGAAATGATGCCAGAGGTTACATCATTGGGAAAGGATATGTGTCTAATGGACAAATCAGGTTTGATGATGTCAACCATGTGGAGAATCTCAAGTATAATCTGCTGAGTGTTAGTCAGATGTGTGATAAAGGGCATGTTGCACTTTTCACATGCCAGAACTACAGGATTCTGTCTTCCCAAGTTCTGAGGCTGATTGACAAGGTAATGGATGAACATGCTCTTCTGAAGGCCAACAGGATTGGAAGAGTGTATGCCTTGATTTGTCAAAGAAGATTGATTTGAAGGGTCATCCATGCCTATTCTCCAAAGCCTCTCTTCAGGAATCTAAACTATGGCATAGAAGGCTGGGTCATGTTTGTTGGGATTCAACATGTTTATCAAAGTTCATATTATCTTCTTTTGTATGAAAAACGCAGCGGATTTAGTTTTAAAACATGTTAATTTGTTGATTATTAAACCCATTTAATAAGCAAACCCCAAAGTCATGGATCAATATACGAAATACATACAATGGAATGAACATAGGATGTAAAGAACACAACCTTTGGAGCTGTTCAAAGTCGAGTTTCAAGAGGTAAAAGAAGATGAATCGTGGCTGAAACTTCAAGATAGAAGTCCTCAAGAGGTGATACCCCAAGCTTGTACAAACACCTTTGATTGCTAGGATTCTTGACACAAATTTTCAGCAACAAAACCTCATTTGTGTGCTGAAAAATTCTGCTCCTTCTTTTCTTCAAAAACGTGAGAGAGAGAGCTTTGGGAGAGAAGAAGGCCTTTGCATGTAGGAGAGATGAATCTAGAGTTGGGAGTTGTGTGTCTTTAAGTCTTGTGTGTGTTTACGAGACAAAAAGTGGGACCATTTTCTCCCTATGGGTGGCCGAAAAACACCAAGAGAATTCCCACTTTCTTTTGTTTAATTGTTACAATTAAACACTCCCTAATATTTTATTTTATAAAGTTGAAACTTGTTTTTAACTTTATAAACTTAATACTTTTATTTGTCCTCATTTAGTAATACTAAATAATGAAACAAATGGTATCTCATGAACAATTATCCAAATAATGATGTTCATCTACAAAGGCAATGATTTAGAAAACCCATTTTCTAAATTAGTGTCATTACTTATTTGTATGATCTTATCAACGAATAAATTATCTATTGATGTTTGTTTAGCTTGTTATTAGGTATGACCCGACTTGGATCATATCACACTAGCCACATCAACTTAATATGCATCTTGGGCAGACCAGGTTTTTCAATCTCCCACTTGCACAAGATTCATAGAAGGTTGATGCAAGTAGCAAATAACGCCTAGCAACGGTTTGCTGCCCCTAATATATATGATTAAGTGCCATTCAATAACATCGTCCTCTTCAAGTGCCTTACTTGAAATGTTTTAGGTGAATCAATCATCTATCCTTTTGTTTCAGATGTCATGTTAAATCCAGGAGACACAGAATTGTCATTCTCCGATGATTTAACTTTAACAGGCCTTAAACATCTAACTCTCAACGAATAAGAGGAACAAATTCCTTCTTGACTACATACGTCTCTCATAATCACCTCATATCATACCTGAACTCAGCCTTATGTACTGCCAATTTTTCAGAACAACAAAGAACTAAATCAAAGTAAAATACTTGATGAATGTCAAGACCCAATATGTATCTCAGGTCAGAGGATACAAGATATTCGCCTTTACTCAATATCTCTTATGACTAATCACAAGGATTCTATGCAGAAATAATTGAGAGCGGGTCGGTCCAATATCTATATCTCATAGATATCAATGAACCTTGGTAGCAGCCTCTTGCTTTATATTCACACCTTATGAATATCATCCAATCCAAGTTCATTACAGTCTTACATTCATAGTTGTTCCCACAAGTATGATCGACTGCGGATGTTTTGAATAACTTATTTATTCATGGATTTAAACATGCTAAAACAGTAGAACAAATGAAAATTATAACCATATAATTAAGACAAATAACATAAGTTCCAACATACAAATATAAAATACAAAGTCAAACCCAATCACTAGAATATTGAAGTCCCATGGCACAAATATGACCTTCATGCTTTGCCTTTTCAAGGAGCTTTGTGAGTGGATCCGCAATGTTTTTATCAGTGTGGACTTTGCGAATACATATCTTTCCCTTTTCAACTTCATCTCTTATGTAGTTGAATCTCCGTTCAATGTGCTGAGTCTTTTGATGAGCACGAGGTTCCTTGATTTGAGAAATCGCACCCTCGTTGTCACAAAAGATCTCTAGGGGATCCTGAATGGAAGGGACTACCCCTAGTTCGGATATGAATTTCTTCAGCCATGCAGCTTCCTGTGCTGCCATTGAAGCGGCGATGTATTCTGACCTGTAGTGGACAACGCTACGACTTCTTGCTTTGAGCTTTTCCAAGAAACAGCTCCCCCATTCAGAATAAAAATGTACCCCGATTGAGATCGTGAATCATCTCGATCGGTTTGGAAACTCGCATTTGTGTAACCTTTTACAACGAGTTCCTCTTCACCAGACCCGTAGATCAAAAACATATCCTTAGTCCTCCTTAGGTACTACAAAATGTTCTTGACAGCCATCCAATGACCATCACCAGGATTTTGTTGGTATCTACTTGTCATGCTTAAAGCGCATGACACGTCCGGTCTAGTGCATATCATTGCATACATGATGGATCCTATAGCAGATGCATATGGGATCGTCTTCATTCTATTTTGCTCCTCCTTTGAGCTAGGACATTGAGTCGTACTCAATATTGTCCCTCTTTGAATAGGTACAGTACCTTTCTTAGAGTTTTCCATCTTGAACCTTTTCAAGATTTTGTCAATGTATGCACTTTGATTCAAACCAATTAGCCGCCTTGATCTATCCCTATAGATCTTTATTCCTAGAATATAAGCGGCTTCACCAAGATCCTTGATGGAAAAACAACTTCCAAGCCAGGTTTTTACACCTTCCATGGTTGGAATGTCATTTCCAAATAGTAGTATGTCATCAACATACAATACTAGGAAGGTTATTGTGCTCCCACTAGCCTTCTTATACACGCAAGCCTCATCAGCGTTTTTGATGAAGCCAAATTTCTTTACCTCCTTATTAAAACGGTGATTCCAGCTTCTCGATGCTTGTTTCAATCCATAGATTGATTTCTTTAACTTGCATACTTTGTTAGGATATTTTGGATCGACAAAACCTTCAGGCTGAATCATATAGACATCTTCCTCAAGATATCCATTTAGGAAAGCGGTTTTGACATCCATTTGCCAAATCTCATAATCATAATGAGCAGCTATGGCAAACAATATCCTTATAGACTTTAGCATTGCAACAAGTGAGAATGTTTCATCATAATCAACCCCTTGAGTTTGAGTGAAACCCTTTGCTACAAGTATAGCTTTGTAAGTATCCAAGTTTCCATGCATATCGGTTTTCTTCTTGAAAACCCACTTACTTCCAACTACTTTGGAATTAAGAGGTGGTACAACAAGTTCCCAAACTTGATTGTCATACATGGATTGCATCTCAACATTCATGGCCTCTAGCCATTTGTCACAATCCAAATTGGACACTGCATCATGATATGTGGTTGGTTCATCTGAATCTACCACATAGCATCCATCCATGAAAAATCCATATCTTTCAGGTGGATTACTAGTTCTACCACTTCTGCGAACGTTTTGTGTGTATTGATCAAACGCTTGATCATCCTCAACATTTTCATGTTGAGTGCTAGTTTCAACCAAACGTGCATCGGGCTGTGTTAATTGATCCTCCTCAAGATCCACTGTTCAACTACTAGTTCCTTCCATAAGGAACTTTGTTTCTAAGAACTCACCCTTTCTAGCAACAAACACCTTTTGTTCCAGTGGATCATAGAAATAATATCCCATAGAATCTCTAGGATATCCAATAAAGATACACTTGGTGGATCGGACTTCCAATTTGTTTGGGGTGGAGTCTTAACATAAGCCTCACAACCCCAGACCCTTAAGTATGATAGGGATGGAACTCTTCCATGCCATATCTCAAAAGGTGTCTTTTCCACCTTTTTGGTTGGGGCCATATTCAGAATACGGGCCGCGGAGAGTAAAGCGAAACCCCAAAATGATAGAGGCAATGTGCTTCTAGCCATCATAGATCGAACCATATCCAATAAGGTTCGATTTCTCCTCTCAGACACACCATTATGTTGTGGTGTCCCAGGTGGAGTGAGTTGTGAGACGATCCCACAACTCCTAAGATGATCTTGAAAAACATCACTTAAGTATTCACCACCTCTATCGGTGCGGAGAACTTTAATTGACTTGTTGAGTTGATTTTCAACTTCATTTTTGAAGATTTTGAACATTTCAAAAGCTTCATCTTTATGCCTTAATAAGTACACATACCCATAGCGACTATAATCGTCAGTAAAGGTAATGAA
Organism: Flaveria trinervia; assembly: GCA_025506515.1. Taxonomy (NCBI): domain Eukaryota; kingdom Viridiplantae; phylum Streptophyta; class Magnoliopsida; order Asterales; family Asteraceae; genus Flaveria; species Flaveria trinervia. Next base: position 23,455,097 of record CM046456.1, on the reverse strand, counting down.
GTATCTTTCACCATTCCTATTCATCGGCTTAAAAGGACCACATACATCCGAATGTATGATTCCTAATAAATCTTTTGCCCTTTCGTTAGCCCCACTAAAGGGTGCCTTAGTCATTTTTCCTAGTAAACAAGATTCACATACATCAAATGAATCACATTCATTTGTTTCTAAAAGACCATTCTTTTGAAGTGTTGTATACGTTTCTTGTTTATATGACCAAGACGACAATGCCAAAGGTAGGTATCACTCAAATCTAATTTGAGCCTTTTGGTGGTGCTTGGTATATTGAGCTATCATATGTTATGTTCTCATGAACCAATTCATAAATACCATTACAAGGTATGGCCTTAAAATAAAACATATGATTTAAAGAAACATGAATATCATTGTCAACAAACTTGAAATTATAATCACATTGTCTTAAACGGGAAACGGAAATTATGTTCCTAGTCAAACTAGGAGCATATAATACATTATTTAAAATAACTTCCAAACCACTTGGAAGCTTCAAAATGTAGTCTCCTTGGGCTTCTACGTGAACCTTTGCACCATTTCCCATGAAGAGACTAATTTCCCCTTTTGCATAATGTTCATTTCTTTTGTACCCCTGCAACAAATTGCAAATGTGAGTTCCACATCCGGTATCTAATACCCATGTGTTAGAGGAAATAACATTTAGCTCAACATGTATCATATAAATTATACCTGAGGTTTGCCCCGCATCCCTCTTTTCTCTCAACTCTTTGAGATAGACTGGACAATTTCTCATCCAATGCCCTATCTCACCACATTTGAAGCATGGGTCGTTAACAACAACCTTCTGCTTCTTCTCCTTGGGCCTCGGAGGTTCCTCCCTGACAACCATCTTCCCCTTTCCTTTAACGTGTCCCTTTCCTTTGGCAACAGTTGCCTTAGGGGGGGGGGGAGTAGAGACCTTCTCCTTCTTCCACCTTCATTAATGTTAAGAACAGGTAAAACCCTTTTACCCATTCCTGCCTCAGCTGTTTTGAGCATTGAATGAAGTTCATTTATGCTCTTGTCCCATCTGTTCATGTTGTAATTCATGACAAATGCCTCAAACTTCCTAGTTAGGCCATTAAGGATCAAATCCGTGGCCAACTCCTTTGAGAAAGGACAGTTAAGCCTCTGAATGCGGTCGATATGGCTTTTCATCTTAAGAACATAAGATGAAACTGATTGGGATTCCTCCATCCGACATGCATGAAGCACTCGAACCGTTTCGAAGCGCTCCACCCTAGCTTGTTGCTGGAACGTTTCCCGCAACTGAGTGATCATGTCATAAGCTCCATGGAGCTCATACTCCTTTTGGAGTTCAGGTGTCATACTTGCTAGCATTAAGCAAGAGACTTGGATAGAGTCTTCCACATATTTGACCCAATCATTATAGGCCTCCACATCCTCTTCATTAGGTTCATCGGGGATGGGATCATCAAGGATGTAGGCCCGTTTTTCTTGCTTGAGAACGATTCTCAAGTTGCGGTACCAATCCATGAAGTTGTTAGGTGTTAGACGATCCCTTTGAAGGATCGCCCTAAGAGATTGGTTGTTTTGGTTTGGTACATCGTTATTAGTGTTGTTGTTGTCGACCATCTACAAGATTTTACAAAGATCCATTTTAGTAATTGTGATAAAATTTATTTCATTTTATTAACACCCTTTATGTCTCATAGACTTAATAAATAAAATTGTAGAATCCAACGTTATATTTAAATATTGGTTAGGTGACCTTTATCCCATTATTTAAATAAACAAGGTAGTCATGAATGACAATTGCAACCTATTGCAACTTCTAGTGGTATGGGATCGTATGAACATCTTATGTTTACAACGGCATGTTATCCCATCAACACCTTTTATAAAACACATTTTAGGTGATCCATTCAATATATTTTATAGATCAAGTCGTCCTACTTACACACACGTGTGAGTTTACTACATAAGTGGTTAGGTGACCTTTATCCCACAAACATGGTATTCTCATCTCAAGTTACAAGTTCCCTCAAAGTGTTTAGGTGACCTTTATCCCACTAAGAGTTTGCAAGTAACCTAAGTGTTGTATAAAAGGATGGTGTTTAACTTGTTTCAAAAGGGATTTACAATATCATAATTCTTGTTTAGAAAGGTCTATGTACCATATGATTGTATGCATTCAACCATATGGTACCCAATTGATTCTTTTAAATAAAACCATTTTATTTTGCAAACCATTAACTCCTTTTATAGAACCATTCTATTTATGCTTAATGATTTGAGAACCAATTTCTTGTTATTGCTTGTTATAATAGACGGTTTGTTAATCACATCCAAATATTCAAAACAAAAAACATCATAAGCATTCAACCAAGCATAAACATAACATTCACATATGCATAACAAAGCATACTAAGTTGAGCACACTTGTTTAGCCAAAACAAGTGTGTCAAAAGGTCTTGTCCTAATGGGTTAAGAACATGATACAAGGTTGACAAAAGGACTCCCACTTGAAACCACATCTTCAAGCATCCTCTTTGTCCATCTTCTCTTCAAATCTTGATCTTGAGCATCCTTACAAAATATGTATCCTAATACAATTTTTTTTCTAGTAAAGAAAATAACTCCTAATCTATTTATTACAAACCATATGAATAAATAAATTACAAAACAAGACTTGAAACATAAAATTGAATTATTACATAGCCAAATGAATATAACATGACAACCAATCAATCAATCCACATGGTCTAGGCTTTGTTATGCATAACCAAAACAACATATCCAAATATTTCCTATGTCACGATATGGGGCAGCCTCTTTTAACCCATGTTCTTGGCCAACATAAACCAAGAACAAATGGGTTAAGTCCATACAAACAAACATCTTATGATCTAGATTTTTAAAGATCCTTACATGCATAAAGTAATATCTTTAAGAAATCAAAAGGGGTTACATTCAGCCCTCTTACACACGGGTATGTGGTGTCAAACACCATATAACCGTGAACAAGCAAGAATAATACATGTATGCATTCGTATATGTGGCTCTTGATGCCATTGTTGGGATTCAACATGTTTATCAAAGTTCATATTATCTTCTTTTGTATGAAAAACGCAGCGGAATTAGTTTTAAAACATGTTAATTTGTTGATTATTAAACCCATTTAATAAGCAAACCCCAAAGTCATGGATCAATATACGAAATACATACAATGGAATGAACATAAGATGTAAAGAACACAACCTTTGGAGCTGTTCAAAGTCGAGTTTCAAGAGGTAAAAGAAGATGAAATCGTGGCTGAAACTTCAAGATAGAAGTCCTCAAGAGGTGATACCCCAAGCTTGTACAAACACCTTTGATTGCTAGGATTCTTGACACAAATTTTCAGCAACAAAACCTCTTTTGTGTGCTGAAAAATTCTGCTCCTTCTTTTCTTCAAAAACGTGAGAGAGAGAGAGAGCTTTGGGAGAGAAGAAGGCCTTTGCATGTAGGAGAGATGAATCTAGAGTGGGAGTTGTGTGTCTTTAAGTCTTGTGTGTGTTTACAAGACAAAAAGTGGGACCATTTTCTCCCTATGGGTGGCCGAAAAACAACAAGAGAATTCCCACTTTCTTTTGTTTAATTGTTACAATTAAACACTCCCTAATCTTTTATTTTATAAAGTTGAAACTTGTTTTTAACTTTATAAACTTAATACTTTTATTTGTCCTCATTTAGTAATACTAAATAATGAAACAAATGGTATCTCATGAACAATTATCCAAATAATGATGTTAATCTACAAAGGCAATGATTTAGAAAACCCATTTTCTAAATTAGTGTCATTATTTATTTGTATGATCTTATCAACGAATAAATTATCTATTGATGTTTGTTTAGCTTGTTATTGGGTATGACCCGACTTGGATCATATCACACTAGCCACATCAACTTAATATGCATCTTGGGCAGACCGGGTCTTTCAATGTTAATCTCAGAAACATGAACCAGCTGATCCAAAATCGTTTAGTGAGAGGTTTATCAACAAAGGAGTTCCACTGTGATGAAGCCTGCACTACTTGTTGAAAGGAAAACAACAGAAAGTCTCATTCCCTCCGTTGAAGAACCTAAGTCCATTGCCTGCTTGCAGTTACTGCACATGGATTTATTTGGTCCTGTGAGAGTGATGAGCATGGCAAAGAAGAAATATTGTCTGGTAATTATGGATGATTACTCCAGATTCATATGGACTTTCTTTCTACATTCAAAGGATGAGGTTGCTCAGAAGATTATAAACTTTGTGTGTATGTTGAGAAGCAGTATTCCCTATCAGTCAAGTGTATAAGGAGTGACAATGGTACTGAATTCAGAAACCATGCACTTGATGATTTTATCTTTCAAAAAGAATCAAAAGGCAGTTTAGCATCCCAAGGACTCCAGAACAAAATGGAGTAGTGAAGAGAAAGAACAGGACTTTAATTGAAGCCGCAAGGTCCATGTTGGCTGACTCTGGCTTGCCTTTGACCTTTTGGGCTGAAGCTGTCAATACAGCTTGCTATGTGCAGAATAGAGTGTTAGTAAATCAGAGGTTGATGAACACTCCATATGAAGCTCTACATCATTTGGCTCCTTTGATTTCATTCTTCAGAGCCTTTGGATGTCCTTGTTTCATTCTCAACACAAAGGGTCAACTCCACAAATTTGATCCTAAGATGGATGCAGGGTATTTTGTGCTATGTGCAGAATAGAGTGTTAGTAAATCAGAGGTTGATGAAGACTCCATATGAAGCTCTACATCATTGGCTCCTTTGATTTCATTCTTTAGAGCCTTTGCATGTCCTTGTTTCATTCTCAACACAAAGGGTCAACTCCACAAATTTGATCCTAAGATGGATGCAGGGTATTTTGTAGGTTATTCATCCACTTGCAAGGCTTACAGAGTCTTCAACTGCAGAACAAAGATAGTTGAAGAAACCTTGCATGTGAAATTCAATGAATCTCCTAAGGATAAAATTTCACAAAACCCTGTGGAGTTGTTTGATCTGGACATACTGCAATATGCTCCTTATCAAACTCCAGCTGTTGTAGATCATGTGGATAAATCATCTTCTACAGCAAGTCTTCCACCTGGTGGTACTGAAGATGATGATGATATTAGTACTCACCTTTTCAAGTTCAGTGACCAACTACCTGAGTCTTCTAAACTTGATGTTCCTGTACCTTCAGCAGCTCCATCCACAACAAATGCTGATGAGATTTCTGATTCCTCTACATCGTTTGATCTGCCATCTAATACTTGGTTTCAAGAATCTGAATCAACATCTGCTGATGCTGAACCAGCTACAAACACTTGCACTGATCTTATTGTGCACCAAGAGCTGAAGGATCACCCCATGTCTCAAATCATTGGTGGTATCAATGCTGGCGTCTCAACTAGAAGTCAATTGTCTAACTCGTGCTTCCATGCTCTCTTCATCAGTCAGCAAGAGCCAAAGAACTATCATGTTGCTCTAAGAGACAATGGATGGGTGGAAGCCATGCAGCTTGAGCTACTTCAGTTCAAGAAACAGCAAGTGTGGGAACTGGTTCCTCTACCCCCAGGTAAGTGTGCAATAGGCACTAAATGGGTGTTTAGGAACAAAAAAAATGAAAATGGACTTATTGTTAAGAACAAGGCCAGACTGGTTGTTGAGGGGTTTTCACAAGAAGAAGGTATTGATTATGATGAGACCTTTGCCCCTGTAGCCAGACTGGAGGCAATTAGATTGTTCTTAGCCTATGCTACATTTCACAATTTTAAAGTTTTTCAAATGGATGTTAAAAGTGCATTTTTATATGGTAAAATAAAAGAAGAAGTTTATGTATGTCAACCACCAGGTTTTGAGGATAATAAACATCCAGATTGGGTATACAAGCTTGATAAGGCTCTTTATGGGTTGAAACAAGCTCCTAGAGCCTGGTATGAGACATTATCAAATTTTCTTCTTCAAATAATTTCACTAGAGGCTCCATAGATAAAACTTTATTCATTAAGAAGGTGGATCAGCATAATCTACTTGTTCAAATTTATGTTGATGATATTATTTTTGCATCCTCTGATCCCCAGTTGTGTGATGACTTTACCAATTTAATGCATAAGAAGTTTGAAATGAGTGCAATGGGAGAATTACAGTTCTTTCTAGGATTGCAAATCAAACAAAAGGCTGATGGGACTTTCATTCATCAGTCTAAATATACAAAAGATCTTTTGAGTAAGTTTGATTTACAAAATTGTAAGCCCTGTTCTACTCCCATGTGCAACACCACACAACTGGATGCAGATCAGAAAGGTAAAGCTGTTGATGAAACACTTTACAGATGTATGATTGGGTCCTTGATGTACTTAATAGCTTCTAGACCAGATATTATGTTTGCAACGTGTGTTTGTGCTAGATTTCAGGTTGCTCCTAAAGGGTCTCACTTGATTGTAGTCAAACGGATCTTTAGATATCTGCAAGGTACACAATCTCAAGGTTTATGGTATCCACTGGACACTCTTGCAAATTGGTTGCTTTTTCCGATAGTGACTATGCAGGGTGTAAGTTAACCAGAAAGTCAACTTCTCGTGGATGTCAATTCCTAGGCAACTGTTTGATTTCTTGGTAGAGTAAGAAACAAACATCTGTTGCTACATGCACTGCTGAAGTAGAGTACATTGCTGCTGCAAGCTGTACTTCTCAGGTACTCTGGCTTCAGAACCAACTTTTGGATTATGGCATTACAGAGACTAAGACTCCATTATTAATGGATAGTGCTTCAGCTCTTTGCATTGTCAAGAATCCTGTCCAGCACTCTAGGACCAAACATATAGAGATCAGACATCATTTTATTAGGGACTGTTTTGAAAAAGGTCTGATTGATCCAATGTTTGTGCCTAGTGCTCATGAGCTTGCAGACATTTTTACTAAGCCTTTGGATAGTTCGACTTTCCAAAACGTAGTGTTAAGGCTTGGTATGCTGCAGCTAGAATAAGTGATAACTACTGATGATCTCAGTAAATAAGTACTGATGATCATTTGTAACCATATCATAAATAAGTACTGATTCTATTACAAGAACTGATACAATCATAACTACTGATATAAGTACAAACAGATAAGTACTGACGTCCTATGAAACAACTAAAAAACAACCCAAAAGACTGATGAGTAAGTGTTGAGGACAGTATGAACAGCTAAAAAGCTATGAATTGACAAAAACTACTGATGAGAATTTTCTCATCAGTTGTTTCTAAAACTGCTGCTTCATCTTAAACAAATGATGACAAAACTACGTCTTCAGTAGTTTCACAACTACTGATGACTAATACCACGTCGTCAGCTGTTTACAACAACTGATGACAAAACCATGTCTTCAGTAGTTTCACAACTACTGATGACTAACACCACGTCGTCAGTTGTTTCCATCATCTGAAGCTAAAACCATGGTCTTTAGTAGTTTTATAACTACGGATGCCTACAACCAAGACTTCAATTGTTTCAACCTCTGAAGGTTAATACCACGTCATCAGTCGCTTAAAAATACTGATGACTCATACCAAACCCTTCAGTTGCTTTATAACCTATACCCTATAAATACCTTGTCTTACAGAGCTTCATCATCTCAAACCTAACGTTCAAAAACTCAGAACCTTCTCTCACATCAATGGCGAACATGAAGCTTAAACCACGACACAACTGTGTTGCTTACCTTACTAAATCACCCTTCTGGACAAAATTTGATAATGCCATTGATCTAATGATCAACTCTCCATACAAAACGGCTTTTCTTCTAAATCCTACCATTCATGCCGAATCCCTCCAGTAGTTCTGGATGAATGTCACCATCGTCACTGGGGAGAATGACACCGACTCTCTCCAGTCGTTCGTCAACAATCGTCAGGTGGTCATCACTTCAGAATCCTTCAACAAACCCTACAACTAGATGATGCCACTTTTCCCACTGGGTATCCAAAGGGCACCACTGATCTATCATTTGCCCAACATGGATACCAGGGTAACCTTAGTGCGTCTACCATCCTGAAGAAACATTTCCGTGATGCGGAACGACTAATTATTCATATGGTGAATGTATGCTTAGCTCCTAAGACTTCTTCTTGGGATCAAATGTCGACGAGGTGGCAGCAGGTATTATTCTCTATCCTTGACCAACAACACTTAAATTTTTCTGAAATATTATTTCTTGAACTCAAGGATATGGCCTCCAAGCCTATAGCTAACCGATGGATATTATATCCTCGATTCCTAATGGCCATTATAGTAGACCAGCTGAAAGCTGACAGACTTGTTGGCCTTGGAGTCCCTACCACGACTGTATTGCCTGAAGTATGCTCCAGGCACAACTCAGACCAGTCACTCAAACTGGCTGCCAAACTACGAAAACCCACGCAGCTGGAACCCACAGCCACCACCTCCAAATCCTTTTTCCCCACCAAACCCAAACATAAGAAAGCCAAAAAGGCTACTCAGGAAATGAGTCCCCTGAGGATGCCCCTGCAACACAAACGCAGGTTATATCTACTGGTCATAACCCCCCAGTAGATACACTGACTCACTCACCCTCAACCGTTCAGGTTTCCTCTCAACAGGAGCCTGTAGCAACAATCTCCGGGGCACCTATACATCTGGAACCTTCCTCACTTGAGGAGGTTGCCATTGAAAGGCACCACTCTCCCCGGGTGCATACTACCTTCACACCCTCTCTCACTGCAACCGCCCCCCAAAGTCCTACCATCATGATTGCCAAAGTGCTGACTCAGTTGCACTCCTCACCCCCTCCCCAGATACCAATCACAACTGGGATAGCCCCAACCATTGAGGGGGAGGACCAAAGTGCCTCTGACACCCCACAGCACAGGGGTTACCATATTCAATCTCCAGGTGTAGAAACGGAGATTCGAATTTCTGGTGAGGCTGCCACTTCTCCTGCTTCAGCAAATAATCAGGATGAATTTGGTACTGTCCATAAGACCTCACCAGAGGCAACTGCCGATGAAGGACATGGTCCTGAGGCAGGAAGTCCCAGTACCATGACCAAGGGGCACATGCTACTACTGATCTACCCTCAGAGCATGTTCATCCTGATTCTATCAGGAGGTCAGGTGATTCAGTAAACACTAATGATGACCTGGGCTTCTTTTATGATGTTTTAGCCCAAAACACCATCCTCGAGGATGAGGTGAGCAGTCTCAAAGAGCTGCTTGCCAACATTTCTCAGGATCAAAGACCATCTACCCTTCACAACCCACAGACGGCACCTTCCTCTGAAGGTCTCCCATACACTGAGCCACTCCAAAACACTCAGCCACCTGCCTCTACTTTTGGCACTATTTCTCAGGGACAGAACCCCCTTGAGCAAATAGCTTCTATCTTTCAATAGTCCTTACCTCTCATCACATCAACTATAACTGATATGGTCCTTAAAACCCTTGATGAGAGGATTTCCTCAATTTTACAACCACTGATTGATAATGCTATGCAAAAGAAACTTTCTGCGGTACAAACCCCTACCACCAATGCATCCAAAAAGGGGGAGAGTACTGCAGTGAAAGAAAAGAAAAGGAAAAGAACTGAGGATGAGAAGGAACAAGAGCAAATCCAGGAGTTGGAAAAAGAAAAGCAACAACAACTGATCACCAACAAAAGAAAGAAAAGTGCTGATGATCAACCTACTGCTGAAGAAAAATCCTTGGAAGAGCTGGTAAAAGATGCTGATGATACACACAGCCGATCCATGGATAAAATCATTGAGCAACTCTTCAAGCAAGGTTTTGATACAGCCACATTAGATAGTGAGATCGAGAAGTTGGAAGTGGAGGAGATTCAAACCAGATGGGCTGGGTATGATGTACTGGAAAAGGAGAGATTGGAGATCATGATTCGTTTCATTGCCAAATACTTAGGAAGATCTTTGATGGAGATTCATGCATGGACCAGAGACAGTATTCTGGCTATAGCCACCAGAATCTGTTTGTCTGAGCAATTCCATAAGGGGATTATCATTGAAGCCCTTGATGAGGCTGGGGCTGGAAAAAGGTTTGAAATGGCAAGACTTACAAAAGCTAAACTCACAACCAAAATGCTGGAACAACCTTCCCTTTCACCCACTCAAAAACAGCCTACCCCTCAAATCTCCAACCAATCTCAAAGCCCAATCCAAACTTCCTTAACCCACAAAACCAACTCCCTTACCATCTAAACCAACAGCCGATGATGCACCTAAGAAGAAGAAGAGAAGGGTGTTGAGGCTAGAAGAAGAAGAAGAAGAAGAAGAGGATGATGTGGAAGAAGATAGGCTGCCTCTGTCTGCAGTTCTAACATTGGCGAAAGCCAAACCCATGTCCATCACTCCCACCTCACAGATGGATGCTGTGAAAGTAAAGATTGAAGAAGAGCAGCAGCAAAAGCTTCACGATGATGAAATGCTGAAAAGCATTGACAAAACTTATGCTGCTTCGTCATCAATCATTAGTATGAAGAAAGAAGCTCTGAGGTTGTACACTCTCGCCAACACATTTCAATATCAGAAGGAAAAGGTGAGGGTATGGCTTGATCCTAGGGTGGCTCATAGGATTGTAAAGAAAGACATTCCTTCAAGATACAAGGGCCAAGTCAAAAGGATCGTAGATGAAGAGATCACAGTAGCCCTTGTAGTATCACCCTGGGAGATTGTCGAAGACTTCAAGAAGGCCTATGAGACTAAACAACCACCCCAAAAGATGTTAGAGAACAGAATTATTAAAAAGGGGTTAGTCTACAAGAGGCTTGAGAACTTCAAACAAAATGAGCTCAGTCTGTTACTTGAAGGGACTCATCCTGATGAGTTTGCATACAGACAGATTACAACAGTTGAGCTCAAAAATGGCAAACAGGCCAAGTACATCTCAGAGCTGTATGGGCGAGAAGGATTATTTGATGGTGAAGCTGAGAACCTGCCCATGGAAGAACAAATCATGTTTCTCAGAGCATACACCAGAGAATCCTACAGGCTTATACACGGGAAGTAGATCTCATGAATGGGATAACAACTCTATGTCCAGTTCCCCAAAACAGAGTTCCCATTCATATCTTGCCAAACAAATATCTGAGATTTCTTCCCAGGCCGGAGCTTATATGGGTCATCTTCTCTACTGATCAAGAAGGAAAAAGACCAACATTTTTGCCAACAATAAGTGGGAAAATAAATAAATTAGAGGTTTTGGCTGCATTGGTTCAGGGGGAGTTTGTTGGACCAAAAGAACCAATGAGCCAAGATCAGAAAACCTCTAAGTCCCACATGATATCACAACAACTGCTGAAGGCTTCATCAGCAGTTTGACAAGTACTGAAAACTCCAACAGCTGAAGATCAAGTGCTGAAGACTTCAACAGCTGAAGACTAAAGTGCTGAAGTTCAACAGCTGAAGAACACAAGTACTGAAGCTGAACAGCTGAAGAACACAAGTGCTCAAGCTGAACAGTTGAAGAACACAAGTGCTGAAGCTGAAGTTCAAAGTACTGAAGTACAACAGCTGAAGAGTCTACAAGTACTGAAGATCAACAACTGGTGTACAAAGTCTGAAGACAAAGACTGAAGACATCAGCTGATGATATCTACTGAAGTCATCAGCTGATGAAACATCTGAAGTTCAAGTCTGAAGACCAAGTACTGAAGTTTCAGTAGTTTGTCACAACAACTGAAGAGTACTTCTTCAGTAGTTGTGACATCAGTAGTTTTATGTTTTTACTTTCAGTAGTTTTGTAAAACGACTGAAGAGCTTGTTCTTCAGTCATTGTAGTTTCAGTAGTTTTATGTTTTTCAATAGTTATAACAACTGATAACACTTAGCATTTTTGTAAGGAGATGTCAGCTGTTTTGACATCTTCAGTAGTTGTGTTTCAGTTGAAATAATTCTGTTAGATGTCACTATCAAGTGACATCAGCAGACGTCACATCTCTTATATAAAGAGGTGTCGACCTAATTGTAATCGTGACATTCTGTTACCACGAAAGCGAATATTGAATGAAATATATTTGCAGAATTCTCTCTCTATAACCGTCTTTGTTCTTCATTGAATATCGTTTCGTTCTTGTGAATCGGCTAATTCATTGTTAGAATTCCGCTGCTATACTCTCTAATCAATCAAACATAGATCACTGATCCTAACAACAACAACTATCTGAAAGACCTCAAGGAGCTTTGCCCAGCAACACCGTGACAAGCCCTAATGCTCAAGTCAAAGCCATCACCACTACGAGTCGGAAAACCACTCAAGGTGATGCACCCACATTACAACCCATCCTTGAAGAAGTAGAAATTGAAACTCCAAGTAATGCGAGTGATAAGCAGAAGCAACTGTTGTTATTTAAGAACCAGCCAAGAAATACGTTCTACCACCACCCTATGTTCCACCACCTCCATATCTAGGTTGTTTAAGACAATAACAAATGGAGGCATAATATGGCAAATTTCTTGGGTTGTTCAAGCGATTCCACATCAATATACCCTTGGTGGAAGCATTAGCCCAAATGCTAAACGACGCTAAGTTTCTACAAGGTGTCTTGTCAAACAAAAAGAAACTGGAAGAGTTATCACATGTAGTTTTGAATAAGAAATGCTCTGAAGTTCTTCAAAACAAACTACCTCATAAGATGACTCATCCAGGAAGTTTCACCATACCTTTCCTAATAGGAAATCTTTCTGTCAGTAACGCGTTAGCTGATTTAGGTGCAAGAATTAACCTTATGCCTTATGCGGTTTTTGAAAATTTAAACTTAGGTGAACCTAGACATACTCGTATGAGCATCCAGTTAGCTGACCATTCTGTCAAATATCCAAGGGGCATCGTTGAAAATCTCTTAGTTAAAATCGACAAATTCGTATTTCCCGTTGATTTTTTGATCCTTGACATGGATGAGGACAAAAATGTTCCTCTTATCCTAGGTCGACCTTTCTTAGCGATTTCTCGAGCCCTCATTGATGTTTGTACAGGCATACTCACGCTTGGAGTAGACGAGGAGGAAGTAACTTTCAATATAGGCCAATCCATGAAATACCCTAAACATCATGAGGACTCATTCTATTACATTGATGCTTGCGATTCGATCATAAGCTATCATTTGAAGAAAACTCTTCAAAATGAAGCTTGCAACACTCAATTAATAGAGGTCCAAATCACCGAACCCATTTATGAGAACCAAATCATTCAAGAACTAGAAGTTGATAAAACATCATTTCATCAAGAAGCATTTCAGATCATTGAACAAGATCTAGAACCTAAAGCCAATCTTCTATCGAAGACCCTCTAGTTTTAGAGCTCAAAGAACTTCCATCTCAGCTTGAATACGCTTTTCTTGAAAACACATCTCAACTTCCCGTCATAATCTCATCTGCCTTAACAATTGATGAGAAGAACAAGTTGCTCAAAGTGCTTAGGGAACATAAATGTGCAATTGCATGGAAAATCATGGACATCAAGGGAATCAATCCATCCTTTTGCTCTCACAAAATATGATTGAGGAGAACTTCAAATCCATCATTCAACCTCAAAGACGTTTAAACCCGAGCATGCAAGAGGTGGCGAAGAAAGAAGTAATCAAACTGTTAGATGCCGGTTTGATTTACCCTATTTTTGATTCACCTTGGGTCAGTCCTATCCAAGTTGTTCCAAAGAAAGGAGGAATGACTATTGCAACTAACGAGAAGAATGAGCTTATCCCCACTCGTACGGTTAGAGGATGGAGAGTTTGCATAGACTATCGCAAACTCAATGACGTCACAAAGAAAGATCACTTCCCTCTTCCTTTCATCGACCAAATGCTTGAGGGATTATCTAGAAAAATGTTCTATTGTTTCCTGGACGGTTTCTCAGGTGATTTTCAAATTCCTATTTCTCCCGAAGATCAAGAGAAGACAACATTCACCTGTCCATATGGCACATTTGCTTATTGGCGAATACCCTTTGGATTGTGTAATGCTCCTGCTATATTTCAAAGGTGCATGGTTGCAACCTTTCATGACATGATTGAACACTCAATGGAACTTTTCATGGATGACTTCTCCATCTTTTGGTACTCATTCAAGCAATGTCTTGAAAATCTAGAAAAGATGCTACTTAGATGTGAAGATTCTATCCTTGTTTTAAATTGGGAAAAGTGCCACTTCATGGTTACAGAAGGAATAGTGTAAGGACACAAAATCTCTCGAGCAGGGCTTGAAGTCGATCAAGCCAAAGTCGACACTATTTCTTAACTTCCGCATTCCACAACCATGAAAGATATCAGAAGTTTCCTAGGTCATGCAGGATTCTACCATCGTTTCATTAAAGATCTCTAAAAAATCGCTCGACCAATGACTCAACTTCTTGAGAAAGATGCTTAATTTGTATTTTCTAATGAATGCATTAGTGCATTCAAATTGCTTAAGGAGAGACTGGTAACCGCTCCAATCATGGTTTCCCCATACCGGACCCTACCATTTGAACTCATGTGCAACGCAAGCGATTTCGCGGGAGGAGCCGTATTAGGACAAAGGAAAGACAAGCAATTTCACCCAATTCATTATGAGAGCAAGACCCTAAACGACACACAAGAAAACTACACCACCACCAAAAAGTAACTTCTTGCGGTAATTTTCGCATTTGAAAATTTCCGCTCTTATGTAATCCTATCAAAAACAATTGTTTACGCCGATCATGCAGGCCGTCGTTATTTGTTCAACAAACAAGATGCAAAGACGAGATTGATTCGTTGGATACTTCTACTTCAAGAATTTGACATTGAAATTCGTGATAAGAAAGGAGCGGAAAATCTAGCGGCCGATCATCTCTCGCGTCTTAAGGATACAAGTCCTTCACAAACTGAGGAAGCCACAATAAATGATAATTTTCCTCACGAATTCCTTATGCACATTCAATCCTTAATCGATGAACATCCTTGGTTCGCTAATTTGTCAAATTACTTAGCAAGCGGAATCCTTCTCAAGGGAATGACTTAACAGCGAAAAGAAGAAAGTCTTTATTGATATCAAACATTACTTTTGGGAGGACCCGTATCTGTTCAGAATCAAAGCAGACCAACTCATTCGAAGATGTGTTTACGGAAATGAAGCAGAACAAATCCTAAGGCACTGTCATGAAGGACCCATAGTAGGACACCATGGAGCAACCTTAACAACCAAGAAAGTATTTGACTCTGGATTTTACTGGCCCATGATCTTCAAAGATGCTCACAACATGGTACACACCTGTGATGCATGTCAAAGAGCAACCAATATCTAAAAACGGGATGAGATGCCTTGAAACTAGTTCAAGTATGTGAGGTATTTGATATATGGGGTATTGATTTCATGACATATTGGTAGTAGTTGATTACGTTTCAAAATGAGCTGAAGCTCAAGCCCTTCTTACAAATGATGCCAAAAACGTTGTCAGATTCCTCAAGAAACTATTCTCTCGTTTTGGTGCACCCAAAGCTTTAATCAGTGACTGAGATGAGTCTTCTTCTTACTACTGAGATGAGTTGAACAAGAACCAGAACTCTTAGCAGAAGAGTTTTGGTTTATGTCTTCAGTCCCTACTACTTTAAACCCTGCAGAGATAAAAACTTGTTTCTGCTTAGAGTCAAAAGTAGTCTTGATCTCTTGAGCCTTCCTTGCCTTTCTTTTGCTCTTTCTGATCAAGTTCTTTCTCATGGACTTGGTCATCACAGTCTTCACTTTCTCCTCAGAAGGATAATGGCTCTTCTTGGAATCCTCCTCTTCACTCTTTGTGGAAGGATTCTTCATTATCTCTTCTTCATCCTCCTCACTCATTGGATCTATGAGAGGAAGCTCATCTTCACAAGTTCCACACCTAGGAGATCTTACTGACAAGATTGTGTGTGGAGGAACTATCTCATTGGATCCCAGTCCCTGTCTGTTTTGATAGCACACTTTGTTGTGCAGGATGAGGATATCATGTTCTTGAAGGTCTCCTCTTCAAGAACACTCGTTTCTGCCCTGGCTTTGCTGATCACAAGCTCAGCCTGGCACTCAGTTAACGTGGTTATGAGATCTTTAATTTGAGTCCTAAAATCTGTGTGTTCATGTTTTAGAACTGAAATGGTTTTCTCTAAGTCCTCTATTTTCAGCTTATAATCATTTTCAGACTTTCTAAAATCAGATTATAAAATGTTTAAGGACTCAACATCAGATCTCAGTTCCAAGTTATAGGACCTGCACCTTTTAACTTTAGCAATGCATTCAGGAGTACAGAGATGTTCCAATACCTTGGCTTCATCATGATCTGCCATCAGTGCTTGGTTTGGAGAAGTATCTTCCACCTGAAAGCTCCAGTCAAAGCCTCCTTCATCAACAGCAATAGCAGCTTGCTGCTTTGACTTCTCATTATGGAGAGCTTTGTCAGTATGGTTTGGTCTGATTGAGGTTGGCCACCATTTGTTCTAGGTGCCTTACACTCTCTGGCAAAGTGGCCCATCAAGTTATAGTTGTAACACTTGACTTTGCCTTTGTCCAGTCCAAACTTTCCACTGGTTGCATTGCTTGGAAACTTCCTTCCAGTCCTTTTGTAGAACTTCTTGGCTCTATGAGTGAGAAGAGCCATCTCCTGGACTATTTCCATATATTCCAGATCATCTGGATGGATACAGTCTAGGTCTTTAAGAGTGAAAAGAGAGTTGCCACAACTTTCATCAGAAGACACAAAAGCTTGAGAAGAGCTTGTCTCTTCGAATGGGCTTCCTTGAGTGTAATTCTCCCTTGGTGTCACTGGGAAGGTGTAGAAAGGACATTTGGGTGAGTTGTTAGGGTAGCATAAGAGATGATGTTTGGGTTCTATGCTATCCATTTCAACCACATGTAGGGCTAAACCCCTTTGATTGTTGGAGTTCCCAGATGAACCTTGCATGTTCATCTCCATCTGGTAGCCACTGAGAATCCCATATAACTCTGTCAGAGTAAGAGTTTTGAGATTTTCAGTTCTCTTGATCACCACATAGTAGTGTGTCCATTGCCTAGGAAGTGAGGACATGAACTTCCTTACAATGTCTCTGTTTTCAAGAGTAACTCCTCCATCCACTAGGGTATCCGCTATCTCAACATACCTGAAGTACTACTAAGTTATGGTTTCACCTATTTTAAAGGTGAAGTTTTCAAACTACTACTTCAGGAGATCCTTCTTATTCTCCTTGGCTTCAGAAGAACCCTCATACATTAGTTTCAATGCATCCCACAGTTGCTTGGCTGTTTTGCACTTCTTGAAACGTCTGTACACAGAGTTTGGAAGGGTAGTTTGAAGAGCTATCATAGCTTTTCTGTCTATTTCTACTCTCTTTCTATCTTCATCAGAGTAGTGAGCCACAACTTTGGGAATCATACCAGCACCAGTAGCAGAGGGTGTGCTGGGTATGAAAGGTCGATTCTCAATAGACTCCCATATTCTTGAATCAAGAGACCTGATGAAACCTTCCATTCTTAAACACCAGGTGTCAAACTCATCAAGAGTGATTAGTGGGGACTTGTTCATGGTTCCAGTTTCCATATCAGTTTTGGAAATGGCTGCCATTTGAAAAGTTTAGTATTTGTTTTTGTGAGGGATCTAAAGATGGTGAGATCTTATATCAAGAGCCTGGAAAGCTCGGATCCCAAATGCAGGATCGTTGAAGGGTATAAGTTACAACACAACAACACAAATAGGAGATAAACTAAACTTAGATCAAACAGTAAACTGGATTAACCAAGTAATGACACTTAAGAACACAAGTAATATAAGAGACAGAACACAAAGAACACAAGTATTTGGTTTTCAAGAATGCAGTATATTGCCTTCTCTATGTTCTATTACAAGTGTTACAAAAGCATATTCAAAAGATACAAGAACATGAGATACTTATACAATATCCTACAGCCCGCTATACTTTGAAAGCCAGCTGGATACAATTGACTAGACACACACAAAATCAATTGTAGAGTCAAAAGGCAGATTGCCTTTTGACTAGTGACTATGACATGCCATAGCTCACATCCTTATCTATTACAAAAAGGATAAAGTACATAAGTAGAAAGTTACAGACTCAAGACCTCAATGTATAGTTACCAAAAGCATGGACCTTTTCACCAAACAATGTTAGTTGGTGACTTGCAGAGTTGCAGCGGAAATGTGTCCAGCTTTATGGAACAGTACATCAGATAAAGCATGTTACTAAAAGTCTTCGGAAGAAATCTGTTTTCATGAACTGAAGCTTCGGAAGACTTTGTCTCCGAGGCTTCGGAAGACTTCATCTTTGGCTTCGGAAGATATTGGTCTTGGCTTCGGAAGATTTCACACTTAGAGTATTTCTGTTGCACATGTGAAACTTCCAAAGTATTCTACTTCAATGCACTTGTGTAGCATGTAGGAAAGACTAAAGATGTTTAGGTTGCATCAGCCTCTTCATTAGACTCTACAAACTCCCCCTAGGCTGATGCTACCAAAACACTTTGAAAACTTTAGATATTAATAGTCCTTATTAGGATGATCACCATTCCTTTCTTCATAAGATGATCAGGTTCCTTCAGGCTGTCAAAGTGTTTCTCATGTCAAAGAGGTCATGCAGAGGCAACTGAACATATCTTGCCATGTATAGGTGTCTTCAATGCCTTGATCTCTAATAACATGCCAACTTTCTGGATTTGTGGTGTATGTCCAGGACAAGATGGGTCTTCCTGATGCTAGAGGAGCTACTCAAGTTGGAGTTGATTGAGCATCCTCTGACTGCACATCCTCAGGCTGTTTTGATTCATCCTGAGGTTCAGAAGGGGATGCAGGCTTCTTCTTCTTCTTAGACCTTGGTTTAGAAGCCATCCTCTTCTTTCTCTTTCCAAATTTTAACTGAGAAGACTGGCCTGTAACACCAGATTGACCTTCACTGTCTTTCTCAGTTGGGACTTCCTCTCTCTCAGGTTCAGATGGAGAGGGAGGTTGACCCTGTTGTGGCTCAGAAATGAAGCTTGTTGAGTATTAGCAGGAGGTCCGGGTTGTGTTGTGTCTGGTTGTTCAACCTTAACCTCCACTTCAGGTGGGGCCTGACTTGGAGTGGAGTGTAAGTTAGTGAGTTCTCCACTTTTAATCTTCTGCTTGATTACCCTGATATGCTCATCCATAGTGGATAGAGACATGGGTCCAAGTCTCCTTCCGGAGAATCCATACAGCTTCAAGAAGCTCATCATCCTCTGCCTATTAGCAGACTTTTCCATGCTCTTATGGATGATGGCTCTTGATTTTGCAGCTTCTTCCCTCAGCTTCTTCTTTGCTGCTTTTTTTCCTTGACTAACTCAAGCTCAAGCTCAAGTTGTTTTAAATACTCAAACTCAATATAGTCATAAGGTAAGGGAAGGAGTGCATTTTCCTGATAGAGGCCTGTGGCACTCAGGGTGTTGGACCAAAAGAACCAATGAGCCGGATCAGAAAAACCTTAAGTCCCACAGACGTCACAACAACTGCTGAAGTCCACAACAGCTGAAGACAAGTGCTGAAGACAAAATCTGAAGACACAAGTGCTGAAGACAAAGTCTGAAGACACAAGTGCTGAAGACAAATTCTGAAGACATAAGTGCTGAAGACAAAGTCTGAAGACACAAGTGCTGAAGACAAAGTCTGAAGACACAAGTGCTGAAGACAATGTCTGAAGACACAAGTGCTGAAGACAATGTCTGAAGACACAAGTACTGAAGATAAAGTCTGAAGACACAAGTGCTGAAGACAAAGTCTGAAGACACAAGTGCTGAAGACCAAGTATCAGACGTTGTCACAACAGCTGAAGAGGTTTTCTTCAGTAGTTGTGACGGTTTTTCTTTTCAGTAGTTTTGTAAAACGACTGAAGAGCTTGTTCTTCAGTCGTTGTAGTTTCAGTAGTTTCGTATCAGTAGTTTTATGTTTTGTACTTAGCACTCTGATATGTTCTCAGTAGTTGTGAACATTTCAGTAGTTTGTTAGGTTTTAGTTATTTTTGTAATAAATCTGCCAGATGTCACTATCCCGTGATATCAGCAGTGATTGCACTCTATATAAGGAGTGTCAACCTAATTGTAATCGGTGAATGATTGAGCAGAAACATTTGATATTATTGAAACATTCCTTTTCACAGAAATATATTCTCTCGTTACAACCGTATTTGTTCTTAATGCATAGGAATATCAAATTCTTGTTATAATTTGTCTAATTCTTGTTCTTATTCCGTTGTGTTACACTCTAATCCATCAAACTTGAGATCACTGATCCTGTCAAATGGTATCAGAGCTTGGTTAATCATTGATCGATCTAATAATTGATCATTGAAACTGCTATCCAAGATCCAAGTTTGATTGAATTAGCATTTTTGCAAGAAACGGTTATAGAGATTGAATTTTCTGTGTTTTTGGTCATTCATCCTGAGATTTATTCTTAGTTTTCATTGAGTCTGTTGTGGTCTGTGTAAAATCTTTTAAAAGCTTGAATTAAATTGTATTTGGACCTAAAATGACTACTCCTTCCAATGATCCTCACAATACTGGTTCCTCAACCAAGCCTCTGATGCTGGTTAGGAATGAGTACAACATATGGCAACGACGAATGCTCCATCACCTGTCTGTTAACAGCTCAGGTTGTTGGACATCAGTGGTACATGGTCCACACAAGCCTATGGTGAATAACCCAGAAACCAATCAAATGGTTCCGAAGAGGAGGGAGCAATACTCAGATGAGGATAAGAAATTGTTTGAGATTGATGCAAAAGCCCATGGAATTCAGGCCTTGGCACTGCCCAATGAAATCTATTCTGGGCTAATGCATTATGAAACTACCCATGACCTCTGGAATGCCTTGAAAGAACAATTTGGAGGAACAGATGAGGTCTTGGCAAATAATAGAGAAATCTTTGCCCAACAATATGAGACATTCTCTCATAGGAAGGGTGAGACACTGACTCAACAGTTTGAGTGGTTCTCTTGTTTGATCTCTGAATTAAAAATGGTCAAACATGAGTACACAAATAGCCAGATGAATAACAGATTTCTCAAATCACTGCCTGAGAGATGGGACACATATACTATTGTCCTACGCTCCAGTGCAAATTTGGACAAAATATCTCTCACCCAACTCCATGGGAAATTGCTCACATTTGAGAGAGAGATAGAATAGAAACGAAAACTGTCATCATCTAGAAAGCTCACTGATGATTTTGTACCAGGAAACACTGCCTTGGTAAGTCATGAGTCAGAGTATGCAGGATCAGAATGCCACTATGATGAGCATATTGATTTCACCTCAAACAATTCTAATCATGCCTTTGTGAGTGTTGATTGTCATTCTGGTAATAATAGTGACAATCTATGCTTTATCATGGATGATTTGAAGGGCATTGCTGATGATGATTTAGAAGAGATGGATATTTTGAGCCAAATGGCCTTGATCAATATCAGATCTCAGAAATTCTACAAGAGAACTGGCAGGAAATTTCCTGGAATCTCTGACGAAACCAAAGTCGGTTTTGACAAGAGCAAGTTGAAGTGTCACAAATGCCACAGGCTTGGACACTTTGCAAGAGAGTGTAGATCAACTGGATCTAACACTTCTGCACCCTTTTTGACTTTTCCAAATAACAATTCACAATCCAAAGGGCAACATTCTGCTGGTTCTAGTCATCCATCACACCCTCAATCTCCTGCATATTTTGTTCCTCAGGGTCAAATGCCATATCCTTATCCCTGTTATTATATGCCACAGTCAAATCAAGTTCAAGCTCCTATAGTACCACAATCTCATGCACTACCAGAACCTCAACCATCTCCATCTCAATCACAACCTCATCACAGCTTCTTCACACCTGGAGTCGTTGACTGGAGTAGCTTACCTGATAACTTTTCTGGTCACACTGAGCAATACTATGCTGGTGCTAGTCAACATGGTGGTGAACACCCTTTTGGAAATCTTGCTCTCATGGCCTGGAGTCTACTGAGGGTTCCTGTTCAAATGCATCATCTTCACAGGTAACTCAGGTATCTTAGAGGCTAAAGCCAAGTTATGTTCTGAATCATGCATAGCTGCCTTTGTCTCTATTAGAGAGGCAAATGTAGCATTAATAAATCAAAAACTTGAGTTTGAGAAAACCATTTTCAAAAGAAAAGTTGAGTATGAGTCTGCTCTTAACAGTAAAAGTGATGAGATTTATAAGCTTAAATGCCAATTAAATGATGAAAAGGCGAAGCTAGATGTTATTCTGGAAGACCACAGGAGTCTCAAAAAAAACTTGCAGTGACCCAAGTTGAGTGTGAACGCTGGGTCTCATCATGCAAGGGATTTGAAATGCTTCTTAGCAAGCAAACTGCCTCAAATGTGAAGTTTGGCATTGGTTACAACCATACTGCTCCACCAACAGACTTTACTCCTAACTCCATAGTTAAGTCTGAAAGTGAAAGCAATCTCCAAAGCACACTATCGTGTGAGTCATTCTCCAATGATAATCTAATATCAGAGAATGAAACCAGTGTTAAGATCTCAACAAATAAATTGACTAATGGTCTAACTACTGAGACTCATATGAAGCTGAGTACTTCAGATGTTGTTTCTCAATGTACCCCAAGTACTGAAAGAGACCCAACATCTGAAAAGCACTTCAAATCAATTGAAATACAAGGACTAACAACTGTTGAGGAATCCACCAAACAGTCCATTAGGACGGATGGAAAACAGTTGAATTACCAGTCTTCAGCTGTCACAAATCCTTTAGTACCTAGTACTGATAGGAGGAAAGTACTAAATCACACCTTCAGTAGTTTCCACTTCAGCAGTAAAGATGTCCAAGATGAAGAATAAAGATGTGAAATTTGTGGTAAATTCAATCATCTATCTGATGAATGTTGGTACAAAAAGGGTTTAAAGCTCCAAAGGGATGAGCTCATTAAACTAGAAATAAATAAAATGAAAACTGAGTTTGAGACCAAGTTTGTACCACAATCATCTCAACCTGATAAACCCAGGCCTTACCCAAATCCACTAAGAAGGATACGGTTTATCAAAGACAGCTGATATTGTTCCTCATGATAAACCTAAGACTAAGGCTGTGAAATCTAAGAAGGAGGAAATGGTGGGTCACAGGAACTCATCAAAACCAAGCTCTAGAGTGTCAAATGAACTGAAAGCTCGAGCTTCAAATCAGACACAGCTTGTTATGATGGTTCAGCATCTGTTGGGGAGAGTTAACCAACTTGAAGCCACTGTGATCAAACCACTGGAGAGGAATTCCTGGTCCAAATCTATTTCAGCACCATCTCCATCTTCATCAGTTGTTAATCATGAGAAACCAGCTATGGTTAAATCTGTTGATAAAGTCAGTCCCAAAACCAAAAGGTTTGGGTCTCCAAAGCTAACTAGTTTCTTATGATTGTGCAGGGTTCTTCAGCATGCCAAAGAAGCATCTGGTATATGGACAGTGGAGGATCTGCACATGACTGGGAGCAGCTCTCTTCTTCATGATTACTCTAAGGAAAGAAGGGATTTGTCTCATTTGGAAATGATGCTAAAGGTTACATCATTGGAAAGGGATTTGTGTCTAATGGAGATATTAGATTTGATGATGTCAACCTGTGGCGAATCTCAAATACAATCTGTTGAGTGTCAGTCAGATGTATGACAAAGGACATGTTGCTCTTTTCACAAGCCAGAACTGTAGGATTCTGTCTTCCAAGGTTCTGAGCCTGATTGACAAAGTACTGATGATAATACTCTCCTGAAGGCCAACAGGATAGGAAGAGTATATGCCTTGGATCTGTCAAAGAAAATTGAGTTAAGAGGCCATCCATGCTTGTTCTACAAGGCCTCTCTCCAAGAATCTAAACTGTGGCATAGAAGGCTGGGTCATGTTAATCTCAAAAACATGAATCAGTTGATCCACAAGATTTTAGTGAGAGGTCTTCCAATAAAGGAGTTCAATTGTGATGAAATCTGCACTGCATGCTTAAAAGGGAAACAACATAAAGTTTCATTCCCAACCATAGAAGAATCCAAGTCTAATGCCTGCTTACAACTACTGCACATGGATCTTTTGGTCCTGTGAAGGTAATGAGTATGGCAAAGAAGAAATACTGTCTGGTAATTGTGGATGATTACTCTAGATATGTATGGACCTTCTTCTTGCATTCAAAGGATGAGGCTGCTCAGTCCATTATGAACTTTGTGTTACACGTTAGAAGCAGTATTCCCTACCAGTTAAGTGTGTAAGGAGTGACAATGGTACTGAATTCAGAAACCACACTCTTGATGAGTTTTACTTGTCAAGGGAATCAAGAGGTATATAGCATCCCAAGGACTCCAGAGAAAAATGGAGTAGTGGAGAGAAAGAAAAGGACCCTCATTGAAGCTGCACGGTCCATGTTGGCTGATTTTGGTCTGCCACTGACCTTTTGGGCTGAAGATGTCAATACAGCCTGCTATGTACAGAATAGAGCCTTAGTAAATCAGAGGTTGATGAAAACTCCTTATGAAGTTTTACATCATTTAGCCCCTTTGATTTCATTCTTTAGAGCATTTGGGTGTCCCTGTTACATTCTCAACACAAAGGATCAACTCCAAAAGTTTGATTCTAAGGTGGATGCAGGGTATTTTGTTGGGTATTCATCCACTTGCAAGGCTTATAGAGTATTCAACTGTCCGACAAAGGTAGTTGAAGAAACCTTGCATGTGAAGTTCAATGAATCCCCTAAGGATACAATTCCACAAAACCCTGTGGAGTTGTTTGATCTGGACATTCTGCAATATGTTCCTATGAACCACCTGCTGTTGCAGATCATATGAATCCATCATCTTCTGTAGCTAGTCATCGATCTGGTGTCACTGATGATGATGATGATATCAGTAATCACCTTTTCAAGTTTAGTGATCAACTGCCTGATTTAGCTAGACTTGATGTTCCTGTAGCTTTAGTAGCACAATCCACAACAAATGCTGATGAGATTTCTACAACTTCAACTTCCTTTGAATTACAATCTACTGATTGGTTTCAAGGAAATGCTTCACCATCACCATCTGTTGCTGCTGAGCCTGCTACAAACACTTGCACAGATCTTATTGTGTACCAAGATCTGAAGAATCACCCTATGTCTCAAATCATTGTGATATCAATGCTGGCGTTTCAACAAGAAGTCATTGTCCAATTTTTGCTTCTATGCTCTCTTCATCAGTCAGCTAGAGCCAAAGAATTATCATGTTGCACTTAGAGACAATGGCTGGGTTGAAGCAATGCAGCTTGAGCTTCTTCAGTTCAAAAAGCAGCAAGTGTGGGAACTGGTTCCTCTACCTCCAGGTAAGTGTGCAATAGGCACTAAATGGGTGTTTAGGAACAAAACTGATGAAAATGGGCTTATTGTTAAGAACAAGGCCAGACTGGTTGTACAGGGATTTTCACAAGAGGAAGGCATTGATTATAATGAAACCTTTGCCCCTGTAGCCAGACTGGAAGCAATTCAATTGTTTTTAGCTTATGCTGCTTATCACAACCTTAAAGTTTTTCAAATGGATGTCAAAACTACATTTTTGTATGGGAAAATTAAAGAAAGTTTTTGTATGTCAACCACCAGGTTTTGAGGACAATACATCCTAATTGGGTGTATAAGCTTGATAAGGCTCTCTATGGGTTGAAACAATCCTAGAGCCTGGTATGAGACATTATCAAACTTTCTTCTGGAAAATAATTTCACTAGAGGCCCATAGATAAGACTTTATTCATTAAGAAAGCTGGGCAGCATAATCTACTTGTTCAAATTTATGTAGATGATATTATTTTTGCATCCTATGATCCACAGTTGTGTGATGTCTTTACAAAGTTGATGCAACAGAAGTTTGAAATGAGTGCCATTGGAGAATTACAGTTCTTTCTGGGTTTGGAAATCAAACAAAAGGCTGATGGAATTTTCATTCATCAGTCCAAATACACAAAAGATCTTTTGGAAAAGTTTGATTTACAAAAGTGTAAGCCCTGTTCTACTCCCATGTGCAACACCACAAATTGGATACAAATCAGAAAGGTAAGTGGTTGATGAAACACTTTACAGATGTATGATTGGGTCCTTGACGTACTTAACAGCTTCTAGACCAGATATTATGTTTGCTACATGTGTTTGTGCTAGATTTCAGGCTACACCTAAGGAGTCTCATTTGATTGCAGTCAAGAGGATCTTTAGATATCTGCAAGGCACTCCATCTCTAGGTTTATGGTATTCTACTAGACATTCTGGTAAATTAGTTGCCTTTTCTGACAGTCACTATGCAGGGTGTAAGTTGACAAGAAAGTCCACTTCTGGAGGATGCCAATTCTTAGGCAACTGCTTGATTTCTTGGCAGAGTAAGAAGCAGACCTCAGTTGCTACATCAACTGCTAAAGCAGAGTACATTGCTGTTGCAAGCTGTACATCTCAGGTACTCTGGCTTCAAAACCAATTATTGGATTATGGCATAACAGAGACTAAGACCCCATTGTTAATGGACAGCTCTTCAGCTCTTTGTATTGTCAAGAATCCTGTCCAGCACTCTAGGACTAAACATATTGAAATCAGACACCATTTTATTAGAGATTGTTTTGAAAAAGGTCTGATTGATCCAAAATTTGTTCCTAGTGCTGATGAGCTTGCAGACATTTTCACTAAGCCCTTGGATAGCACAACTTTCCAAAACCTAGTGTTAAGGCTTGGTATGCTGCAGCTAGAATAAGTGACAACTACTGATGATCTCAGCTCACAAGTACTGATGATCATTAGTTTATTATTGTCATATATATATAAGTACTGAAGTTATTTTCCCTCCGGAAGTTTTCTTTAAACTACTAGAGCTTAACTTCTCAGTACTCAAGTACTTTATTTGATAAAACAATTAATGTAGTTACAACAGCTGATGTAGCTACAACTACTATTGTCAGAAATACAAATACGTATTCATGTCCTATGAAACATCTGAAAACAGATGAATGTCTGATGAGTATGTGTTAAGGACAGTATGAAACAGCTGAAAAGCAATGAATTGACGACAACTACTGATGAGCCTTCTTGTCTTCAGTAGTTTCCCAACTGCTGTTTCTTTCTAAACAACTGAAGCAAAACCATGTCTTCAGTAGTTTCACAACTACTGATGACTAACACCAAGTCTTCAGTTGTTTACAACAACTGATGGTTAAACCAAAGTCTTCAGTAGTTTCCCAACTACTGATGACTAATACCATGTCCTTAGTTGTTTCACCACCTGAAGTCAAAACTGCTGACTAAATCAGAGACTTCAGCTGTTTCAACGTCTGACGGTTAAAACCAAGTCTTCAGTTGTTTTATAACAACTGCTGATCACACCAATACGGTCAGTCATTCCAAACCTCTGAAAGTTAATACCACGTCATCAGTAGTTTCAACACCTGATGACTAACACCAAAACCTTCAGTCGTTTTCTAACCCTACCCTTTAAATACCTTATCCCACCTTCAGAGTTTTTACTTTCTTCCCTTCTCAAACCTAACGTTCAAAAACTCTGTAATCTCTCTTTATCAATGGCGACCATGCAACTAAAACCACGACACAACTGTGTCGCACATCTCACAAAATCGCCATACTGGACCAAGTTTCACAACGCCATTGATTTAATGGTTCAGTCACCTTACAAAACGGCTTTTCTGTTAAATCCCACCATATATGCCGAATCTCTTAACCAATTCTGGATAAACGTCACTCTTGTCTCTGAGGAGAATGACACAGAGTCTCTTCAATCGTTTGTCCATCGTCAAAAAGTGGTCATTACTCCAGACACTCTTCGCCAAACCCTCAATCTGGATGATGCCACTTTCCCAACTAGTTATCCAAAGGGCACAATAGATCAATCATTTGCCCACCATGGATACCAGGGTAACCTGAGTGCATCTACCATATTGAAGAAACATTTCCAGGATGCCGAATGTCTCATCTTTCACATGGTAAATGTCTGCCTTGCCCCTAAGACTTCATCATGGGATCAAATGTCCACAAGGTGGCAACAGGTAATGTACTCCATCCTTGAGCAACAACCTTTAAATTTTTTTGAAATACTATTTTAGAGCTCAAGGATATGGCCCAAAAACAACTTGCTAACCGTTGGATATTATATCATCGGTTCATAATGGCCATAATTGAAAACCAGCTTCAAGCTGAGGGACTTGTTGGCCTGGGAGTCCCTGCTACGGTTGTATTGCCTGAAGTATACTCCTGGCACAACTCTGACCAATCACTAAAAATGGCTGCCAAGCTGCGCAAACCCACGCCGCTGGAACCCACAGCCACCAACTCCAAATCCAAAGTCCCCACCAAACCCACTACAAAGAAGTCAAAAAAGGCTACTCAGGGAAATGAGTCCCATGAGGATGCCCCTGCAACACAAACGCAGGCTATATCCACTGGTTATAACCCCTTAGTGGATACAAGGACTTCACCAGCCACAGCCGCTCAGGATTCCTCTCAAAAGGAGCCTGCAGCAACCAAAGAAGGGGTACCCACTAATCTGGGATCTTCCTCATTTGAGGAGATTGCTATTGAAGAGCACCATTCTCCCCAGGTGCATACTGCTTTTACCCCATCTCCCACAGCAACCGCCCCACAAAGTCCCACTCTCATTATTTCAAACGTGCTGACTCAGCTGCATGCCTCTCCTCCTCCCCAACAAACACCAACAAAGGGGAAAACCACAGCACTTGAGGAAGAGGAACAACATGCTTCTGACAGCCCACAGCACCAGGGTTTCACTGTTCTATCTCCTGGTGTGGATATGCAGATACGAACATCTGGTGAGGCTACCACCTCTTCTGAATTAGCACATGATCAGACTGAGGCTGGTGACATAGCTAAGACCTCACCAGAGGCAACAGCTGATGAAGGACATCGTCCTGAGGCTGGAAGTCCCCAGTTCCAAGAAAAAGGGGCACATGCTAAAACTGGTCTACACCCAGTGCATGTACATCCTGCTACAAGCAGGAGGTCAGGTGATTCAGCATCTGCTGATGATGACCTGGGCTTCTTTTATGATGTTCTGGCCTAGAACACAATTCTTGAGGAAGAAGTCAGTAGACTACAAAGACTACTTGACCAATTCTCTCAAAAGCAAGTCCATCTGCCACCAACATAAACCCACAGATGGCACCTTCACCTGAAGGTCTCCCACACACTCAGCCACTCAAAACTTCCGAGCCACCAGCTTCTATTTCTGGCACTGCTTCTCAGGGACAGAACCCCTCTGAGCAAACAGCTGCTATCTTTCAGCAATCCCTACCTCTCATCACCCCAATGATCACAGACATTGTGATCAAAACCATGGATGAGAGACTTCCCTCAATCATACAACCCCTGGTGGAGGAGATTGTGAGCACAAGGTTTTCTGCTACTCAAACCCTTGCAACCAATGCAACCAAAAAGGGGGAGAGTCAGTTAGTGAAAGCAAAGAGGAAGAGCCTAGAGGGGAAGAAAGAAAAGGAGACTGAGAAGGAAGAGGAGTTTGTGAAGGGAGCTGACATTGATCAAGTGGGTGAAAGTCACAAAGACTTTCATGTCACATATAAGAAGAGAAAGGTTGAAGGAAAAGAGAAAGAACTCGAACTCGATGAGATGATCAAAATGGCGGATGCTACACACAGTAAATCAATGGACTCCATTATTGATCAACTGTATAGATAGGGGTTCGATACTGCACAGCTTGACTCAGAGATTAGGAGACTTGAAGTTGAAGAAATTAACTCAAGATGGGCAAGTTATGATGCATTAGAAAGAGAAAGACTAGAGATCATGATCAGATTCATTGCAAAGTACCTTGGGAGATCATTGATCGAGATTAAGTCATGGACCAGGGACAGTATCTTGGCAATAACCACCAAGATCTGTTCGTCTGAAGCATACACTAAGGGATTGGTGATTGAAGCACTAAATGAGGCAGGTGCTGGGAACAGAAAGGAACTAGCAAAACACTCAAAAGCCTCACTCACTACAAGAATGCTAGAACAACCTGCAAAAACATCCCACTTCAAAATCACCACTACCACAACCCTCTAAACCAACTCCTTTACCCTCAAAACCAACAGCCGATGATGCACCCAAGAAGAAGAAGAGAAGGGTGTTGAGGCTAGAAGAAGAAGAAGAAATTTCATGGATAGGACCACAGCCCTGTGTCCAGTTCCCCAAAGTCAGGGCTCTTATCCATACTATGCCAACCAAATTTCAGAAATTTATTCCGAGGCCAGTGCATAATTGGGTCATCTTCTTAGCTGATCAAGAAGGAAAAAGACCAATCTTATCGCCAACAATAAGTGGACCTCAATAAAGTTAAGGGTTTTGGC
Organism: Flaveria trinervia; assembly: GCA_025506515.1. Classification (NCBI taxonomy): domain Eukaryota; kingdom Viridiplantae; phylum Streptophyta; class Magnoliopsida; order Asterales; family Asteraceae; genus Flaveria; species Flaveria trinervia. Next base: position 23,424,771 of record CM046456.1, on the reverse strand, counting down.
TGCATTGGTTCAGGGGAGTTTGTTGGACCAAAAGAACCAATGAGCCGAATCAGAAAAACCTTAAGTCCCACAGACGTCACAACAACTGCTGAAGTCCACAACAGCTGAAGACAAGTGCTGAAGACAAAGTCTGAAGACACAAGTGCTGAAGACAAAGTCTGAAGACACAAGTGCTGAAGACAAAGTCTGAAGACACAAGTGCTGAATACAAAGTCTGAAGACACAAGTGTTGAAGACAAAGTCTGAAGACACAAGTGCTGAAGACAAAGTCTGAAGACACAAGTGCTGAAGACAATGTCTGAAGACACAAGTGCTGAAGACAAAGTCTGAAGACACAAGTTTTGAAGACCAAGTATCAGACGTTGTCACAACAGCTGAAGAGGTCTTCTTCAGTAGTTGTGACTGTTTTCTTTTTAGTGGTTTTGTAAAACGACTGAAGAGCTTGTTCTTCAATCGTTGTAGTTTCAGTAGTTTCGTATCAGTAGTTTTATGTTTTGTACTTAGCACTCTGATATGTTCTCAGTAGTTGTGAACATTTCAGTAGTTTGTTAAGTTTTAGTTATTTTTGTAATAAATCTGCCAGATGTCACTATCCCGTGATATCAGCAGTGATTGCACTCTATATAAGGAGTGTTAACCTAATTGTAATCGGTGAATGATTGAGAAGAAACATTTGATATTATTGAAACATTCCTTTTCACAGAAATATATTCTCTCGTTACAACCATATTTGTTCTTAATGCATACGAATATCAAATTCTTGCTATAATTTGTCTAATTCTTGTTCTTATTCCGCTGCGTTACACTCTAATCCATCAAACTTGAGATCACTGATCCTGTCACACGGAGTTGATCATCTTGATTCTGTCTTCTTCTTTATCTACCTAAGGTTCTTGTTGAACCACATCCTCTTGTTCAAGACTTTCTTGAACTGGTGAGAGGGTAGGCATACTTTTGTACCGTGTTTTTCTTTTTCTTTCTTCTTTGACTTGTACTAGGAGTTCTGCATCTCCTGCCTCCTTCTTCTCTCTTGACCTTTCCAGATCAACCAGCTCATTCAATTCATCCAAGGGGAGAGAGATGACACTATCTATGTCATAGTTCCTAGTCTGTAGATAGTTAATCCTAACTGCCCTTAACTCATCATTCTGAGTATCTGGTCTAGGGGCAGCCCTAATTGCAAACTCCATGAGTCTTGGAGACTCAGTAGAGGAACTTTCTCCCCTTAGCCTCCTTTTCCACTCTTTCTCCTCCTCCTCAATCTCCTCAGATGTCATCTTTCTTTTCCCTTTGTCACTCACAGACCTTTGCGACTCAGGGTGGAGAGAGCTTTGGCCTTCATTGCTCGTTGCAACATCTGAGCTCAGGCCAGAGAGAGGTTGAGAAGCACCTTCACCAACAGTGTCTCAAAAGGAATATGATCTCTGTAGTAGTTGGAGATGATGAGACAGGGCTCTCAGGTTCTGTCACTGGGCCTTCCGTTAAGGTTTCCCCTATGAAGATAATCTTAGGGTCTGCCTCAAGATCCAGTTGACCGATGACATTGCCTGATTGCCTTAGTCTCCTTCTTAGCTGAACTCTGCAATGACCCTGTCTTGGATTCTTTTAGCCAGTCTGTCAGCTTGTCTTGATTGGCTTGGGTTGACAAGTGGCATGTTGACTAGATCCAGACCTTCATAGTAGTCCAAGTTCTAAAAATTAAAGACTTCTTGCTATCCTTGAACTCTTATGATGATGAGGGCCTTCCTGTTGTTGTCATACCTCCACCCAATGATGTGATTGAAGGATGGTGAAGGTGACATAGCCCTTGGTATCCCATCCTCAAATAGATTCTGTATGAAGGAGTCTGTGTAGTCCACATCAATGTGAACTAGAGGAGGTTATTGTGTCAGGATCAGTGATCACAAGTTTGATGTATTAGAGCGTAACACAGCGGAATAAAACAAGAATTAGACAAAGTGTAGCAAGAATTTGATACTCGTATGCATTAAGAACAAATACGGTTATAACGAGAGAATATATTTCTGTAACAAGGAATGTTTCTATGATATCGAATATTTCTGATCAAATCATTCTCTTATTACAATAGGTTGACACTCCTTATATAGAGTGCAATCGCTGCTGTTATCACGAGAAAGTGACAACTGGCAGATCTAGTACAAAAGTAACTAACTCTTAACAAACTACTGAAATGTTCACAACTGCTGAGAACATATCAGAGTGTTAAGTACAAAATATAAAACTACTGATGAGCACAACAACTAAAGAAGTATTCTTCAGCTGTTGTGTCAAACTACTGAACAGATAAAACATAAAACTACTTTATGGTAAACCGTCACAACTACTGAAGAAGACCTCTTCAGCTGTTGTGACAACGTCTGATACTTTGGTCTTCAGCACTTGTGTCTTCAGACTTTGTCTTCAGCACTTGTGTCTTCAGACTTTGTCTTCAGCACTTGTCTTCAGACTTTGTCTTCAGCACTTGTCTTCAGACATTGTCTTCAGCACTTGTCTTCAGACTTTGTCTTCAACACTTGTCTTCAGACTTTGTCTTCAGCACTTGTCTTCAGACTTTGTCTTCAGCACTTGTCTTCAGACTTTGTCTTCAGCACTTGTCTTCAGACATTGTCTTCAGCACTTGTCTTCAGACTTTTTCTTCAGCACTTGTGTTCAGACTTTGTAATCAGCTGTTGTCTTCAGCTGTTGTGGTCTTCAGTATTTGTTGTGACGTCTGTGGGACTTAAAGGTTTTTTTGATCCAGCTCATTTGTTCTTTTGGTCCAACAAACTCCCCTGAACCAATGCAGGTAAAACCTTTAACTTTATTGAGGTCCCACTTATTGTTGGCAGAATGGTTGGTCTTTTTCCTTCTTGATCAGTTGAGAAGATGACCCATAAAAGCACTGGCCTGGGAATGAGTCTCTGATGATTTGGTTGGCAATGTATGGATGGGAGCTCTGTATTGGGGAATTGGACACTAAGCTGTTCCCCCATCCATGACACTCACTTCCCATGTATAAGCCTGTTGGATTCTCTGGTGTATGCTCTGAGAAACATAATTTGTTCTTCCATGGTCAGGTTCTCAGCTTCACCATCAAACAATCCTTCACGCCCATACAGCTCTGAGATGTACTTGGCCTGTTTGCCATTTTTGAGCTCAACTGTTGTAATATGTTTGTATGCAAACTCATCAGGATGAGTCCCTTCAAGTAACAGACTGAGCTCATTTTGTTTGAAGTTCTCAAGCCTCTTGTAGACTAACCCCTTTTTAATAATTCTATTCTCTAACATCTTTTGGGGTGGCTGTTTAGTCTCATAGGCCTTCTTGAAATCTTCTACAATCTCCCAGGGTGATACTACAAGGACCACTGTGATCTCTTCATCTACGATCCTTTTTACCTGGCCCTTGTATCTCGAAGGAATGTCTTTCATTACAATCCTGTGAGCCACCCTAGGATCAGGCCATACTCTCACCTTTTCCTTCTGATATTGAAATGTGTTGGCAAGGGTGTACAACCTCAGAGCTTCTTTCTTCATAATAATTGATGAAGAAGCAACATAAGTTTTGTCGATGCTTTTCAACATCTCATCGTCATGAAGCCTTTGCTGCTACTCTTCTTCAATCTTTACTCTCACAGTTTCCATCTGTGAGGTGGGAGTGATGGGCATGGGTTTGGCTTTAGGCAATGTTAGGACTACAAACAGAGGCAGCCTATCTTCTTCCACATCATCCTCTTCTTCTTCTTCTTCTTCTAGCCTCAACATCCTTCTCTTCTTCTTCTTGGGTGCATCATCGGCTGTTGGTTTAGAGGGTAAGGGAGTTGGTTTTGTGGGTTGTGGTTGTGGTTGTTTTAGAGAGGGAATGTTGACAGGCTGAGTTAGCAGTTTAGAGGTGAGTGTGGCTTTTGAGTGTTTGGCTAGCTCAGTCCTGCTCCCTGCTCCTGCTTCATTCAAAGCTTCAACTACTAAACCTTAGTGTATGCTTCAGACGAACATATCTTGGAGGTCATGGCCAAGATACTGTCCCTGGTCCATGATTTAATCTCGATCAATGATCTCCCAAGATATTTTGCAATGAATCTGATCATGATCTCTAGTCTCTCTCTTTCTAATGCATCATAACTTGCCCATCTTGAGTTAATTTCTTCAACTTCAAGTCTCCTGATCTCTGAGTCAAGTTGTGCAGTATCGAACCCTTGCCTATACAGTTGATCAATAATGGCATCCATTGATTTACTATGTGTAGCATCTGCCATTTTGATCATCTCATCGAGTTGGAGTTCTTTCTCTTTTCCTGCACCCTTCCTCTTCTTATATGTGACATGAAAGTCTTTGTGACTTTCACCCACTTGATCATTTTTGGTTCCCTTCACAGACTCCTCTTCCTTCTCAGTTTCCTTTTCTTTCAGTTTGCTCTTCATCTTTGCTTTCACTGACTGACTCTCCCCCTTTTTGGTTGCATTGGTTGCAAGGGTTTGAGTAGCAGAAAGCCTTGTGCTCACAATCTCCTCCACCAGGGGTTGTATGATTGAGGGAAGCCTCTCATCCATGGTTTTGATCACAATGTCTGTGATCATTGGGGTGATGAGAGGTAGGGTTTGCTGAAAGATAGCAATTGTTTGCTCAGAGGGGTTTTGTCCCTGAGAAGCGGTGCCAGAAACAGAAGCTGGTGGCTTGGAAGTTTTGAGTGGCTGAGTGTGTGGGAGACCTTCAGGTGAAGGTGCCATCTGTGGGTTTATGTTGGTGGGCAGATGGACTTGCTTCTTGAGAGAATTGGTCAAGTAGTCTTTGTAGTCTACTGACTTCTTCCTCAAGAATTGTGTTCTGGGCCAGAACATCATAAAAGAAGCTCAGGTCATCATCAGCAGATGCTGAATCACCTGACCTCCTGCTTGTAGCAGGATGTACATGCACTAGGTGTAGACCAGTTTTAGCATGTGCCCCTTTTTCTTGGAAGTGGGGACTTCCAGCCTCAGGACTATGTCCTTCATCAGCTGTTGCCTCTAGTGAGGTCTTAGCTATGTTACTAGCCTCATTCTGATCATGTGCTAATTCAGAAAGGTGGCAGCCTCACTAGATGTTCTAATCTCCATATCCACACCAGGAGATAGAACATGTAAACCTCGGTGCTGAGGGTTGTCAGAACCATGGTGATCCTCGTCCTCAATAGCTGTGGTTCTCCCCTTTGTTGGTGGTTGTTGGGGAGGAGGAGAGGCATGCAGCTGAGTTAGCACGTTTGCAATGATAATGGTTGGACTTTGGGGGGGGGTTGCATGGGGAGATGGGGTAAAAGCATTGTGCACCTGGGGAGAATGGTGCTCTTCAATGGCAATCTCCTCAAATGAGGAAGATCCCAGATTTGTGGGTACCCCTTCTGTGGTTGCTGCAGGCTCCTTTTGAGAGGAATCCTGAGCGGCTGTGGCTGGGAGAGTCCTTGTATCCACTAGGGGGTTATAACCAGTGGATATAGCCTGCGTTTGTGTTGCAGGGGCATCCTCAGGGGACTCATTTCCCTGAGTAGCCTTTTTTGTCTTCTTTTTAGTGGGTTTGGTGGGGACTTTGGATTTGGAGGTGGTGGCTGTGGGTTCCAGCTGCGTGGGTTTTCGCAGCTTGGCAGCCATTTTCAGTGATTGGTCAGAGTTGTGCCGGGAGTATACTTCCGGCAGTACAGCCATAGCAGGGACTCCCAGGCCAACAAGTCCCTCAGCTTGAAGCTGGTTTTCAATTATGGCCATTATGAACCGAGGATATCATATCCAATGGTTAGCAGTTTGTTTTTGGGCCATATCCTTGAGCTCTAAAAATAGTATTTCAGAAAAATTTAAAGGTTGTTGCTCAAGGATGGAGTACATTACCTGTTGCCACCTTGTGGACATTTGATCCCATGATGAAGTCTTGGAGGCAAGGCATACATTTACCATATGAAATATGAGACGTTCGGCATCCGGGAAATGTTTCTTCAGTATGGTAGCTGCACTTAGGTTACCCTGGTATCCATGGTGGGCAAATGATTGATCTGTTGTGCCCTTTGGATAACCAGTCGGGAAAGTGGCATCATCCAGATTAAGGGTTTGGCGAAGAGTGTCTGGAGTAGTGACCACTTTTTGGCCATGGACAAACGATTGAAGAGACTCTGTGTCATTCTCCTCAGAGACCAGAGTGACGTTTGACCAGAATTGGTTAAGGGATTCGGCATATATGGTGGGTTACCAGAAAAGCCGTTTTGTAGGGTGACTGAACCATTAAATCAATGGCGTTGTGAAACTTGGTCCAGTATGGCGATTTGGTGAGATGTGCGACACAGTTGTGTCGAGGTTTTAGTTGCATGGTCGCCATTGATGAAGAGAGGTTACAAAGTTTTTTGAACGTTAGGTTTGAGAGAGAGAAGAAAGTAAAAACTCTGAAGGTGGGATAAGGTATTTAAAGGGTCGGGTGGAAAACGACTGAAGGTTTTGGTGTTATCATCAGTTGTTGAACTACTGATGACGTGGTATTAACTTTCAGACGTGAAGCAGCTGACCGTATTGGTGTGATCAGCAGTTGTTATAAAACAACTGAAGACTTGGTTTTAACCGTCAGACATTGAAATAGCTGAAGTCTCTGATTTAGTCATCAGTAGTTATAAAACTACTGAAGACAGTTTTGACTTCAGGTGATGAAACAACTGAAGACTTGGTATTAGTCAACAGTAGTTGTGAAACTACTGAAGACAGTGGTTTTGTCAGCAGTTGTTGTAAACAGCTGAAGACTTGGTGTTAGTCTTCAGTAGTTGTAAACTACTGAAGACATAGTTTTGGCTTCAGTTGTTTTAATGAAACAGCAGTTGTAGAAACAACTGAAGAGTAATTACTCATCAGCTGTTTTCGTCAATTTATAGCTTTTCAGTTGTTTCAGTCTGACCTCCACTCTTACTCATCAGACTTAGATCTGAGTTTCAGACGTTTCATTGGTCATCAGTACTTATCTGCATTTCTGACATCAGTAGTTGTGGCTACAACAGTGTTGTGACTACATCAGCTGTTGTAACTACATCAGCTGTTTTAACAGATAAAGTACTTCTGGTGAAGTATGTAGACTTCAGTAGTTATAAAACTACTGAGGAAAAAAAACAACTCATCAGTACTTATATGTGACAATAATGAACTAATGATCATCAGTACTTGTGAGTTGAGATCATCAGTAGTTGTCACTTATTCTAGCTGCAGCATACCAAGCCTTAACACTAGGTTGTGGAAAGTTGAACTATCCAAAGGCTTAGTAAAAATGTCTGCAAGCTCATCAGCACTAGGAACAAATTTTGGATCAATCAGACCTTTTTTCAAAACAATCTCTAATAAAATGGTGTCTGATTTCAATATGTTTAGTCCTAGAGTGCTGGACAGGATTCTTGACAATACAAAGAGCTGAAGAGCTGTCCATTAACAATGGGGTCTTAGTCTCTATTATGCCATAATCCAATAATTGGTTTTGAAGCCAGAGTACCTGAGATGTACAGCTTGCAGCGGCAATGTACTCTGCTTCAGCAGTTGATGTAGCAACTGAGGTCTGTTTCTTGCTCTGCCAAGAAATCAAGCAGTTGCCTAGGAATTGACATCCACCAGAAGTTGATTTCCTGGTCAACTTACACCCTGCATAGTCACTGTCAGAAAAAGCAACTAATTTACCAGAATGTCTAGTAGAATACCATAAACCTAGAGATGGAGTGACTTGCACATATCTAAAGATCCTCTTGACAGCAATCAAATGAGACTCCTTAGGTGCAGCCTGAAATCTAGCACAAACACATGTAGCAAACATAATATCTGGTCTAGAAGTTGTTAAATACATCAAGGACCCAATCATACATGTGTAAAGTGTTTCATCAACCACTTTACCTTTCTGATCTGTATCCAGTTGTGTGGTGCTTGCACATGGGGGTAGAATAGGGCTTGCAGTTTTGTAAATCAAACTTTTCCAAAAGATTTTTGTATTTGGACTAATGAATGAAAATTCCATCAGCCTTTTGTTTGATTTGCAAACCAGAAAGAACTGTAATTCTCCCATGGCACTCATTTCAAACTTTTGTTGCATCAACTTTGTAAAGGCATCACACAACTGTGGATCAGAGGATGCAAATAATATCATCTACATAAATTTGAACAAGTAGATTATGCTGCCCAACTTTCTGAATGAATAAAGTCTTATCTATGGAGCCTCTAGTGAAAATTTTCCAGAAGAAAGTTTGATATGTCTCATACCAGGCTCTAGGAGCTTGTTTCAACCCATAAAGAGCCTTATCAAGCTTATACACCCAATTAGGATGTTTATTGTCCTCAAAGCCTGGTGGTTGACATACATAAACCTCTTCTTTAATTTTCCCATACAAAAATGCACTTTTGACATCCATTTGAAAAACTTTAAGGTTTTGATAAGCAGCATAAGCTAAAAACAATCGAATTGCTTCCAGTCTGGCTACAGGGGCAAAGGTTTCATCATAATCAATACCTTCTTCTTGTGCAAACCCCTGAACAACCAGTCTGGCCTTGTTCTTAACAATAAGCCCATTTTCATCAATTTTGTTCCTAAACACCCATTTAGTGCCTATTGCACACTTAGCTGGAGGTAGAGGAACCAGTTCTCACACTTGCTGTTTCTTGAACTGAAGAAGCTCAAGCTACATGGCCTCAACCCATCCATTCTCCTTTAAAGCAATGTGATAATTCTTTGGCTCTTGCTCACTGATGAAGAGAGCATAGAAGCAGAAATTTGACAATTGACTTCTTGTTGATACGCCAGCAGTGATATCACCAATGATTTGAGACATAGGGTGATTCTTCAGATCTTGATACACAATGAGATCTGTGCAAGTGTTTGTAGCAGGCTCAACAGCAACAGATGGTGATGGTGAATCATTTCCTTGAAACCAATCAGTGGATGGTAATTCAAAGGAAGTTTAATTTGAAGAAATCTCATAAGCATTTGTTGTGGATGGTGCTACTGGAGCTACAGGCCATCAGGTCTAGCTGAATCAGGCAGTTGATCACTAAACCTGAAGAGGTGATTACTGCTATCATCATCATCATCAGCACTAGCAGAACCACCAGGTGGTGAACTGTTGACAGGAGCAACAACAGGAGTTTGATAAGGAACATATTGCAGTATGTCCAAATCAAATATCTCCACAGAGCTTTGGGAATCTTGTCCTTTGGAGATTCATTAAACTTAACATGTAGAGTCTCTTCAACCATCTTTTTTTCTACAGTTGAAGACTCTGTATGCTTTGCAAGTTGATGAATAACCAACAAAGTACCTTGCATCCACCTTAGGATCAAACTTTTGGAGTTGATCCCGTGTGTTGAGAATGAAACAAGGACACCCAAATGCTCTGAAGAATGAAATTAGAGGGGCCAAATGATGAAGAACTTCATACGGAGTCTTCATCAACCTCTGATTTACTAGAACTCTATTCTGTACATAGCAAGCTGTATTGACAGCTTCAGCCCAAAAAGTCATTGGCAGTCCAGAATCAGCACAACATGGACCTTGCAGCTTCAATAAGGGTCCTGTTCTTTCTCTCCACTACTCCATTTTGCTCAGGAGTTCTTGGGATGCTATACTGCCTCTTGATTCCCTTTGATAAGTAAAACTCATCAAGTGTGTGGTTTCTGAATTCAGTACCATTGTCACTCCTCACACATTTAACTGGTAGGGAATACTGCTTCTCAATGTGTAACACAATGTTCATAATGGACTGCGCAGTCTCATCCTTTGAATGCAAGAAGAAAGTCCATACAAATCTGGAGTAATCATCCACAATTACCAGACAGTATTTCTTCTTAGCCATACTCATCACTCTCACAGGACCAAAGAGATCCATGTGAAGAAGCTGTAAGCAGGCAGTGGACTTAGGTCTTCTATGGAGGGAAATGAAGCTTTGTGTTGTTTTCCTTTTAAACAAGCAGTGCAGTTATCTTCACACTTGAACTCCTTCATAGGCAGTCCCCTTACTAAACCATGGTTTATCAGCTGATTTATGTTTTTGAGATTGACATGACCCAGCCTTCTATGCCATAGAATAGATTCTTGAGGGGAAGCCTTGGAAAATAGGCAAGGATGGCCTTTGAGATCTATTTTCTTGGAAAGATCTAAGGCATACACTCTTCCTGTCCTGTTGGCCTTTAAGAGAGTGTGTTCATCAACACCTTATCAATCAAACTTAGAACTTTGGATGACAGAATCCGACAGTTTTGACTGGTGAAAAGAGCAACATGGCCTTTGTCACACATTTGACTGACACTCAAGAGGTTGTACTTGAGATTTTCCACATGGTTAACATCATCAACTTTATTTCCCCATTGAAACAAAGCCTTTGCCGATGATGTAACCCTTTGCATCATTGCCAAATGACACAAACCCCTTCCTTCCTTGAGAGTAGTCATTAAGAAGTGATATGTTTCCTGTCATATGCATGGATCCTCCATTATCTACATACCAGATGCCTCTGAGGTATGTTGAAGAACCCTGCAAAATACAACAAATTAGTTAGATTTTGAGACCCAAACCTTTTTGGTCTTGGGCCTGTTCTCATCAACAGATGGTAAACTAACATGTTTGTTGGAAACAACATCCTGAGAGGAAGAAACTGGTGAAGAAAAGGAATCCTTTGGCTTGGACCTCCTTTTCTGTGGTTTCAACATAGGAACAACTAATTGGTTAACTCTTCCCAATAGATGTTGAACCATCATAACCAGCTGTGTCTGATTTTGTGATAAAGCTTTCAGCTCTTCAGACACATTGGCATTGGAGTTTGATAAGTTCCTATGTTGCACCTTCTTCTTTTGAGCAATCTCAGCTGTTACCTGTTTAACCCCTTCCTTTTTGGATTTCTTTTTGGACTTAAGGGTTACAGGATTTGATGTTGCTGGTACAAATGTGGCTTCAAACTCAGTTTTCATTTTAACCATTTTCTCTTTACTTTCCTCTTTATGTTTGAGTTTGGATCCCCTTTTGTACCAACAATCGTCTGTAAGATGATTGAACAAACCACATACTTCACATGGTTTCTTCTTCATCTTATGATGATCATCAACTAAAGAGAATGAAACTACTGAAGACTTGCTCTTCAATACTTGGAAGCATTATTTGCTTTCTTGACTTCCTCTTTAGTTGTCTTCAAACTCTTTCTACTGACAGTTTTCTTCTCTTTAGTGCTGACAGTAGTTGGAGTTTGAACTTCAGGAGTTAAATCTTGCTCTCCATCCTTTCAGGACTTCTAAAAATAGCTCCTGAGTTGATCATCTCTTTGATCATGTGAGTGTCAGCAGTGGAACCATCAACATCAGCTGATGGGTTCTGAGAGGGCTTAGTGCTGACTTCAACTTTTGATGATGCTCTATCAAAAGGTGAATCACATGATGAGGTGGATTGGTTATTGCTTTCTCCATCAGATTTCACTTCTGCTCTTGAAGCAAAATCTATAGGAGGAGCAGTGTGATTATAACCAATACCAAACTTCACATTGGAAGCAGATTGCTTACTAAGAAGCATTTCAAAACCTTTGCATGATTGTACCCATCGATCACACTCTACCTAGGTGACTGCAAGGGTTTCTTTGAGACTTCTCTGGTCTTCAGAATAACCTCTAGCTTAGCCTTTTCATCATTTAATTGGCATTGAAGCTTATAAATCTCATCATTTTTACTATTAAGAGCAGACTCAAACTCAGCTTTTCTTTTGGAAATGGTTTTCTCAAACTCAAGTTTTTGATTTATTAATGCTACATTTGCCTCTCTAATGGAGACAAAAGCAGCAATGCATGATTCAGAATGTAACTGGCTTTAGCCTCTGAAGATACCTGAGTTACCTGTGAAGATGATGCATTTAAGCAGGAACCCTCAGTAGACTCCAGGGCCATGAGAGCCAGATTCCCAAAAGGACTGTCACCACCATGTTGACCAGCACCTGTGAACAGCTCCAGGGGTGAAGAAGCTGTGTTGTTGAGGTTGAGGAGGTTGATGAGATTGAGATGGTTGAGGCTCTGGTAGTGCATGAGGTTGTGGTACTATAGGAACTTGAACTTGATTTGACTGTGGCATGTAATAACAAGGGTAAGGATATGACATTTGACCCTGAGGAACAAAATATGCAGGAGATTATGGTTGAGAATGATGACTAGAATTGACAAGATGTTGCCCTTTGTGTTGTTGACTATTGCCAGGGAAAGTCACAAAAGGTGCAGAGGAATTAGATCCTGATGATCTGCATTCTCTAGCAAAGTGTCCAAGCCTGTGGCATTTGTGACACTTCAACTTACTCTTGTCAAAACCAACTTTGGTTTTGCCAGAGAGTCTGGGAACTTTCTTCCAGTTCTTTTGTAGAACTTCTGAGATCTGATATTTATCAAGGCCATTTGGCTCAAAATATCCATCTCTTCTAAGTCATCATCAGCAATCCCCTTGAGAACATCCATGATGAAGCATAGATTGTCATTATTACACCCAGTTTACTGACTATCAATACTCACAAACGCAGAATCAGAAGTGTTTGAGGAGAAATCAATATGCTCATCATACTGGCATTCAGATGAAGCATATTTTGACTCATGACCAACCAAGGCAGTGTTGCCTGGTACAAAGTCTTCGGTGAGCTTTCCAGATGAAGACAGTTTTTGTTTCTGTTCTATCTCTCTCTCAAATGTGAGCAATTTCCCATGGAGTTGGGTGAGAGATAGTTTGTCCAAATTTGCACTGGAGCGTAGGACAATAGTATATGTGTCCCATCTCTCAGGCAGTGATCTGAGAAATCTGTTATTCATCTGGATATTGGTGTACTCATGTTTGACCATTTTTAATTCAGAGATCAAACAAGAGAATCGCTCAAACTGTTGAGTCAGTGTCTCACCCTTTCTATGAGAGAATGTCTCATATTGTTGGGCAAGGATTTCTCTATTATTTGCCAAGACCTCATCTGTTCCTCCAAATTGTTCTTTCAAGGCATTCCAGAGGTCATGGGCAGTTTCATGATGCATTAGCCCAGAATAGATTTCATTGGGCAGTGCCATGGCCAGAATTCCATGGGCTTTTGCATCAATCTCAAACAACTTCTTATCCTCATCTGAGTATTGCTCCTCCTCTTCGGAACCATTTGATTGGTTTCCGGATTATTCACCATAGGCTTGTGTGGACCATGTACCACTGATGTTCAACAACCTGCGCTGTTAACAGACAGTGATGGAGCATTCGTCGTTGCCATATGTTATACTCATTCCTAACCAGCATTGGAGGCTTGGTTGAGGAACCAGTATTATGAGGATCATTGGAAGGAGTAGTCATTTTCAGTCCAAATACAATTTAATTCAAGCTTTTAAACGTTTTTACATAGACCACAACAGACTCAATGAAAACCAAGAGAAAATCTCAGGATGAATGACCAGAAACACAGAAAATTCAATCTCTATAACCGTTTCTTGCAAAACACAAAAATGCTAATTCAATCAAACTTGGATCTTGAATAGCAGTTTCAATGATCAATTATTAGATTGATCAATGATTAACCTACTCTGATACCATTTGTCAGGATCAGTGATCACAAGTTTGATGTATTATAGCGTAACGCAGTGGAATAAGAACAAGAATTAGACAAATTGTAGCAAGAATTTGATACTCGTATGCATTAAGAACAAATACGGTTATAATGAGAGAATATATTTCTGTAATAAGGAATGTTTCTATAATATCGAATATTTCTGATCAAATCATTCTCTTATTACAATAGGTTGACACTCCTTATATAGAGTGCAATCGCTGCTGTTATCACGGGAAAGTGACAACTGGCAGATCTAGTACAAAAATAACTAACTCTTAACAAACTACTGAAATGTTCATAACTACTGAGAACATATTAGAGTGTTAAGTACAAAATATAAAACTACTGATGAGCACAACAACTGTAGAAGTATTCTTCAGCTGTTGTGTCAAACTACTGAATAGATAAAACATAAAACTACTAAAAGGTAAACCGTCACAACTACTGAAGAAGACCTCTTCAGCTGTTGTGACAACGTCTGATACTTTGGTCTTCAGCACTTGTGTCTTCAGACTTTGTCTTCAGCACTTGTGTCTTTAGACTTTGTCTTCAGCACTTGACTTCAGATTTTGTCTTCAGCACTTGTCTTCAGACTTTGTCTTCAGCACTTGTCTTCAGACTTTGTCTTCAGCACTTGTCTTCAGACTTTGTCTTCAGCACTTGTCTTCAGACTTTGTCTTCAGCACTTGTCTTCAGACTTTGTCTTCAGCACTTGTCTTCAGACTTTGTCTTCAGCACTTGTCTTCAAACTTTGTCGTCAGCACTTGTGTTCAGACTTTGTAATCAGCTGTTGTCTTCAGCTGTTGTGGTCTTTAGTAGTTGTTGTGACGTCTGTGGGACTTAAAGGTTTTTCTGATTCGGCTCATTTGTTCTTTTGGTCCAACATACTGAGAATGCACAGTTGCAAGTGAGGATGGTGAGTCCTCAATGTCCATTCTCTCAGAGGAACTCCCAGGTTCTGTGGCTGTAATGACGTTCTCCCCCTTTTTGGTAGCATCACCCACTTGCATAGGTGAGCTGGAGGATAGGTCAATCACATCCACAGGTTCTTGTGTTCCTGGTTGAGCTCTCCTTAAGGGTCTCCCAGCTAGTTTTTCCTTAAGATATGAAATCTCAAGTTGCCGATAACTGACCTTTGAGACTTGGTAAGTGCATGTTTTAGACAGGTTTTGCACTTTTAGTCTCAGATCCCCCTCATCTTCATTAGAAGAATCACTGGGGGTGGAGAAGATTGGACAAGAGTCCTTTCTCTCATGACCAGTTCTATGTTCTTGGCTACTGGATTTCCTCTGCTCACTGGCAGTCTTAGTTGAGATGTCAGTGGGCTGAGTTGCCATGGTTGAGGTCTTAATGATGTAATCACTTTCAGAAGTGAGAGCCTCTTCCATATGGACATCCTGAATAGGTTCAGGAGTGTCAACCTCAGTTGTAGGTGACTGATGTGGGATAGATGTAGGAGACTCAGAAGTACACATCTCTCTTTGAGTAGAGGGAAAAAAGAGAGATTCATTGTACTCACTGAAACCATATCTTCATCAGTATAGAACTCAAGGTTGGGAATGGGTTGATTTAGATCTATAGGATGGGGATGGTAACTGTCCCCTGAAGGTTGATCACTTGAGTGTTGAGACTCAGAGTGATGGCTTAACGCAGTAGGGCTAATGAGCTCATCAGGCTGAGCATGAGGAACCTTAGCACTGATTCTTAAAGAGATGGGAGTGGTTTGCTCCTTCGGAGAAGTGGGAGCTCCAGTGTCCACTTCTTCCTGTATGGGTAAGTATATGGGGGCCTCCACAGACTGAATAGTCTGAGCAGGGGTTTGTTTGGATTTTCTTTGGTAGGTGATGTAGATTTGAGGCTGTGTGAGTGGCAAGGAAGCAACAGGTGTGGGTTTAACACTAGCTTGTGTTGCTAGAGTGTCACCTTGAGCAATGAGCTTTAACATTTTTGGGACTAGGGCTGTTTCTACCACAGAGAATCCAACAGTGGACTTTCTTAGTATTCTAAAGATGCCGGGCTTCATCTGTCCCAATTTAAGAATGTTACCTCTTTCCCTTAACTGTGAGCCCAGTTCACAGTTAAGAATGTACTGGACATATCTAGGAAACATGTAATATTCTAAGGAGTCAAAATTTGCAAGTATATTTGTATAAATAAACTAAGAGTACCTGAATTTGACCCCTTGAACCATTCCATGGACTATGAAGGAGAGATCTTCAGGAATCTGGTCCCATCCACCATGCTTGTTTGATAAGCTGTGGATGACCACATGGAGCAGGAATCTCCATTGGGATGAGACCTTCCATTTCCTGAAGGTCTTTACTGAGAAATCTCCCTCATACCCCATCTGCTCAAAGGAATGATTAACAACTTCCTTTGAGAAAAACACCTCACCTTCTTCATCATCCAGTTGAAGATGTCGGTTGATGATGGCCGGAGTGATGAAGATTGTTCTCCCCTGCACTATGGCGGACAGTGCCTTCTCCCCATCCATAATGACCTCTTGGAAGGTCTTCCAAAATTCAAGCAACTGATCCTCATAGAGTGGAGGTTCAATGGTTTGGGAGGTGAAGTAGTTGGACAGAGATAAGAAATGGCAAACCTCTGAGAAATGAGGATTTTTCTCAGAGCGTAACAGAGCAACTTGATTGTGTTGTCTGTGTAGCTGCATGGTAAAGTTGGGATCATTTCTGTGAGCAAGGTTGGCCATTTTGAAGTAGCTTAGGGATGAAGAAAGAAGAAAGAACGAAATTTCAGAGAGAAATTTGGGGTTTTAGGTTTGGAGGAATAACAGATGATAAAAAGAGGGGGAAAACGTTGAGTTTATATGAGAGAGGATTTAAGATAAAGTTTAATGAAAGAGGAAAAACTTTGAAATCCGGATGTCGGTCCCACCTCTGAAAAAGTATTTTAGTTTTTGCTCAAAAAGTAGTTTTCTTGGAAAACAAAAAGCTTCCGAAGGTTAATTATCTTCGGAAGTTTTTAATTAAAAAGCTTCCGAAGCTAAAATGACTTCGGAAGAATTTCCTGAGAGGTTTGAAATTTTTGCTTCAGCAGATAAATTAAAACTTGAGTGCTTTGTGTATAAACAAACAAAGCTTCCGAGAGTTAATTTTGCTTCGGAAGTAAATGGTCCTTTAAAAATAAGTAAGTTTCTGAGACAAGTATTTAAGCTTCGGAAGATAATTTTGAAAACTCTTCCGAAGGTAAATTTCTTAGACAATTATTTATTTTGAAGGCATGATTTACTTACAAAGTTAAACACATAACTTCCAAAGTATTTGAAATTTTTCAAAAATCTAAGGAAAAACTTCAAAAAGAAATTTCCATCCAAAGAAAACATGAGCTTATGAAAGTGATGAACTAGACAACTTAGGACACACATATTTTAAGAAATAATAAGAATTAGTTTTAACAAGGATCTATTCAAGGTTGATCATCCTAATAGCTGATATTAGATATTTAAATCTATGTTCATCAAAAGCCTTTGTAAACAGATCAGCATATTGTTCATCTGTGTGAACCTTGATTAGTTTAATTAATCCCTTTTCATAGTTATCTCTTATTAAATGATACCTGATATTGATGTGCTTTGTCCTTGAGTGCTGCATAGGGTTTTCTGTGATTGAGATAGCACTGTTGTTGTCTGTGTGAATGGGAGTCTCCATGAAGTTTAACTCATAGTCTAGCATCTAATTTTGAATCCAAAGTACTTGAGCACAGCAGCTTGTAGCAGCAATGTATTCAGCTTCAACAGTTGATGCAGAGACACAGGATTGTTTCTTGCATTGCCATGAGACAACCCTTCCACCAAGAAATTGACATCCCCCAGATGTAGACTTTGCAGTCATGTTGCAACCACCATAATCACTATCTGTACAGACATACAGATTGAAGTCAAAATTCTTGGGATACCATAGTCCAAGTGTTGATGCACCTTTGCGGTATCTTAGAATCCTCTTGACAGTGATAAGGTGAGACATCTTAGGGTTGGCTTGATATCTTGCACAAATACATGTAGCAAACATGATATCAGGCCTGCTAGCAGTAAGATACATAAGAGACCCAATCATAGCCCTATATAAATACTCATCTACACACTCCCCTTCAAGATCAGGACCAAGAGAGTGGTTTCTGGCTATGGGTGTCTTAGCAATCTTACAGTCAGTCATATTAAACCTCTTGAGTATGTCCTGAACATACTTTGACTGACTTATGAAGATGCCATCTTCAACGTGCTTCACTTAAATTCCTAGAAAGAAATTGAGTTCCCCCATGGCACTCATTTCAAATCTATCTTTCATCAACTTCTCAAAGTCTTTGTTGAGCTTTGGATTAGTTGACCAAAAGATGATGTCATCCACATATACTTGAACTAGCAATATGTCTTTTCCTTGTCCTTTGATGAACAGAATTCCATCTATAGTACCCCTCCTGTATCCATGTTTACAGAGATACTCAAACAGTGTCTCATACCACTTCTTGGGTGCCTAATGCAGCCCATAAAGAGCTTTGTCAAGCTTGCAGACATAATCAGGATGATCAGGATCTACAAAACCAGGTGGCTATTTGACATAAACCTCTTCATCTATCACTCCATACAAAAAGGCACACTTCACATCAAGTTGAAATACATTGAAGTTCTTGGATGCAGCAAATGGCAGGAATATCCTAAAAGCTTCTAATCTTGCCACTAGAGCAAAGACATCAGTGTATTCAATCCCTTCTTCTTGTGTGTATCCTTGAACAACCAGTCTAGCTTTGTTCTTGATGATGATGCCTCTATCATCTTTCTTGTTCCTAAATACCCATTTGGTTCCAATGGTAGTCTTCCCAGAAGGAAGAGGACAAAGGTTCCAAACTTTCTGCCTTTTGAATTGAAGCAGCTCTTGTTGCATAGCTTCAACCCAACTTCCATCCTTTAGAGCTTCATCAACTTTCTTTGGCTCTATCTGGGATAGAAAACAAGAGTGAAGACAAACATTTGCTTCATGGGTTTGTCCTCTTGTCTTTACCCCTTAGACAACATCTCCAATGATGTGTGTGGTAGGGTGAGACTCGTGGATGCTTAGCAGAGGGATCATAGCAAGTTGTTGAGAAAAAATTTAGATCTTGCATAGATGTTTCTCCCACCACATCAGCACACTTTTCAAGTGAAACTTGATCTGAGCAGTGTGTGACATCATTGATGTTCTCATCTATGGTATGGTTAGTGGCATCAAGAAATTCTTGGTCATCGTCACCATCACCATTGTTGTCTTCCACAGTTGAGGTGTTCTTATATGGTTGTAGAGCCTCTGAGCTGGAATTTGAAGGCATACCAGATGTATCAGCTGAATTTGTCATTGTTGGGCTGACAGAAACCTCATTTGCAGAAGTGGTTCCAACTGGAGATGAAGATATATGTCTTGAAGATCTTCCTAGCTCAAATCTTGGATCAGGATCTACTGTATTTAAAATTTTTGCAAATCCTGAAACATTCTCACAAGATTTGTTAAAACAGTTGGTAACCAAATCAAGATCAAACAACCAATCCGGACCAGAACTAGCAACACAAGGTGTGTGTTCATTGACAGTCACATTGGCTGACTCCTCAACAATTCTAGTTCTAAGATTGTACACTCTATAAGCCTTAGCTTGGGAAGAGTATCCAATAATGTGTCCATCATCTGATTTCTCAGTAAACTTGGCAATTTGATCTTTGGTATTCAAGATGGTGCAAGGACATCCAAATGACCTGAGAAAACCAATGAAAGGTCTTCTCTTGTGCCAAAGTTCATAAGGAGTTTTGACATGAGTCTTAACTACTAAAACTCTATTCTGCACATAGCAGGCAGTGTTGACTGCCTTTGCCCAGAAGGTGATGGGCAGTTTGGAGTTAGACAGCATGGTTCTTGCAGCTTCAATCAGTGTCCTGTTTCTCCTCTCAGCAACACCATTTTGCTAAAGAGTCCTGGGAGCACTAAATTGTCTTGTAATACCCTTTTCATTATAGAATGTATCAAGGATATGGTTCTTAAATTCGGTTCCTTGATTACATCTTATGATCTTGACCTTGTGATCAGATAAATTCTCAATCTTTAAGATGAAATTCTTCAGAATCTCAGGAGTCTCATCCTTAGTTCTAAGTAAGAAAACCCAAGTGAATCTTGTAAAGTCATCTGTGATCACTAGACAGCATAAGGTACTTCCTAAACTCATTACACTAGTGGGGCCAAAGAGATCCATATGTAACAAGTGTAGGGGTGTAGTGATGGAGTTCTTTTCCTTAGGCTTGTGAGATACCTTATGTTGCTTCCCTTTCAGGCATGCAACACAGTGGTCATCACTTGTAAACTCTTTCTTTGGCATTCCAGTTACCAAATCATGCTTAATCAGATTATTCATGTTCTTAAAGTTTTCATGGCACATTCTTTTATGCCATAGGAAAGACTCATCACTGTTGGCTTTAGACAGAAAGCATGAAACTTCTCCAGAGGGAGAGGTTTGTTTCAGATCCATCTTGTACATGTTTCCTTTCCTGGGGGCTCTAAGCAGGATATGCTCATGAGGAATGACCAAACTAGGCTTAAGAACAATGCACTCATGCTCAGTAAAGAGCATGTTATGACTCTGATCACAAAATTGAGATACACTTAGAAGATTGTATTCAAGCTCCTTTACAAAGTTTACCTTTTCTATGCTGAGCTTACCATTTGTGACCTTGCCCCTTCCAGAAATATAACCGCCTTCATCTCCTCCAAAAGCAACTGGTCCTCCATTAATCCTTTCAAATTTCTAGAGTAGTGACCTATTGCCTGTCATGTGCCTGGAGCAGCCACTGTCTATGATCCAGACATTTCTGTCTGTCTTCAGCTGTCCCTACACAAAGAGAATAATTAGTTACATCTGGAAACCCAAGCCTTGCTTGTCTTGGGCTCATTTGCAGAAGGTAATTCAACAGTAATAGATCCTATGGTTGTACTAAGAGGATCTTGAGCTGTTGTTGATGGAGAATTCTCAATCACTTGGTCTTTTTTAGACATCCACACCACCTTTGGATTCTTGGACTTGACCTTCAAAACTTTAGAAGCTTTTGAAACTTCAGAAGTTTTGATGACTGAACCTTCGGAAGATTCTGTAGACACTGCAGCAGACTTCAGTCCTTCGGAAGAACTCCTTTCATCCGAGACCAAATATTCTTCCGAAGAGAATTTCCCACTTCCCTTCTTGTTAGATTTGGAACTTCCGAAGGAAACTAGTTTTCCTTCCGAAGCTTGAATCTTCTTAGAACTCTTTGAAGCCTTTGTTTTGGCCATATGGACAATACCTTTAGGATTGAAGGGACGATCCTTGGCAATATGAGTGGTGCTGTCACACATAACACAGTTCATCTTCTTCTTCATAAGAGCATTTTCTTGAGAGTAAGACTGTCTTTGGTCACTTCCCTTCTCCACCTTCATCTTTGTAGATGTTGAGACTATCCTCTTGGGCTGAGGACTGTGCTTGGAGTTTGATGCTCCAGGCTGTGCAGCAGTGGTACACAACAGATCAGTCTTCTTCTTGCTACTGAGATGAGTTGAATCAATAACAGAACTCTTAGCAGAAGAGTTTTGGTTGATGTCTTCAGTCCCTACTACTTTAAACCCTACAGAGATAAAAACTTGTTTCTGCTTAGAGTCAAAAGTAGTCTTGATCTCTTGAGCCTTCCTTGCCTTTCTTTTGCTCTTTCTGATCAAGTTCTTTCTCATGGACTTGGTCATCACAGTCTTCACTTTCTCCTCAGAAGGATAGTGGCCCTTCTTGGAATCCTCCTCCTCACTGCAGAGTTGAAGCGGAATGTACAGTTACCAAAAGAATGGACCTTTTC
The DNA here is from genome assembly GCA_025506515.1 of Flaveria trinervia. Taxonomy (NCBI): domain Eukaryota; kingdom Viridiplantae; phylum Streptophyta; class Magnoliopsida; order Asterales; family Asteraceae; genus Flaveria; species Flaveria trinervia. The sequence continues at coordinate 23,403,360 of CM046456.1, read as the reverse complement.
ACCAAACTATGTTAGTTGGTGACTTGCAGAGTTGAAGCGGAATGATGTCTAGCTTTATGAAACACTACATCAGATAAAGCATGTTACTAAAAGTTTTCGGAAGAAATCTGTCTTCATGAACTTGAAGCTTCGAAAGACTTTGTCTCTGAGGCTTCGGAAGACTTCATCTTTGGCTTCAGAAGATATTGGTCTTGGCTTCGGAAGATTTCACACTTAGAGTATTTCTGTTGCACATGTGAAACTTCCGAAGCATTCTACTTCAATGCACTTGTGCAGCATGCAGGAAAGACTAAAGATGTTTAGGTTGCATCAACCTCTTCATTAGACTTTACATTACTGTTTAACTCTCGTTTATGTTTGTTTCCTAGAAAACTGAAATCACGTTGGTCTGGACCATATACGATAAAAAACGTGTTTCTGAATGGTGCCATTCAAATTTATAACCACGAAGGTTTAAGTTTCAAGGTGAATGGTCATCGTTTAAAACAGTATAATGATGGACCAACCAAGATTCCATTGGAGGAATTACACCTCCGCCCTGACGAAAAGTAAGTGTGGGGAAAGGTCGTGTCGAAGACCCGAAACTTGAACGCAGCACCAGTACATAAATTTTCCTTGATTTTTTACAATTTTAGGACCTCACAAGCACAAGCATGGGGTCGTGCTTCATTAGCACGCCCCCGTGTCTCTGAAAATTTTTTCCACGATCTCCGCTGACGACTCTAGAACGTTGCAGGTCGAATTTAAGACGAACTCTAACAAGCATGTGGCCATGCCTGGCAAAGCATGCCCCATGTTCACCTTTCACGACCTATATATAAATACCACATTTGTTCCATTATTTCATCACACCCATTCCTGCTTAAAAACGTCTGAAAAATGAAAGAATCAAGTCATGGAAGTTGAAACTAGAATCCTGTGAAGAAACCGCGTTCTGAAACGCGAGAGCCAACGACTCAAGAATACTTCTTCAAGCTACATGAACTTATCAAGCAAATGAATGAAATGAACCTCGTTGCATTCAAGAGATGGGTGAGGAACTCATTTCAATTAACTAACAGCTTGCGGAAATAAGCAACCGTACTTCTCACTATCCCATCCCGAACCTTCAACATGAAATGTGTGGAGGCTTCTTTTAGAAGTGTTTCGTGATGTGTTAAGTGCACTGTTGTGCGTTAAAGAGTATGGTTTTGCTGTTTTAGATTCTCAGCTTTTAACGTATCATGTAACCGTAGGACCCTAGGAAATGTAATTTTCAATTTGGCTTGTGATACTTAACCCTAGGACTATTTTTGTATCTTTTCTGATGATTTGGAAGTGATAAAACTTAACCGGGAAAATTGCGTAACGCGCGAAACTATAAAACAGAACGACAAAAGACTGAAACTGAACAACATAACATGAGCATACCCCCGTGCCTAAGGAGGCACACCCCCGTGCTCGACAATGAATGACACAACCTAACTTTTTTCAGCCTTTTGTCTTGTTCCCCATCAATTTTGCATGTTAAAAACTGAGCTCATTGCCTGCAATGTTCATATCCACTTCTATTTTCACCTTATTTTCCATTTTTTCTTTCATCTTTTCAAGAGTTCTTTCAAGAGTATTTGATCAAGCGGTTAGTATGCTAATTCCTATGATTATGATAGTCATTTACATGTAGGTAGGTGATTAGGTCTCTAAACAACAGAAATCCTAGCAATTATGTGTAAAGTTTGTACTTAAACGTATTATGGAATGACGAATGATTGAAACCTACTTGTTCATGTTTCTTCTTGTAGTAGATTAGTGTTAGTTTTAGTTATTAGTATGTTTAGTTAGTTAATTAGTTTGTTTTGTTTATTGTTAACAAATCTATCTTCATAATTCATGGTGAAATCTTTTTTAATCATGTTCAAGTTACAAAAATTCACAAGTGTTCTTAAACACTATATATATTTTCGAGTATCTTGAATTATAAACAAGCAATTAAAATGTTAAATGTATAATCTTTGATTTTTAAAGCAAGAGAATGTTAAACCCTTGCTTAATTAAAGGTTTACAAACAAAACCACGTGTGCTCGAGTCAAGATTGCATGCCTAAACATGTTAACCACACCCCCACGTTTCATAAAACGCACCCCGATGTTCAACAATTCTTCCTTGGATTACAAATTTTCAACTATTTTTGAACATGAGTTGAATCATTATGATATTATGTCTTGAAAAACACATGGCTTTCACTAATATAATGAAACTGTTCAAGAAATTTGTTTTGTATAGATTAACTTATTTTTAAAATTTCAGGATCATGGATCATCCCTACTTACAATTTGAAGGGAGCCGCGAGAGATGGTGTCATGATAGACTTCAAAGACTACTACAAAGGGTCGAAATATCCCACTTACAAGCAGATGAAGAAACACTGGCGCCTGTCGGACAACTAGAAAGATATATAATTTATTGAGTACTCAGTGGAAGCATTTATTCTCACAAACCTTTTGTTTATAAACTAACTCTTGAATTTTTAGCATCTTTCATATTTAGCATGAAAGACTCTGACCCTTGGGATGATAGTGCAGTTTCATTCAGACTTGCGGGATGTTGGCATAAAACATCCATTGCCTTGTTCGGTGTCTATCTCGTTATCTACACGAAACAAGAAATGGAGGAGGAAGCAATATCTGGAATGCCGGCGTACCATACCTTCCCAGACGAGGAAAGTAAAGACACGGAAAGTGGTGCAATGCGGAAAGCATTTTAGGAACGAATTGGAAGCGGAAGGTTCAACTCGAGTAAAACAAAAAGCAGCCAGATACCAGACCCGTTGTTGCGATATATTCATCGGTTACTTAGTCATTCCATAATAGCTTGTGTCAAAGCGAGGGAGTAGTTAATTTGAGGAACTTGTTCATTTTATATTGTATGGTTAATCAGCTGCCATGTAATATTGGGTATTTGTTTTGTAATCTTTTTACGAGGAATGCGGATTGTAGGTGCTCCAACACCCATGTTTGTAGGAAGCTGGATTCTGAACCAATACAAGAGATATGGTTGTAACACTGAGGGAACTGAATGAGTGATGCCGGGACTGTTAGACATGAGCATTTGCACAAGTATGTACATGGTGACGAGCCTACCAAATGGGCAGCAAAGGTTTATGGATAAGAAGGGACAAATCTGGGATCCGGTGGATCCCGAAGAAATTATCATGGACCTCGACATGCTGATACAACCAAAAGGAGCCGGAGCCGGATCTTCAAGTTCACGTACAAGGGCATTCCCAACCATGTTAGACCTTTATGAGTCAATCCAAACGACCAGCGACCATACAAGGCGATCATTGAATATGCCCAACGAGTCTTCAATTGAGTCGAAAATCTGCATTCTCGAGTCGATGACACGAGCAATGATGTCATGTACATCAGGAACCGAATGTACCATGATTGGGGGAATATCCTGCAACAAAGCCCTTGAAAACCGTATCACTTTTGTGTCTTGGGCACAGTTTTTCGTGACAATCTATATTTTAATTCATGTCATTTTATTTTTATTTTATGTGTTTAGGATTTTAATGCTTTTAATAAATTGATGACATTTCAGGTGATCCTGAGGATTCTCTCACCTCGAGGGCAACCAAACACAAGTGACAAATTTATTATTTTTAGGGGAGTTATTTCATTACCCTTTCTCAGTGTTACTATGTTAATCACATTGAGGATAATGTGAATTTTAAGTGTGAGGATGGGAGTAATGCATTTGAATTTGCTAAAAAGGTCCAAATTTAAAAGTTTTAAGAAAAGACCGCTTAACAATTAATTTTTCTAACAAGAAACCAAAAATTTAATACAATTTTTTATAAACCAAATTATAAATATATGTTTTCGGGAAATAAATAAGTAAATTAATAATGTCCAAATAAAATTAAACATGTTTTTGTGATATCCTTAAAAGCAATAATCTAGGAAAAATATTTAATCATGTAAAATAAAACACTTTTACCCAATTCCATCCATATGGGAGTTTATTTTTAAGCCTTAAATAGCTTTTGCAAATTGCAGTTCTACTTTCATTATGGATTTAATTAAGGGTGCCATATGATACGAGCGATTAAGACTTGCTTTGGGTATACATTTCATTTTTTTGCATAAAAAAGAGTTAGGCACTAGGAAACCTTAACCATTCAAGCCCCAACCATTTTTTTAATTTTCCTTACTCGAACATCAACCCTAGTTAGCCCCGTTGAGTTTAAATGTTCTTATCTTTCAACCACCCGAACCACCAAGTCACTTAACCAAAAAGCCTTCAACAAATCTTGTTTTCGTTAAAGACACGTTTTTGGCATATATATATATGTATTATATATATATATATGTATTATATATATATGTATTATATATATATGTATTATATATATTATTATATATATATAATATATATATATATAATATATATATATATTTGGTCTTTTACCGGCAGACCATAAAGAATTGAAATGTATTCTTTTGATTTTAATTTGCTTTGTTGCCTTCACCACGCAAAACCAGGACTTCCCCCAGAAATTCGCGAACAAATTTTCAATCTCACGTTCGACGCACGAAAGAAATGGCAAAAAAGGAACAAGTTCCGCCATTTTGTGGGATTTCAAAACGTGCTAAAAAGAGACGAGCAAAAAGATACGAAAGATGCCTGAACTGTGAAAATTGGTCCCATAATGGAAAATACAAAAAGAATCAAACTAAATCTCAATACGAATATATAGAACTAATTCGATTGGGTGCTATTAGGATTCAATCCGAACGATCCTTGAGAAAGGAAAGTTTTGTGTATCTTCGGGTAAAACATGAAGTACGGTTCTTGAAAGCAAAATATGGTCTTGACAATCTGACATTAAACGAGTCCTCAAGTTAGCATATCCCTTCTAGTTTGAAGTATTGTATAGGGAGCCTTTTATTGCTTTCCTTGTAGTTTATGTTAGAAAAATAAGCCAAGACCGTCGTCTTTAGAAATTAGCCACTTTTTTCCAAATATTCCATACTCGAGCCCGAGCCAAGTTACAACCCATCAAAGACATAACGATTTATGCAAGTAAATATCTAAGTAGGTGGAGATTTTATCCCTTAATAATCATATGATTTCACACGTATTCATACTAGGCAATTGAGTGTATTAGTCATACTTAATCTTGATTCTGACTCCATATATTTAGCCGAGTGTGAGTGCATCTTGTGAGAAGTGTGGATTTTTACATGATAATAATTTTTACTAACCAATCTATTGCTTGTTAGGATATCATTTTGCATATGCTTAGAATATTATATTTGGATGAAATGATGTTTACTTGTGTATTTCCCGAAAGACATGTTTATTATTTGATTTATTTGGTTTTTGGTGGAATTGTCATTTTAAGTGATGTTTGCTTGAGGAAAAGCAAAGTTCAAGTTTGGGGATGTTTGATGTGCTCCAAATTATACATAAAAATCCTATCAAAAGCACATCAATTATTCCTTAATATCTCCCTTAAAATGATGAAAATGTACTTAAAAATGGTAAATTGTGTTTTCAGGTGTTTAAAAGGGCAAGATGGACAAAAAAAAGCATATTTAACAAGAAATTGAAGTAATCCGAGCTTTGGAGTACAAGCATGGGGCTGTGCCTCATTAAGCACGCCCCTATGCCTTGCCAGAAACACACCCCTATGCTAAATTAACACACCCCTGTGTTTGGACATCTGACAGGACAAAAAGTACTGTCCCCTAAAAGTTAGCACGGGGCCGTGCCCATCAAACATGGGGTCGTGCCCCTCCACAAACACAGGGTCGTGCCCCATTTAGCACGAGGCCATGCCCGACACAACCTACACATACGAGCCAACCAACTTTCGTAAGCATTGTACTAGCACGGGCCGACCAACTCTGCCTTCATTACTGCTTCAAACTCTTTACATAATTCTTCATTCTTGGAATCGAAGATTATGTCATCGACATAGATTTGTACCAGTAGTAAATCCCCATCTTTTTCCTTGATAAACAATGTACAGTCAATGACTCCCCTGTGAAAACCGTATTTCACAAGATGAGTCGAGAGTTTCTCATACACGACCCTCGGAGCTTGATGAAGCCCGTAGAGCGCCTTGTCGAGTTTGTAAACTCTATCCCGATGATATGGATCCTCAAATCCCTCGGGTTGACTAACATATACTGTCTCTCGAATCTCACCATGAAGGAACGCACTTTTCACATCTAATTGATAAAATTTGATCTTCATATAAGATGCATAGGCAAGGAAGATGCGGATTGCTTCCATCCTTGCCACGGGTGCAATCACTTCATTGTAGTCAATACCCTAAACTTGTCAAAATCCCTGAACCACAAGCTGAGCCTTGTTTCTAATGATCACCCCTTGATCATCTTTTTTGCACTTCAAGACCCATTTGGTTCCAATGACCTTAGCAGCTTTAGGTTTATCCACTAGAGTCCATACAACCAACTTCTTGAACTGAAGAAGTTCTTCTTGCATGGCACTCACCCATGCCTCATCATTCAGGGCTTCACTAACATACTTTGGCTCAAACTGAGACACAAAGCAACAATAGGCACCGTGGTGAAGGTATCCCTTTTCCATCACAGAGGCATAATCAGCTGAGTGCAACTGATTTCTAGTCTGAACTCCTGATCTCACATCACCTATGATATTATCCAAAGGATGATAGATGTTTAGACGTGAGCCGGGAGTTGTTGGAACAACCACCTCAAAATCAAGATTGTGAATATTTGGTTCTAGATCTGAGGCTATAGGAGTTTGAGGTTCTAGATGAGATGCATCACTATTAGATGCTTGTGGACTTGTGGCCTCCATCCACTGGTTCTTGAACTCGGTTCCATTGTCTGAGCGCATTTTTCGTACTTTCAGTTTGTATAGGGATTCCAGTGTAGTTACTAATTCCTTGAAGGATTCAAATGTTTCTGATTTGGACTTTAGAAACATTACCCAAGAGAATCTTAAGTAGTCATTAGTAACTACGTAGCAGTACAAGTCGCCTACGATGCTTCTTGTACTGACTGGACCAAACAGATCCATGTGAAGAAGCTCAAGAGGTAGTTCTATGGAATGAACTTTCTTTTCCTTATGAGACTTCTTTGTCTGTTTGCCCTTCTTGCACGCAACACAGAAATCCAGGAGTTGGAAGTTTTTGACGTTCACTCCCCTAACAAGATCATTCTGGATCAAGTGATTCATCTTCCTTGGATTTATGTGTCCCATTCTCCTATGCCAGGAGATGGAATCCTTCTCAGTAGCTTTGGACAAGAAGCACTGAACTTCACGATCCGTTATGGAGTCCCTTGAATGATCCAAAACTTAAAGATCATTATATCTTGAAGTTGACATTTAGAACTTGGTCCTCTGGGATCACGTAGTCCTTCTTCAGAACGTAGCACTTCTTGTTGTCAAAGACTACTTTGAGGCCTTTATCACATATTTGAGAAACAGAAAGTAAGTTATTTTGTAATTGTTGGACATAGTTTACCTTGTCAAACTTAACTTTCTGATTTCCTACTTCTCCTTGGGTTATGATATACCCGCCTTCGTTTCCAGCAAATGAAACATGCCCTCCTTTGATTTGTCTATCGTTTGATAAGAGAGCTCTGTTCCCCGTCATGTGCCTAGATGCTCCGCTATCTACAATCCACGTGTTAGTCTCAGCACTATATCGAACACCCTATACATTCAATGAAAACATTAGTTCATGTTAGGAACCCAAGCCTTCACTGGCTTGGGTTTCCCCGAGGCATCACACAACATAAACTCAACCCATTGACCATTTAAGGTTGAGGGAAGCTCAAATGTCTATTTTTCCTCATTTTTAGACACCAAGGCAGATTTTTCTTTCCATAGGCTAGCTTTGTGTAAGGCCTGTTTGTGATAAACAGACGACTGGCTGATGGGTTGAACTTTGTATTCACTGTCCCTTCTAGGAGGCATCACTGAGTTCCTCTTAAAAGGTCTAGTTTTAGATGCAGAAAGTTCAACTTTCCTCCTCGGTGTTCGATAATAAGGACAATTTGACGCAATGTGACCGTTCTCTTCACAATTGTAGCAAGATCTGCTTTCAACTTTATGGTTAATTTGTTTTTGTGGAGATGTAGGTGTCACACAGATGACCTTATTTTGTTTAGATTGAGACACTTCTTTGTTAGATGTATGATCGTATTTTACAAACTTAATTGCCTTACCTGGTTTTACATCTTTCATTTCTTGTTTACCTTGACTTTGACATGATACACGTGATTCATTAGGTTTAATAGTCTTTTTGGGTTCTGATTTGACTTTCTTTGAACCTGACTTTAAATTGACCTTTTCAAACTCTATTTCCAGGTTAACACTAGGCACCTTCCTTTTGCCTTTGAAGTGGACTCCTTTTGTTTAGTGCCAGATTCAATTGATTTACTAGTGGTATATGGGTCACTAACAAGAGGAGGGGTCACCACATGATCCTTGATGGTGTTATTATTAATTAGTTTACTTTTCATGTTCATCAAGGTCTCAGGTGGTGGCGGAACCACTTGGTATCCCAATCCCTCCCTATTATTCCTCTCTCTCACTAAGTGTTGGACAATATGTGATGAGCTTGTCGAACTGTGCAGTTTTTATTTTAAGGAGTTTACTTCTACTTCTAAAACTGCTTTCTGCTTTAGTATCCTCTAGGGAGTTAAGATAGTACCTAATGTCATTAGCTTGGTTAAAGGCAACTACTTATGTTTCCCTAAGCTGTTTGTTCAAAAGGTCTATCTGTTCCTTGTAACTATGCTCATTTTGTTTTAAAACTCTATTAGCTTCAGTGCACAGTTCCAAATCCTTTACTAGGCTATCATTATGATCTAATAGCCTAGAAAATTTTAAATCTATGCTTTATCTAAATTTATTACAATCCAAACAAGCATGATTATTAAACAAATGGTCAGTAGTACTTACCTGAGATGTTGAAGAGGAATCAGCCATGTGTGTAGAATCTGATGTCTCTTGTTCTGGTGATTCTGACATTGATGTAGAATTTTCTTCTTCAGGCAGGTAGTTGACCACATGTGCAGTGTCTTTAGAATTGGACATTGCAAGCTATACTGCTATATCTCCCTCACTGGCGGAATCATCATCTATGTCCTCCACACTAGCTATGTTGGACTCCCGGTGTGACGAACCGAAAGCTCCAGTCCTGTCCTTCATCCTCGTTAGCAGTCAAGGCTTTAGGGTCCTTGCTTGCTGAAGTAGAACTACCAGATGTGGCTTTGTCCTGATGATTAAAGGACGAGAAAGGATTACCATTACCAGTCTTCTTTGGCTTCACACACTCCCGTTTGAAGTGTCCCTTCTCACCACAGTTGAAACAGGTGACCTTTGACTTGTCAAAGCCAAAAGTCGTGTCCTTGGTTGCAACCATGTTCTGTCCGGTCTTTTTGACAAACTTCTTAGCTTGTCGGACATCACTTGCCAAGGCCTATATAATATCCATTCGTTCCAACTCCATCTCATCCACCTGTTCATAATCCTCATTTGCCAAGTGGTAATTTCTTATCTTTCCAGCAATTAGTCCATCATAGGAGTGGACTACAGCAACTAAGAGGTCCATGTATTCTCTGGCCACCTCAACAGTCACGTTATCAAAGTTATCGGTCTTTAATTTTGCTGCATTGGATTCAGGTATAATATACTGGGTACCAGATGACCCTGACGTTTCGGCCCTGAAGTAGATGCTTGTGCTGGACTTGCTGAGCTTGAGACGAAGGCAGCCTGCAATGGAGCTCCAGATGTCTTGGCCTGAGGAGTCACATTGTAAAGCGCCAGATTTTGATCATAGTTGGCCTTTTGGGCTCTATACTTCATCCTAAGCTACTCCTCTCTCAGTTTCAGAATGAAGTCATTTATATCTAACTTGGAGAGCATCCCATTCATTATGAGATTTGAAATGAAGGAAGCCCATTTCTCTGGTAATCCATCTGCAAAGTTGGATACCTTATCCTCTATCGATGTAGTTACTCCATGAGTGTGCATCTCGCTCATCAAGTGGTAGAATGTGTCGATCACGTCATCCAGGCCTTCCTTTCCCATTGAAGAGAAGTTGTCAAACTCCTTCTTCAAAGCTTTGGCCTTAATGGCCTTAAGTGAGGCATTTCCGTCATACCTCTTCTCCAACGCATCCCATAGTTTCTTTGCTTGAGTGTATTCTAAGTACTGATGAAAGATATCCTTCGGAATAGACTGGGTAAGCAAAGCGTATACTTTCTTCTCAGCGTTGTGTTTCACCTTTTGTGCATCAGACATGCCACTTAATGTGAGCTTGACACCGTCAGCTCCTACTGGCATGTTGTACCCCGACTCTATTGCCTCCCACAAATTTGTATCTACTCCATTTAAGTAGATTTCGAAACGTTGCTTCCATTGTGGGTAGTCGTCTAACATGATAAGCTTCGGGGGTTTATTATGAATTCCCACTTCATTCTCCAATAGTAGTAGATTCTAAATACGAGTGTCTCTACTTGCTGTCTATGCTGAAAACTTGTCCTCCATTTCACTTAACTTTACTATTAAACAAATGTTTATGTGTATGAATGAAGCTATGCGATTGGGCTTATTCGGGCGATTGAACTGGGCGAATGGTTCAATCATGCAACTGAACAAATGCGGACGAGTCAGTCGTCCGAAGAAACTAATGCAGTTGAACAGTCTGAATAAGGTTCTCAATCGTACGAATGAGGGTACGAATGAGTCCAATCATGCGTGTGGGGAATGCAAATGAACTCAGTCGTGCGATTGAGCCAATCGTGCGACTGAACCTGCTGAAGTTGAAAATTCGTAGGTTAAACGTGTTTTGGCCGCAAAAACTTGAATTTTCACAAACCCTAATTGCCGTATGCCGGAAAAACTAAAGTTTATGGTCACGAGACGTCTAAGACACCGTGTGACACAAAAAGGTTGCGTTTTTAGTGAAAAAACACAATTTTTGTATAAAAAATGATTGTATCAACACGCAATCAAGAGCCAAAGCTCTGATACCACTTGTTAGGGATCGTGTACATGACGATGTACTAGTTGATTAACGTGTATACCGAACCAAATAGTGCGGAATCCTATTTCATTGGCGATCCAATCAGTGAGAACGCACGTAGAAACAATTATTTAATTGAATCTTACGTTAAGAATCGATTAGCAATCGATCTACTATGATCTATGAACTTGGAGTATGATCTTAGAGGTCTCTAGATGACTAGGGTACGTCTGGGGTCAAAGTGTGTATGATGCTTACGTTTTTCCACGAATTAGGTGGTATTTATAGGTTAAGGTTACTCATTCGTGCGACTGAACCATTTGCATGGTTCATTCGTGCGATTGAGCTATGCGGTTGATCCATTCACAAGACTGAGTGTTCAGTCGTGCGACTGAGTCAGTCGCATGAAGTTGTTCAGGCATATGGACTATTTAGGCGCATGGACACTCAGTCGCATGGCCATTCGGACGCATGACCTCTATCGGGGCGCATGGTCCAGTGGGACGCATGAGAACTTTACTTAACCAAGTTTGAATGTATTTATTATTATAACATTATGCATACCAATTCAAACAATCACAAACCTATATAATCTAGTCAATATGCGTTACACAGCTCATTAATGAAATATTAAACATTATAAATTACAACCAAACATTCTAATTTCATTAAGTACCCAAGCATTACATAAGCATAAGACATTCAAGACATATTACATTAAGATCCAAATCTAGGTACATATGTATCAACAAACACCAACTACAGAAGCTTAATACTTGGTTGCATCATGTTGTTGTTCCCAATTTGTTTGGATATAACTACACCTTCATGACTATGGTTTGAACATTTATGACACCAGCATTGGTGTGATAACTCTACAATACTGAACATCATGAAGAATCCAATTCAACATTCTAAAACAAAACACATCAACATTTGCATACACTTCGTGATTATTTTCATAGAAAACTTATTCATTTAAAACAAGTCACATCTAATGAAAACATTGCTAACTTGTTCACCAAGACTTTTGATCATTCTTGTTTTGAGTTTCTTATCAAATCTTTAGGGATGATTAATTTTAGGTGATTAATCAAAATCCTTCCATAAAAATAATTTTTTACGTTTATTAAAATTGTAATTTTCTTTTTATAATCACAATTTTAGGGGGACAACATTTTGTAAAGGTTGTGAAAAAGATTTTTGCTATAGGGGGAGTTTAAAAAAAGAAACTTTAATTTTGAATTTTCTTTAACAACAGGAAATTATTGTACATCTTTTGGTTTTGATATATTGCATACATAGGCTTAGAATAACATTGACATGAATTTTGTTTGATGTGGTTAGTACGTTATGATCCAAGTCGGGTCATACCCAATAACAAGCTATAAAACACTAATAAATGTTTATTTGTTAATGAGATCATACAAATAAACATTGACACCAATTTAGAAAATCGGTTTTCTAAAACATTGCTTTGTAATAGAACAATACTATATGGATAGTTTGTTCATGAGATATTATTTGTTTCATTATTTGAGTTGGTTAAATAATAACAAATAAAAGTGTGTTACTGTTATAAAATTAAAAGAGGTCTTAATTTTATAAACTTAAGGGTTAAGAGAGTAACTTTTATAAAACTAAAATGGGGGGGGGGGAACCCATTATGGATACATATTTCGGCCGCCAAAAGGGGCCTTGGGACCAACCTTTTATCTTGGTCTTTGCAATAGTTTCACCTCTCTTACACTCTTTGATTTCTCACACTCTTCTCTCATACATCACAAGCAATAGAACCTCTAAAAGGTAGGCTAAATTTCGGATCTTAGAAGCTGAAATAGGTGCTGAATATTTTCGAGTCTTGGAGGAACTAAAGAAGAGGTAACTTTGGTGTTGCATCCTAACAAGCAAGGTGTTTGAAGAGCTTGTGGGTATTACAAGCTTTAGGTCTTCTCCTTTGAAGGCTAGCCACTCAAGAACATCATCTTCTTCATCTTAAACATCTACAACACTTGTTCAAGAAAGGTTGGTTCTATGAACACCCTATGGTTAATTTTGATTTGTTTGATAGCACACTATTTCACATATGATTATGATCCTTATTCTTGGGTTTTGTTTGTGTTTTAAATGGTGAAAAAATTTCAGATTACTAACCATATCTTAAACCTATATTCTGGTGCATTTTAATACTTAAAATGGTTAAACTAGCTTGGTTTTACATATGACAAAACCAACAATGGCATCTAGAGCCGGTTATGTGGAATGTGTGCTTTAAAAGGTCTTGAAAAGTTAGTTTTCATGGACCTTTTCAACCCATTAGGGGCTGTTTTGTTGTGGGTGTATGAATCCCTTATGTTTCAAGGTTTAATCTTGCATGCTTTAGTATAAACCTTGAAAGAGTTATATCAAATGGTTGATTGTGATGTTTGGACAACCTTAAAGTTTTAGTTTATGTTGGCTGAAACTTTAGGGCTGAAATAAGGGATTCATTGTTGTTCTTGGATGTTGAATATGTTTCTCATTATGGTGCATAACATAGCCTTGCCCTTATGTGTTTGGTTTTGGTTGATTGTTGTATGTCATGTTGTTTTTGATTCTTGTAAGGGTTGTACTTTTGCGTTTTGTATCTTGGGTTGTAATTTATTTATTCATTTGGTTATTTAATAAATAGATTAGGTGCATTTCTTTTATTAGAAAATTGTATTAGGATATGATTTTGTAAAAGAAGATGCACAAGATGAAGACACAAGAGACATGGACACTTGAAGCTTTTGGATGTAGTTTCAAGTGGGAGTTCATGGACACATTTGGATGTGTCATCTCAAACCTTAGGAAAGACCTTATGACAACACTTGTGATGGCAAACAAGTGTGGTCAACTTAGTGGCTATGGTTATGCACCCATGTTTGTATGTTTATGCTTGTTTGGGTGTTGTTATTTGATTGTTTGGTTGATATTTGGATATGCAATACAAACTCATTAACAAACTTTACAAGCTGAAAATTTGATGGTTCTTTATCATTAAGTAGTTAATAAAAGGATTAATGGTTTTAATAAAAGACGTTTTATTAAAAGTGAACCATAGGGTGCCTTGTATTTGAAAGCATGCAAATATAAGGTACATAGAGTTTTCTAAAGGAAGATTATGAAATCTATAAATTTCTTTTAAAACAAGTTTAATACCATCCTTTTGCACAACACTTGAGTCATTTGAAAACTCTTAATGGGATAAAGGTCACCTAACCATTTTGAGGGAACTTGTGACTTGAGGTGGGGATACCATATTTGTAGGATAAAGGTCACCTAACCACTTATGTTGGAAAAATCACATGTGTGTGCAAGTAGGGTAACTTGATTTGCAAACCATGTTAAATGGATCACCTATAATATGGTTTACAAAGGTGTTGATGGGATAAACATGCCGACTATACATCTGATGTTTTAAAGTCGATCCCATACCCTAGAAGTTGCAAAGGGTTGCAATTGTCAAAACGTTGACTACCTTGTTAATTTAAATAATGGGATAAAGGTCACCTAACCACTATTTAAATATAACGTTGGATTCTAGATTTAAAATTGTGTAAGACACTTAAAAGGGGTTTTAATTATTATTAAAATATAAACAATATCGAAATTACTAAAATTGAACTTTGTTATATTTTGTAGATGGCCACCAACAATAATGATAACAATGAAATACCAACCGCTCACTCACTATCACTAAGAACCATTCTCCAAAAGGAGCGTCTAAACCATAATACTTTATTGATTGGTTTCGAAACTTGAGAATTGTTCTCAAGCAAGAGAACGATCATACATATTAGACGATCCAATTCCGGATCAACCTAGTGAGGATGATGAGGAGGCCTATAATAATTGGGTGAAATACACTGAGGACTCAGTCCAACTGTCTTGCCTTATGTTGGCAAGTATGACTCCAGATCTCCTAAATGAGTATGAACATCATGGATCGTACGACATGATAACCCAGTTGAAGGAAACGTTCCAACAACAAGCACGGGTTGAGCACTTCGAAATGGTTCGAGCACTCCATGCTGTCGTATGGACGATAGCCAATCTGTTTCATCTTATGTACTTAAGATGAAAAGCCACATTGACCGCCTCGAAAGGCTGAATTGTCCTGTCTCGAAAGAGTTGGCTACGAATTAGATCCTCAACTCTTTGTAAAAAAGGTTTGACAAATTTATCATGAATTAAAACATGAACGGGTGGGACAAGAACATAACTATGCTCAAAATTGCTGAGGCGGCCATGGGTAAAAGGGTTTTACCCGTTCTCACCATCAATGAAGGTAGGAACAAGAAGAGGCCTCACCCCGCACCCAAGGCAAATGTTGCCAAGGGTAAATGGCACATTAGGGGAATGGGAAAGGGAGTGGTAAGAGCGCCACCATCAAAACCAGCAGAGAAGAAGCAAAAGGTTGCTTCAAATGACCCATGCTTTAAGTGTGGGGAGATTGGACATTGGGCAAGAAATTTCCCAATCCATCTCAAAGAGTTGCAAGCAAAGAGAGATGCCGGGAAAACCTCAGGTACAATTTTCATGATCCATATTGGTCTAAATTTAATATCCTCTAAGACATGGGTATTGGATACCGGATATGGAACTCATATTTGCAACTTATTGCAGGGGTTCAAAAGAAGTAAGGACTTCAAGAAAGGGGATGTGAGCCTCTACATGGGGAATGGGGCAAAGGTTCATGTTGAAGGCCGAGGGGACTACATTTTGAAGCTTCCAAATGGGTTGAAAGTAATTTTGAACAATATTTTGTATGCTCCTAGTTTGACTAGGAACATTATTTATGTTGCCCAATTAAGACAATATGGTAATGTTTTGTCATTTATTGAGAATCAAATTCATGTTTCTTTAAATGGCACGTTTTATTTTAAAGCTATTCCTATTAATGGTATTTATGAATTGGTTCGTGAAAACACATTATATGATAGCTCATTGTACCAAACCACCACTAAGAAACTCAAATTGGATTTGAGTGATACCTATCTTTGGCACTGCCGTCTTGGTCATATAAACAAGAAGCGCATACAAACAATTCAAAACAATGGTCTTTTAAAAGCAAATGAATATGATTCATTCAATGTATGTGAATCTTGTTTACAAGGTAAAATGACTAAGGCACCTTTTAGTGGCAAGTCCAAACGAGCAAGAGATTTATTAGGCATCATACATTCGGATGTATGTGGTCCCTTTAAGCCAATGACTAGGTACCATGAAAGATACTTCATTACCTTTACCGATGTCTATAGTCGATATGGTTATGTGTACTTGTTAAATCACAAAGATGAAGCTTTTGAAATGTTCAAAATCTTCCAAAATGAAGTAGAAAATCAACTCAATAAGAAAATAAAAATTCTCCGCACCGATAGAGGAGGTGAATACCTAAGTGATGTTTTTAGAGATTATCTTAGAAGTTGTGGTATTGTCTCACAACTATCTCCACCTGAAACAACACAACATAACATGTGTTTGAGAGGAGAAATCAAACTCTATTAGATATGGTTCGATCTATGATGGCTAGAAGCTCACTGCCTCTATCATTTTGGGGTTTCGCTTTGCTCTCTACGGCCCATATTTTGGATATGGCCCCAACCAAGAAAGTGGAAACGACGCCTTTTGAAATATGGCATGGAAGAGTTCCATCACTGTCATATTTAAAGGTATGGGGTTGTGAGGCTTATGTTAAGACTCCCACCTCAAACAAGCTAGAAAGTTGTTCCACTAAGTGTATCTTCATTGGATATCCTAGAGATTCTATGGGATATTATTTCTATGATCCATTGGAACAAAAGGAGTTTGTTGCCAAGAAGGTGAGTTCTTAGAATCTAAGTTCCTACGGAAGGAACTAGCAGCAGAACTGTGGATTTGAGGAGGATCGAGAAACACAAACCGATACACGTTTGGTTGACACTAGCACTCATCATGAGGATGTTGAGAATGATCAAGTGGTTACACAAAACGTTCGCAGATCTGGTAGAATTAGTAATCCACCCGAAAGATATGGATTTTTCGTAGATGGATGCTTTGTGGTAGATTCTGATGAACCAACCACCTATCATGATGCAATGTCCAATTCGGATTGTGACAAATGGCTTGAAGCCATGAACGTAGAGATGCAATCCATGTATGACAACCAAGTGTGGACTTGGTTGAACCACCTCTTAACTCCAAGATAGTTGGAAGTAAGTGGGTTTTCAAGAAGAAAACCGATATGCATGGAAACTTGGATACTTATAAAGCTAGACTTGTAGCAAAAGGTTTCACTCAAACTCAAGGAGTTGCTTATGATGAGACCTTCTCACCAGTTGCAAAGCTAAAGTCTATTAGGATATTATTTGCCATAGCTGCTTATTATGATTATGAGATTTGACAAATGGATGTCAAAACCGCTTTTCTAAATGGATATCTTGAGGAAGATGTCTATATGGTTCAGCCTGAAGGTTTTGTCAACTCAAAACATCCTAACCAAGTATGCAAGTTAAGGAAATCAATCTATGGACAGAAACAAGCATCAAGAAGTTGGAATCACCATTTTGATGAAGCGATAACCAAATTTGGGTTCATCAAAAACACTGATGAAGCATGTGTATATAAGAAGGCTAGTGGGAGCATCACCATTTTCCTAGTATTGTATGTCGATGACATCCTACTATTTAGAAATGACATCCAACCATGGAAGGTGTAAAAACCTGGCTTAGAAGATGTTTCTCCATTAAGGATCTTAATGAAGCTGCCTATATTTTAGGAATAAAGATCTATAGGGATACATAAAGCCGGTTAATAGGTTTGAATCAAAGTGCATACATTGATAAGATCTTGAAAATGTTCAAGATGGAAAACTTTAAGAAAGGTACCGTACCTATTCAAAGAGGAACAATATTGAGTAAGACTCAATGTCCAAGCTCAAAGGATGAGCAAGACAAAATGAAGGGAATCCCGTATGCGTCTTCTATAGGATCCATCATGTATGCAATGATATGCACTAGACCGGACGTGTCATGCGCTTTGAGCATGACAAGCCGATACCAACAAAATCCTGGAAGCAGTCATTGGATGGCTGTTAAGAACATACTTATGTACCTAAGGAGGACCAAAGATATGTTCCTAATCTATGGATCTAGTGAAGAAGAGATTGTAGTAAAAGGTTACACGGATGCGAGTTTCCAAACTGATCGGGATGATTCACGATCACAATCGGGGTACATTTTCATCTTGAATGGAGGAGCAATCTCTTGGAAGAGCTCTAAGCAAGATATGGTGGCATTATCAAGTAGAGAGTCAGAATACATCGCCGCTTCATTAGCTGCTCAGGAAGCTGCATGGTTAAGGAAGTTCATTGCCGATCTAGGGGTGGTCCTTTCAATTCAGGACCCCCTAGAAATTCTTTTTGATAACGAGGGTGCGATTGCTCAAATCAAGGAACCCCGTGCACATCAAAAGACTAGACACATTGAACGAAGATTCAACTACATAAGGGATGAAGTTGAAAAGGGAAAGATATGTATTCGCAAAGTTCAAACAGATCAAAACATTGCGGATCCACTCACAAAGCTTCTTGAAAAGGCAAAGCATGAAAGTCACGCTTGTGCCATGGGACTTCAATATTCTAGTGACTGGATTTGATCTTTAATTTTTGTATTGAGATATTGTAACCCTTTATTACTTGAATGAATTATTTGGTTATAATGATTCAACTAATATTCCTATTTTGCATGTTTAAAATCCATGAGTAAAGTATTTACTTAGAATGTTCGTAGTTGTTCATACTTGTGGGAACAAGCATGAAGGTAATGCTATTATGAACTTGGATTGGTAGACATTCATATAGATGAATGTAGAGCAAAAGGTTGCTACCAAAGTTCACAGATATTTGTGGGATGCAAATATTGGACTGACTAGCATCTTGAATATTACTACATGGAATCTTCCTGATTGATCATAAGTAATTTTGAGTAAAGGCGAACATCCTTTGGTATCCTTGACCTTAGATACATATTGGGTCTTGATATTTACCGAATATTATACTTTGCCTTAGCTCTTCGCTGTTCTAAAACATGGCAGTACATAAGTCCGAGTTTAGGTATGATATAAGGTAATTGTGAGAGACGTATATTGTCAAGACAGGATTAGTCCCTCTTATTCGTTGAGCGTAAGATATCTAAGGCCTGATAAAGTTAAATCAATGGAGAATGATCACTCTATGTCTCTAGGATTTAACATGACATCTGCGACAAAAAGATAGATGATTGATTCACCTAAAAATTTTCAAGTATGGTACTTCAAGGGAATGATGTTATTGAATGGCACTTAGTCATACGTATTAAGGGTAGTGAACCGTTGTTAGGCGGTATTTACTGCTTGCATCAATCTTCTATGAATCTTGTGCAAGTGGGAGATTGTTGGATCTTGTATGCCCAAGACACATACAAGATTGATGTGGTTAGTACGTTATGATCCAAGTCGGGTCATACCCAATAACAAGCTAAACAAAAACCAATAAATGTTTATTTGTTGATGAGATCATACAAATAAACATTGACACCAATTTAGAAAATGGGTTTTCTAAAACATTGCTTTGTAATAGAAAAATACTATATGGATAGTTTGTTCATGAGATATTATTTGTTTCATTATTTAAGTTGGTTAAATAATAACAAATAAAAGTGTGTTATTGTTATAAAATTAAAAGATGTCTTAATTTTGTAAAGTTAAGGGTTAAGAGAGTAACTTCTAAAAAACTAAAATAGGGGGAAAACCCATTTTGGATACATATTTCGGCCGCCCAAAGGGGCCTTGGGACCAGCCTTTTATCTTGGTCTTTGCAAGAGTTTCACCTCTCTTACACTCTTTGATTTTTCACACTTTTCTCTCATACATCACAAGCAATAGAACCTCCAAAAGCTAGGCTAAATTTTGGATCTTAGAAGCTGAAAAAGGTGCTGAATATTTTCGGGTTTTGGAGGAACTAAAGAAGAGGTTCTTTGGTGTTGCATCCTAACAATCAAGGTGTTTTAAGAGCTTGGGGGTATTACAAGCTTGAGGTCTTCTCCTTTGAAGGCTAGCCACTCAAGAAATCATCTTCTTCATCTTAAACATCTACAACACTTGTTCAAGAAAGGTTGTTTCTATGAACACCCTATGGTTGTTTTTGATTTGTTTGATAGAACACTATTTCACATATGATTATGATCCTTATTCTTGGGTTTTGTTTGTGTTTTAAATGGTGAAATATTTTCAGATGACTAACCATATCTTAAACCTATATTCCATTGCATTTTAATACTTTAAAATAGTTAAACTAGCTTGGTTTTACATGTGACAAAACCCAACAATGTTCATATATTTTACTTTACAAGAACAAAAAGTAGTATAAGTGAATTTTAAAGTATGTATAAATATGAAAAGAAAGAATAGAAAAGCAAAACAAAGAAATTATCATATGTTGAAATGAGCAAAAAAAAATGCCAAATGGCCATATAGGAATAAAAGATATCAATAAGCACGCAAATAAAAGATATGTCAAATACATACATATTATGTGATAAGTATTTTTATTTTTGAGAATATGTTTTGATACGAAGGCAACATCAAAAGATGGGGCTTGTAAGTTCGGTTTAGCATGTAAGTACTAAATATCTTGCGAGGGCAAAATATAAGTCTTGACTGATAGGTAGTAAGTACTACAATTTGTTAATATTGTGTGTTAAGAAATGTTTCTTAGGCCAGTTATGCTCAAATACATCAAAATATTGACTTAACATGTTGTAATACGTCATAAGTATCACATTGAGTCGTAATATGTTATAATGGGTCATTATAAGTCTTTACGACATATAAAAAGTTATAGTAGGGCATAGATACACATTTGTGAATATAAATCGCTATATTTTACTAGGATTTACTGCCACTGACCATTATATCACCTATAATGGTTATCTTTGGCGGTGAACCATTATGACTAATCAAGTCTTAACCATTTGAACTATTTTGACCTAATGTGTCATATCACATCATATATAATTGTCATAATGGGTGGTGATGGATCATAACGATTCATAATAAGTTAGAATAGTATATAATGAGTCATAATAGGCTGGGCAATACAATGATATTCAACTATCATTAATCATGGCTTATTATATGTAATCAAATTTTACTATATGTGACCATAATGCACTATGACTAAGTAATATGAACTAATTGCTCATACTTAATCCTAATTATCAAACATAATCAATATTAATCTTAATTTGTCTTGATCAACTTATTTTAAACTAATTAACTTTTATTTCAACTATTTTCCTAATCAATAGATATTAAACTCATTGACACTATTTCCTAATCACTATTTTCCTAATTGGTGATTATTGACAATTATTAACCTTAATTATACATATCCGATCAATATTATTTGTTTTTAGTTGACTATTATATATTGGCCCTATTCACTTTGATTATGCCAATCCCCACTAACCACTTAATTTTCTTTAATTGATCATAATTGTTACTAATTATTAATAATTTACATTATTTTTTATTAATTGATCATATTGATCAATGTCAGTGTTAATTTAATTATATTTGTTATAGTTTTGTCGATCTTGAAATAAAAAACTTCTATTTATTTTTAATAAAATCATCATTTTTTTATTTCTCAAGAACTTTACTAAGGATTTATTACATATTTTATTTTTTCCATATTTATTTTATTCGTTCTACTATAAATCTTTGATTTTCTACGATTTTGCTGTGAAGTCTAAGTTAAATTATTTTAAAATTTATTTTCTTGATTTGCTACGAATTTTGCTACGATATGGATATTTATTGTTAATTACATTTTGGAATTTTCATTTTACTATGGATTTTACTACGGAATTCATAAAGAATTTTTTATTTTGTTATTTAAAGACATATGTTTCACTTTTGCTACGGATCTTCCTACACATTTTATTAAAATAATTTTTTTAAATGTATTTTTATTCTTGCTACAAATTTTGCTACGAATTTTGCTATGTATTTTGCTACGTATTTTGCTACGTATTTTGCTACGTATTTTGCTACGTATTTTGCTACGTATTTTGCTACGTATTTTGCTACGTATTTTGCTACGTATTTTGCTACGTATTTTGCTAGACTAATTATTAATTTTTTCCCCAAAATTTAATTATTGATTTTACTATGGATTTGCTATGAATTTTATTAATTTGTTTTTTAATATATTAATTTTATCAATTTTTATTAAATTTTCTTACGGATTTGCTCCGGACATAGTTTGCTACGATATATCTTTAGGTAAATCGTAACAAAATATATTCATAGCAAATCCGTAGCTACTCCTTAATAAATTTGCTACGGATATTTTTCGTAGCAAAAAATTCATAGGAAATAGCTGTTTCTGTAGTAGTGTAAGAATAATGAAATTTCTGATCAAAAGTAAAAGGTTTAAGTTATATTGGGGTAACTTGAAATCCCAAAAGAGTCTTGAAGTTGTATAGATGTTCTAGAGAATTTTTTTATTGTGTGACTCGTTAATTTCATATTAATTGTTAGGATATGGTATTTGACCAAACACCAACCGATTAACGTGTTAAACCTAACCAAATAGTGCTGAATCCTATTTGATTGGCGATCCAATCAGTGAGAACGCACGTAGAAACAATAATGTATTGAAACTAACGTCAAGAATCGCTTGAGAATCAATCTATAGCGTTCTATGAACTTGGAGTACGAACTTGAAGGCTTCTGGACGGCTAGGGTACGTCTGGAGTCGAAGTGGATTCAATGCTTTCGTTTTTCCACGAATTAGGTGGTATTTATAGGTTAGGATTGCTCATTCGGGCGACTGAAGCATTAGCCTGGTTAATTGGTGCGATTGGGCCATGCAGTTGATCCATTCGCACTACTGAGTGTTCAGTCGTGTGACTGAGTCAGATGCATGAAGTGTTCAGTCGCATGGCCATTCGGACGCATGAGAACTTCACTTTACCAAGTTTGAGTGTATTCAATGTTCTAATATTATGTATAACACTTCAAACAATCACAAACCTATATATTTAAGTCAATATGCGTTAAACAACTCATTAATGAAATATTAAACATTATAAACACAACCAAACATTTGTATTTCATTAAATACCTAATAGTTACATAAGTGTAAGACATATTACATTCATATTAGGATCTAGGTGCATATATGTATCAACATTAATAAATTAAAATATGATAAATATCACAACATACTTTTCTTAGTAAAATCTAAAATATGTGTTTAAACTTGGATAAACATATTGACAATCAACTTAAACAGTTTTATTCTAAATACAGCCTGAAAATGTTAATAATCAAATTTTAAGAAATATGATCCTATTATAGAAAATCCATAAAAAACTTAGGTTATATTTCTTAGAGTTAGTTTACTTTTAAAATTTTCAGTTTCAAAATTTTATAAAACTTTAAAAATATTTTCCTTTTCTATTAAAAAATGTTAATAAATAAAGAATTCTGATTAATTATTCATTACTTGTTTGAAAACAAAAGGTAAAAGTAATCAAGTTTTTGAAATTAGAAATTAAAATTTTAAAGATGCAATTTTACGCATAAGAAAAGTTCATTCATGCGAAGGTTGACTTCTCGCATGAGAAGTCCCACCCTTGTAAAAGCTACAGGTGTGTGATTAGTTGACTATTCGCTTCGCATATCTAAAATTTACTCTTAGAATTATCATAAGTATTTCCTTGATTCATTGATATACGTTGTTCATTGTGCTCGATTCTTGTTTCTCGTACATATAAAAGGTATATTGTCGAACAACTGACTAATTCAAGATGTCTTGAACTTGAACTGGACTTTAAATCTTCAATAAAAATGTCACTTGATGAAATTGATTGTAATAACGTATTGATAATACTTAAACGAGACATGATCAACAACTATTGACCATTAAAACAAGTTGAAATAATGTAAATTGAAATGGGTTTTTCCGGTTTTCTCACGTGAAAAGTTAATCTGAATATGAACAAACGTGAGAACTTGTTGTTAGCTTCAAACTATTTTCATGCGAATAAGTTGACTATTCATGCAAATAGTTGACTTTTGGTAAAAATCATTTCATGCGATAAGTAATACCTTTTGCGAAACAAGTTGGATTTTGTTCAAAATATTTACATGCGAATTGTACATGTTCTCAAGCGAAATGTTAAAATTTGTAAAAAAATATAAAAAGAGTTTAAGTTTGATTCTGATTAAATTTGAAATTGGTTAATTCTTTGTGTTGATTACAAATGGCAAGATCAATGGTTTGTAATAAAAACCATAATAATGTGGCATATGTTGGTGAAGTGGTCGATGATAAAGCCTTATTTCATTCACTTATTAAAGGACTTAAGACATCTCTAGTTCATTATGAAGTAGAGAGACATTCATGGCTATGGGTCATCCTGACCACTTTCCCAAGAAGCAAATCTTTAGAGCGAGAGTGTTCAATCACTGGAAACTACTATGTTATATCTTCCAACACTGCATATCAAATTTAAGTGCTGGATGGATTTATTTCCGGTTGGCATTACATCTCCAATAGTCGTTATTGCTAGTAACAGAGGGTTCAACATGGCTAAATGGATCTTAAATGGATTTACATATAATTTGGAGAAAGTGATAAGAAACAAGTATTTAATATATCCAAGGTTCCTCCAGAAGATCATAAATGAAGAATATCCTGACTTTCATTCGTATTGAGTTAGTGGTGAAAGACTTGACCTTGAACACATATATGAAACAACTTATAAGAGACTTGCTATTATCATTAGAGCCTAGAATGTGCCAAGGTTCTATATGAGGGCTATAGCAAGAGGTGAAGTAAATATTAATAAAGATCATTATCACTTGACTGAGGATGAACCTATTGATCCTAATGATCTGATAGAAGATGTTATTCAAGATTTATCTTAGTATGATGGTGAAGACAATGATTATGATAAGGTAAATGAACCTGACAATAAAGAAAGGTCTTTTAGTAGTGATGATGATGATGAGAATGATGCTGGTGAGAATATGATTGAAGTTGTTAAAGAGGCAGATAGTGAAGAGACTCAATTAGATCTTGTGAATAAAAATGCTTATCATGCTGAGATTGGTGATGATGTAAATGATGAGGAAAATAATATGAATGAAGATGTGAATGCTGCTAATCATGTATATGACAATGTAAATGAAGGATTGGAACAACAATAGAACTTTGACTTTGATTAAACAGATGTAATTATGTCTGAGTCTATCATTCAAAGTGTTTCACCTGTTAATTTTATTGTATCTCTATTTCATATTAAACAAGAAAATGTTATTGATGAGGAGTTTTCCATCAAGAAAACACAAAATGTGTCATTCCAAACTAAAGAGTTGAATGCTAATGAGATCATTAATTCTTTGAAAGAAAAATTATGAATAGGCTGAG
The DNA here is from genome assembly GCA_025506515.1 of Flaveria trinervia. Lineage (NCBI taxonomy): Eukaryota > Viridiplantae > Streptophyta > Magnoliopsida > Asterales > Asteraceae > Flaveria > Flaveria trinervia. The sequence continues at coordinate 23,377,855 of CM046456.1, read as the reverse complement.
ATGATTAAAAAGTTACACGAAGAAAATGAAATATTAAAGGCTAATTAGTAAAGAAAAACATGATGATGATTCAACTTGAAGAGAAATTTAAAAGATTGAATAATGAAATTGAGATGTTGAAATAACGTTTAAAGGATCAAGATAAAGAACCTGATGTTATACCATCAGAGAAAGAGACATTACCAGAAGTTCAATCTATTATGGTGAAAAGATATCTGAAGTTGATAAGGGATAAAGAAAGATAAATGATACTGTAATTAAATCAACTTTTGAACCATCATCGAAGGTATAGAAAACTGTAGATGAATCTTTGAATGTCGATGAAACATGAAGCTTTGGATGATTTGGATTCTGATTTTCTAGATGACTGGTATGATAAAGTGTTAGAAGAAGAAGATGTATATGAAATTGTTGATTCACCAATTAGAAATATACAAGATATCCCAATTGACTTTGATGATCGAAACAATTATTTCGTGAAAAAGAAGTACAATCGTGTCTTCTTATATGGCTTAAATGTATCTCAAATTAATGAAGAATATGTAAAATGTTTGTTAGCTAAGTCTACTACTTCTATTGATGCAAATGAAATTTGTTTAGAGCATGGTGAATGGACTCCTATGAGTGAAAACATAAATGTTGATGATATTCCAGCTTTTGAATTGCATCATCATGATCTTGAAGAAATGAACATTACTGAATTGAGGATGTGGTTATAGTCGAGGAACTATCCAAGGAAGAGATTAAATAGACTTCAAGGAACTTCTCTAAGAAAGTTAGTCAAAAGTTTTCAACAAAGTGAAAAGCAAAGCAATAAAATGATAAGTTTTCTATTCTGGCATTATTGCTTTGCTAGTTCAAGATTTGAAAGAGCTACACAAGTTACCTCTAATCATCACAACAAAGGCTACAAGAGAAGAAAACTTTGTGAGATTATTAGATCATGGTATTTCAAGGATGGAATCATTTCTCAAAACTAGATGTGATCGGGAAGATAAGATGTATTTTCAATCATTAAAGAGAAGAAAGAAGGGAGAATCTAGTTTTATTGAAGAAGAAAGTTTTTTACAGTGATAAAGTCACTAATCTTGGATTGAAAGTGATCGAATGAATGCGAACTTCAAAACCAATCTTAAGTTGGTTCCATCATGTGATTCTTTCTAGTTGATGCTAGTGAGTAATTTGGATGATTGGGATAATAACATGATTTGTTTATTTGGAGTGTTTGAGCTTAGATTGTTACATCCGAGTTATATCTTGTTTTTGTCAAATCAAGAGTTTGATCTAGTATCAACTGAAGTTGCTGAAAATGACAAAAAATACTTTACGACAATCACTAAAGTGAAGAATGCGGCTACGGAGTGGATTTCTTTAAGGAAAGCTCTAGCCTATGCTAATATTGTCAAGAAAGATATCAAAAACATTGAGTTATAAGACTTCAAGTAAAGGTGTTTTGAACATTCACTCAAATGATTATCCTAACCCACTTGAATTATATGCAAATATTGACATTAATGGATTGTCAAAAGAGACATTATGAATAAGATGAAAATCAAGACAAATGAATCAAAATAAAGCAAGCTATTTTGGCTACAAAATAGGATTTTTACAAATAAGTCCCTACACTATGACAAAATAACTAAATGACAAATGCTAATCTTCAAAAGAGCTCCAACAATGACTTTGAAGTCAAGGTCAGTCTTTATTCTCATCATTTAGTGTTGGTTTCTATATGCTATTTGTAAGAAATATGGCATAGTAAGTTGTGTCACCCATATAAAAAGGTGGGGCCAATTGTTAATAGGTGTTGGCTTAGGGGTAGGGCTAATTGTTATATATGCCATACAAAATATATTATCTTTTTATGGATGGGGCTAATTGTTACATATTCCATACAAACTACATTATCTTTTTAGGGGTGGGGCCAATTGTTAACAGGTGTTGGCTTAGGGGCAGGCAGAGTGCCCGCTTGAGGATGAGGCTGCTCTGTCAGAGTCAATAGGGGGAGGCATTCCCCATGTCACACCAGGTGTTTTCACTTAGAAGAAGTTAAGTAGTCTAGGTGTTCCAATTCACATGGATTTGTAGGGTCTTTTAAGGTAACTAGTCAAGGAGGGTTCAAATAATTTTGAGCTTTTATGGATGACTCCTCCTATGTTATATGGGTTTACCTTTAAAAATCAAAAGACGAAGTGTTTTGAAGTATTATTTCAAAACTTCTCAATACTCAAATTAACAAAAAAAAATTAAGAATATGTAGAACTGATAATGGGATAGAGTTCATTAATTGACAAGTGTTAAATTTTTTTTAACAAAATGGTGTTGCTCATCGGACTGATTATGCTTATACCCCTCAACAAAATGGTGTTATAGGTGAAAACATAGGCATCCCTTAATGTTTCTAGGTCTCTTATGTTTCAGGGAGGGTTGCCCCTTAACATGTGGATAGAGTGTGTTCTTTGAACCATGTATCTTATCAGAAATGATACTCTCATCTATGTTGGCAGGTAAATCTCCATATGAATTCTTGTTCAAATTTAAACCTTCTCTTCTCATCTAAGATTTTTTGGGTGTCTTAATTTTTCATAAATTTAAATCTAGTTTCTAAATTAGATAGTAGGTCTACTAAGTTTCTTTTCATTGAATAATCAGTTAAAAAAAGGTTATAAAATGTGTGAAGATCAAGAATAGGTTGAACGCACCTTAGATTAGATTTTTTTTAGATTTGATTGTAATAGGTTAAATGTTAGTTTAGTTTTTACGTTTGGTTATTAGTTATGTTTTGCTGCCCAGTGAAACTATGAGCACTGTTAGTTTCACCTGGCGAAACTGTGTGTCTCAGCTGGGCGAAACTATGAATTGACAGGATAGATAGCGAAACTGTCAGCAAAACTATCAATTCTATATATATATTTGATTTCTTTCATTGTAGTAATCCTTTCAGAAACCCTAATTTTTCTGAATATTATTGCAAGTGCCTTTTGTAAGCTGGATTTAATCTGAAATATCATTGAGCTTTGTTATATTGTGAGTATTGGAGTTTGATTGTTATTTTGAATACTTTTGGGTCTTATTCTTCTTCAAGTGTTTACTTTTTTTGTTTGTTGACTGATATTGAATGATTTAATCATTCAAGTGTACTGTTATTTGATCAGTTTGGACCTACAAAATGGTATCAGAGCCTTTGTGCTCTTGATTGTTTGGAGTTTTTGGTAGTTTGAGTTCAATATCACAAGTTCATCAATTCCGGATCAAATTTCATTGTATTTGATATGAAATTCGATTGAAATCTATTAGTTATGGGTTAGGATAGCATTGGTAATCATCAGGTCTCAAAGTCATTGAGATTTGTGTGACTTTGGATTGATTTCGTGTTCAAAAAGTTTTTCAGATTCATCGGGTGAAACTATAGTTCTTTCAATGAAATTATCACCTTCAGTTAACAAAACTAGGAGTGATTTGCATTTTGTGGTTGTTTTGATAATCTCAGTGAAAATACATTCTGCAGGATCGATATGTGTCACTAAACCCTTGGTTTTCCTTCAAACTCACTTATACCCACACGGTTATCATGAAGCAAAATCTATTCAAATAGTTGATAATAATATACGAAGTAACTAAGAATGCAAGGAAATAATTTTCAAGGTAGTTGTATATATTATTTCTCAACTCAAAGTTTACAAGACTCTTACAAGCTTAATACAAGAGTTACAAGGAGAAACTATATATACTATCACTTACAGTCGGTTATACTTTTATACCAGCTGCAATTCTATAACTAAAGCAAATACTACAACACTATAATTATTGTATCTTAGATAATGTCTTATCTAATGTTAGGTCTAGGATCAATAGATCCTATTTTGTATAGGCTTAGAAGTTGAATTAATATCTGTAATGAGTGCTTGTAATTCATTATTATGTATGCATTAAATGTACATGTTAACCCATATATATGTGTGTTGATTTATGTATGTTTACATGTAAAACATTATAATTGGTAAAAATTTACCAAGAAACATCTACAGATGAACATTTTGTTCTTTTGTAGATATGTTTCTTACAATTGAAATACATTAAAGATCTTCTGCGGATGAACAACTAGATCTGAGGATGGAGGAACAAGTTTGCTTCAGAAGAACAGGATTCCCTCGAAAGAATAAGTTTCCTTGGGAAGAACAGGATGTCCCTCAGAAGAACAAGTTTGCTTCGGAAGAACAGGATTCCCTCGGAAGAACAAGTTTGCTTCGGAAGAACAAGATTCCCTCGGAAGAACAAGTTTGCTTCAAAAGAACAGGATTCCCTCGGAAGAACAAGACTCATGCGGAAGAACTAACATCTACGGAAGACCATAGTCCTGCGGAGTCCAAACACTTGTATTTAATAATAGAAGTGTTACAAGCCAACAAGGCAGTTATGTGAATCCCAAGAGATCTAGTGATTCCTTAACAGAAACAATTCCAAATCCCAGAGATCCAGTGTTTCTTTACCTGAAACATTATTGTCTATAAATATGGATCCTAGGTTTCAAATCAAAGAGACAACTTTGTTGGCAAACATCCAAGTAGCAACATTACAACCACCAAACATCGCACCAAATCACACAAATCAAAGCAAATACTACAACACTATAATTATTGTATCTTAGATAATGTCTTATCTAATGTTAGGTCTAGGATCAATAGATCCTATTTTGTATAGGCTTAGAAGTTGAATTAATATCTGTAATGAGTGCTTGTAATTCATTATTATGTATGCATTAAATGTACATGTTAACCCATATATATGTGTGTTGATTTATGTATGTTTACATGTAAAACATTATAATTGGTAAAAATTTACCAAGAAACATCTACAGATGAACATTTTGTTCTTTTGTAGATATGTTTCTTACAATTGAAATACATTAAAGATCTTCTGCGGATGAACAACTAGATCTGAGGATGGAGGAACAAGTTTGCTTCAGAAGAACAGGATTCCCTCGAAAGAATAAGTTTCCTTGGGAAGAACAGGATGTCCCTCAGAAGAACAAGTTTGCTTCGGAAGAACAGGATTCCCTCGGAAGAACAAGTTTGCTTCGGAAGAACAAGATTCCCTCGGAAGAACAAGTTTGCTTCAAAAGAACAGGATTCCCTCGGAAGAACAAGACTCATGCGGAAGAACTAACATCTACGGAAGACCATAGTCCTGCGGAGTCCAAACACTTGTATTTAATAATAGAAGTGTTACAAGCCAACAAGGCAGTTATGTGAATCCCAAGAGATCTAGTGATTCCTTAACAGAAACAATTCCAAATCCCAAGAGATCCAGTGTTTCTTTACCTGAAACATTATTGTCTATAAATATGGATCCTAGGTTTCAAATCAAAGAGACAACTTTGTTGGCAAACATCCAAGTAGCAACATTACAACCACCAAACATCGCACCAAATCACACAAATCAAAACCATTGCATCCATCACATCATCAAACACTAAAATCAATATTATTCATTCATTCATTGTTTATTCAACTGTTATCATCAACATGTTTTGTTTTAATAAAATACGTTTGAATTGAATGTGTGTCTGATCATTAATTGTGTTTCATTCATTGTGTTCATCCTATTCTTTAATCATTATTGATATTGAAATTAATACAAAGAATTAAACCAAGTTAACGTTGATTCCGCAAATGTTGACTTGACTTCAATCAACAATAATAATTCCTGATTGCGATCCTAGGATTCACAGGTGGTATCAGAGCCAAATGTTCATTGATTTAGATCAAATGATATATCGGTGTTAGTTGTGTTTAATTGTTTTTTAGAATTCTTTAGATTTTTTTACTGATTAGATCTATTGTTTTCTTTCTTTTGAGCAAAGAGTTTGTGTGATATTTGATTTGTCATTCAGCATTACATAGTTCGATTGACTTGGATCTATATTCAAATCAATTGAATAGCAGATCTTAGTTATTGATCAACATTAATAAATTGTTCATATCCATTGAACAAATTCATTAGTTAAACTCTTAGATCTTAACTAATCATGAGCAACTTTGGGGGATCTTCTTAGCAACCTCCAAAGTCGGAAACAAAAGCAGACTTTAAATCCTGGAGAATCAAGTTCAGGAATCATGTAAATTTTACAGATTCTGACTTATGGGTTTCAATAACAGAAGGGTCTTATATTCCACCCACCCTTGGGCCGGATTATAATGACCATAATCAACCTATAAGTACAAAAGATCTGTCACCTAATGATATTAAGAAGGTTAAAGTTGATATTAAAGCATACAAGTTGCTTAGTATGGCTTTACCAGAGGAAATATTAATCAGGAGTGAAAATTACAAAACAACAAATTCCTTGTGGAATATTCTTCATACATTCTGTGTAGGGAGTGTGAAATCTGAATCATTAGGAAGGACACCCTTCATTGATAATATGAAACATTTCATCATGTTGAGGGTGAATCAATTTCTCAACAACTCCATAGGTTTATGCAACTTGTTACAGAAATGAATATGTTGGAGTTGAAATACACAAATGAGGAATTGAACAAGAAAATGCTCCATACTTTACCAGAAAATTGGAAGCAAACTATATCCATGTTTAAGAACACGATAGACCTCAAAGCAGTTGGACTAGATGCTCTACTGGCTAAAGTTGAAGCTCTTGAAATGGATGAGAAATCAAAAAACAAGAGTGTGAGAACTCATGTATCACCATATCACTTTAAAGAAATAAGAAGTGCCGGAAGTGCTTTATGTCCAACAATGATGGCGCTAACTCTTGTACTTTGAGTGAAGATGAAGAAGAAGTAAGTTTCTATGCTTCAAAACCCCATGAGAAATCTTCTCAATGTAAGTCAAGAAAAGATAAAGAAAGCACTGATGATCAAAGAGATACATCATCAGAAAATCCATCAATCAAGAATCAATGAGAGTCCATCACTGTCATGCTGGACTCTAAAGAACAAAAAACAACTTTTGCAGCTTTTAGTTCAAGCTTTCAAGCTTACCTATGAAGCTCATTAACCTCTGGCAACATGTGCCAACAAGAGTTGGAAGAACTACCTCTAGATGTAGTGGAGGAGATGGATCTATATTTGCAAATGGCAATGATTGCCTATAGAGCCAAACAATATCTAAGAAGAAATAAGAATTTGGCTGCTGCAAGTAAATCATCATGGATTAGTGTTGACAAGTCAAGGTAAGATTCTATAAAGTGCAATCTCTATGGACACTTCTCTAGAGAATGCAATCAACAAAATACTGACTTAACACAACATCAGCAACATCAGTCTAAATAACCTTCATCATCTGATCATTCAGGTAGCCACAACTTGCCAACTCATTCCCACTAGCCACTAATACAACAGTAGGAACAAGCAACTCAAAAGAATCTGAGATGATTATTCTTCAAGATGGAACTTGTGACTGCAGTATGTATGAGAAGGAAGTATTGGAAGAAAATCAAGCTCTAATGGCTCACATGGAAAACAAAGTTCCACCCGTGGCAAGTGAGGTAAGAGATAGGTTATATTCATCAATATGTGTCGAGGAAGTAGAGAGATATAGAGTCCATGCTCAACAATTGGCGGATAAAGTTAAAGAAACAATGATTTTGAATGAATCTCATGTAAGAGAACATAAATTATATCAAATAAAATTTAATTCTTTACAAAAGGATTTAGATAAATTTGTTTCTGAAAAATTATAGTTTAAAAGCACAAGTTGAGCATCTGACCACTTCCTTAACTAAATCCATGGCTAATCATGCATCAAATGAAGTGAAACTTCAGAAGTTTCAACTTTCATGTCAACAGTATGAGAAATTATTAAATTCTCATATTGAATCAAAGAACAGGTCTGGGTTGGGATATAATGTTGTGGAACCTCCTATTAACAATAATTATGTTCGTTTGCCTGAATCAATGACAAATAACTTGTCAAATCATTTTGTGCTAAGCAGCAATATAAGAACAAGTTCTAATAAAAAAACATTGATAATAAATTGAGGTGAATGAAATTGAGTCTTCTGAATCAGACAAGATTAATCAAATGAATTCAGAATTTGACTTTGATGAGTGTGATGACTTGGATGATTCTGATGTACAATGTAAGGCCCTGTTCCTGGGGCACTTACAGCCGGCCAATCATCGCACATAAAACATATAATTTCATTAACTTAAATGAAACATTGTAGCGGAAACATTAAAAACAACACTTTCATTTCATTATAAATGCTTTTGCAGATTAATACAACATTCATTACAAAACATCGTTTGTTCGCAACTTGTAAGGCCCCGTTCCTAGGACACTTACAGCTGGTCAATCATCGCACATAAAACATATAATTTCATTAACTTAAATGAAACATTGTAGTGGAAACATTAACAACAATATTTTCATTTCATTATAAATGCTTTTGCAGATTAATACAACATTCGTTACCAAACATCGTTTGTTCGCATTACAATTCAAAAACATTAAACAAAAGAATGCCATCCAAAAAGAGCCAAGTAGCCACCCCGAGCCATCCTCAACAACCTTTACCTGCCAACTGGAAACACATAAACGTCAGCTTATGTAAGGCCCCATTCCCGGGATGCTTACAGCTGGTCGATCATCGCACATAAAACATATATATTTATTTTCTTACATAAAAACCTTGCAGCGGAAACAATTAAACATCCCTTTCATTTAAATATAATAGCTTTTTCAAAACAGTACGTCGTTATCGAACTACAAAATACAAGTTATATTTCATTACAAAAGCGTTATAACATTGGATGCCATCACAAAGGAACTGAGCAGTCGCCCCGTGCCATCCTTAGCAACATTACCTGCCAACTGGAAACACATAAAAGTCAGCGTTGCTGAGTGAGTTCTAGTTTTATAAAAAAACATACTTTTCCTTCATTAAAACCGTTCTTTACTTTCATGCAATCATACATCATACGTACACATAGATAATATCATTATTATCTTCATTAACCACTCATACACTCATTCTTTCATTCGAGCATTGATTAACCTTCGCTTTCTCTCATCTTTACATGTTTTCTTTCCTTCAACCATAAACTTTACCCTGGTATTCCTCGTACTGGACCTAGGTCTATCATAGACAAGCTATAACGCTGCGTCTCACCTTTGGTCATAGTACCTAGGGTAAAGTTTAGGTGTACCAATGCCATGTGCAATACCCTGCTATTCCTGGTACTAGACCTAAGCCTATCATAGACTAGCTATAAGGGTGCGTCGCACCTCTGCTCACAGTACGTAGGGTATGCAGTAATGGTTCTATACAAATGGTCAATCACAAACAAAGACCCCGATGTGCATCCTCCCGGGGTAGCGAACCCACACACCGTTGGGCTAACACCTTTTAATGGCGTGTCTCGACATACAAGGCTTGTAAGACTTTCATTACTTCATTCATTTATTAATGCATGCATTTATCATGTTCCTCTTTCATTATCTTTCATATTACGTTACATAATACTTTCATTTCATTCATTAACATTCAACGTCAAATCACGGGAAAGATAAACATGCATCATAACAAGGAACATAACATACACAGTCAATAACATCATACAGGGCAACATCATACATACATACGTCATGCGTAATCATACAACATCACACTTCACATCATCATCATCATCTTAAATCATCCATGCCCATCACATCATCTATACCCCCAAAGGTCCGAGCCTACCTCCTCATCTTCCCGAAGGTCAGACAATACTATGGTCATTCGGGCGTATGGACCCTATTCGATCGCATGGTCTTCCATGCGTATGAGAATACTCAGGCAAATGGACCTCCACTCGCATAGTCTCCAATCGTATATTTCCCATGCGAATGAACCTCAGTCGCATGACATCCGGGCGAATGGCACTCAGTCGCACACCTTTCGTGCGTATGAACCTCAATCACACGACTCACAGGCGTATGGACTCTAGTCGCATGACCTTCAGTCGCATGACCTTCATTAGCTTTTCATTCAGATGCATAGCCCTCATGCGTATGACCCTCAGTCGCAACTACTTCCATGTGAATGAGCGTCAGTCGCATTCCTTTCATGCGTATGGACCCATTCGCATGCCATTCGGACGCATGGACCTCCATTTGGTCGCCTAGCCCTAGCTGATGCACAATGCAGTTCATCCCGAACTGTAGCAGCCAAGTTCGACCTCCGAACTCTTCCTAACCTCTTTTAAGCTCAAATCAACCATTGTAAACCTTAGGGAAGCATACCACAACATCATTCAAGCACAACCAAGCCCAAAATGAAGCCCCAAACGAATCATACACATACACATACACATACAAAAACGGGATTTCACCCAAAATACCCAAAAACGATTTTCAGATGTGTTCCAGCCCCAAAATCATTCAAAAACGTGTAAACGAGGGGTCCTAGAACTCACTTTGACAACCCCGTCGAGTAGAGCTTCGATTTGACCGTTAACGTCGATTTCCACGCTCGAATCAACCCGAACCAAGCTTTTCTCCTTTTTTCTCCTTTTCTTCTCCCTTTGACTGAGTTTTGGCAAGAATAGGGAGGGTGTGGGCTGCCCTCCCCTTATACTTACACTCATCCAAGTTTCTCTCGTTGGCGAGTTTGGTCCCTCGACTTTGGACTTTATTCCTTTTTCTTCTTTCGCCGGCTTCAAAGAAAATTTCCGGGTGTTACAAGTCCACCCCCTTATATAGGTTTCATCCCCGAAACTTGTTATTCCTTAAATAATTGCGGGCAATAATGCCTCATCTCTTTTCTAGTGTCCTACCTAGAATTCAATCCGTCTACGTCGTTTATCCACACACGACTTATTGTCTATATTTGGCTACCTTCACAAAGGCTTTGATCTTTTCCAGCTTCTCAGTCGTAGCCTCGACCACTTTGGCGCTCTCTAACTCTTTATGGCCAACATCACCCCAACACACACGGGTGTTCAACATCTCCTACCATATAGCATCATACCCTTTCGGGGTACGCGGTAGCTTCGTGATAAAATCCATGGTGATGTGGTTCCCCTTCCATTCCGGTCTATCCAAAGGTTGGACCTTCCCATATTGCTTCTTATGCTCGGCCTTCACTTGTAGGCAAGTAAGGCATTTACCCACATACTCCACCACATCGCGCTTCATACCCAGCCACCAGTAGTCTTTCTTCATGTGTTGATACATCTTTGTGGCACCGGGTGAATGGAGTATCAAGTTTTGTGAGCTTCATCCATAATCTTCACCCGTAGATCCCCTGAAACGAGGAATCCACATCCGTCCAAATTGGGTTCTGACACCGGGTGTGTTTTCACCCAATTCCGCAACCCGGCCTCTCATTCAAGTCATGAGTAGGATAATTGGCCTCGTGTACCTTCAACTATCGGGATGCATAGGCTATAACATTTCCTTCTGCATTATCACACACCCCAACCCGATTAGGAAGCATCAAAATAAAACACCAGATCTTCACTTCCATTGGGTAATGATAGAACATGAGCTTGGGTTAGTCTTGCCTTTGTTTCTTCGAACGCCTTTCTTGAGCTTGATCCCATACAGTTTTCACATTATTCCGGGTCAACTTGGTTAGTGGAGAAGCGGTCTTAGAAAGGTCTTGGATGAATCTCCGGTAGTAGCCCACCAAACCCAAGAAATTACGAATCCCGGATGGCGTCTTAGGAGACTTCCATTGCATCACCGCCTCCACCTTTGTCGGGTCCACCATAATCCCATCGGGATTCACTACATGACCCAAGAATTGAACTTCGCGCAACCAAAATACACACTTGGAGAACTTGGCGTACAACTTCTCCTTTCTCAGTATTTCCAATACCTCACGAATGTGACCGGCATACTCCTCCTCGCTCTTCGAGTAAATCAGGATATCCTCATCACTGATTATCTAACATCGGCTGACGCACTTGATACATCAATTCCAAAAAAGTAGCTCGTGCATTGGTTAAACCAAAAGACATAATGAGAAACTCGTAGTGTCCATAACGCGCGTGAAGAGCTGTTTTAGGAATATCCTACTCCTTCACCTTCAACTGGTGAAATCCAGATCGAAGGTCTATCCTTGAAAACCACTGGCACCTTGAAGCTGATCAAACAGAACATCGCTTCTTGGTAAGGGGTGTCGTTTCGTCGCCGTCAACTTGCTTAGTTCACGGTAGTCAATACACATCCTCATACTACCGTCTTTCTTCTTCACGAATAGGATTGGAGCACCCCAAGGAGAGATACTCGGTCTAATAAAGCCCTTATCAAGCAGCTCTTGCAATTACTCCATCGACTCTTTCATCTCAGTCGGAGCTAACCGATATGATGCCTTGGCTACTGGTTGGGCACCTAGTATTGAGTCAATCTAAGACTCAATCTCACGGTCCGATGGCACACCTGGTAAATCTTCCGGGAACACATCTGGAGAGTCACACACACCGGGACATCGGGTAGTTATGGTGTTGGCGCATCCACGTCCTTTACGTAGGCCAAGTAGGCACTACATCCACGCCTCATGCACTTTCCCGCCACCGCCATCGAAATCACTTTTGGGATCGTCGTGACTTGAGCACCATAAACCGTTACTGAAGTCCTGTCAAGCGCTGTCAAACGAATCATTTTCTTGCGACTCACAATGTTCGCCTCGAAGTCCGCCAACTAATCCATACCAAGAACCAAACCAAAACCACTTAAGGGTATCACAAATAGTCTAACTGGGAATTCATGACCTTCTAACTCCACATCGTAGTCTTCTATCATCTAAGAAATCCTGGTAGACTTACCTATGGCGGTTTCTACATCGAAGGGCTCATCAGTACTTCTACTCCTAATGGACAGCTTAGCACAAAAGGCAGCAGAAATAAAACTCTTACTAGCTTTGAAATCAAACAACACGGGAGCAAGAGTCTGGTTACTAGATACATACCTGGCAGGATATCAAGGCCTATTCTAACCTTCTCCTGCAATATCATGAAGGCCTTGTGCCCTTTGCCCTTGGTTCCTTGCAATCCCTGCTTATGTGACCCTTTCCTCTGTAGTTATAGCACCGTACCACCCCACACTCTTTGGCTACATGACCGGGCCTCCCACAACGGAAAAAGATATTGGTCCCCAGTCTACATTCCCCGGGGTGTTGGCATCCACATTTGGAGTTGATGTTTGGTGTCCCCATACACTTTCCAATATGCTCTCTAGCACACTTACCACACTTTCTCATCCCCGCACCGGACGAAGCTACACACTGGTCGTCCATCCTGGCAACCATTTTGTTTAGAGTGGCCCTGCCACGTCCAAACTGCTTTCCGTTCTAGTTCTTATCGTCGCTACCCTTCGTGTTTACTTCAGTCGCGATCGTCTTCTTCACCACTGTAATTACCTCGGTCACCATAGATGGCATAATCGCATGCATGACCTGTTGGACTCCCTCAACAACAACCTCTTTTAGTGTGTCCTCAAATTAGCACTATCATCATTGCCTTCCAGGTGAGGGGCCTCGGGCTTTTCGAGTGCCATTTCAACCACCCTAGCCATGCTTCTTGTGACACGTGGTTCAACACCACGTCCACCACAACCTTCATTTGACAAAACCTTGGGAGGTCTGCTGCCAGCCATCCTCTAACACACACTGAAAGGTTCAAACACCAACACAGTCACTCAAGGAAACAACTCGGTTCATGTCAAGTATAGTAAGTCGCTAATTACAGTGGCCAGTTGTGATTAGCCACATACTTTACTCTTCATACCCCAAGCATTACATCCTGACTACATCAGTATTTAAATCTACCAGCAACACATAAAACAACATAACATGCGCACGTAATACCGTTAACATTAAGAAATTACCTAATGGCACGCAGCTACTCAGATTGGCACCACTTCCCTTTTCCGTCCCATTCTCAGTTTAAGTTAAGGTTTATTTGAAAATTTACCCATTTCACTTAAACTTTGGCTCTGATACCAACTTGTAAGGCCCAGTTACCGGGACACTTACAGCTGGTAAATCATCACACATAAAACTTATATATTTATTTTCTTACATAAAAACCTTGCAGCGGAAACAATTAAACATCCATTTCATTTAAATATATTAGCTTTTGCAAAACAGTACGTCGTTATCAAACTACAAAATACAAGTTACATTTCATTACAAAATCCTTATAACATTGGATGCCATCCCAAGGAACTGAGTTGTCGCCCCGTGCCATCCTCGGCAACATTACCTGCCAACTAGAAACACATAAAAGTCAGCGTTGCTGAGTGAGTTGTAGTTTTATAATAAAACATACTTTTCCTTCATTAAAACCGCTCTTTACTTTAATGCGATCATACATCATACGTACACATAGATAATATCATTATATCTTCATTAACCATTCATACTTTTATTCTTTCATTCGAACATTTATTAACCTTTGATTTCTTCATCTTTACATCTTTTCTTTCCTTCAACCATAAATTTTACCCTGCTATTCCTGGTACTGGACCTAGGTCTATGATAGACCAGCTATAATGGTGCGTCGCACCTCTTGTTACAATACCTAGGGTAGAGTTTAGGTGTACCAATGCCATGTAGAATACACTGCTATTCCTAGTACTGGACCTAGGCATATCATAGACCAGCTATAACGGTGCGTCGCACCTCTCGTCATAGTACCTAGGGTATGCAGCAACGGTTCTATACAAATGGTCAATCACAAAGAAAGACCCGATGTGCATCCTTCCGGGGTAGCAAACCCACACACCGTTAGGCTAACACCTTTTAATGGTGTGTCCTGACATAGAAGGCTTGCAAGACTTTCACTACTTCATTCATTTATTAATGCATGCATTTATCATGTTCCTCTTTCATTATCTTTCATATTACGTTACATAATACTTTCATTTCATTCATTAACATTCAACGTCAAATCATGGGAAAGATAAACAAACATCATAACAAGGAACATAATATACACAGTCAATAGCATCATACAAGGCAACATCATACATACATACATCATGCGTAATCATACAACATCACACATTACATCAGTCATGCGCATCGTGTCATGCAACCATACGGCATCACCCATCATCATGCGTCACATAATCATCATCATCTTAAATCATCCGTGCCCGTCATATCATCTATACCCCCAAAGGTCCGAGCCTACCTCCTCACCTTACCGAAGGTTAGATAATACAATGGTCATTTGGGCGTATGGACCCTATTCGGTCGCGTGGTCTTCCATGCGTATGAGAACACTCAGGTGAATGGACCTCCAGTCGCATAGTCTCCAATCGCATATTTCCCATGCGAATGAACCTCAGTTGCATAACATCCGGGCGTATGGACCTCAGTCACATGACTTCATCAGCATTTCAAGTTGGATTTAACAAAAGGATAAATGATTGATTCACTTAAATCATTTCAAGCTGGATACTTGAAGGGGATGATGTTATTCAATGGCTTTAAGTCATGCGTATTAAGGGTAGTAAACTGTTCTTAGGCGGTATTTACTGCTTGCATCAATCTTCTATGAATCTTGTGCTAGTGGGAGATTGTTGAATTCTTTATGCCCAAGACACATAGAACATTGATGTGGTTAGTATGTTATGATCCAAGTCGGGTCATACCCAATAACAAGCTTAGCAAACACCAAATAATATTTAATTGATGATATGATCATACAATTAAATAAATACACCAATTTAGAAAATGGGTTTTCTAAATAAGTTGCATATGAGATTGAACAATTTATATGGATATTTTGTTTATAGATATTGTTTGTAATGTTATTTAAGTTACTTAAATAACATCAAATAATAAGAGAGTGTGTGTGAGTTATACAATTAAAAGGTTAATTATATGTATAACTCATATAAGTGACTTGTTAATGTGTTTAATTGTGTTTTAACTTTTGGGGGGAAAACCTAATGTGAAAAGAAGGTTTCGGCCGCCCCTTATGGGTGTGCCTCTTCTTGGTTTTAATTAGGGGTCTTGGAAAAACACATAGAAGAAAAGACATTCACTCCATCTTCTTCTCTCTCTCACATGCAAAACCATAAGAAAGAAAAAGGGTTTTCTCCTCTTGTTGAAGTGATTCTCGGCTGAAAGGTTCCCGGCAGCCTTCTCTTTCGGGTTTTTGGTGCTCAAATCCTAGCAACAAGGTGTTTGTCATAGAGCTTGGGATATGCAAGCTTGAGAGGACCTTCTTTTGGTGCCTTGGTCGTTCTTTCTTGGATGAAATCATCCTCATCCATTTCGGGTTTTTGCTGCTCAAAGGTAGTTTATGGCAGCCTCTTTATGGGTGTCCATAATGTTTGTTTTAAGTTTACATAGCTATCTTTTATTCACATATAAAATGTCCTTTGTTCTTGGGTTTGTTTGTAACTTTATAATATCAAGATGAAACCCGAAATTTTCAGTTCATTAACTATGTTATAAAGCTTGTTTCCGCTACGTTTTTACAATGTTTAAATGGTTAAACTATGTATCTTATTCTAACAAACCCCAACATTGGCATCTAGAGCCGGTTATGTGGATAGCTAGCTTGTTTTGTTCTTGTAATATTTTGTTTTATGGGACTTTGAAACCCTTTTAGGGGCTGCTATATTCATGTATTAAGAAACCCCAAACGTTCAAAGTTATATCACACATGCTTGTGATTAGACTTTGAAAGATATGTATGTTGTATTGTTTATTTGTTTGGACAAGATAAACCCAAAATTTCAGTTTATGTTGGCTGAAATTTCATGAGTTTTTGGTGGGGTTTCATTGTTGGTTTGGATGATATGTTCATTGTTCTTTATGGTGCATAACCTAGCCCTTGACCTTGTGTTATTTGGATGTTTGTAATGGTTGTATTTTTTCATTCAATTGGGTTGTATAATCTTTTTTTTGTTTTGTTTAAAGTGTATTTTATGTATTATTGGGCTGTAATAAATAGATTAGGTACTTTCCATTTTACTAGAAATCTTGTATTAGGATAATATCTTGTAATATGAAGATGTATGCATTAGAAGCACAAAGGAAAGACACAAGAAACATGGAGCATTTGGATGTGGTTTCAAGTGGGAGGTTCATGGAAGCCTTTTGTGTTGTGTTTTGTTCCTTAGGAATGTCCTATGATCCACACTTGTGATGGCAAACAAGTGTGGCCACTTGATGCTATGGTTATGCACTATCTTTTGGATTATTCTTGGTTGTTTGGTTATGGTATTGTGGTTGATTACTTATATATGATGCTTACTTGCAATCCTTTCCATGATCATAACAAACTATCTAAATGGGAATTAATCATTAAAAGGTAAAAAGGTTATTAAAATTGTTTAATGATTTCAAAGATTAAAAGGGGTTTTAATCAATGTACCATAGGGTATCTTGTTTTGAAAACATACAAATATGTATACATAATGTTTTCTAAACTTGTATTATAATATCTCTTTTTTTTTAAAATAAGATCAACACCGTCCTTTTACACAACACTTGAATCACTCGGCAACACTTAGTGGGATAAAGGTCACCTAACCATTTTGAGGGAACTTGTGACTTGAGGTGAGAATGCCATATTCATGGGATAAAGGTCACCTAACTGCTTATTTTGGCAAACTCACATGTGTGTGTAAGTAGGGTGTCTTGATTTGCAAACCATGTCAAATGGATCACCTACGATATGGTTTTCAAATTGTGTTGATGGGATTAACATGCTGACTTTATATATGATGTTTGAAGTGGATCCCATACCTCTAGAAGTTGCAAATGGTTGCAATCGTCAATCGTTGACTACCTTATTAATTTAAATCGTGGGATAAAGGTCACCTGACCACTATTTAAATGTAATGTTGGGTTCTAGATTTTAATATGAAAATGACCTTAAAAGGTATTAATTATTAAAATAACTATATCAAAAATACTAAATTGATCTTTGTTAAATTTTGTAGATGGCCACCAATAATTATGATAATGATGATAATTCATCCACATCCGCCCAATCTTACAGGCGATTCTCCAAAAGGAACGTCTAAATCATAACAATTTTATCGATTGGTATCGAAACTTGAGAATCGTTCTCAAGCAAGAAAAATGATCATATGTTTTAGACGACCCTATCCCCGATCAACGTAGTGATGATGATAAGAAGGCCTATAATGATTGGATAAAGTACACTGAGGACTTTGTCCAAGTGTCTTGCCTTATGTTGGCAAACATGAGTCCAGATCTCCAGAAAGAGTATGAGCATCACGGAGCTTATGACATGATAACCCAACTGAAGGAAACGTTCCAATAGCAAGCGAGGGTTGAGCGCTTCGCAATGGTTCGAGTGCTCCATGCATGTCGTATGGACGACAACCAATCAGTTTCATCTTATGTACTTAAGATGAAAAGTCACATTAACTGCCTCGAAAGGCTAAACTTTCCCGTCTCAAAGGAATTGGCCACGGATTTGATCCTCAATGGCCTTACCAAAAGGTTTGAGACATTCTTGTTGAACTACAGCGTGAATGCTTGGGACAAAAGAATTGGTGAGCTTCACTCTATGCTCAAAACGGCCGAGGCGGCCATGGGTAAAAGGGTTTTACCCGTTCTCACCATCATGAAGGTGGAACAAGAAAATGCCTCATCTCGCACCCAAGGCAAGAGTTGCAAAGGGTAAGGGACCCATAATGGGAAAAGGGAAAGGGGTGGTAAGGGTGCCACCCAAAGCACAGGAGAAGAGGCAAAAGGTTGCTTCTAATGACCCATGCTTCAAGTGTGGGGAGATTGGACATTAGGCAAGAAAATGTCCTGTCCATCTCCAAGAGTTGAAAGCAAAGAGGGATGCCGGGCAGACCTCAGGTAATATATACATGATCCATATTGATTTAAACTTAATATCCTCTAACACATGGGTATTAGACACCAGATGTGGAACTCATATTTGCAATTTGTTGCAGGGGTTCAAAAGAAGTAGCAACTTCAACAAAGGGGATGTTAGCCTCTACTTGGGCAATGGGGCTAAAGTTCAAGTTGAAGCTCGTGGTGACTACATCTTGAAACTTCCAAATGGTTTGGAAGTAATTTTGTACAATGTTTTGTATGCTCCTAGTTTGACTAGGAACATTATTTCCGTAGCCCTATTAAAATATTTTGGATATGTATTATCATTTATTGGAAATGAAATCCATGTTACTTTGAATGACATGTTTTACTTTAAAGCTATTCCCATCAATGGTTTCTATGAATTGATTCGTGAAAATACATAAATGATAGCTTATTGAACCAAACTAGTACCAAGAAACTCAAATCGGATTTGAGTAACACATATCTTTGGCATGGCCGTCTTGGTCATATAACAAGAAAAGAATACAAACACTACAAAAGAATGGTCTTTTAAAAACAAATGAATGTGATACATTTGATGTATGTGAGTCGTGTTTGCAAGGTAAAATGACCAAGGCACCTTTTAGTGGCAAAGCCGAAAGGGCAAAGGATTTATTAGGTATCATACATTCGGATGTATGTGGTCCTTTTAAACCTATGACAAGGTACAATGAAAGATACTTCATTCCCTTTACTGATGACTATAGACGATATGGGTATGTGTACTTGTTAAGACACAAAGATGAAGCTTTTGAAATGTTTAAGATCTTTCAAAATGAAGTACAAAATCAACTCAATAAGTCAATTAAAATTCTCCGCACCGATAGAGGAGATGAATACCTGAATGATGCTTTTAGGGACCATCTTAGAAGTTGTGGGATTGTCTCACAACTATCTCCACCGGGAACACCACAACATAATGGCGTGTCTGAGCGGAGAAATCGAACTCTATAGGATATGGTTCGATCTATGATGGCTAGAAGCTCATTACCTCTATCATTTTGGGGTTTTGCTCTACCCTCTGCGGCCCGTATTTTGAATATGGCCCCAACCAAGAAAGTGGAAAGGACACCTTATGAAATATGGCATGGAAGGGTTCCATCATTTTCATATTGAGGGTGTGGGGTGTGAGGCTTATGTGAAGATTCCCACCTCGAACAAGTTAGGAAGACGTTCCACTAAGTGTATCTTTATTGGATATCCAAGAAATTCTATGGGATATTATTTCTATGATCCAATACAACAAAAGGAGTTTGTTGCCAAAAAGGGTGAGTTCTTAGAAACCAAGTTCCTTATGGAAGGAACTGGTAGTAGAACTGTGGATCTTGAAGAGGATCAAGAACCGCAACGCGATACGCGTTTGGTTGACACTAGCACTCAACATGAGGATGTTGAAAGTGATCAAATAGTTGATCATACATAGAAAATGTTCGCGGATCCGGTAGAACTAGTAATCCACGTGAAAGATATCTATTTTTCACTAATGGATGCTATGTGATAGATTCTGATGAACCAATCACATACCATGATGCGTTGTCCAATTCGGATTGTGACAAATGGCTTGAAGCCATGAACGTTGAGATGCAATCCATGTATGACAATCAAGTATGGGACTTGGTTATACCACCTCTTAACTCTAAAGTAATTGGAAGTAAGTGGATTTTCAAAAAGAAAACCGATATGCATGGAAACTTGGATACTTATAAAGCAAGACTTGTAGCAAAGGGTTTCACTCAAACTCAAGGGGTTGTCTATGATGAAACTTTCTCACCTGTTGCGATGCTAAAATCTATTAGGATATTGTTTGCCATAGCTGCTCATTAGCATTATGAGATTTGGAAAATGGATGTCAAAACGGCTTTCCTAAATGGATATCTTGACGAAGATGTCTATATGGTTCAGCCTGAAGGTTTTGTCGATCCAAAACATCCTAACAAAGTATGCAAGTTAAAAAAATCAATCTATGGATTAAAACAAGCATCGAGAAGTTGAATCACCGTTTTGATGAAGAAGTAATTAAATTTGGATTCATCAAGAACGCTGATGAAGCTTGTGTATATAAGAAAGCTAGTGGGAGCATCATCACTTTCCTAGTATTGTATGTTGATGACATACTACTATTTGTAAATGACATTCCAACCTTGGAAGGTGTAAAAACCTGGCTTTGAAGTTGTTTTTCCATCAAGGATCTTGGTGAGGCCGCCCATATTCTGGGAATAAAGATCTATAGGGATAGATCAAGGCGGTTGATTGGTTTAAATCAAAGTGCATACATTGATAAGATCTTGAAAAGGTTCAAGATGGAGAACTCGAAGAAAGGTACGATACCTATTCAAAGAGGGACGATATTGAGCACGACTCAATGTCCAAGCTCAAAGGATGAGCAAGATAAAATGAAGGCAATCCCATACGCATCTGCTATTGGATACATCATGTATGCAATGGTATGCACTTGGCCGGACGTTTCAGGCGCCTTAAGCATGACAAGCCGTTACCAGCAAATCCTGGAAGCATTCATTGGATGGTTGTTAAGAACATACTTAAGTACCTAAGGAGGACTAAAGATATGTTTCTAATCTATGGATCTGGTGATGAGGAACACGTTGTAAAAGGTTACACGGATGCGAGTTTCCAAACCGATCATGATGATTCGCGATCACAATCTGGATACATTTTCATTCTGAATGGTGGAGCTGTCTCTTGGAAGAGCTCTAAACAAGATGTGGTGGCTTTATCAACTACAAAATCTGAATACATCACCGCCTTATTGGCAGCTCAAGAAGCTGCATGGTTGAAGAAATTCATTGCCGATCTAGATATTGTCCCTTCCATTCAGGACCCCCTAGAGATCTTTTGTGATAATGAGGTGCGATTGCTCAAATCAAGGAACCTCGTGCTCATCAAAAGACTAGGCACATTGAGCTGAGATTCAACTACATACGAGATGAAGTTGAGAAAGGAAAGATATGTATTTGCAAAGTTCACACAGATCAAAATATTGCGGATCCTCTTACGAAGCTCCTAGAAAAGGCAAAGCATGAAGGTCATACCTGTGCCATGGTACTTCGATATTCTAGTGATGGATTTGATCTGTGATTTCGTATTGGATATTTGGAACTCCCTTACTACTTGAATAAAATTATTTGGTTATAATATTTCAATAAATGTTCCAATTTAGCATGTTTAATCCATGGGTAAATTGTTTACTCTAAATGTCCGTAATCGTTCATACTTGTTGGAACAAATATGAGGGTAAGATTATTATGAATTTGGATTGGTGGATATTCATAAGGAATGAATATAGAGCAATGGTTGCTGCCAAAGTTCATAGATATTTATGGGATACGAATATTGGACTGACCCGCATCTCAAATTTTACTACATGGAATCTTCTAGATTGATCATAAGTAAATTTGAGTAAAGGTGAATATCATTTGGTATCCTTAGACCTGAGATACATATGGGTTTTGATATTCACCAAGTGTTATACCTTGAGCTAGTTCTTCACTGCCCTGAAATAATGGACAGTACGTAAGGCTATGTTCAGGCGTGACACGAAGTGTTTGTGAGAAAGGTATGTATTCAAGATGAAATTTGTTCCACTTATTCGTTGAGAGGAAGATGTCTAAGGCCTGATTAAGTTAAATCAACAAGGAATGATCATACTATGTCCTTGGATTTAACATGACATCTGTAACAAAATGATAAATGATTGATTCACCTAAATCATTTCAAGTTGAATACTTGAAGGGGATGATGTTATTGAATGGCTTTAAGTCATGCGTATTAAGGGTAGTAAACCGTTGTTAGGCGGTATTTACTGCTTGCATCAATCTTCTATGAATCTTGTGCAAGTGGGAGATTGTTGAATTCTTTATACCCAAGACACCTAGAACATTGATGTTGTTAGTACGTTACGATCCAAGTCGGGTCATACCCAATAACAAGCTTAGCAAACACCAAATAATATTTAATTGATGATATGATCATACAATTAAATAAATACACCAATTTAGAAAATGGGTTTTCTAAATAAGTTGCATATGAGGTTAAACAATTTATATGGATATTTTGTTTATAGATATTTTTTGTAATGTTATTAAGTTACTTAAATAACATCAAATAATAAGAGAGTGTGTGTGAGTTATACAATTAA
Organism: Flaveria trinervia; assembly: GCA_025506515.1. Classification (NCBI taxonomy): domain Eukaryota; kingdom Viridiplantae; phylum Streptophyta; class Magnoliopsida; order Asterales; family Asteraceae; genus Flaveria; species Flaveria trinervia. Next base: position 23,354,864 of record CM046456.1, on the reverse strand, counting down.
AAGGTTAATTATATGTATAACTCATATAAGTGACTTGTTAATGTCTTTAATTGTGTTTTAACTTTTGGGGGGGAAACCCAATGTGAAAAGAAGGTTTTGGCCGCCCCTTATGGGTGTGCCTCTTCTTGGTTTTAATTAGGGGTCTTGGAAAAACACATAGAAGACAAGACATTCACTCCATCTTCTTCTCTCTCTCACATGCAAAACCAGAAGAAATAAAAAGGGTTTTCTCCTCTTGTTGTAGTGATTCTCGGTTGAAAGGTTCCCAACAGCCTTCTCTTTCGGGTTTTTGGTGCTCAAATCCTAACAACAAGGTGTTTGTCACAGAGCTTGGGGTATGCAAGCTTAAGAGGAGCTTCTTTTGGTGCCTTGGTCGTTCTTTCTTGGTCCAAATCATCCTAATCCATTTCGACATTTTGCTGCTGAAAGGTAGTTTATGGCAGCTCTTTATGGTTGTCCATAATGTTTGTTTTATGTTTACATAGCTAGCTTTTATTCACATATAGAGGGTCCTTTCTTCTTGGGTTTTTTGTAACTTTATAATATCAAGATGAAACCCAAATTTTTAGTTCATTAAATTGTTATAATGCTTGTTTTCGCTGCGTTTTTACGAAGTTTAAATGGTTAAACTATGTATCTTATTCTAACAAATCCCAAACTTTATTCCTTTTTCTTCTTTTGTCGGCTTCAAAGAAAATTTCCGGGTGTTACAGCTTTTTTGAGTGAGTTCTAGTTTTAAAATAAAACATGCTTTACTTTCGTTTAAGCCATTCTTTACTTTCTTTCAAATCATACTATACTTTCTTACATGATCACACATCGTACGTACACATAGATAATATCATTAGTATCTTCATCATTCATTCGTTGACTTTCATTCATTCATCGTACGTCATTATCATTCACTTTTGTTAACTTTCATACATAACTTTCTTACTTTCATTCGTACGTTCATTACTTGCAATGACAAGTACAATACCCCAAACATTGTGCACAAAGCTGGTTACTAGGCCTGAGGTCTTTCATAGACACGAAGTTGACTCCAGTACCTAGGGAAAGTAAATTCACCACTTATCTTTTCTCTTTCATTCCGGATCAATGCCATATGTTATACCCTGAACATTGTGCATGAAGCTAGTTACTGGGCCTGGGGTCTTTCAAAGATCTCGAACATTGTGCATGAAGCTAACCCTAGTACCTGGGGCAAGCGGCAAGGATCCCATACGTATGGTCAATCATAAAGATTAGACCTAGTGTGCATCCTTCTGGGGTAGCTAACCCGTACGCAGTTGAGCTAACACCCTTCATTGCGTGTGAACCTCCATACATTTGCTTGCAAGCCTTTCTTACTTTCATTCATTCATTAATGCATGCATTCTTTCATTACATTCCTTTTTTCATTATCTTCCAATTTATGTTACATAATACTTTTCATTTCAATCATTAACAATTTATGTAAAGCCAAGGGAAAATAATCCTACATAATAACGAACATCTTCATGAACATACAAACATCACCATACAAGGCACATCATACATACATAAAATACATCATACATACTATCATGCATAAGCATCAATCATACATCATCATACATTCCTCATCATACATCACCCATTTCATCATCTGTGACTTCAAAAAGTCAACTTACTTTACCCTCGGGAACCTCCCAAGTCAAAGCCTACATTTTACTTTTTCCCCGAAAATCAGAAAATAATCTAAATTCTTAGGTGCATGGGCACTATGCAGACGCATGGCCTTTCAGGTGCATGGGGAACACTTAGGCACATGGGCAACTTTCAAGCGCATTGGCACTATTGGGGCGCATGAGCAACAGCTAGTCATTTTTGGGCAATTCTAGGCGCATGGGCACTATGTAGGTGCATGAGTACCTAGGCGAATAGAAATCCTGGGCGTCTGAGCACTTAGAAAATTTCAGCCTATTTCTAGGCACATGAGTACTATTTGGGCGCATGAGCTTTTGGGCGCATGGGAACACTTAGGCAGTTATTCCTGTTGGGCGCATGGGCCATTGTTTAGGCGCATGGGCAGACTAAAACACTCCTAAACATCATAATTTAGTTCCCATTCATCACCTATCATGTTCTAAGCTTTAATCATACTTTCTAAGCCTTAGGAACACAACAATAACATCATTATACACATACATAGCCCAAAATCAAACCCCACCCATAACATACCCACACACACACATACGGGTATAGAACCTAACTTTGTAAAAACATTCATACATGCATTTCCAGCCCCAAGAAGTTTAAAACAAGTAAAAAGGGGGTTCTAGAACTCACCTTTGCAGCCTTTGGTTATGACTTCTTCAAAACCCGCTTGCAATTGAGTTCAACCGCCTAGAAACCCGCCAAAGACATACCCGAACACACACAAACATACATAAGCATATAACCGAGGCTAAGGCTAGTTAAGAACATCTTGAAACTACGAATTCTTACCTTGAATTCGAACTTCTACTCTTGTTCTTCAAAGACCCGAGAGTTTTCAGCTCTCCTTTCTTTCTCTCTCTAGAATATCCGAAGATATGTGTGAAGAGAGGGTCATGGCCAGCCATGCCACCTTTATCACCAACTTTTGAAGACTTTTGTCCTTTTTACACTTTTTACCCCTTAACTTGGATAATATATCTTTTCTTTCTTTTTCCTTCACTTTATTCTTTCTTTCTTTGACTTTTGAAATAATCGGATGTTACAAGTCCACTCCCCTTATATAGGTTTCATCCCTGAAACCTGTTATTCCTCAAATAATCATGGGTAATGTTGTCTCATTTCCTCCTCTTTCTCCCACGTAGACTCGGATCCCTTCCTATGCTTCAACTATACACGCACAAGAGGAACCACTTTATCCCTTAACCTCTTATCCTTACGATCAATGATCGCCACTGGTTGCTCCACATAATTGAGCCGTTCAACTACCTTGATATCCTCTGGTGGTACAACCATACTCTCTTCTGGTAAACACTTTCTTAGATGAGATACGTGGAATGTTAGGTGTATCCCACTTAGCTCATCTAGTAACTCTTGTCTATAGGCCACCTCTCCTACTCGAGAAATATTTCGGAAAGGCCATATGTATCTTGGGCTAAACATGCCCCATTTTCAAAACCGAATGATACCTTTCCAAGGTGACACTTTCAACATAACTCTAAAACCCACCTGGAACTCAATCGATCTATGTGGTTTATCAGCATATGACTTTTGCCTATCTTTAGCTGCCTTCATAAAGTGTTGCACCCTGAAAGGATCATACATGCCAAGTCAATGGGTGAATTGATGATTGTTCAGCTGAAATCCCACAAGTCCAAGATGCAATGCGGATGAAGATATGCAAGAAAAATAACAAGTTTTATCTTCCGCATTAGTCAATGTGGAAGACAAAAATCTGATGCGGACAAGTGTTTACTCTTCTGCATTAACTAATGCAGAAGACATAATACTTATGCTGAAGAACAAGTTACTCTCCCGCATTGACTAATGCGGAAGAATAAAAGAAGATGCGGACAAGACTTTGATCATCCGCGTTAACAAATGCTGATGACCAACCAAATGCGCACAAGTATTTGTTCATCCGCATTAACCAATGCGGATGACCAACTTACTAATGCTGATGATCAAGTGAAATGCTGATCAAGATTATCTCATCCGCATTTGTCAATGCGGATGAACAAGCAGAGATGCGGATCAAGACTTAGACTAGTTTATCATGTAATAGGTCAGGGGTAGTTTAGTCATTTTGTAAAGGCATATTGTCTTCTCTATAAATAGAATAGTTAACCTCGTACTGAGGTGACGGTTGATAGAGAGATGATTTTTGTTGTAATTATTCTCTGTAATTTGTCAACTTTCATATATCAATACAAACAACATTTATGAGTAATTTTCTTGCTTGAATGTTCTCTAATTGTTTGTTTCCGCCACTCAATCATTGACTTGATTATCATATTCGATTCTCAGTAAGAATATCACTCTTATTCACACGCAGTCAATTGGTATCAGAGCTTTGGCTCTCAATTCTCTTTCAGATCTACGCACAGACTGAATAGAACTCGATTGATCTGATAATCAAGTTGCTAGTAGTAGATACTGTCATCTCTACTTAGCAAACAACAAAAATACTCCTGTCAAACAGCAAGAACACTCATTCTGAACCTCAACAGAACTGCTTGAACAAGTCAGACTCATCAACCAAATTAATCTTAAATCAACTAAATCTATACTTACACAAATCAACATGGATTCTAACAGTTACTCTGAATTAGGTCATACACCTAAACCTCCCATGCTTAAACACAAATCTAAGTTTAAACAATGGAGAATACGGTTTAGAAATTATATCACAGGTGTAGATCCTGACTTTTGGATCTCAATATCTAAGGGTGCACACATTCGTGTTACTCTATCAACAGCTCAAGCTGCACTGTACAAGACTGCTAGAATACCAATTGAAGACTTAACTCTGGATGAAGATGACTATAAGAAAATCAAAATTGATCTTAAAGCAAACTCTATTTTGACTCAAGCACTCAAAATGGATGTGTTGAAAAGATTGGAAAAATATGGAACTGCTAAAGCTGTTTGGGATGCTCTCAAAATTATGTGTGAAGGTAGCAGTGAAGTTGCTGAAATTAACAAAGACAAGCTGGTCAATCGGTATGAAACCTTCCATCACACCAAAGGAGAATCCATATCAAAACAACTACACAGATTTGTACAGTTGGTCAATGACTTGGAAATCATGGGTGTTTCATACAACATTAAAGAACTCAACAAGAAAATGCTTCACAGTCTACCTAAAAGCTGGAAGCAAAATGTCAGAATGTTGAAAACCATTCTTGATCTTGAGAGTACCACTCGAGACATTATGATAGCCAAGATTGCAGCTTTGGAACTTGATGAATGAAGCAAAAATCTGAGTGGGCCAAGAGTGATTGAAGCCTACAAATTCCCTTCAGAATCACATTCTGTTGAAAATGCTTTCATTACAGAGGAAGAGGACTTCATCTTATCAAGAGATCAAATGAACAATACTGGGTTCATTGCATCTCCATCATTTAATCACCATTCAACTTCAGTTGAAGCACCAAAAGTCTCCACTGCACCTCCAATCTCTCTAGAAGACTTAAAATCAGAAGAGCAAAAGGAAACTTACAATGCCTTTGTTGCAAGTTTTGAAGCATATCTTGGGGGAAGACTCACTTCTGCCCATCTAATAGAGGAAGATTTATAAGAATTAGATCCTGATGATGTTGAGAGATGGATCTACAATGGAAAATGGCAATGATTGCCATGAGAGCAAAGAAATTCTTCAGGAAAGGACGAAAGTTGAGCCTGAATGAGTACACAATGCTTGGATATGACAAGTCCAAGGTAAAATGCTTAAACTGTGGCATAACTGGCCATTTCTCAAGAGAGTGCAATGCTCCTAAAAGAAACAACCATTCAAGGAACTCTCCTGGTCAATCATCCTCACAACCCAATTCAAGCTATCACTCAAACAATCAACAACAGCAGTACCATCATTCTCATCATCAACAAACATACCAGAATCAACCACAGCTGACAAGTCAAGCCCATGCAAGCAGTCAGCCTTCTGCCATTGCCCTTGTGATCAAACAAGATGGGATATGTGACTGGAGTGTGTATGCTGAGGAAGTCAAGCCTCAAGTTCAGAATCATGCTTTGATGGCTGATATCAATGATGGACCATCTGCAATGCCTACCGAGGTAAAAACTTCCTTCGTAGTGAGAAATGCATAAATGAATTACAAGAGTATAGAGAACACAATCATAAACTGGCAGATAAAACTAAAGAAGAAAAGGTGAAGTTAGAAATGATGAAGAGAGAACTAAGAAGTTTTGAAATCAAAATCAAATCTCTCATTTTTGACATAGAAAAATTGCATGGTGAGAAATACAATCTTGCAGCTGAAAATGAGCTACTTACTGAAAAGTTAGCTCAAGCTAAATCTCAACAATCTATGACTGAAGTGAAACTTGAAAAGTTTCAAATGTCTTCAGTCAAGCTGCAAGAAATGCTGGATTCACAAAAGGATCCAAAGAACATGTCAGGGATTGGATACAATTCATGTCCTCCACCATACAATGACATTACACTGTCATGCCTGACTCTGTATCACTCTCTGAATCAATCGAACCTAAAATTATGGAACCTAAATCAGTAGTGAAACAAGTGACAAATCCTCAAAACAAACCTCATGTTTCTTTTGAAACCAATGAGGACAAAATCAAGTTAGGACACCCAATCAAAATCAAAGAGTGCTCAGACAAGACAGTGAATGTCATAATACCATCAAGCCCTGTAAAAGCTATTGTACCTTTTATAAAATTCATACCATCTGTTTTACAAGGGAAAAAGAAATATGTCAAAACAGTGAAACCCACTACTAAGAGTAGTTCTGATAATGAGATTGTATCTCCACAAAATTCAAGCAAATCAGAAAAGGTTTCACTAAAAAAGAAACCAACTATAAACTGAGTTCAACACATAAAACTTCATCAGACCCTCAGTCATCAAAATTAAGGCAGGGAGTTGGGTTTGATATCTGTAACAAAGAACATGTTGACTAGTTTGAGAAAGAGGTGAGGAGTAGGTTGAAGAAACAGAAACAGCCCAGACAACTAAACAAAAGTAGTATTGTGAAACAATCTACAAAAAGGGCTGATTCTGATTCATCACCTAAAGAAAAGAGAGTGACTCATCAAAAGAAAGCATCAGTTGAGTCACACAAAGAAAAATCTGATTCAAGAAACAAACAAATGTATTATGATATTTGTGACATGTTCAATCATAAGACAGATAAATACTTCTTCAATCAATATTGTTCTATCTGTGATATGAACAATCACTCCAACAAAAATTACTATTTCAACAAGTATTGTTCAATCTGTGACATGAACAATCACAATACATCTGATTGCTACTTTAATCAGAAAGGGTTTAGAATTCCACAACACAAGCCCATCTCAAAAACTTCTACTGTGATGCATTCTGTCAAACCTCATCTTCATAATACTCAATCTAGGACACCTAGATCAACAAATGACAGAAATAACTAAAAGGATTTAAGGAAGGGTCAAAGAAATCATCTCACAATGAAACACAAACTTCACCTTCCTAAGCAAAAAACAACTTTTGATAATGAAACTCGGGCTAAAATTTTAACAAAGAAATAGAGACCAACAATTTCATTATTTATCTGAATCCTTAGTAGATGTTGATGAGATAACTCGACCAATTCATTACCAAAAATCACCTCCATCTAAATCACCATTCAGAGGAAAATACCAGGAGGTGACTATCATGAATAGCAACGGGAAACCCAAGACCATCATGGCTTGGGTCCTTATTCTAATTAGTTCTTCTTGTTTGTAGGTTCATCCACACATGTCTAATAGCCTATGGTATGTAGACAGTGGATGCTCCTGACACATGATTGGAGATCGTTCCCTCCTTCATGATTTCAAGTACATACAAGGAACTACTATGGCATTCAGAGGAGATTCAGAAGATGGTAGGATTATAGGAGAAGGATCTGTGACAAATGGGATGCTGAGCTTTGACAGAGTGAATTACTGTGAACAACTAATTTCAATCTGCTAAGCGTGTCTTAGATCTACGACAAAAAAATATTCCACTCACTTTACAGACACTCACTGCTACATTCTGAAACCTGGATTTCAGATTCCTGAAGAATGGGTTGTCTTAAAGACTCCAAGGAAGAATAATACATATGTCTTAAACCTGTGTTCTGCATGACCTAAGGAAGAAATATGTCTTTTGTCTAAAGCATCATTTGATGAGTCATAGCTTTGGCATAGACGTTTGGGGCACTATAACTTTAAAAATATGAACAAGTTAGTCAAAGGAAACCATGTAATTGGTTGTCTTAAAAAAGAATTCAATTTTATTGATCAATGCTCGGCGTGCCTTAAAGGAAAACAGCACAAATCGTCTCACAAAACCAAGCTGGTGAACACTAACAATACTCCATTGAAGTTACTTCACATGGATCTTTTTGGACCAACTCATGTAATGAGTATGGGAAAGAAACAATATTGTTTAGTGATCGTTGATAGCTTTTCTCGATTCACATGGGTGTTCTTCCTACTTCATAAAAATGGAGCATCCCAAATCATTCAAGAATTTATCACTAAAATTGAAAATCAACTTGATCTCAAAGTCAAAATAATAAGAAGTGATAATGGTACAGAGTTCAAAAATGAAAATATGAGTTCCTTGAGAGGGTGATAAGAAGCAAGTCAAGTATTGCAAACATCTGTTTGTTCTCATGATTTCTATGTCAAACAGTACCCAAAAACATCAAAGAGGCACTCCAAGACAATAGCTGGATTGAAGCAATATAGAAAGAATTGCTCCAATTCAAGAAACAAGAAGTATGGCAGCTGGTAGATCTTCCTGAAGGACAATATCCTATTGGTACCAGATGGCTGTACAGGAACAAGACTGATGATAGAGGGATAGTCATCAGAAATAAAGCAAGACTAGTGGCACAGGGATACACTCAGGAAGAAGGAATTGACTACGATATGGTGTTTGCTCCTGTTGCCAGACTAGAAGCAATCAGAATCTTTCTTGCATATTCTGTGTCCATGAAATTTACTGTTTATCAAATGGATGTAAAGTGTGCCTTCTTGTATGGAAAGATTGCTGAAGAAGTCTATGTAAGTCAACCACCTGGCTTTGAAAATCCAGATTTCCCTCACAGAGTGTACAAGCTTGACAAAGCTCTGTATGGTCTTCATCAAGCTCCAAGAAAGTGGTATGAGACTCTATCATCCATTCTTCTTGAAGATGGATATGAAAGAGGAAAGATTGATCAGACTCTCTTTAGAAGAATAAGAGGAAAAGACATGTCGTTAGTCCAGATCTACGTGGATGACATTATATTTGGCTCGACAAACAAACAACTCTGCAAAGAATTTGAAGATCTTATGCATTCAAAGTTTCAAATGAGTGCTATGGGGGAACTCACATTCTCTATGGGGGTGCAAGTCCAGCAAACAGCAGATGGAATCTTCATCAATCAATCAAAATATGTAAAAACCATGCTGAAGAAATTCCACTTTGCTGACTGTCAGTCTATCAGAACTCCTGTAGATACTAAAGTGAAGATTGGACCTGACCCTGAAGGCAAATCAGTGGATCAAACTCACTATCGATCAATGATAGGTTCACTTATATATCTAACAGCTAGTAGGCCTGACATTATGTTTGGTGTTTGTGTGTGTGCTAGATATCAAGCTGATCCAAAAGAATCACATGTCAACACAGTCAAGAGGATATTCAGATATCTGAAGGGCAAACCAGCTCTCGGATTATGGTATCCAAAGGAAGGAGAATTTCATCTCTATGCCTACACAGACAGTGATTATGGAGGATGCAACTTCAATAGAAAATCCACTTCTGGCGTTTTTCAATTTCTTGGTCCCAGACTAGTATCCTGGCAATGCAAGAAGCAGATAAATGTGTCTGTGTCCACAACCGAAGCTGAGTATATTGTTGTTTCAGCATGTTGCTCTCAAGTTCTCTAGATTCAAAACCAGATGCTTGATTATGGTTTTAACTTTTTGCATACACCAATTTCTATTGACAACACAGCTGCTATCTTTATAACTAATAATCTAGTTCAGCACTCAAAAACAAAACATATTGAAATTAGATATCATTTTTCGAGAGACTGTGCTGAAAAAGGTTTAATCAAATTCATTCCAGTACCAACAGAAAATCAATTAGCTGATTTGTTTACCAAGGCATTTGAACCTAGTAGGTTTGAATTTCTGGTTCAATCAATAGGCATGATTAACCTTGAGTAAAAATATGAAAACATCAAAAATATTTTAAAACATCAGAAAAACCACAAAAAGAAATCAAGTCGTATGAAGAAAAGAATCTTGGGAAATGATATAATTGCAGTCATTATATCATTCACTATGCTTAATTTCAAAATGTAAAAGACTAAAATGACTTAGGAGGTATGTTGGTAGGCTCAACTTGGAAGAAAAGATACATGCAGTGATGAATTAAAGAAATATTCAATTGTGAACACTCATCACAAAATACAGGTATGTATTGGCTTATCTGAATGCATGTTTGTGTAGTAACCTAAGCACACCAGGTAATGATACTTTATTAATCTTTTTCACCACATCATGTTTCATCTCTGTTTTGCTGAGCAAAGACCTGATGAAACTTGCACATAGTGCAGATGTCATGATCCAAAAGATTCCCAATGTGGAACACATCCAAAATTGGATGAATCAACAAAGTAATACATTCCAAGTGGATGAATAAAAGAATCCTATCATGGATCACCTTCGAAAGTGAAGTGAAAGGAATCCCAATAAGGATCAACATGAAAAATGATCAAATTAAAAGAATCCCAATGAGGATCAGTGAACATGAGATTTCATGACTTAAGTAACGTGGTAAGAAAAGTTGTGATAAAGTTCTACCATGCATTGTATAAGGAGGGTTGATCATTTCATGCTTATGTGTGTGAGGTACACATTGAATAATAAATCAACCAAAACATGATAAAAGTCATTTGCATCAAAATATCAACCAGGTATGAGCTTAAGAGGACAAATATACCTTCAATATTGAAGTTCATAATCATGTCCATTTAATCATAAAGGGTGCACATGTGTAATGAAAGATTGATATGATCCCTACAAAGAGATTTTTCTCTTCATTATTAATATTAATCAAAATAATATTCAAAACTTTTAAATCTTTAAAGTTTCTCTCCAAATGTGGACATAAACTTTAGGGGGAGTAATTTAAAATTTTTGAGTAAGTTACAAAAAGAATTTTAGTTGGTGTTGTTGCAATAAGTCATACCATTATATCTCAGCTTATGAAGATTCTTAGAAGCATGATAAGCCCAAGATTTGTCAAATTGGGAAACTTGTATCAGTTGTAACATACAAGTCAATCCAAGCAAAATTGACAACCTTAACAGCCAACTTCATAAGAAAAATCAATCAAGGACACGTCTCATAAGATTAATAATCAATTCAATCATATTAACTTTTGATTAAGTTCAAAAGGTAATGCAGGTAAGTGCATTAGTTTGTTGATACATGTATGTCCCTAGATCATGATATGAAATGTAATAGATCTTGTTTATCTGATTCGAATGTAATTTGATATGATTAATGAAATGATATTGATTGTTTGTGATTTGTAATGTCTAATATTTCATTAATGAGTCAATATTTAATTGGTTAATTAGGTTAATGAGTGTTTGAATGGTTACACATAATGTTTATTAATTAATACATTCAAACTTAACATAATGAAGTTCTCATGCGAATGGCCCATGCGAATGGATCACACGCATGAATAACTTCATACGATTGACTCAGTCGCACGACTGAACCAGGAGACTGGATCAGTCATATGATTGACACATAAGATTGGCTCAGTCACATGACTGAACACTCAGTCGTGTGGATGGATCAACCGCATGGTTCAATCGCACGACTGAACCATACTTATCGTCCAGTCGCCCAAATGAACAATACTAACCTATAAATACAATCCAATTCGTGAAAAAAAGGAGATTTAATTCCATTACGACTCCAGATGTACCCTAGCCGTCCAGAAGCCTCCCAATTTGTTCTCCAAGTTCATAGAACACATTAGATCGATTCCCAATCGATTTCTTACGTTAGTTTCAATTCTTTATTGATTCTTCGTGTGTTCTCACTGATTGGATCGCCAATCAAATAGGATTCCGCACTATTTGATCTGGTTTACACACTAATCACTAGGTATTTCGTTCAAATACCAGGTCCTAACAATTGGTATCAGAGCATTGGCTCTTGATTACGTGTGATTCAATCAAGATTGATAAAAAAATTGTGTTTTTGCACTAAAAATGCAATCTTTTGGTCAAAAGTGATCTTGGACGTTCCCTGCTCATCAAAGTTTGGTTTCTACGGACTTAGGCGATTAGACCTTGCGAAATTTCGAATTTTTACGGCTAAAACACGTTTAACCTAGAAATTTTCGCAAAACAGCAGCTTCAGTCGCACGAGTGAGCCATTCGCATGACTGGACCTCATTCGCATTGCTCAGACGCACGATTGGACCTAGTCGCATCTCCATTCATACGATTGAACCATTCATTCGCAGTGTTCATACGCATCAGCTTCTTTCGCACGACAGAACCACTCGCTTAGTTCAGCCGCACGATTGAACCAATCGCACAGTTCATTCGCACGAATAGCCCAGTCGCATCCTTCAGTCACACCAGTTGACAGTTTGTTTTAGTAGACATAAAGTTATTCACCATGGAAGATCAAATGTCAACATTTACTGCTGGGAAGGACTCTAGGATCCAGAACCTGCTGTTACTTGAGAGTGAGGTGGGTAATCATAATAAACCACCAAAGCTCTTAACATTAGATGAGTTTCCCCACTGGAAACAACGTTTTGAGATCTACCTCAATGGAGTGGATCCGAATCTGTGGGAAGCTATCGAGATTGGGTATAGTACGCCGGTGGGAGCCGATGGAGTAAAGCTAACCTTAGGAGGGATGATAGATGTTTAGAAAGTTAAATATAATGCAGAGAAGAGGGTTTATGCATTGATTACACAGTCTATCCCTAAAGACATTTTCCACCAGTACTCAGAGAATAAGAAGTCCAAGAAACTATGGGATAAGCTGGAAAAGAGGTAGACGGGAATGCTTCGTTGAAGGCAATCAAGGCTAAGGAGTTAAAGAAGGAATTCGATAACTTCTCATCGATGGAAATGAGAGTTTGGATGATGTTATAGATAGATTCTACCATCTGATGAGTGAACTGCATAAACATGGGGTGGCTACTACCATGGAAGAGATTGGATGATGTTATAGATAGTTACTAACTTTGCAGACGGATTGCCGAAAAAGTGGGCTTCATTAGTGTCTAACCTGAGACAGAATGGAATGCTGGCAAAGCTGGATATAAATGACTTCATTCTAAAGCTGCGAGAAGAAGCTCTTAGGATGAAGTACAAAGCTCAGAAGTCTTCGTATACTCTGAATCCAGCTTTGTACAATGCCACGCCTCAAGCTAAGACATCTGGAGCACCTCTCCAGACTGCATTTGTGTCTAGCTCATCGGGTTCTTCACATGCTTCTCCTTCAGGATCAGACACGTCGGGGTCTTCTTGTACCCATCATATTAGATCTGAAACAAATGCTACAAGACTGAAGACCAAGAACCTCGGTAATATGACGTAGAAGTAGCTCGAGAACACATGGATCTTTTGGCTGCAGTGGTTCATTCTTATGATGGACTTGTTGCTGGGAAGATTGGAAACTGCCATCTGGCAGACGAGGACTTAATGTGGGCCTTAGCTAGTGCTTCCGGAGGGTGAAGAAGTTTGTGAAAAAGACCGGACAGAACTTGGTTGCTACTAAGGATACCACATTTGGCTTTGACAAGAGTAAAGTGACATGTTTTAACTGTGGAGAAAGGGGCACTTCAAGAGAATATGTTTTAAGCCAAAGAAGACGAGTAACATGAACCCATTCTCGTCCTTCACTCGTCAAGACAAGCAAGCTACTAGTTCTACTTCATCAAGCAAGGATCCAAAAGCCTTGACTGCTCATGATGATGAAGGACAGGACTGGAGCTTTAGGTTTGTCTCTCCAGGGGAATCAAATATTGCAAGTGTAGAAGACATTGACGATGATTCCGCGAGTGAAGGAGATCTAGCAGTTGAGATAGCGATGTCAAATATTGAAGAGACAACTGCAACTGAGGTCAGCTACAAGCCTAAAGAGGAGACTACCACATCAAAGACAGAAAAGACAGAATCACCAGAACCAGAGACATCTGATGTTGCGTTGATGGCTAACTCTTCTCAACCAACTCAGGTAAGTACCACTGACCAAATGTTTGATAATCATGCTTGTTCTGATTGTAATAAGTTTAGAAATAGCATAGATGAGAAATTTGCTAGGTTATTAGATCATAATGATAACTTAGTAAAAGAGTTGCAACTGTGCACTGAGGCTAATAGAGTATTAAAACAAAATGAGCATAGTTACAAAGAAAAGATAGACCTTTTGACTAAACAACTTAGGGATACCGAAATAGTTGCATTTAACCAAGCTAATGACATTAGGTACTATCTAAACTCCCTAGAAGACACTAAGAAGCAAAAAGCAGTTCTAGAAGTAGAAGTAAACTCATTAAAACAGAAACTGCACAGTTGGATAACTTCATCACACATAGTACAACACTTAGTGAGAGAAAGAAACAACGGGGAGGGTTTGGGTTACAAAGTGGTTCCACCACCACCTGAGACCTTGATGAACACTAAGAGTAGACCAGTAAATAATAACCCCATCAAGGATCATGTGGTGTCTACTCCTCTTGTTAGTGATCCAGATTCCTCATGTTCATCTATGAATCTGGAAACAAACAAAAGGAGGCCACTTCAAAGGCAAAGGGTAAATTGCCTTGTGTTAATCTGGAAAAAGAATTTGAAAAGGTTAACTTAAAGTCAGGGTCAAACAGAGTCAAGTCATAACCTAAAAAGACTTCTAATGTTAATCTTTCACATGTTTTAAGTCAAAAACCAGTTAACCAAAAGGAAAAAGATGTTAAACATGTTAAAAAGGTTAACTTTGTTAAACAAGAGAAAACATCAAAAGAACCAGAGTCAAAACCTAAAGTGAGTGATGTTACTAAAGTGTCACACACGTCTCCACAAAGAAAGTTTAATCATAAAGTTGATAGCAGGTCGTGCTACAACTGTGGAAAATGTGGACACATTGCTTCCTATTGTCCTTATTATCAAACACCTAGGAAGAAGATTGAACTTCAGGACTCAAAACCTAGGTCTTCTAAGAGGAGTTCTTTAACTCAACCTAGAAGAACTAGTGAACATAAAGTTCAACCAGTTAGCCAGTCGACGGTTTATCACAAACAGGCATTGCACAAATCTGGCTTATGGAAAGAGAAGTCAACCTTTGTGTCTGGTAATGATGACAAGAAGGAACCTGAGCTACCCTCACTCTCTAAGGGTCAATGGGTGGAATTCATGATGTGTGATGCCTTTGGGAAACCCAAGCCAGTAAAGGCTTGGGTTCCTAACCTAAACTAATCCTTTACATGTATGTGTAGGGTGTTCGCTACAGTGCTGAAACTAACACGTGGATTGTAGACAGCGGAGCATCCAGGCACATGACAGGAAACAGGCTCTTTTATCAAACATAAGGCAAATAAAAGGAGGGCATGTTTCGTTTGCTGGAAACAAGGGAGGCTATATCACATCTCAGGGAGAAGTTGGAAATCAGAAAGTTAAGTTTCATAGGGTGAACTACGTCCAGCAACTTCAAAACAACTTACTTTCTGTTTCCCAAATCTGTGATAAAGGTTTTAAAGTCATATTCGAAAACAAGAAGTTTTACGTGCTCAAGAAAGATTATGTGATCCTAGAAGACCAAGTTTTGATGACTGCTTCAAGATATAAAGACCTTTATGTTTTGGATCTGTCAACAGGTGCTACAACGGATCATGAGTTCAGTGTTTTTTATCTAAACCTACTGAGAAGGATTCCATCTCCTGGCATAGGAGAATGGGACACATTAGTCAAAGGAAGATGAATCACTTGATTCAAAAGGATCTGGTGAGAGGAGTTTATGTCAAGAACTTCCAGCTTCCTGATTTTTTATAGCTTGCAAGAAAGGCAAACAACCGAAGAAGTCTCATAAGGAAAAGAAAGTTCATTCAATAGAACTTCCTCTTGAACTTCTTCACATGGATCTGTTTGGTCAAGTCAGTACAAAGAGCATAGCTGGCGACTTGTACTGTTTTGTGGTTACTGATGACTACTCAAGGTTCTCTTGGGTAATGTTTCTGAAGTCCAAATCAGAAACATTTGAGTTATTCAAGGAGTTAGTAACCACACTGGAATCTCTCTACAACCTGAAGGTTAGACAAGTATGCTCAGACAATGGGACAGAATTCAAGAACTAGTGGATGGAGGCTTATTGCAAGGAAAAGGGAATTGTACATCAATTCACTTCTGCCTACACACCTCAGATGAATGGCGTTGCTGAGAGAAAGAACAAAAGCTTGATAGAGACTGCACGGACTATGCTGGTAGACTCGAAACTGCCTATCCAATTTTGGAATAAGGCAGTGGCTAATGCATGTTATACACTGAATCGAGTTCTGATTGTCAAGCGCCACAGAAAGACATGTTACGAGCTACTACAAAGACACAAACCGAATTTGGAGTATCTCGAACCATTTGGCGCGCCGTGCACACTTCTGAAGAAAACACAAGAAGGTAAATTCAAGGAGAAGGTGGATGAAGGAATCTTTCTAGGATACAACATACCGAACAAGAGGGTTTACAACAACTCAATGGGTCTAGTAGAAGTGTGATGTAATGTTGACGTTTAGAGATATACCACACCACCTACTGGCAAAGGACCCGCCTACTTTTTCGACTATGATGGATTCTTCAAGTCCTTTAACATCCCTCTCTCTCCCTCGGATGACGAGTTAGCTACACGGATGATTTATGATATCTTGAATACACCAACATCTAGCTTATAGGGAGAATCATCTACTCAGTCAGGGGGAGTAGTCGACGACAGTGACTCCTCCTCTAAAGATGAAGCTAAAGAAGATGACCAGAACAGTCAGGAGGAACAGGTTCCAGTTCCTAAAAGTCCACAACCATCTACCAGTGATGCACCTTCGACTTCGGAGCCTCAAACTCCAACTACCTCAGATGCAGAACCTAATGTTCATAATCTTGGCTCTGAGGTAGCTGTTCCTACTACTCTAGGATCACGTCTAAACGTGTATCATCCCTTGGATAATGTCATTGGGGATGTCAGATCAGGAGTACAAACCCGAAATCAGCTGTACTCAGCTGATTATGCCTCTGTTATGAAAAAGGATTACATTCATGATGGTGCTTATCAGTGTTTGTCTCGTAGTTTGAGCCAAAATACGTAAGTGATGCATTAAACGATGAGGCATACGTGAGTGCCATGCAAGAAGAACTTCTTCAATTCAAACAGTTAGGAGTATGGACTCTGGTATATAGACCTAAAGGTGCTGAAGTCATTGGCACCAAATGGGTCTTGAAATGCAAGAAGGATGACCAAGGGGTCATTATCAGGAACAAGGCTCGATTGGTGGTTCAAGGATTTCGCCAAGTCGAGGGGATTGATTACAATGAAGTGTTTGCACCAGTGGCAAGGATGGAAGCCATCCGTATCTCCCTTGCCTATGCATCGTATATGAAGATTAAAGTCTATCAATTAGATGTGAAGAGTGCATTCCTTCATGGGGAAATTCGAGAGACAGTGTATGTCAGTCAACCTAAGGGATTTGAAGATCCTTATCATCGGGACAGAGTTTACAAACTCGACAAGGCCTTATACGGGCTTCATCAAGCTCCTAGGGCCTGGTATGAGAAACTCTCGACTCATCTTGCGAAACACAGTTTTCGCAGGGGAGTTGTTGACTGCACACTGTTCATCAAAGAAAAAGATGGCGACCTACTGCTAGTACAAATTTATGTCGATGACATAATCTTCGGTTCAAAGAATGAAGAATTATGCAAAGAGTTTGAAGCAGTTATGAAGAAAGAATTTGAGATGAGTGCTATGGGGGAAATGAAGTTCTTTCTTCGATTACAGGTGGATCAGACTCCAAATGGGATATTTCTACATCAGACCAAGTATGGAGGAGACATTCTCAGTCGTTTTGACATGGAGAATGCTTCTGCTGCTCGGACTCCACTTCCTACGAATCATGATATAGCACCTGATGACAATGGAGATCTTGTAGATGCCACAATGTACCGAGGAATGATTGGATCCCTCATGTATCTCATTGCCTCAAGACCTGATATCATGTATGCTACATGTTTATGTTCTAGATATCAGGCTAAGCCTAAGGTTAACCATCTGATCAGGGTCAAGAGGATATTTCGTTATCCGAAGGGTACACCACACTTGGGTTGTGGTATCCTCATGATGATGACTTTGAGCTCACGGCGTATAATGACTCGGATTACGGGGGCTGCAAGATGAATTACAGTCTACATCAGCAGGGTGTCAATTCTTTGGGAGAAGATTAGTTACGTGGCAGTGTAAGAAGCAGACATCGGTTGCATTGTCAACCTGTGAAGCCGAATATGTTGCTGCTGCAAGTTGCTGTTCACAAATCATCTGGATTCAACAGCAAATGCGGGATTACGGTTTAAAGCTTTCTTCTACTCCTATTTTTGTTGATAACTCTGCTGCAATTGCAGTAACTAAAAATCCGGTCCAACATCCAAAGACCAAACATATCGGTATTAAATGCCACTTCATAAGAGATTATCTTGAAAAGAACTTAATTGATGTGGTAAAAATTAATACTGATTTTCAACGCGCTAACCTCTATACTAAAGCCTTTGATAAACCACGTTTTCAATATTTGCTAGAGGTCAACGGCGTTAAAAAGAAAAGTGATGTTATTCCTAATGATGATCATATGTAGTCCGATGTAGTTTAGTTAATTTTTTTTTGTATTTTATTTTATTTGTTTATTTTAGTCTGTTTAAATTACACTCATGTTATTTTGCTGTTTATTAAAATCCTAAAATAATTAAAGCAGTTATGATTTTAGTATTTTAGGGGGAGAATAAGTCAGCAAGTAACATTAAAAAAACGAGGGAGAAGGAGTAGAAAGCTGATATAAGGTAGATCGTATCTGTGATACCGATTCAAACCCTTTGGAATATGATAGTACACAGGAACAAATCAAGAGGGACTTTAAAAAAATTAATTTAGAAAAGATGCTAAAATTCAAAGTATAAGTCTGTGTAGTCTAAGCAATATAAAAGGGAAGATGATAGAAAAACTGGTAACTCCTAAGGTAACACAACGAGAGTAGACCTAGAGGTTGCTACACCACAATTTATATGTCGGTAGATTCAACACCATAGATGGTTAGACCTGACTGGTGATCTCAAGATCAAACTAAGTTGTTCAACTAACTATGGGCTTCCATCTTATCACTGGTTAACACAATCAACAATATTCCAATAAGTGGTAATGAGCATGTAAACGCCACAAATGTGTGCGGATGACCATAAATAGATCAAAGCACGATAAAAATGAAAGAAAAATGCTATCAAGCTAATGACTTATGTTGTTGGTGCATTTTGTGCAAAATAAAATTAAGCTGCTCTAACAAGGAGATAGGTTATGTGCCTCTCTGCTGTGCGATGGCACTGACCTAAGGATAAGCATAACCTAGATATTCTAGAATTCATTGTTGTTTGCCGCCTCTCTGCTGTGCGATGACACTGACCTGAGGATTGGCTTCTCTTTGAAAGCTCTAAAAATAGTCTCTTCTTGTAAAAATACCCGTAGACCGCTCAAAAGCTCCTGAGGAATGTTGATTACCATATAAGTGTGGGATCCACAAATGTTAGTTGAAATAAAAAAACCTAAATCTATCACCAGTTTGTGTCAAAAGTCTGTGTATGGACTTAAGAGGACAAACATATTGACAATCATTGTGGCTGCAATTATTGAAAGTTCAAATCAATGTGGTAATCAAATAGTTCCAGTATGATTTCCTAAAAGTTGCTAACTACTCTGGATGAAAACCAAGAATAGTGCATCAAAAGATTTTGATAACAAGTCCCAAATGATTTGACTTGCCTGTATGATTCCAAAAATTTAATTGGTCCAAGTGTGGTCAATCTAAGTTGAAGCTGCCTATTTCGGAACCAAATCCCGTAGATTTCCATCTTAGGATTTATCTCTCACAAAAAGCCAAAAACAAGTTTTATTTTTTGTACGTTAGTTTAGTTTTTTCAATTCACTTAGTCTTTTAGTTTGTTTGTTTGCCGGACTACATCATGAAAATCAGTAAGGGATCAACTCACTAAAAGGGTCATGTCTGAGATGACCACATGTGTTTTCAAAGTTTAACAGGGTCACGTCTGAGGTGACTAAATTGTGTAAAAGGATCACGTCTGAGGTGATCAAAAGTTTTTCAAGTTAAAATGATCATGTCTGAGATGATCAAATGCTCATAATGTTAATTTCAACAGGTAAAAAGGGTTTAAGTGCTAAATGTTCATAAGTGTAACCCATTCGCACGACTGGATCTTAAGTATGGACCAACCATGCGAATGGATCCTATTCGCACGACTGGACATGAGATTGATACATTCACCCGAATGGCTTATCAGAATGATCCATTCGACAGAATGAAAGGGTGCGAATGAGGCAGTCGACCGACTCAGACTCAGTCAGTTAACTGAGGGTGCGAATGAAAGGGCACGAATGAGTCAGTCGACCGACTGAGACTCAGTCGGCCAAGTGAATGCGACTGACTGGGCCAATCGCACGACTGAGCCTCAGTCGCCATTTGACAGGATCAGCGATCACAAGTTTGATGTATTAGAGTTCAAAGCAGCGGAATAAGAACAGTAATTAGACAAATTGTAGCAAGAGATCGATACTTTTATGCATTAAGAGCACATACGATTATAGTGAGAGAATATATTTCTGATTCATGGAATGTTTATAGATATGGAATAATTCTAATCAAATCATTCAAATCATTCACTAATTACAATAGGTTGACACTCCTTATATAGAGTGCAACAACCACTGCCGTTATCACGGAAAGTGACAACAGGCAGATCTATTACAAAAATAACTAAATCTTAACAAACTACTGAAATGTTCACAACTACTGAGAACATATCAGAGTGTTAAGTACAGAATATAAAACTACTGATTAGAAACTACTGAAACTACAACGACTGAAGAACAAGCTCTTCAGTCGTTTTACAAAACTACTGAAACTAGAAATATAAAACTACTGATATCACAACTACTGAAGAAGTACTCTTCAGCAGTTATGAAAAACTACTGAGGCTTCAGTACTTGATCTTCAGACTCTGACCTTCAGATGTTTCATCAGCTGATGACTTCAGTAGATATCATCAGCTGATGTCTTCGGTCTTTGTCTTCAGACTTTGTACATCAGTTGTTGATCTTCAGCACTTGTAAACTCTTCAGCTATTGTTCTTCAGTACTTTGGTCTTTCAGCTTCAGCACTTGTGTTCTTCAGCTGTTCAGCTTCAGTACTTGCGTTCTTCAGCTGTTCAGCTTCAGTACTCGTGTTCTTCAGCTATTGTACTTCAGCACTTTAGTTCTTCAGCTGTTGAAGTCTTCAGCACTTGATCTTCAGCTGTTGAAGTCTTCAGCACTTGTCAAACTGCTGATGAAGCTTTCAGCAGTTGTTGTGATACCATGTGGGACTTAGAGGTTTTCTGATCTTGGCTCATTGTTCTTTTGGTCCAACAAACTTCCCCTGAACCAATGCAGCCAAAACCTCTAAATTATTTATTATCCCACTTATTGTTGGCAAAATGTTGGTTTTTTCCTTCTTGATTAGTAGAGAAGATGACCCATGTAAGCTCCGGCCTGGGAAGAAATCTCAGATATTTGTTTGGCAGGGTATGAATGGGAACTCTGTTTTGGGGAACTGGACACAGAGTTGTTATCCCATTCATGAGATTTACTTCCCCATAATGAGTCTGTACGACTCTCTTGTGTAGGCCTCAAGGAAGGTGATTTGTTCCTCCATGGTTAGCTCTTCAGCACCTCCTTCAAACAATGATTCAGGCCCATAATACTCAGATAGGTATTTGGCCTGTTTCCCATTCTTTAGCTCCACAGTTGTTATTATTCTGTAAGCAAACTCATCCGGGTGATTACCCTCTAGGAACAACTGGAGCTCATTTTTCCTGACTTCCTCAAGCCTCTTGTAAACTAACCCCTTTTCACTATTTTGTTTTCCAGCATCTTCTGAGGGGTTAGATTAGCTTTGTAGGCTTTCTTGAAGTCCTCTAGGATTTCCCAGGGTGAAACTACAAAGACCAGAGAGATCACTTCATCTACAATCTTTTTCACCTGGCCAATGTATCTCTGAGGTATGTTTTTCTTATGAATTCTGTGAGAGACCCTGGGATCAGGCCAGATCCTCACTCTTTCCTTTTGATATTGAAAGGTATGCCTGAGAGTGTAAAGTCTAAGGGCTTGCTTCTTCATATTGATGATAGAAGATGTGGCTGCATAAGCTTTGTCAACTCTCTTCAGCAATTCCTCATCATGCTGTTTATGAAGCTTTTCTTCTTCTAGCTTCACTTTAACCATTTGTCTTTGGAATTCAGGAGTAATTGCTGAGGAGTGACTTGTGGCCTTAGGCAACTGAATCACAGCTGAGAGTGGCAGCCTATCTTCATCATCTTCTTCATCATCTTCTAGCCTCAATACCCTCTCTTCTTCTTCAAGGGTATATCATCGGCTATGGGTTTTGAGGGTAAGGGAGTTGGTTTGGTGGGTTGTGATTTGGGTGGTTTTGGTGTGGGAATGTTGACAGGCTGTTCTAGCATTCTTGAGGTGAGTGTGGCTTTTGATTGCTTGGCTAGCTCAGTCCTGCTCCTAGCACCCGCTTCATTCAAAGCTTCAATGACAAGCCCCTTAGTATATGCTTCAGACGAACAGATCTTGGTGGTGATTGCCAAGATACTGTCCCTGGACCAAGCTTTGATTTCGATCATTGATCTTCCAAGATATTTTGCAATAAATCTAATCATGATCTCAAGCCTTTCTCTTTCTAACACTTCATAACTTGCCCATCTATTCTGGATTTCTTCAATCTCTAATCGTCGAATCTCAGAGTCAAGTTTATTGGTGTCATGGCCTTGCCTAAACAGCTGATCAATGATGTTGTCCATTGATCTGCTGTGTTCGGCATCAGCCTCTTTTATCAGTAGCTCCAAGGCTTTATCTTCAGCAATATGATCATCAGCACCTTTCTTTCACTTGTAGGTGAGCAGTGGTTGATGTTCTTTCTCCTCCTCTTGGGCTTGCTTCGCTTCATTCTCTTCCTCTGTTCTTTTCCTCTTCTTTTCTTTCACGGCAGTACTCTCCCCCTTTTTGGATGCATTGGTGGAAGGGGTTTGTACCGCAGAGAAAGTGTCTTTTGCACAGCAGCATCAATCAAGGGTTGTAAAGTAGAGGAAAGCCTCTCATCAATGGCTTTAGTCACAATATCAGTGATTATGGGTGTGATAAGAGGGAGGGAATTTTGAAGTACAGCACCTATTTGCTCAAGAGGGTTCTGTTCCTGAGAAATAGGGCCGAAAGCAGAGGCAGGTGGTTGAGTTTGGAGTGGCTCAGTGTTTGGGGAACCTTCAACAGAAGGTGCCATCTGTGGGTTGGTTGAGGCAGATGGTCTTTCTCCTTGTGAGAGTTGGTCAAGTAGGTTTTGCAGCCTACTGACTTTCTCTTCAAGGATTGTGTTCTGGGCAAGAACATCATAGAAAAAGCCCAGGTCATCATCAGCCGAAGCTGAATCATCTGACCTCCTGCTAGAGCAGGATTTACATGCACTGGGTGTAGACCAGTTGTTGCATGTGCCCCTTGTGCTTGGTACTGGGGACTTCCAGCCTCAGGACAATGTCCATCATCAGTTGTTGCCTCTAGTGAGGTCTTAGCAATGTTACCAGCCTCATTCTGATCGTGTGCTTATTTAGAAGAGGTGGCAGCCTCACTAGATATTCTAAGCTCCTTATCTACACCAGGAGATAGAAGTGGTAAACCCCTGTGCTGTGGGTTCTCAAGTGCACTGTGTTCCTCCCCCTCAATTGTAGAGGCGTTCCCAGTAGTAAGTGGTTTCTGGGGAGGGGGTGAGGAGTGCAGTTGAGTCAGCACTTGTGCAACTATTAAAGTTGGGCTTTGAGGGGCGGTTGTATGGGGGGAAGTGATAGAAGCAGTGTGCACCTGGGGAGGTGCTGAAGTGATAGAAGCAATGGCAATCTCCTCAAGTGAGGAAGATCCCAGACATGTAGGTACCCCTTGTGTGGTTGCTGCAGGCTCCTGTTGAGAGGAAGCCTGAGCGGCTATGGCTGGAAGAGTCATTGTATCCACTAGGGGGTTTGGACTAGTGGATATATCCTGCGTTTGTGTTGCAGGGGCATCCTCAGGGGACTCAATTCCCTGAGTAGCCGTTTTGGGTTTCTTTTTGGTGGGTTTGGTGGGGACTTTTGATTTGGAGGTGGTGGCTGTGGGTTCCAGCTGCGTGGGTTTTCGCAGCTTGGCAGCCAATTTGAGTGTCTGGTCAGAGTTGTGCCGGGAGTATACTTCCGGCAGAACAGCCGTAGCAGGGACTCCCAAGCCAACAAGTCCTTCAGCATTAAGTTGGTTTGTAATGATGGCCATTATGAACCGTGGATATAGTATCCAACGGTTAACAGTTACTTTTTGAGCCATATCCTTGAGCTCCGAAAATATTATTTCTGAAAAGTTTAACGGTTGTTGCTCAAGAATAGAGTACATTACCTGCTGCCACTTTGACGACATTTGATCCCAAGACGACGTCTTAGGAGCCAAACATACATTACCATGTGAAAAATTAGGCGTTCAGCGTCATGGAAGTGTTTCTTCATGATAGTGGAGGCACTGAGATTGCCTTGATATCCATGTTGGGCAAAGGATAGGTCTGTGGTGCCCTTCGGATATCCAGCAGGAGAAATAGCATCATCTAGATGAAGAATTTGGCGGATTATTGCAGGAGTGATGACTACTTCTTTGTTGTTGACGACCGACTGGAGAGATGGTGTGTTGTTCTCCCCAGTGGTAATAGTAACGTTCATCCAAAATTGTTGGAGGGATTCGGCATGTAGTATAGGATTCAGAAGAAATGCCGTTTTGTATTGGGACTGAACCATAAGATCGATAGCAGTATCGAACATAGCCCAAACAGGTGATTTAGTAAGGTAGGCAACACAGTTGTGTCGCGGTTTAATTTGCATGGACGCCATTGAGAAGAGAGAAGTTTTGGAGAGGAACGTTAGGTTTGAAAATGAAGCATTGAAGGATTAGGTCAGGGATATATATAGGGTACGGGTGAGAAAACGACTGAAGGATGTGGTGTTAGTCATCAGTAGTTTTAAACAACTGTTGACATTGTATTATCCTTTCAGACGTTGAAACAGCTGAAGTCATGGTGTTAGGCATCAGAAGTTAGAAAACTACTGAAGACCGTGGTTTTGACTTCAGATGATTGAAACAACTGAGGACTTGGTGTTTGTCATCAGTAGTTGTGAAATACTGAAGACAGTGGTTTTGTCATCAGCTGTTGTAAACAACTGAAGACTTGGTATTAGTCATCAATAGTTAAAAAATGCTAAAGACATGGTATTGCTTCAGTTGTTTAGAATGAAACAGCAGTTGTACAAACGACTGAAGAGAAATTTCTCATCAGCTGTTTTCGTCAATTCTTAGCTTTTCAGCTGTTTCATACTATCCTCAACACATTCATGAGCCTTTTTGGCGGATTTCAGTTGTTTCATAGGACATCAGTACTTATCTGTTTTTACTGATTTCAGTAGTTGTAATACATCAGTATTTAGAACAGATGAAGTACTTCAGTACTCGTGAGACATTTAGCCTTCGGTAGTTATACAAACTGCTGAGGGTAAAAGAACTCATCAGTACTTATATGTGACATGGTTACCAATGATCATCAGTACTTATTACTAAGATCATCAGTAGTCTCACTATTCTAGCTGCAGCATACCAAGCCTTAACACCAGGTTTTGGAAAGTTGAACTATCCAAGGCTTAGTAAAAATGTCTGCAAGCTCATCAACACTAGGCACAAACTTAGGATCAATCAGACCTTTTTCAAAACAATCCTTATAAAATCATGTCTGATCTCTATATGTTTGGTCCTAGAGTGCTGGACTGGATTTTTGACAAAACACAGCGCTGAAGCACTATCCATTAACAATGGAGTCTTAGTATCTGTAATGCCATAATCCAGAAGTTGGTTCTGAAGCCAGAGTACCTGAGAGGTGCAACTTGCAGCAGCAATGTACTCTGCTTCAGTAGTTGATGTAGCAACTGAGGTCTGTTTCTTGCTCTGCCAAGAAATCAAGCAGTTGCTAGGAATTGACATCCACCAGAAGTTGATTTCCAGGTCAACTTACACCCTGCATAGTCACTGTCAGAAAAAGCAACTAATTTACCAGAATGTCCAGTAGAATACCATAAACCTAGAGATGGAGTGCCTTGCAGATATCTAAAGATCCTCTTGACTGCAATCAGATGAGACTCTTTAGGTGCAGCCTGAAATCTAGCACAAACATATGTAGCAAACATAATATCTGGTCTAGAAGCTGTTAAATACATCAAGGACCCAATCATACATCTGTAAAGTATTTCATCAACCACTTTACCTTTCTGATCTGTATCCAGTTGTGTGGTGCTGCACATGGGGGTAGACAAAGGCTTACAGTTTTGTAAATCAAACTTTTGCAAAAGATCTTTTGTGTATTTGGACTGATGAATGAAAATTCCCTCAGCCTTTTGTTTGATTTGCAACCCCAGAAAGAACTGTAACTCTCCCATGGCACTCATTTCAAACTTCTGTTGCATCAACTTTGTAAAGGCATCACACAACTTTGGATCAGAGGATGCAAAAATGATGTCATCTACGTAAATTTGAAAAGTAGATTATGCTGCCCAGCTTTCTTAATGAATAAAGTCTTATCTATGGAGCCTCTAGTGAAATTATTTTCGAGAAGAAAGTTTGATAATGTCTCATACCAGGCTCTAGGAGCTTGTTTTAACCCATAAAGAGCCTTATCAAGCTTATACACCCAATTAGGATGTTTATTGTCCTCAAAGCTGGAGGTTGACATACATAACCTCTTCTTTAATTTTTCCATACAAAAATGCACTTTTGACATCCATTTGAAAAACTTTAAGGTTTTGATAAGCAGCATAAGCTAAAAACAATCGAATTGCTTCCAGTCTGGCTACAGGGGCAAAGGTTTCATCATAATCAATACCTTCTTCTTGTGCAACCCCTGAACAACCAGTCTGGCCTTGTTCTTAACAATAAGCCCATTTTCATCAGTTTTGTTCCTAAACACCCATTTAGTGCCTATTGCACACTTACCTGGAGGTAGAGGAACCAGTTCCCACACTTGCTGTTTCTTGAACTAAAGAAGCTCAAGCTGCATGGCATCAACCCATCCATTGTCCTTTAAAGCATGTGATAATTCTTTGGCTCTTGCTGACTGATGAAGAGAGCATAGAAGCAGAATTTGACAATTGACTTCTTGTTGATACTCCAGCATGATATCACCAATGATTTGAGACATAGGGTGATTCTTCAGATCTTGATACACAATGAGATCTGTGCAAGTGTTAGTAGCAAGCTCAGCAGTAACAGATGGTGATGGTGAATCATTTCCTTGAAACCAATCATGGATGGTAATTCAAAGGAAGTTGAATTGAGGAGATCTCATCAGCATTTGTTGTGGATGGTGCTACTGGAGCTACAGGAACATCAGTGTCTAGCTGAATCAGGCAGTTGATCACTAAACCTGAAGAGGTGAGTACTGCAATCATTATCATCATCACACCAGCAGTACCACCAGGTGGTGAACTGTTGACAGGAGCAACAGCAGGAGTTTGATAAGGAGCATATTGCAGTATGTCCAATCAAATAACTCCACAGGGTTTTGTGGAATCTTGTCCTTTGGAGATTCATTGAACTTAACATGTAGAGTTTCTTCAACCATCTTTGTTCTGCAGTTGAAGACTCTGTATGCCTTGCAAGTAGATGAATAACCAACAAATACCCTGCATCCACCTTAGGATCAAATTTATGGAGTTGATCCTTTGTGTTGAGAATAAAACAGGACACCCAAATGCTTTGAAAAATGAAATCAGGAGCCAAATGATGGAGTTCATATGGAGTCTTCATCAACCTCTGATTTACTAAAACTCTATATTGCACATAGCAAGCTGTGTTGACAGCTTCAGCCCAAAAGGTCAGTGGCAAACCAGAGTCAGCCAGCATGGACCTTGCAGCTTCAATGAGGGTCCTGTTCTTTTCTCCCACTACTCCATTTTGTTCTGGAGTCCTTGGGATGCTAAACTGCCTTTTGATCCCTTTGAAAGATAGAAGTCATCAAGTGTATGATTTCTGAATTCAGTTCCATTGTCATCCTAATACACTTGACTGGAAGGGAATACTGCTTCTTAATATACAACACAAAGTGAATAATCTTTGAGCAACCTCATCCTTTGAATGTAGAAAGAAAGTCCACACAAATCTGGAGTAATCATCTACAATTACCAGATAGTATTTTCTTCTTTGCCATGCTCATTACTCTCACAGGACAAATAGATCATATGCAGTAATTGCAAGCAGGCAGTGGACTTAGGCACTTCAATAGGAGGGAATGAGACTTTGTGCTATTTTCCTTTTAAACAAGCAGTGCAGGTTTCATCACAGTGGAACTCCTTTATGGTAAGCCTCTGATAAACTATTATGGGTAAGCTGATTCATATTTTTGAATTAACATGACCAAGCCTTCTTGCCACAGTTTAGATTCTCGAGAAGAGGCTTTGGAAATAGCACGGATTGCCTTGAGATCTATTTTCTTGAAAGATCTAAGGCATACACTCTTTTGTCTGTTGGCTCTCAGGAGAGTGTGATCATCCATACCTTGTCAATCAAGTGCAAAAACTTTGGATGATAGAATCCTACAGTTTTGACTGAGTGAAAAGAGCAACATGGCCTTTATCAAACATTGACTGACACTCAAGAGATTGTACTTGAGATTTCCACATGATTAAATCATTCAAATTTGATTTCTCCATTGGAGACAAAGCCTTACCAATGATGTAACCCCTAGCATCATTGCCAAAAAGAAACAAATCCCTTCTTCCTTGAGAGTAGTCATGAAGAAGAGAGTTGTTCCCAATCATGTGCATAGATCCCCCACTGTCTACATACCAGGCTACTTGGTCATGTGAAGAACCCTGCAATAATAAACAATCAGTTAGTTTTAGAGACCCAAACCTTTTGGTTTTGGGCCTGGTCTCATCAATAGATGGTAAACTAACAGGTTTATTTGAAACAACAGCCTGAGAGGAAGAAGATGGTGTAGAAGAGGAGTCCTTTGGCTTGGACCTCCTTTTCTGTGGTTTCAACATAGGAGCTAGTGGTTAACTCTACCCAACAGATGTTGAACCATCATAACCAGCTGTGTTGATTTTGTGATAAGCTTTCAGCTCATCAGACACATTGCCAGTGGAGTTTGATAAGTTCCTATGTTGCACTTCTTTTTCTGAGCACTCTCAGCTGTCACCTGTTTAACCCCTTCCTTTTGGATTTCTTTGAGGACTTAAGGGTTACAAGGATTTGATGTTGCTGATACAAATGTGGTCTCAAACTCAGTTTCATTTTTTACCATTTTCTCTTTAATTTCTTCTTTTTGTTGGTTGGAACCTCTTTGTACCAACAATCATCTGTAGATGATTGAACAACCACATACTTCACATGGTTTTTCTTCATCTTAGGTTGATCATTAACTAAAGAGGTGAAGCACTGAGATTGTTCTTCAATGCTTGGAAGCATTGTTTGCTTTTTGACTGCCTCTTTAGTAGTCTTCAAACTCTTTCTACTGACCGTTTTCTTCTCTTCAGTACTGACAGCAGTTGAAGTTTGAACTTCAGGTATTAAATCCTGCTTTCTAGTCCTTTCAGGACCTTCAAAATTAACTCCTGAGTTATCAACTCATTGATCATGTGAGTGTCAGCATTGAACCATCACATCAGCTGATAGGTTCAAAGAGTTGATGCTGATTGCTATTTCGATTGTGCTGTATCGAAAGTAGATCACATGATGTGATGGATTGGTTATCACTCTCACCATCAGATTCTACCTCTGCTCTTGGGGTAAAATCTGTAGGTGGAGCAGTGTGATTGTAACCAATGCCAACTTCACATTGGAAGCAATGCTTACTAAGAAGCATTTCAAAACCTTTGCATGATTGTACACATCTATCACACTCTACCTGGGTAACTGCAAGGGTTTCTTTGAGATCTTTGTACTTCTCTAGAAGTACTCTTCTAGCCTTATCATCAATTATTTGGCTTTTAGTTGTAAATCCCATCATTTTTATCTTTAAGCACAGACTCAAATTCAGCTTTGTTTTGGAAATTATTTGTTCTAGCTCAAGTTCTTATTAATTAAAGCTACATTTGCTTCTCTATGGAAGCAAATGCTGCCTATGCATGTTTCAGAACATAATTTGGCTTTTGCCTCAGAGGATACTTGCGATACCTGGGTGTTAGAGGCATTAGAAAATGAAGTATCAGCAGATCCAAAGCCATAAGAGCTAGATTCCAAAAGGACTGTCACCACCCTGTTGACCAGCACTTGAGACAGTTGTTCAGACCAGACATGTCATCTGGTAAAACTGCTCCGGTCAACAACTCCTGTGGGTGAAGAGCTGTGTTGTTGAGGTTGAGTTGTTGATGAGATTAGGATGGCTGAGGTTCTGGTAGTGCATGAGGTTGTGTGCCATAGGAACTTGAACTTGATTTGACTGGGCATGTAATAACAAGGGTAAGGATATGGCATTTGACCTGAGGAACAAAATATGCAGGAGATTGTTGTTGAGGATGATGACTAGAAGTGACAGGATGTTGCCCTCTGTGTTGTTGACTATTGCCAGGAAAAGTCACAAAGGGTGCAGTGGAGTTAGATCTAGTTGACTACACTCTCTTGCAAAGTGTCCAAGCCGTGGCATTTTGTGACACCCAACTTGCTTTTGTCAAAACCAACTTTGGTTTTGCCAGAGAGTCCTGGGAATTTTCTTCCAGTTCTTTTGTAGAACTTCTGAGATCTGATATTTATCAGGGCCATTTGGCTCAAAATATCCATCTCTTCTAAGTCGTCATCAGCAATCCCCTTGAGATCATCCATAATGAAGCATAAATTGTCATTATTACACCCAGTAAACTGACCATCAACACTCACAAATGCAGAATCAGAAGTGTTTGAAGAGAAATTAATATGCTCATCATACTGGCATTCAGATGAAGCATATTCTGACTCATGACGACCAAGGCAGTGTTGCCTGGTACAAGTCTTCAGTGAGCTTTCCAGATGAAGACATCTTTCTCTTTTGTTCTATCTCTCTCTCAAACGTGAGTAGTTTCCCATGGAGTTGGGTGAGAGATAGTTTGTCCAAACTTGCATGTAGTGTAGGACAATAGTATATGTGTCCCATCTCTCAGGCAGTGATCTGAGAAATCTGTTATTCATCTGAATATTGTGTGTACTCAAGTTTGACCATTTTTAATTCAGAGATCAACAAAGAGAACCGCTCATATTGTTGAGTCAGTGTCTCACCCTTTCTATGAGAGAATGTCTCATATTGTTGGGCAAGGATTTCTCTATTATTGCTAAGACCTCATCTGTTCCTCCAAATTGTTCTTTCAAGGCATTCCAGAGGTCATGGGCAGTTTCATGATGCATTAGCCCAGAATAGATTTCATTTGGCAGTGCCATGGCCAGAATTCCATGGGCTTTTGCATCAATTTCAAGCAACTTCTTATCCTCATCTGAGTATTGCTCCCTCCTCTTCGGAACCATTTGATTGGTTTCCGGGTTATTCACCATAGGCTTGTGTGGACCATGTACCACTGATGTCCAACAACCTGCGCTATTAACAGACAGGTGATGGAGCATTCGTCGTTGCCGTATGTTATACTCATTCCTAACCAGCATTGGTGGCTTGGTGAGGAACCAGTATTGTGAGGATCATTGGAGGAGTAGTCATTTTTAGTTCAAAAACAATTTAATTCAAGCTTTTAAAAGTTTTACACAGACCACACAAACTCAATGAAAACCAAGAAAAGATCTCAGGATGAATGACCAGAAATACAGAAAATTCAATCTCATACTCGTTTCTTGCAAAAAAAAAGCTAATTCAATCAAACTTAGATCTTGAATAGCAGTTTCAATGATCAATTATTAGATCGATCAATGATTAACCGCTCTGATACCATTTGACAGGATCAGCGATCACAAGTTGATGTATTAGAGTTCAAAGCAGCGGAATAAGAACAGAATTAGACAAATTGTAGCAAGAGATCGATACTTTTATGCATTAAGAGCACATACGATTATAGTGAGAGAATATATTTCTGATTCAAGGAATGTTTATAGATATGGAATATTCTAATCAAATCATTCAAATCATTCACTAATTACAATAGGTTGACACTCCTTATATAGAGTGCAACAACCACTGCCGTTATCACGGAAAGTGACAACAGGCAGATCTATTACAAAAATAAATAAATCTTAACAAACTACTGAAATGTTCACAACTACTGAGAACATATCAGAGTGTTAGTACAGAATATAAAACTACTGATTAGAAACTACTGAAACTACAACGACTGAAGAACAAGCTCTTCAGTCGTTTTACAAAACTACTGAAACTAGAAATATAAAACTACTGATATCACACTACTGAAGAAGTACTCTTCAGCAGTTATGAAAAACTACTGAGGCTTCAGTACTTGATCTTCAGACTTTGACCTTCAGATGTTTCATCAGTGATGACTTCAGTAGATATCATCAGCTGATGTCTTCAGTCTTTGTCTTCAGACTTTGTACATCAGTTGTTGATCTTCAGCACTTGTAAACTCTTCAGCTGTTGTTATTCAGTACTTGTCGTCTTCAGCTTCAGCACTTGTGTTCTTCAGCTGTTCAGCTTCAGTACTTGCGTTCTTCAGCTGTTCAGCTTCAGTACTTGTGTTCTTCAGCTGTTGTACTTCAGCACTTTAGTTCTTCAGCTGTTGAAGTCTTCAGCACTTGATCTTCAGCTGTTGAAGTCTTCAGCACTTGTCAAACTGCTGATGAAGCTTTCAGCAGTTGTTGTGATACCATGTGGGACTTAGAGGTTTTCTGATCTTGGCTCATTGGTTCTTTTGGTCCAACACAAATGAACTGAGCGAATGACGCCAGTCGGCCGATTGAACTCAGCTTTAGTATTTAAAGGGCCAGTCGATCGCATTTTACTCTTCACTCCCAATCGCTCCCAAATCGCATTTCTTCCCGTTACTCTGCCAAAATTTCTCTAGACCTTGTTTTCACATTGCTGTTGATCTTCTGACATTCGTTGACTTATAAAAAGATAGATGGCATTGATATCGCACCGAAAACAGAAGGAATGGAACCCCATTTGGTGATATTCGAATGAAAACCAGAAATGGACTATAAATGACCTAATAACCTACCTAAACTATGCAAAATGTTAAAATTAAGTTTAATAGGTTATTAGTGTCTAAATGGCGAGTCTATTGAACCGGTAACCCATGTTAAATCATTTGTTTTGGTCAAGATTCGAACAGCAAGCGACTGAATAGTGGGACAAGCGACTGGTCGACCGGATGAACTCCAATCGCATGATTGAATCTTGCGATTGGATCAATTGGCCGAATGAACCATGCGAATGAGCTCAGTCGGCCAACTGAACCAATCATAGACTCAGTCAGCAGATTGAACTCAGTCGCATGTCTCATTCACCCGAACGAGCTCAGTCGCATGAAAGAACAACCGACTGACTTCAATCGCATGATTCATTCGCACGAATGAATCAGAATGAATTTAAACATTATACTTAGAACTGAATTTTGATGTATTATGTACTAATGGTTATGTGTCTTGTGTTTCAGGAAAATGGCTGATAGATGGTCCATTAATCCAAGCACAACATATGTGCTCACTTGGATCATACTACTCGGAACGGGGCCGAGTTCACATAGATTATAGCTTTCCTTAGACGTTCCCGGATACATAAGGCTATATCTACGCCTTGCACGCCCTACAGGTCATTACACCAGGCATTCTGGGAGAATGCCTCAGTTGATCGCTCTTATGAGCCGTACAGTATACGGAGCTCCATTCTAGGTCATGATATCGAGGTTACTGCTGCTGATATCCAGAGAGTCTTGAGTTTGGAGACGATACGAATCACCCCACCAGATTACATCCACTGACTGTGAGAGGCTGCTTCCTCAGGATCAAGTACGCTGGGGACATAAACTCGGGTGTGCTCAACAAGAGCAACTTGTGCCCCCAGTACAAGTACTTGGCGCATGTGATCCTAAAGTGCATTGCTTCGAGGACGGGTGGGTTCGATGATCTATCAGACCAGATTCAAAATGCCTACGTGGCATTGGTGTTGAATCACCCTTTCAGCTTTTCGAGTATGATCTTCTCTTATTTGGTGGAGAACCTGGAGGCAAAGGGGAAAGAAGGATTTTGTATGTACCCTAGGTTTCTACAGTTGATCTTCAACGAGAAGCTGCCACTTCTTCCCAAGGAGAGTCATGATGCAGTTGCTTTGGAGATTATGGATGACACGACCATGGGTCGGATGAGGGTGTATAGGGGCAAGCAAGTGAAGCCCCAGGTGAAGAGGTTGATTGGCCATTTGGCCAACGAGAGATATGTGGCACCAGGGAGATGCAAATGGCGTCATGATGATAGTGATTCTGATGACGAGAGGCTACTACTCCCAGAGCATGACTTTGATGATGACGACAGTGGGGACGCTGGGGATGATGTGCCTACTCCACCGAGAGGCTCAGTTTCTGATGTTATACATCCAGTGTCCGCCCCAGCTGGAAACATAACCGAGTCTGCTGGTTTCCATCAGGATTTTGTTCCTGGTGAGGAGGAAGAGGAGTCGGAAGAGGAGCCCTTGACATGTACTGTGGGAAGCAAGGTTGTTCCCACAGAACATGGGCTAAGGGCGGTTGGTGAATGCCCAAGAGACTTAGGAGAGACAGCCACTGATCCGAGTTATGCACCGGAGTCAGCTAGCAGGGTCGTAGGGGGAGCATCCACCTCAACGGGAACGAGGAGGAAAAGGATGGCTCAGCCCCATGGTCAGAAGAAGAAGAAAAGACGACTCACCTTCGTTACCATCACAGCCACCATATCTGCCACCACCACTACCACTTCCACAGCCACACCATCCACCACCACAACCACCACAGCTACCACAACTACTACTACCACCACCACACCTCCCACCACTGTACAGATACCATCTACCACCATATCTTTCACTTCCACATCACCTCCACTATTTCATAGACCCATCTTCACTACAGCCACCACCACCAGCACTACCCACCAAGCTGGGTCCTCAACCCATCCATCTCATACTTATGGATCACCTCTACCTCCAGTTGGGGTAGAGGAACAGCTGTCTGCGCTCAACAGGATGGTAAGGCGTCTATTAGCTGCAGATGAGGAGAAGGCGGCTCAAATCCGTCAGCTTGCTGATCTTACTGCTGCTCAGTCTCACCAGATAGAAGAGCAGGCTTGAGTGATAGAGAAGAAGGCCCAACAGATGGCTGCTCAGAGCCATGAGATAGCCCAACTCCAAGCGCACAATTTCACATCAAACAAGAAGATAGAGGAGTTGGAGGAGGCGAAGAAGATCATCATGTTAAAGCTAAGGGATCTAAGGAGAAGCCCTTGAAGATCAAAGAGGGAGACGGAGATGATGAAGATGATGAAGATGATGATGAGGATGATGAGGATGAGACAGAGGAGGATGAGGGGACAGAGGAAAAAAGGACAGAGGAAAAGGATGATGATGATGATACAGCAGGAGGAGATGCAGCTGCATCTGCCTCTACTCAAGGTCAGGATAGGAGATCCAAGAAGAAACAAGACCAACCAGCTTCCTCCTCTGCTCCACCAAGCGATGACCCAATGATCCAAGACAAAAGTAATGATTACATGTCTATGTATTTGATTACTTCTGTACTTGAATCATGTATTTAAACTTATGTATTTGATGTTTATATTAAGATTAATGTATTTCTGTCTTGATTATTAACTAATGTTTGTTGTGATGAATGTTTTAAATCAAGCTGATCCTGATCTCCAAAGAGATGAATACAATATTGCTCCCCTCCAACAGGTCAAGACTCAACTGACGTTGATTCTTAATCTACAAGGGATCGTCAGAAGGTCGGTGAGTTATACCCCTGAAGAAGGGGAAATAATTCACGATCTATCAAACGAGCAACTCGCAGAGATCTTCAAGCTCAATCCAGATGAGATAGCGAAGGATGCTCCGACATGCGACTCGACCAGTGACAAAGAGCTCAAGGATGTTGATGAAATCGAGATTGAAGATGTCAGTACCGAGCACTACCCTCAGTACGCTGACAATGAGGGAAATGTGGTCCCCAATCTGGGTGAATCCCTCGTTAGCGATACTTTTGAGGTGTTAGACAAGATGGAGCAAGAGTCGGAGAAAATAGAGGAAATGGCCCAAGCCTCAAATGATGATGTCGATATCCGAAAAGCTGAGTGGGCTGCGTGTTTTGAAGAAGTTAGAGCCCAACACGCTGCACCAAAACATGATGCCTACACCAAACTCTACAGAGTCAAGAAACATCATAAGGTGACTGGCAGGATCATAGCATGGGCGTATTTTGAGGATCTTAACGTATATGCAGTTAAGAGGGAAAAAGGCATAGAGTACTTCAGATTCCCACATGATCTGAAGACTCTACCAGGTTTTGAGCTCAACCAGCTGGCCAAACTAAAGCTTTTGTATGCTGACCCGAGGAAGATGTCAGGCTGGTTCGAGGCTGCCCTAAAGAAGGAGTACCACACCAGGTGGGTTAACTTCAGACCCCAACAGCCTACAAGGTATATCAGAAGGTCTGAGGTTGATGCCATTACTGTAAAGCCGAATATAGTGTTGAAGTGGAGTCCTCCGCGCACAATGTCAAGAATCCCACTCAGGGAAATGCCACAGGACTTCACTCCACACTTTGAGTGGTGGTACTACGATTGGAGAACAGCTGAAGCGGTCATAGTCCTAAACAAAGAGAGCCAAATGGATATGATTAGGGTATTCGACCCAATGTGGCTTACCAACTTGTCAGCAAATGATGTCTACACGCTATACAAGTGGCCACTGTTCTATGATACGCAAGATATTGTACAAGCCCTCCAGTTCCAAAATGTCATAAGACTCTGCTTCACGTTTGAGATTCATGCGGGAGTCACAAAAGAGGACAAGTACAAGAAATATGAGGAGGTGATGCAAAAAACAAGACATTAGAGAGATCTAGGTCCAAGGGGGAGTTTGTTGATACATGTATGTCCCTAGATCATGAT
The DNA here is from genome assembly GCA_025506515.1 of Flaveria trinervia. Taxonomy (NCBI): domain Eukaryota; kingdom Viridiplantae; phylum Streptophyta; class Magnoliopsida; order Asterales; family Asteraceae; genus Flaveria; species Flaveria trinervia. Next base: position 23,317,703 of record CM046456.1, on the reverse strand, counting down.
ATGAAATGTAATAGATCTTGTTTATCTGATTCAGATGTAATTTGATATGATTAATGAAATGATATTGATTTTTTGTGATTTGTAATGTCTAATATTTCATTAATGAGTCGATATTGAATTGTTAATTAGGTTAATGAGTGTTTGAATGGTTACACATAATGTTTATTAATTAATGAATTCAAACTTAACATAATGAAGTTCTCATGCGAATGGCCCATGCGAATGGATCACACGCATGAATAACTTCATACGATTGACTCAGTCGCACGACTGAACCAGGAGACTGGATCAGTTGTATGATTGACACATAAGATTGGCTCAGTCGCATGACTGAACACTCAGTGGTGCGGATGGATCAACCGCGTTGTTCAATCGCACGACTGAACCATACTTATGGTCCAGTCGCCCGAATGAACAATACTAACCTATAAATACAATCCAATTCGTGAAAGAAAGGAGATTTAATTCCATTACGACTCCAGACGTACCCTAGCCGTACAGAAGCCTCCCAATTCGTTCTCCAAGTTCATAGAACACATTAGATCGATTCCCAATCGATTTCTAACGTTAGTTTCAATTCTTTATTGATTCTTCGTGTGTTCTCATTGATTGGATCACCAATCAAATAGGATTCCGCACTATTAGATCTGGTTTACATGCTAATCACTAGGTGTTTCGTTCAAATACCAGGTCCTAACATAGTTAAATGCGGATGAAGGTAACCCATACATGTAACTAATGCAGGTAACAATAATTTTGAAGTGCAACTAATGCGGACAATGATTTTACTTTACCGCATTAGTGTGTGAAGTGAATCTGAAGTTTACTCTACCGCATTTGATATAGTCAACAAATGCGTATGAACAGTTCTCTATCGCATTTGCTATAGTGCTGTGTTGACTTGTCAACCGCATTTGTAGTTGTACAAATGGACTTTGTTCTCACATTTGTTACTGTACATATTCGGATATGGTAAAACAAACAATTCAACCGCATTTGTTACAATGTTCTTCTGCATTTACTACAACTCAAATGCGGATAGCAAAAATTTCAAGTTTAACTTCCGTATTTGCAACAGTACACAAATGCGGACAACCAAAATTTCAAGTTTAAACTTCCGCATTTACAACAGTAAACAAATGCGGATAGTATAAAAAAAATTAACAAAACTTCCATATTAGTAACAGTAGAGCAATGCGGACAGTCAGTCAAAAATTAAATCTTCCGCATTAGCTACAGTCACCAATGCGGATGACCAAAAGAAGTCAAATGCGGACTGTCAATGACAAAAGTTTGTCTTCCGTATTTGCTACAGTCAACAAATGCGGACGATCAAAATTAAACAAATTAACCTTCAACATTTGCTACAATGTTGACTTTATTTGCTTGTAAACTTGTAAAATTTCTCAGATTGTATTATTTGACTATTCAAAGGATGTCAAACGAGTCATTTAATACTTTTCAAATTTGAGAGAACTTATAGTGAGACGAGCGCAAAACTACAGTTCACCACCATCAATCATCATCATCATCACAATCATTCAAAGATTTTGTTGTGTTTCATCTTTAAACATTCTTGTCATCGATTCAGAACTGCAGTCGTTTCAAGATAAGGTATAACTTCAACAGATTTTGAAACCAAAACCTAAGTCTCGAACTCTTACCCTAAATCAAACGATGAACCAGAAAATTATTGAAGAACCTCATTAATATGATGTAATACACAATTTCGATGTCAATAAACATGTAAATTGATAGGAATTCAACTAATATTGAAAACTATGATAACCATGTTTACTGAGAAAACAGGATGGAATGACATTCCGGTCCTTACATCTTCTGCATTCTGTGCTCTCTGCACCAACAGAAGGTTTAACATGTCTGCATATGTATTCAATGGCTTAATCTCCAACATTCAAGAAGGGTTGAGATACAAGTTTCGAATGTATCCTAGATTCATTCAATGTCTAATCAATGAATCATTTCATGACATTGTTTATGAAGGACCTGTACTTAACATTCATCACTATGATGCAAGATCCTATAAGTACATCAAGAAGAAGGACTCAAGGAACTTCTACAGTGGTGCCCCTTCACCCATTCTTCCTTGGATAATTCAACAAATACACCAGCAGGTCAAGCACAACCACCTCCACAACCAATAGCACAACCACCTCCACAACCAATAGCACAACCACCTCCACAACCAATAGCTCAACCAACTCCACAACCATCACCAATACAATCACCAATACCATCACAAATACCATCACAAATACCATCACCAATACCATCACCAATACCATCACCAATGCCATCACCACAACAAATACCACAACCTTCTACACAACCATCTCTTCAAACATTACCTCAACCATCATCACTTCATTCACCACAACAAACACCACCAATGACCACTCAACCTATATCACCACATCATCAATCTCCAATATCATCACACCAATCACCTATTCCTCCTTACTAACCTTTACCATCATCACTTGATCATCCTGCGAACCAGGAGGATCAACAAGTGTATCCAAATCATCCAAATCATCTTCTGATGAGGAGGATCACCATGATCAAACCAAAGCTGTGAAAGAACCTTCTGAGGCTGCTCCTTCAGAGAGCTATGTTGAATCAAACATCAATAAGCCTGATGAGAAAGATGAATTAACAACTGAGTTGTTACTCAGAGTAGAAAGGATGGAAAGAACTTTAAACAGGAGAGCAGGAATCATAAATGACAGAATCCTGGAACTGGATGAGAAAGAAGGTGAATTGAAAGATCTTAAAGAAAAATATGTTGTTGAAAGAATGGAACAAGAAAAAGAGATTGAAAATTTAAAAGCTGCACTGAAACACTCAAGAGAAAAAGTGAGTGGACATATAGTTGAAATACAAACTATTGCCATGGAGGAACAAAAAAACATCATAGAAGAACAAGCTAATATAATCTCAAAACTGGAAAAGGAAATTAAGAGCAAGAATAAAAGAATATCCGAGCTTGAAATGATGATCAAAAGAACTGATGTGAAGAATGATGATGAGAATGAAGAACAAGTGGATGATGAAGGTCAAACTGAGGTCAAAGACCAGAGCCTGGACATGGTAGTGTATTCTGGAAACACTGGTTATTCAGACTCAGAAAAGGGTGAATTTGAAGAACTCTTCAGTGCTTTGGATAGTTTTGCTTCTGAACAATTCAGCATTGATGATGATTTCTGGGAATTCATAAACAATCAAAGAACTGAGGTAGAGCCTATTGTATTTATTCCCAAATCACCAATGCCATTGGAAAAGGAATTAACTCTGCAAATTGTCTCTGCCATATCATTAACTGAAGAACAAAAAGAAGAACTAAAGAAAGATATGAACAAGAAAGGAAAGAAGAAACTGTACCTGAACAAAGTGAAATGAAGGATCAAGAGCCAAGTACACCTGAAAAGGTCCCTGAACCAGAAGATCAAACTGAATTCTCTAGCCCTCAACTTCAAACTTACTCACGAAAGAGGAAGTATTTGGCTGAAAAAGCTAAAGGCAAGAGACCAATAACTGAAGAAGAACCATCAAAGAAACAAAAAGATGACCCAAGAAGTTTAGCAGCAATTGCTGAATTTTTGGAAGAACATGAGCAGGCAAAAGCTCAGTCGAAACAATTGGCCAGAGCAATTGATTTAGAAGAAGGAGAAATTGCTGATGAAGATGAAGTTACAAAGGATGTTCCCATGGATAGTCCTATTAAAGAAGAATAATCAGTAGAAGACATGGTAACCAAAGCTCAAACTGATGACTTGATGATTAAGGCCATGTTTTTGATCAATCAAGGCTATGATGCTGATGAAGTGTTTGCAATGACTTATGAGAAAATGAAAGAGGAAGAAGAGAAAGTGAAATTGTTGCTTGATCCAACAATAGACACTGAATATGAGAAGACAATGACAAAGGACACTCCAAAACACAAAGACTCATCTTGAAGAAACGCACAAGGTATGAAATTCCACTGCCAAGAAGAGGTCCCCTACAAAAGCTGTCTCAAATGAAGAAATCAACCTCATCCCATGAAAAATTATTTTCTGATCCTTATAACATGTCTGGTCAGGAAATGAAGGAATATCTCTCAATTCAGGGATTCACAAAAAGAAAGATTGCCAACATGAAGACAAATTATTTAAGGGCTGCAACACTTCAACTGATAAATGAAAAGAAAGATAAACTCAAGAAACTAGAAGAAGAGTTGTCAAGAACCAAACCCAAAAGCAGAATGTCAGCTGAAGACATGCTATTGAACAGAAAAGACCAGAAATACTTGCTCTAGTGCTCTACAAATACCCTGAATGGTTTGCACAACCATCTCAGTTGAAGCTGCAAGAAGGATTGACTACTACTGAACTGATCAGAGGGGTGTCTACTCCCAAAGGGAAGATAGATCAGAAGATAATAGCATGGAAATATGATAGCACATGGAACATGTTCATGGTGAAGAGAATCTCTGGGCTAGTACAATTCTTTACAGAGTACTCAGCTCTAGTAAATGCCCTTGAGATTCATGATTTGAAAGAGCTAGCTCAACTTGAACCGATCAATCATGCAGCTATGTTCAGGGGATATGAATTTGAGAACATACTTAAAATGTTCAGAAGGAGAAACAACTTCAATTCATTAAAGACAATTTGGTTAAGAAAAGATAAAACTTTTGTCAATCCCCCAGATAAGAAGAAAAAGGTGGAAGTTGAAGAAATTGTATTCCCTGAGTTGAAGGTAAAGCCAACTGAGTCATTGAAGAGGAAAGTAGTATCTGGTACTCATTCTTCCACTCCCATCTCAAATGTGTACTATGATGAGAAAACCTATGAGCTGGTGATAGAAAGGAAGTGGGGAGGAAAAGAAGGAGCTGACATCAGACTTTTCAGTGGATATGAAGTAAGATTACTTGATGAATCATACATCCACAACATTTATACTCGGCACTTCAGGGAAGTAAAAAAGAAATTGGGTAAACAAGACATGCACTTCTTTCTTAAATGCATCAAGTTGTTGAAACTGGCCTATGATAGAATAAAGATTTAAAGAGATAAAAGAAAGAAAAAGAAAACACCACTGCAACTTGGAAACATTGTTAAGCTTGAAGTGGATGTGGAGGGAGTTTATTGATTCATAGAGATGGTCTTTCAACAATCTCCATATGGGACCAATTTCTATGAAAAAGTTACCAATGGAAGCCATCTACAACATGAGCAGAATGAAAATACATGTGCTGAGTAGAGACAGGATGTCAAAAGCAACTTATTTTGTAAATATGATCAAGGCCATTCTGGATCCCACCAAAGCAGCATTCATACTACCTCCTGAAGACCCAGCTGAATCTTCACAACATCAGTCACCTCCTAAACATTGAGGAAAACTAGGCTGTATAATCCTTAGGGGGAGTATTGTTGCACCCTGAAAGGATCATACATGCCAACTCAATGGGTGAATTGATGATTGTTCAGCTGAAATCCCACAATGGGTGAATTGCGGATGAAGATATGCAAGAAAAATAACAAGTGTTATCTTCCGCATTAGTCAATGCGGAAGACAAAAATCTTATGCGGGTAAGTGTTTACTCTTCCGCATTAACTAATGCGGAAGAGATAATACTTATGCTGAAGAACAAGTTACTCTCCCGCATTAACTAATGCGGAAGAAGAAAAGAAGATGCGGACAAGATTTTAATCATCCGCATTGACAAATGCGGATGGCCAACCAAATGCGCACAAGTATTTGTTCATCCGCATTAACCAATGCGGATGACCAACTTACTAATGTTGATGATCAAGTGGAAATGCTGATCAAGATTATCTCATCCGCATTTGTCAATGCGGATGAACAAGCAGAGATGCGGATCAAGACATAGACTAGTTTCTGATGTAATAGGTCATGGGTAGTTTAGTCATTTTGTAAAGGCATCTTGTCTTGTCTATAAATAGAATAGTTAACCTCGTACTGAGGTGACGATTGATAGAGAGAGGATTTTTGTTCTAATTATTCTCTGTAGTTTGTCAACTTTCATATATCAATACAAACCGCATTTATGTGTAATTTTCTTGCTTGAATGTTCTCTGATTGTTTGTTTCCGCCACTCAATCATTGACTTGATTATCATATTTGATTCTTTGTAAGAATATCACTCTTACTCACACCCAGTCATAAAGGCTTTGATCCTTTCCAGTTTCTCAATCGTAGCTTCGACCACTTCGACGCTCCTTAACTCTTTATGTTCAATATCACCCCAACACATGGGCGTTCTGCATCTCCTACCATATAACATCTCATAAGGAGGCATACAAATGCTGGCATGATAAGTATTGTTATATGAGAACTCCGCTAATGGTAAGTGGTCATCCCAACTTCCTCCAAAGTCAATGACGCATGCCCGCAACATATCTTCTAGCGTCTGAATAGTCCTTTCTGATTGACCATCCGTCTGAGGTTGATAAGCCATGCTAATATGTAACTTCGTCCCCATAGCATCATGAAATTTTTTCGAAACTTAGATGTAACTAGGTGTCACGATCAAAGACAATAGACACCGGCACACCATGACAAGTTACAATTTCTTTAATAAACTGATCTGCCAACCTCTCGGATGAATACGTCTCGCAGATCGGTTGGAACTGAGCACTCTTCGTCAAACGGTCCACTATCACCCATATAGTGTTGTATCCTCGCATGGTGTGCGGTAGCTTCATTATAAAGTCCATGGTGATTTGCTCCCACTTCCACTCCGGTATATCCAAAGGTTGGATCTTTCCAAACGGCTTTTGATGCTCTGCCTTCACTTGTAAACAAGTAACGCATTTACTCCACCATATCGCGTTTCATACCCGACCATCAATAATCTTTCTTCATATGTTGATACATCTTTGTAGCACCGAGATGAATATAGTATTATTTAGTTTTATGAGCTTCATCCATAATCTTCACACGTAGATCCCTAAAATGAGGAATCTACATCCGCCCGAATCGGGTCCTAACACCAAGTGTATTTTCACCCAATTCCGCAACCAGGCCTCTCATTCTTTCAGAGTTAAGATGATCTTCTTTCAATGCATCATCTTGAAACTCCTTGACCTACTTCATCACATCAGAGGTCATAACCAACTGATAAGCCTTCACTGGAATCGGCTCGGGTCTTTCCTTTCGGCCAAGGGCATCCGCCACCACGTTGGCTTTGCCCGGTTGACAATGGATCTCCTAATCATAATCTTTTATTAGCTTCAACCATCTCCTCTGCCTCATGTTCAAGTCCTTCTGCTAGAAGAAGTACTTCAAGCTCTTATGATCAGTGAATATGGTGCACTTCGTCCCATACAGGTAGTGCCTCCATATCTTTAATTCCAAGACCATGACTGCTAGCTCCAAGTCATGAGTAGGATGATTAACCTCATGAACTTTCAACTATCAGGATGCATAGGCTAAAACGTTTCCCCTTTGAATCAACACACGTCCTAACCCCGAGTAGGAAACATCTTAATAAACCACCAAATCTTCGCTTCAATCGGGTAACAACAAGACAGGAGCTTGAGTCAACCTCGCATTTAACTCCTCAAAAGCCTTCTCTTGAGCTTGACCCCATACAAACTTCACATCTTGCGGGTCAACTTAGTTAGTGGAGAAGCTATCTTGGAGTACTCTTGATGAGTCTTCTGTAGTAGCCCACCATACCTAAAAAACTACGGATCTCGGATGGCGACTTTATAGACTTTGATTGCATCACCGCCTCCACCTTTGTTGGGTCTACTATAATCCCCACAGGATTCACTACATGACCCAAGAACTGGACTTTGCGCAACCAAAACACGCACTCGGAGAACTTGGCATACAACTTCTCCATTCTCAACGTCCCTAGAACCTCCCGAATATGCTCGCATTCTCCTCCTTGCTCTTTGAATAAATCAGGATGTCATCAATAAACACAATCACTGATTTATCTAACATCGGCCGACATACTCGATTCATCAAGTCCATAAAAACAGCTGGCGCGTTGGTCAAACCAAAAGACATAACGAGAAACTCATAGTGTCCATAACATGTGTGAAAAGCTGTTTTAGGAATATCTTGCTCTTTCACCTTCAACTAATGGTAGCCAGATCAAAGGTCTATCCTCGAGAACCAGCTAGCACCCTAGAGCTGATCAAACAATCCATCGATCCTTGGTAAGGGGTATCAATTCTTCACCATTAGCTTATTCAACTCGCGGTAGTTTATACACATTCTCATGCTACCGTCTTTCTTTTTTATAAATAAGACCGGAGCACCCCAAGGAGAGATACTTGTTATAATGAACCCCTTGTCAAGCAGCTCTTGCAATTGCTCCATCAACTCTTTCATCTCAGTCGGAGCCAACAGATACGGTACCTTAGCTACAGGTTGGGCACCCTGTATCAAGTCAATCTGGAACTCAATCTCGCGGTCAGGTGGCACTCCTGGTAAGTCTTTGGCAAACACGTCCGGAAAGTTGCACACAACCGGTACATCAGACAGTTGTGGTGATGGCGTATCCACATCCTTTACGTAGGCCAAGTAAGCACTATATCCATGCCTCATGCACTTTCTCGCCAGCGCCATTCAAATCACTTTTGGAATCGTCGTGACTCGATCACCGTATACCATTACCAAACTCCGATCAGGCACTGTCAATCGATTCATCTTCTTGCGACACACAATGTTCACCTTGTAGTCCGCCAACCAATCCATTCCTAGGACTACGTCGAATCCGCCCAAGGTCATCATGAAGGGTCTAACAGGAAACTTGTGACCTTCTAGTTCTATGTCACAATCCTTTATCATTTCAGAAATCCTGATAGACTTACCTATGACAGTTTCTACATCGAAGGGTGAATCTATATTCTTACTACAAATAGGCAATTTAGCACAGAAAGAAGCAGAAATAAAACTTTTACTAGCACCAGAATCAAATAACATAGAGGCTAAAGTTTGGTTTACTAGAAACGTACCTGACTCAACATCAGGGTCCGTCCTAGCCTCCTCATGCGTCATCATGAGCACTATGGCATTCGCCCTCTATCCTTCTCCTCAAGCCTTCTTCACTCCCGAACCTTCAGCCTTGGCTTCTTACAGTCCTTACTCATGTGGCCCTCCCCACCACAGTTAAAACACCTCCCTACCTTGTAATCCCTCACCATACAACATGGCTTCCCACACTTGAAGCACACATTCAAACCCCATCTACACTCTCCGTGTGTTCCTTCCCACACTTACCACACCTTCTCATCCTTGCACCGGATGTGACCACATGTTGGTCATCCACCCGTGCACCTTTACTGCTTGGAGTGGCCCCACCTATGTCCAACCCGCTTCCCACTCCAATTCTGGTCACCACCACCTTTCTTGCCGACTTCAGCCACAACAACGGGCCTTTCATCATACAAACTCCCCGCCAAGTCGACCGCCGACCTGTACGTGCTCGGTCGGGCAACAATCATATGCCTACGAACATCCACCGGCAAGCCCTGTATATACCTCTTAATCTTTCATGACAAAGGTGTCACCTGATCCGGCACCAACCGTGCCATTTCATTGAACTTGGTGGTGTATTGCTGATGGGTCATCATCCCCGCCTCCAACTGCGTGAACTCCCTCTCAACTTTGTTCGTCTCTCGGTGAGGACAGTACTCCTCAATCACCAGCCTCTTCAGCTCTACCCACTTCATCCTTCCAATTGCCTGACTACCCTTAACTTGGAGGATAAAAGCCGAGTCCACAAACGAGCGGGGAACAAACTTCACCGTTTTGATCCTCTCGGCACTTGCTAATATTTAGAACAACTTCCATCACTCTCACCCACTGGTGAGAAGCAGCAGCAATGCCATTACTATCGAAGGTCGGGGGTTTGCATCTTTGAAATGCCCCATTGTTGTAGCCTCGTGCCGCCTCCGACATAGGCTCTTCTTCTTCCTCTTCTTCTTCGTCGTCAGAGAGAACCGTCTTAGTCTCAGGTTGTCTCCTTTCGCCCGTAGGCCTACTCCTTTCCTTCCTCTCCCCTCCCGTACAACTATTATCACTTCTGTCACTACAGATGGTAAGATTATCTCCATTACCCGATGCACCTCTTCAACAACAGCCTCTTTCACTGAGGCTTTTAAGTTAGCACTCTTATCCACAGCCTCCGGATGAGGGGTCTTGAGTTCTTCATGAACCACCTCTTCGGCCATAGGCCTTCCTCTTGTTGCCCGTTGTTCAGCACCACGTCCACCATGACCTCCACCACATGAAGCCTTCGATGATCTACCACTGGCCATCCTCTAACACACTATAAGATTCAAACACCAACACAGTCATTCAAGGGAATAGCTCAGTTTATGTCAAGTATAGTAAGTCCCTAATTACAGTGGCCAGTTGTGATCAGCCACTTACTTTACTCTTCATAACCCAAACATTTCCTATCCTGACTACATCAGTATCTAAATCTACTAACAGGACATAGAACAAAGCACATAACATGCGCACATAATGCCAGTTAACAATAAGAAAATACCTGATGGCACGTAACTACTCGGACTGGCATCATTTCCCTTTCTATCCCATTCTCAGTTTAAGTTTAGGTTTCTTTTGAAAATTTACTCGTTTCACTTAAAATTTGGCTCTGATACCAACTTATGAGGCCCTGTTCCTCGGACACTTATAGCTGGTCAATCATCGCACATAAAACATATAATTTCATTAACTTAATTGAAACATTGCAGCGGAAACATTAAAAACAACATTTTCCTTTCATTATAAATGCTTTTGTAGATTAATACAATATTTGTTACAAAACATCGTTTGTTCGCATTACAATTCAAAAACATTAACCAAAAGAATGACATCCAAAAAGAGCCAAGTAGCCGTCCCGTCCCATCCTCAACAACCTTTACCTGCCAACTGGAAACACATAAAACTCAACGTTGCTGAGTGAGTTCTAGTTTTTAAAATAAAACATGTTTTACTTTTGTTTAAAACTATTCTTTACTTTCTTTCATATCATACTATACTTTTGTACATGATCACACATCGTACGTACATACAGATAATATCATTATATCTTCATCATTCGTTCATTAATTTTCGTTCATTCATCGTACGTCATTATTATTCACTTTCACACATAACATTCTTATTTTCATTTGGTACGCTCATTACTTTTGATGACATGTACATTACCCCGAACATTGTGCACAAAGCTGGTTACTAGGCCAGAGATCTTTCATAGACCTTGAACATTAAGCACGAAGCTGATTCCAGTACCTAGGGCAAGTACATTCACCACTTATCTTTTCTCTTACATTCGGATCAATGCCATATGCTATACCTGAACATTGTGCACGAAACTAGTTACTGGGCCCGAGGTCTTTCATAGACCTCGAACATTATAGAAGAAGCTGACTCCGGGACCTGGGGCAAGCGGCAAGGATCCCATAAATATGGTCAATCACAATGATTAGACCCCAGTGTGCATCCTTCTGGGGTAGCTAACCCACACGTAGTTGAGCAAACACCCCTCATTGGGTGTGAACCTCCATACATTTGCTTGCAAGCGTTTCTTACTTTCATTCATTCATTAATGCATGCATTCTTTCATTACGTTCCTCTTTTAATTATCTTCCACTTTATGTTACATAAAACTTTTTATTTCAGTCATTAACAATTTAATGTAAAGCCACAGGAGAGTAATCATACATAATAAGGAACATCATCATGAACATACAAACATCACCATACAAGGCACCATCATACATACATAATATACATCATACATACCATCATGCACAGCATCAATCATACATCATCATACATGCCTCGTTATACATCACCCATTTCATCATTTGTGACTTCAAAAAGTCAACTTACTTTACCCCTGGGTACCTCCCAAGTCAAAGCCTATATTTTACTTTTTCCCTAAAAATCAGAAAATAATCTAAATCCTTAGACGCATGGGCACTATGCAGACCTATGACCTTTCAGGGGCATGGGGAACACTTAGGCGCATGGGCAACTTTCAGGCACATTAGCACTATTGGGGTGCATGAGCAACACTTAGTCAATTCTGGGCAATTCTAGGCGCATGGGCACTATGCAAGCGCATGAGCGCCTAGGCACATGGAAATCCTGGGTGTCTGAACACTTAGAAAATTTCAGCCTTTTTTAGGCGTATGAGTACTATTTGGGCGTATGGGAACACTTAGGCAGTTATTCTTATTGGGCACATGGTCCATTGTTTAGCCGCATGGGCAGACTAAAACACTCCTAAACATCATAATTCAGTTCCCAATCATTACCTATCGTATTTTAAGCTTAATCATACTTTGTAAGCCTTACAAACACAACAATAACATCATCATACACATACATAGCCTAAAATCAAACCCCACCCACAACATACACACACACACATACGGGTATAGAACCTAGCTTTGTAAAAACGTTCATACATGCATTTCCAGCCCCAAAGCAGTTTAAAACAAGTAAAAAGGGGGTTCTAGAACTCACCTTTGCAGCCTTGGGTTATGACTCTTCAAAACCCCCTTGCAAATGAGTTCAACCTCCTAGAACCCACTAAAGACATGCCCTAGCACACACAATCATACATAAGCATATAAACGAGGCTAAGGCTAGTTAAGAATATTTTAAAACTATGAAATCTTACCTTGAATTTGAACTTCTACTCTTGTTCTTCAAAGACCCGATAGTTTTCAGCTCTCCTTTCTTTCTCTCTCTAAAATATCCAAAGATATGTGTGAGGAGAGGATCATGGGTTGCCATGCCACCTTTATCACCAACTTTTGATGACTTTTGTCCTTTTTTACACTCTTTACCCCTTAACTTGAATAATATATCTTTTCTTTCTTTTTCCTTCATTTTATTCTTTTTTTCTTTGACTTTTAAAATAAACGGGTGTTACAAACATGATGATGATCTTCTAAACAAGGGTAAGAATTGTGTTTTTGAAACAAATATTCCAATTGTGCTTGAAGAAACAAAGCTGCCATACCCTCCTAAACAAAGAAACATGCTGAAGACCATATACAACAGAATAGCTCAATTAAATGAAGGTCTTCAAGAACTAATTCAGCAACATAAATCTTCCTATGAAGTGAATGAGAAGTGTGCCTATACTAAGGAAAGACATAAATCATCCGTGGAAAAGGAAAAGAAAAGGCTTTCGGCTGTTCATTAGCGGAAGACAAACCTTTCTTCAGTACCAGATCTATGGAAGAAGAAAACCTCTTCAGTAGAAGTTAATGCTGATTCCATAGATGATCTAAGGAAGAGAAATTCAGCAACAAACAAACAAAAGCAGCCCAAACTGGAAAAGAAAGAATCAACTTCAAAGCTAAAAAAAGGATGCAAAGCCTCAAAAGTTGGCAAATAATAAGAAATTAAATGATTCTGACAAAGAATCAGATGAGATGTATTGTAAATGGTATGACATGAAAAACCATAATACTAAAGATTTTTACTTCAGTAGTTATTGTTCTATTTGCAATATGAACAATCACATGACATCTGACAGCTACTTCAATAAACACTATGCTATCTGCAACAAAAATAACCATTCAACATAGGAATGTTAAAGAACAAGACAAAAGGCACAAAGAAGAAACAATCAGATAAATCAAAATCTACTGATTAGGAGAAAGATTCAAAACTGAAGAAGTTTGACCAAAATCAAAAGCCAAATCAAAGGAAAAGACTTCCATTGATGTTCATCCTGTAAGGAAAAGAACAACTTTCTAGCAATTAAAAACATCTCATAAAAGGGTGGATTTGACTGAAAAGGAAACAAAGGTTGATGATGCATTCTTTGATAATTTTGAAAAGGAAATTCATATACCTCATTCAAAAACACAAGATAATGAAACATTTGATTATCAATATTCATTATCAAAACCAAAGCCTCAAATAAACAAAATAAGTTGAATAAAGAAGAATTTGAGAAACAAGAACCTAGTTCATCAACATCTCCTTCAACTAAATCATCCTCATGTGAAACAACTCAGAATTAATCAAGCAAAACTAAAACTGAAACTTCAATACTTATTCATGAAGGAATAACTATTTTACACACTGCTGGCTAATCCAAGAACATTAAGGCTTGGGTTGTCAATTCAAACTGATTTATTTCTGAATGTAGGAACAATATTAGAGAGTTGACAACAAGTGGTATGTTGACAATGGTTGTTCCAGGCATATGACAGGAAACTGTTCACTTCTTCATGACTTCAAACATAAAAATGTTTCTTATGTGGCATTCGGTGGGGATAAGAAGGGGGTAAAATTGTTGGTGAAGGAATGGTAACAAATGGTGTGCTCAAGTTTGAGAAAGTAAACTATTGTGAAAATTTACAGTATAATTTACTAAGTGTGTCTCAAATTTGTGATCAAAATTATACCACAATGTTTGATTACACTAACTGTTACATTCTTAAGCTAGGTTTTTCTGTTCTAGAAGATTGAATGCTTCTTAAAGCATCAAGAAAAGGAAACACTTATGTTTTGGACATGAACAACACCTCACTCACAAAACATGCCTTCTATCTAAGTCATTAGAAGAGGAATCTCAATTATGTCATAGAAGGCTTGCCATTCTAACATGAAGAACATGAACAAATTGGTGAAAAATGACTTCGTCATTTGACTGCCAAAGAAAGAGTTTCATTGCTCAACGCATTGCTCTTCTTGTTACAAAGAAAAACAACCTAGAGTGTCTCATAAATCCAAAACTATCAATACTAATACTAGACCACTCAAATTGCTTCACATTGATCTGTTTGGTCCTACCAATGTGATGAGCTTTGGAAAGAGACAATATTGTTTGGTGAGTTGATGATTTCACAAGATTTACATGGGTCTTTTCCTTAACACCAAAAGATGTGAAAAATCAGAAACATTAATGGACTTTGTAATCAAGATTGAGAATCAACTTCATGCAAAAGTTAAGATTTGTAAGAGTGATAATGGTACTGAACTTGTTAATTTTGACTTGGAATCCTTTTACAGGACCAAAGGTATTTCAAGGCAATTCAATGCACCAAGAACTCCACAAAAGAATGGAGTTTCTAAAAGAAGAAATAGAACTCTTATTGAAGTAGCCAGAACAATGCTAGCTGACTCATAATTGCCTATCACCTTTTGGGCTGAGGCAGTGAATATTGCATGCAATGTTCAAAACAGAAGATTAATTGTCAAAGAACATAACAAAACTCCCTATAAGCTTTTATTTACAAGAAAACCTTACATAGGATATCTTAGAGTTGTTAGGTCTCATGTATCAGTTTTAAACAGAAAAGAATCGTTCGGAAAATTTTCAGAAATAAACATATGATGATTTCTTTGTTGGATATTCTTCAACATCTAAATCTTATAGGATCTATATTCCACAACATAACATTATGGAAGAAACTCTTAATGTATCTTTTAATGAATCTGTATTTACTAAATATGTTAAAGGATCATCATGGTTGTTTGATATAGATGCTCTAACAGAGTCATGTAACTATGATTATTTGAATAATGCAGGATCTGATAACATATGTTATCCATTTGTTCCACCTAATATGAATGAAGTGACATTATCTACTAATCCTCCAAGCATTCACACATCATCAGATGGAAACACTTCAGCAGCAGCTGCTGACACTGCATGTGTAGATATACGCTGTACATCCAAAGATGTGAATGATGTCCCGACAACTGCTCCATGCTCTCAAGTGTTTCAAGTGCTCCCTTATCATCCGGAGAAATTCCTGTAACTCCTACAGAAGAGCAAAATGATTCCAGAGAAGCCCTTACAACTCCTACGGAAGACACTCATGATGCTATGATATTCAACCTACAGAAGATCATTCAACACCAAATGTTGAACAGTTTGACTACTTCTTAAACTCTCAATCTGGTTTGGATCAATCTGTAACAATGGATATGACTAACTTGGAATCATCTATTCCTCTTGAATCAACTCCATCAACAAGAATCCATAAGACTCATCCAGTCAACAACATCATTAAAGATCCTGCAAAAAGAACTACAAGAAGCCAAAATGGTACTGCCAACATTTGTCTTTTCACTTTTTTCTTTCACAAGTTGTTCCTCCAAACATCACTACTACTTTAAAGGACAATAGCTGGATTGAAGCTGTGCAAGAAGAGCTTCAACAATTTTGAAAGCAAAAAGTGTGGTCTCTAGTTGATTTACCTGAAGGCCAACATCCTATTGGAACTAGATGGCTCTTCAAAAATAAACCGAATGAAAGAGGGATTATTGTAAGAAATAAACCAAGGTTGATTGCTCAAGAATACACACAAGAAGAAGGAATACACTATGATGAAGTTTTTGCACAAGTTGCAAGAATTGAAGCCATAAGAATGTTCCTAGCTTATGCATCATATAAGAAGTTCACTGTGTATCCAATGGATGTCAAGTGTGCCTTCCTATATGGGAAAATTGATGAGGAAGTTTATGTGTCACAAATCCCCGGTTTTGATGATCCTCATTACCCTCACAGGGTATACAAAGTTGATAAAGCCTTGTATGGTCTTCACCAAGCACCAAGAAAGTGGTATGAAACACCATTATCTTTCCTGCTCAAGCATGGATACAAAAGGGGAACCATTGATCAGACTCTCTTCCTCAAACAAGAGCATCGAGATATTTTGGTTGTTCAAATATATGTTGATGACATTATATTGGATCAAGTAATAAGAGATTGTGTGTAAGTTTTGAAGAATTAACAAAATCAGAATTTCAGATGAGCTCAATGGGAGAATTAACTTTCTTTCATGGTCTTCAAGTTCATCAAAAGACAGGTGGGATATTCATCAATCAAGCAAAATACATACATCAAATATTGAAGAAGTACAATCTTGCTGATGCATCTTCATGCAAAACAACAGCCTCAACATTTGAAAAGATTGTACATGATCCTTCAGAAAAATCTATTGATCAAAGATTATATAGATCAATGATAGGATCACTTAAGTATTTAACTGCCAGTAGACCTAACTTTATGTTTGTTGTGTGTGTTTGTGCTAGGTACCAATCTGATCCAAAAGAATCTCATCTGAAAGCCGTGAAAAGGATCTTCAGATATCTCAAAGGAAAACCAGGACTTGGTCTTTGGTATCCAAAAAATCGTGGCTTCACACTCTACTCACATTCAGACAGTGACTATGGTGGATGTAACAGCAACAGAAAATCCATAACTGGTGGATGTCAATTCATCAGACCTAGATTAGTATCATGGCAAGGCAAAAAGCAAACCAATGTATCTGTATCCACAGCTAAGGCTGAGTACATAGTTGACTCAGTTGGTTGCTCTTAAGTCGTTAGGTTGCAAAACCAATTGCTTGACTATGGTTACAATTTCCTTCAAACTTCAATTTACATAAACAATTATGTGTTGTGTTTACAACTACTAATCCTATGCAACATAGTAAAACAAAACATATTGAAATAAGATATCATTTTCTGAGAGATTGCTCAGAAAAAGGTTTGATTGATGATTTTTTCGCTAAAGCCTTTGATTCAGTAAGATTTAATTTTCTAATTGAGTCTCTGGGCATGATTAACTTAGATTAATCATTTTGAACAAACAAAGAAAAGCATGTGTATGTAACTTGTTATATATAGATTACCTTCGGAAGAAATGCTTGTCATAGTACAATTTTCTGCTGAAAGCAATTTACCTTTGGAAGAAACTTCTGAAGTATCTATCGATGGATGTAATAATGCTTCAGCATGACATATGCATGGGAAATGATAGTACACTATATCTTTGCTTATTCCTAAATTCTTAAATATCATTAAAAATATGAGTTAGTTTCTCGATATGTGAGTAGGTTCATCTTGAGTGGAAACTACACTTAGCGCATGCCAAACGTAATGCAAAGTGATTGTTTGAGGGAAACTTCATTTTGAGGATACAGAAAGTGAGTCCTATTCTGATGTGATCAAATCACTCATCTAAGCACACTATGTGCCAACACTTTATAATATCTATCTTTGCAAATCATACTCCCTCTGTTTTGTGTAAACAAGACCTAGGTGTAAGATCACCATGTTGTATATCAGTAACCAAATGGTGAAATGATCATGATTCATATCATCCCTCTGTTTTGTGTAAACAAAGACCTGGGTTAAAGGCACCTTTTTTTACATGAGTAAAGACCTAGTGACCTGATGATGATCATATCTAAGCTCTCAAAAGAATCCTATGTGATCAACTGTATATTAATCTAGAGCTTTTATATCAATGCATTAATGAGATGTGCAATGCATCTCATGGTTGAACTTATAACTTAGAGTACATAGTTATTAAGTGTGAAAAGTGATGATTTGACTCACAAAGGGAGGACAAAATCTTCGTGCATTGAATTTGAAGCCCACAATAGTTATTTCCTAACAAACATGAAAACATGATAAATAGCATGCATAGTTGATACATTAACTCTTTTATGGATTTAAGTGGACAATATACTTGTAATCAGAACTAAGTTCAGGTATCAATTCAACAAAATAACTCATCGGGAAGAGGCTTAGTGTTATAGTATGATCCCATTATATGTGTATATATATGCTTGTGCATTAACACACTGCCACATGTTCTTCATCATAACATTCTCAGAAATTTATGATAAATGCATTCTGAAGATAACTTAATCCATCAACAGATTTGTCTATTTCATTATCAATTTGAAGGAATTGGAACTTGAGCACCATCTTGGCTCTTGGATACATGAAGTTTTTTTTAAAATTTAAACTTTCTTGTGCATAATTGTCATGAATACAAAGTCAACAAGGTCTAAAAGCAATAAATGGTTCTAAGTAGTGGACTTTGACAATACAATAAAATATTTCTCACAATGCTTTTTAAGCATCAGCAGAAGCTACAGTGCCTTAGCATCAGCAGAAGCTACAGTGCCTTTTTAAGTATCAGCAGAAACTATAGTGCCTTTTTAAGCATTAGAAGAAGCTACAGTGTGGAAACTTTACTAATTTTGTCTATCCGTAGATTGGTAAACCACAGATGAGCAAGTACAACATGTATAATCTAATTTCATAGTTTGGTAACCTATGAAAATTTAAGTTATACTTAAACAGCGGAAGTTTTTAAGTCATCCACAGATGATATACGGAATCCGTAGATAATGTGCGGAAGAACTACGAACTGCGGATAACTTAATTTTTGAGGGTCCCACATGATTAAATAAATAAAATTAATGTGTTTGAGAGAGTATAAATGATGTTCTTTGACTTCAATATTCACTATTCACTTTTTCAGACCTAGAAAAACACAATCAACAAACTTCTCCAACATTCAAAATTACTGAATCTAAACATCAAACAAACACATAACTCTATTCTCACATCACTGTGTTCAAAGTAAAACATGTCGTAATGTTCAATAATGAACAGTTTGATTCTTGGTTATTCTCATAACTGTTCGCTTTCTCACATCAATAATGTGATTCTAACGAAATCTTCTTTATTCTTATGAATAGATGGATAATCGATTTGCGAGAGAGCACAATGTGTGTGCTTTCTTAAACCCTGATGACCCTGTTTCAGAAGGATGCAAAGACATTATTTGATATTTAAGAAGATCCAAGTTGTTGTTAGGATCAGTGATCTACGTTTGATTGATTAGAGAGTATAGCAGCGGAAATCAAACAATGAATTAGCCAATTCACAAGAACACAAAAGATATACAAGGTAAGAACAAACGGTTATAGACAGAGAGAATTCTGCAAAAGATATTTCATTCAATATTCGCTTTCGTGGTAACATAATGTCACACATACAATTAGGTCAACACCTCTTATATAAGAGATGTGACGTCTGCTGATGTCACTTGATAGTGACATCTAATAGAATTATTCAAACTACTGAAAGTTAACACAACTACTGAAGATGTCAAAACAGCTGACATCTTCTTACAAAAATACTAAGTGTTAACTATCACTACAACTACTGAAAAGAAACTACTGAAACTACAACGACTGAAGAACATGCTCTTCAGTCGTTTTACAAATACTGAAACAAAAGAAAACTACTGCAAGGAAACCATCACAACAACTGAAGAATGCTTCTTCAAATGTTGTAACAAACTCTGACGGCTTCAGTACTTGTACTTGAACTTCAGCTGTTGTCATCAGCTGATGTCTTCAGTCTTTGTACTTCAGCTGTTGATCTTCAGTACTTTGTTCTTTAGCTGTTGATCTTCAGACTTTGGTCTTTAGCTATTGAAGTCTTCAGTACTTTAGTCTTCAGTACTTTAGTCTTCAGCTGTTGAAGTCTTCAGTACTTTAGTCTTCAGCTGTTGATCTTCAGACTTTGGTCTTCAGCTGTTGAAGTCTTCAGTACTTTAGTCTTCATCTGTTGAAGTCTTCAAACTTTGTCAAATAGCTTATCAAGTCTACAGCAGTTGTTGTGATGTCTGTGGGACTTAGAGGATTTTCTGATCAGGCTCATGGTTCTTTTGGTCCAACAAACTCCCCCTGAACCAATGCAGCCAAAACCTCTAAACTTATTGAAGATGTCCCACTTATTATGGCAGAAGGATTGGTCTTTTTGTCTTCTAGGTCAGCTCAGAAGTGACCCTTCTAAGCATAGGCCTGGGAAGAAGTCTCAATGATCTGTTTGGCAAAGTATGAATGGGAACTCTGTTTTAGGGAACTGGACACAGAGCTGTTACCCCATCCATGAGATCTACTTCCCCACTATGAGTTTGTATGACTCTCTTGTATAGGCCTCAAGGAAGGTAATTTGTTCCTCCATGGTCAGCTCTTCAGCACCTCCTTCAAATAATGATTCTGGCCCATAGTACTCAGATAGGTATTTGACCTGTTTCCCATTTTTTAGCTCCACAGTTGTTATTATCTATAAGCAAATTCATCAGGGTGATTACCCTCTAGGAACAATTGGAGCTCATTCTTTCTGACTTCCTCAAGCCTCTTATATACTAACCCCTTTTTTTCACCATTTTATTTTTCAGCATCTTCTGTGGGGTCAGGTTAGCTTTATAGGCTTTCTTGAAGTCATCTAGGATTTCCCAGGGTGATACTACAAAGACCAATAAGATCACCTCCTTCATCTACAATCCTCACTCTCTCCTTTTGATATTGAAATGTATGTTTCAGAGTGTATAATCTGAGAGCATGCTTCTTCATGTTGATGATTGAAGATGTGGCAGCATATGCTTTGTCAACCCTCCTCAACAATTCTCATCATGTTGTTTGTGAAGCTCTTCTTCTTCTAGCTTCACTTTCACAATTTGTCTTTGAGTTTCAGGAGTAATGTTGGAGAGTGACTTGTGGCCTTCGGCAACTGTATAACAGCTGAGAGTGGCACCCTATCTTCATCTTCATCATCATCTTCTTCATCATCTTCTAGCCTCAATACCTTTCTCTTCTTCTTCTGGGGTACATCATCGGCTATTGGTTTTGAGGGTAAGGGAGTTGGTTTGGTGGGTTGTGTTTTTGGTGGTTTTGGTGTGGGAATGTTGACAGGCTGTTCTAGCATTTTGGAGGTGACTGTGGCTTTAGATTGCTTGGCTAGTTCAGTCCTGCTCCCAGCACCAGCTTCATTCAAAGCTTCAATAACTAATCCTTTAGTGTATACTTCAGATGAACAGATCTTGGTGGTTATTGCCAATATGTTGTCCCTGGACCAAGCCTTGATTTCGATCATTGATCTTCCAAGATATTTTGCTATAAACCTGATCATGATCTCCAGCCTTTCTCTGTCTAACACATCATAACTTGCATATCTAGTTTGGATTTCTTCAATCTCTAATCTTCTGATCTCAGAGTCAAGTTTGTTAGTGTCATGGCCTTGCCTAAACAACTTATCAATGATGTTATCCATTGATCTGCTGTGTTCGGCTTTAGCCTCTTTCGCCATCAGCTCCAAGGCAGTCTCCTTTTCATTCTTTCTTTTCTTTGATTTCTCCATGTCAGCTTCCTTCTCCTTCTCTTTTTCAGTCTCCACAGCCAACTCCTTCTCCTTTTCCACTCTGTCACTTCTGTTTCTTTCTCTTTCTCTTTCCTCTCTGCACTCCTCTTTCTTTTTGCTTTCACTGACTGAATCTCCCCCTTTTTGGTTGCAATGGTTGCAAGGGTTTGATTGTCAGAAAGCTTGTTGCCCACAACTTCCTCTATCAAGGGTTGTATATTAGGAGGAAAGCCTCTCATCAATGGTTTTGATCACTATATCAGTGATTATAGGTGTGATGAGAGGTAGGGAATTTTGAAAGATAACAGCTATTTGCTCAGGGGGGTTCTGTCCTGAGAAATAGTGCCAGAAGTAGAGGAAGGTGGCTGAGTATTTGGGAGTGGCTCTGTGTTTGGGAGACCTTCAGATGAAGGTGCCATCTGTGGGGTTTGAGGGGCAAATGGTCTTTGATCCTCAGAAGTTTTGGCAACAGCTCTTTGAGTCTGCTCACCTCCTCTTCTAGGATGGTGTTTTGGGCTAACACATCGTAAAAGAAGCACAGGTCATCATCAGTAGTTACTGAATCACCTGACCTCCTGATATAATCAGGATGAACATGCACTGAGTGTAGATCAGTTGTAGCATGTGCCCCTTTGTCTTGGAACTGGGGACTTCCTACCTCAGGACTATGTCCTTCATCAGCACTTGCCTCTGGTAAGGTCTTATGAATGGTACCAACTTCAGCCTGATCATATGCTGAAGCAGGAGAAGTGGCAGCCTCACCAGAATGGAATCTCCGTTTCTACACTGGGAGATGGAATATGGTAACCCCTGTGCTGTGGGGGTCAGAAGCACTTTGGCTCCCTCTTAATGGTAGAGGTATTCCCAGTTGTAATTGGTATCTGGGGAGGGGTGAGGAGTGCAACTGAGTCAGCACTTTTGCAACAATTAATGTAGGACTTTGGGGGGCGGTTGCATGTGGTGATTGGGTAGAAGCAGATTGCACCCGGGGTGAATGGGTCTTCAATGGTAACCCTTAAGTGAGATAGGTTCCAGCAGTGTGGGTTCCCTAATATTGGTTGCAACAGGATCCTGTTGAGAGGATACATGTGCAGCTTTGGCAGGTTGAGTCTTTGACACAACTGGGGGTAATACCAGTATGTGTTGCCTGTGTTTGTGGTACAGGGGCATCCTCAGGGGACTCATCTCCCTGAGTAGCTTTTTTGGTTTTTGGATTGGGTTTGGTGGGGACTTTGGATCTGGAGGTGGTGGCTGTGGGTTCCAACTGCGTGGGTTTTCGCAGCTTGGCAGCCTGTTTCAGTGTTTGGTCAGAGTTTGCCTGGAGTACACTTCAGGCAATACAGCCATTGCAGGGACTCCAAGGCCAACAAGTCCTCAGCTTTCAGCTGATTCTCTATGATGGCCATAATGAACCAAGGATATAATATCCATCGATTAGAAAGAGTTTTTGAGGCCATATCCTTAAGTTCAAGAAATAATTCAGAATAGTTTAAGTCTTGTTACTCAAGGATAGAGAATAATACTTGCTGCCACCTGGTAGACATTTGATCCTAAGAGGAGTCTTAGGAGCTAAGCAAACATTTACCATGTGAAAGATAAGACGTTCTGCATCATGGAAATGCTTCTTCAGGATAGTAGAGGCACTAAGGTTTCCCTGATATCCATAGTGGGCAAAGGATAAATCAGTTGTGCCCTTTGGATACCCAGTGGGGAAAGTGGCATCATCCAACTTTAGGGTTTGGCGAATGATTTCCGGAGTGATGACCACTTGATGGTTGTTGACGAACGACTGGAGAGACTCAGTGTTTTCTCCCCAGTTATAAGGGTGACGTTCATCCAAAACTGGTGTAAGGATTCGGCATGAATGATGGGATTTAGAAGGAAGGCCGTGTGGTAGGGAGATTGGACCATTAGATCAATGGCGTTATCGAACTTTGTCCAGAAAGGTGATTTTGTGAGGTAGGCAACACAGTTATGTCGTGGTTTGAGCTGCATGGTCGCCATTAATGAGAGAGAAGTTTTGGAGATTTGAACGTTAGATTTGAAGAGGATGAAGCTCTGAAGGATTAGGTATTGGGTATTTATAGGGTAAGGGTTAGAAAATGACTGAAGGGTTTGGTGTTATTCACCAGTAGTTTTAAACGACTGATGACATGGTATTACCCTTTCAGAAGTTGAAACAACTGAGGTCTTGGTTTTAGGCATCAGCAGTTATAAAACTACTGAAAACCATGGTTTTGACTTCAGATGTTTGAAAACAATTGAAGACTTGGTTTTAGTCATCGGTAGTTGTGAAACTACTGAAAACCTTGGTTTGGTCTTCAGGTGTTGTAAACAACTGATAACTTGGTATTAGTCATCAGTAGTTGTGAAACTACTGAAGATATGGTTTTGTTATCAGTTGTTGTAAACAACTGATGACTTGGTGTTAGTCACCAGTAGTTGTGAAACTACTGAAGACATGGTTTTGTCATCAGTTGTTTAGGATGAAACAGCAGTTGTAAAAACAACTGAAGAGAAAGTGCTTCATCAGTAGTTTTCGTCAATTCATAGCCTTTCAGCTGTTTCATACTGTCCTTAACACTTACTCATCAGCCTTTTTGCTGTTTTCAGTTGTTTCATAGGACATCAGCACTTAGCTGTTTTTACTGACATCAGTAGTTATAACTACATCAGTAGTTGTAACTTTATCAGTCGTTTTAACAGAATCAGTACTATATGTGATATGGTCATTAATGATCATCAGTACTTATTTACTGAGATCATCAGTAGTTATCACTTATTCTAGCTGCAGCATACCAAGCCGTAACACTAGGTTTTGGAAAGTTGAACTATCCAAAGGCTTAGTAAAAATGTCTGCAAGCTCACCAGCACTAGGCACAAACTTAGGATCTATCAGACCTTTTTCAAAACAATCCCTAATAAAATGATGTCTGAGCTCTATATGTTTGGTCCTAGAGTGCTGGACTGGATTTTTGACAATGCACAGAGCTAAAGCACTGTCCATTAATAATGGAGTCTTAGTCTCTGTAATGCCATAATCCAAAAGTTGGTTCTGAAGCCAGAGTACCTGAGAAGTACAACTTGCAGCTGCAATGTACTCTGCTTTAATAGTGGATGTAGCAACAGATGTTTGTTTCTTACTCTGCCAAGAAATCAAACATTTGCCAAGGATTGACATCCACCAAAAGTTGACTTTCTAGTTAACTTGCACCCTGCATAGTCGCTATCTGAAAAAGCAACTAATTTGCAAGAGTGTCCAGTGGAATACCATAAACCTAGAGATTGTGTACCTTGAAAATATCTAAAGATCCTCTTGACTGCAATCAAATGAGACTCTTTAGGAGCAGCCTGAAATCTAGCACAGACACAAGTAG
The DNA here is from genome assembly GCA_025506515.1 of Flaveria trinervia. NCBI lineage: Eukaryota > Viridiplantae > Streptophyta > Magnoliopsida > Asterales > Asteraceae > Flaveria > Flaveria trinervia. The sequence goes on along the minus strand of CM046456.1, from coordinate 23,292,333 downwards.
CAAACATGATACCTGGTCTAGAAGCTGTTAGATACATCAAGGATCCAATCATACATCTATAAAGTGTTTCATCAACAGCTTTACCTTTTTGATCTGCATCCAGTTGTGTGGTGTTGCACATGGGAGTAGAACAGAGCTTACAATTTTGTAAATCAAACTTATTCAAAATATCTTTTGTATATTTTGACTGATGAATAAAGGTTCCATCAGCCTTTTGTTTGATTTGCAGGACCTAGAAAGAACTGTAATTCTCCCATTGCACTCATTTCAAACCTCTTTTTCATTAATTTGGTAAAATCATCACACAATTGGGGATCAAAGGATGCAAAAATAATATCATCATCATAAATTTGAATAAGGAGCTTATGCTGATCCACCTTCTTAATAAACAAAGTTTTATCTATGGAGCTCTAGTAGTGAAATTATTCTTAAGAAGAAAAGTGGAAAGTGTCTATACCAGGCTCTAGGAGCTGTTTCAACCCATAAAGAGCCTTATCAAGTTTATACACCCATTCAGGATGTTTATTATCCTCAAAACCTGGTGGTTGACACACATAAACTCTCTTTTTTATTTTACTATATAAAAATGCACTTTTGACATCCATTTGAAAAACTTTAAAATGGTGGAATGATCATAGGCTAAGAACAATCTAATTGCCTCTAGTCTGGCTACAGGGGCAAAGGTTTCATCATAATCGATACCTTCTATTGTGAAAACCCCTGTACAACCAGTCTAGCCTTGTTCTTAACAATAAGCCCATTTTCATCAGTTTTATTCCTAACACACATTTAGTGCCTATTGCACACTTACCTGGGGGTAGAGGAACCAGTTCTCACACTTGCTGTTTCTTGAACTGAAGTAGCTCAAGCTGCATGGCTTCAACCCATCCATTGTCTCTCAAAGCAACATGATAGTTCTTTGGCTCTAGCTGACTGATGAAGAGAGCATAGAAGCAGAAGTTAGACAATTGACTTCTTGTTGAAACTCCAGCATTGATATCCAATGATTTGAGACATTGGGTGATTCTTCAGCTCTTGATAAACAATGATATATGTGCAAGTGTTTGTAGAACCTTCAGCAGCAACAGATGTTGATGCAGACTCTTGAAAGCAAGAATTTGATGGTAACTCAAAAGATGTAGAGGAATCAAAAATCTCATCAGCATTTGTTGTGGATGGAACTGCTGAAGCTACAGGAACATCAAGTTTAGCAGACTCAGGCAGTTGGTCACTAAACTTGAATAGGTGAGTATTGATATTATCATCATCAATACCATCAGGTGGAAGACATGCTGCAGAAGATGATTTATCCACATGATCTGCAACAGCTGGAGGTGATAAGGAACATATTGCAGTATGTCCAAATCAAACAACTCCACAGGGTTTTGTGGAAATGTCCTTTGGAGATTCATTAAACTTCACATGCAAAGTCTCTTCAACTATCTTTGTTCTGCAGTTGAAGACTCTGTATGCTTTGCAAGTAGATGAATAACCAACAAAATACCCTGCATCCACCTTAGGATCAAATTTTTGATTTGATCCTTGTGTTGAGAATAAAACAGGGACACCCAAATGCTTTGAAAAATGAAATTAGAGGAGCCAAGTGATATAGAACTTCATATGGAGTCTTCATCAACCTCTGATTTACTAAGGCTCTATTCTGCACATAGCAAGCTGTGTTAATAGCTTCAGCCCAAAAGGTCAGTGGCAAACCCGAGTGAGCCAACATAGACCTTGCAGCTTCAATTAGGGTCCTGTTCTTTATCTCCACTACTCCATTTTGTTCTGGAGTCCTTGGGATGCTAAACTGCCTTTTGATTCCCTCTGAAAGATAAAATTCATCAAGTGTATGGTTTCTGAATTCAGTTCCATTGTCACTCCTTATACACTTGACTGAAAGGGAATACTGCTTCTCAACATACAACACAAAGTTGATAATCTTCTAAGCAACTTCATCCTTTGAATGCAGAAAGAAAGTCCATACAAATCTGGAGAAATCATCCACAATTACCAAACAGTATTTCTTCTTTGCCATGCTCATCACTCTCACAGGACCAAATAGATCCATATGCAATAATTGCAAGCAGGCAGTGGACTTAGGCACTTCAATAGGAGGGAATGAGACTTTGTGTTGCTTTCCTTTTAAACAAGCAGTGCAGGTTTCATCACAGTGGAACTCCTTTATTGGTAAACCTCTCACTAAACTATTGTGGATCAGCTGATTCATGTTTTTGAAATTAACATGACCCAGCCTTCTGTGCCACAGTTTAGATGGCCTCTGAGATTTATTTTCTTGGAAAGATCTAAGGCATCACTATTCCTATCCTGTTGGCCCTCAAGAGAGTGTGATCATCCAACACCTTATCAATCAAATTCAGAACCTTGGATGATAGAATCCTGTAGTTCTGACTGGTGAAAAGAGCAACATGGCCTTTATCACACATTTGACTGACACTCAAGAGATTGTACTTGAGATTTTCACATGATTAACATCATCAAACTTTATTTCTCCATTGGAGACAAAGCCTTTTCTAATGATGTAACCCTTAGCATCATTGCCAAAAGAAACAAAACCCTTCTTTCCTTGAGAGTAGTCATGAAGAAGAGAGCTGTTCCCAGTCATATGCATAGATCCCCCACTGTCTACATACCAGATGCTACTTTGGCATGTTGAAGAATCCTGCAATCATAAACAATTAGTTAGTTTTTGAGACCCAAACCTTTTTGGTTTGGGTCTGTTCATATCAACAGATGGTAAACTAACATACTTTCTATGAATAACAGCCTGAGGGGGATGGAGATGGTGAAAAAAAGAATCCTTTGGCATGGATTTTCTTCTCTGTGGTTTCAACAAAGGAGCATCTAATTGGTTGACTCTCCCCAATAGATGTTGAACCATCATAACAAGTTGTGTCTAATTTTGTGATAAAGGCTTCAGCTCATGAGACACATTAGTGCTTGAGTTTGATGGGTTCGTGTGTTGTACCATCTCTCTTTGAGCAACCTCAGCTGTTGCCTATTTAACCCTTTCTTTTTGGATTTCTTTTTGGATTTTGGGGTCATAGGTTTTGATGTTGCTCGTACAAATTGATTTCAAACTCAGTTTTCATTTTATCCATTTTCTCTTAATGGTTCATTATGTTTGAGTTTGGAGCCCTTTTTATACCAGCAATCATCAGTAAGATGATTGAATAAGCCACATATTTCACATGGCTTTTTCTTCATCTTAAGTTGATCATCTGCTGAAGAAGATGAAACTAATGAAGACTTGTTCTTCAGCAGTTTACTATCAGTACTAGCAGTTTTCTTCCCTTTAGTACCTGCTTTCTTGATATCTTCTTCAGTAGTTTTCCCACCTTTCTACTTGCAGTTTTCTTCCCTTTAGTACATGCAGTAGTTTGGGCTTGTTCTCCAGGTGTTATGAATTCTTTTTAGTACTTTCAGTACTTTGTAAAATATCACCTGGAGTGATCAACTTTTTGATCATGTGAGTGTCAGCATTTGAAACATAAACATCAGCTGATAAGTTCTGAGAGGAATTAATGCTGACTTCTACTTCTGATGGTGCTGTATCAGATAGTAGATCACATGATGAAAAGGATTGGTTATTGCTTTCACCATTAGATTCTACCTCTGCTCTGGGAGTAAAATCTGTAGGAGGAGCAGTGTGATTATAACCAATGCCAAACTTCATATTGGAAGCAGATTGCTTACTAAGAAGCATTTCAAAACCCTTGCAAGAATTTACCCATCGATCACACTCTACCTGGGTAGTTGCAAGTGTTTCTTTGAGGTCTCCGTACTTCTCTAGAGGTATCCTTCCCTAGCCTTATCATCAGTGATTTGGCATTTAAGTTTGTAAATCTCATCATTCTTATCATTAAGCATAGACTCAAATTCAGCTTTGCTTTTGGAAATTGTTTGTTCGAGCTCAATGTTCTTGTTAATTAAAGCTACATTTGCTTCTCTAATAGATGCAAATGCGGCTATGCATGTTCAGAACATAGTTTGGCATTTGCCTCAGAGGATACCTGTGATACCTGTGGTGTAGAGGCATTAGAGGATGAAGTATTACAGACTCCAAAGCCGTAAGAGCTAGATTTCCAAAAGGACTGTCACCACCATGTTGACCAGCACCAGAGAACAGTTGTTCATGACCAGACAAATCATCTGGTAAACTACTCCGGTCAACAACTCCTGGGGTGAAAAAGCTGTGTTGTTGAGGTTGAGTTTGTTGATGAGATTGGGAAGGTTGAGGTTCAGGTAATGCTTGTGGTTGTTGTGCAATAGGAGCTTGAACTGGATTTGGCTGAGGCAAGTAATAATAGGGAAAAGGATATGACATTGGACCTGGGGGACAAAGTATGCAGGAGATACAGGGTGTGAATGATGACTAGAACCAGCAGGATGTTGCCCTGTTTTGTGGACTAGTGCTAGGAAAAGTCACAAAGGGTGCAGAAGAGTTAGATCCAGTTGATCTACACTCTCTTGCAAAGTGTCCAAGCCTTTGGCATTTGTAACACGTCAACTTACTCTTGTCAAAACCAACTTTGGTTTTGCTAGAGAGTCCTGGAAATTTCCTGCCAGTCCTCTTGTAGAACTTCTGAGATCTGATATTAATCAAGGCCATTTGGCTCAGAATATCCATCTCTTCTAGATCATCATCAGCAATTCCCTTCAGATCATCATGATGAAGCATAGATTGTCACTATTACTGCTAGAATGATTATCAATACCAACAAATGCATGATCAGAACTGTTTGAAGAGAAATCAATATGCGCATATAATTGCTTTTAGATGCAGCATATTCTGACTCATGACCAACCAAGGCAATGTTCCCTCGTACAAAGTCATGAGTGAGCTTTCCTGATGATGACAGTTTCCTTTTCTGCTATATCTCTCTTTCGAATGTAAGCAGTTTCCCATGAAGTTGGGTGAGAGATAGGCTATCCAGATTTGCACCGGAGCGTAGGAAAATAGTGTATGTGTCCCATCTCGCAGGCAGTGATCTGAGGAATCTGTTATTCATCTGGCTATTGGTGTATTCCTGTTTCACCATTTTCAGCTCAGAGATCAAACAGGAAAAACGCTCAACTGTTGAGTCAGTGTCTCACCCTCTCTATGAGAGAATGTCTCATATTGTTGGGCGAGGATTTCTCTGTTGTTTGCTAAGACCTCATCAGTTCCACTGAATTGTTCCTTCAGTGCATTCCAAAGATCATGAGCAATTCATGATGCATAAGCCCTGAATAGATTTCATTCGGCAGTGTCATGGCCAGAATCCATGGGCTTTAGCATCAATCTCAAACAGTTTCCGATCTTCATCTTAGTATTGCTCCTTCTTCTTTGGAACCATTTGATTGGTTTCCGGATTGTTCACCATAGGCTTATGTGATCCATGTACCATAGATGTCCAATAACCTGAACTGTTAACAGACAGGTGATGAAGCATCCTTCGTTGCTATATGTTATACTCATTCCTAACCAGTGTCGGAGGCTTGGTTGAGGAACCGGTATTGTGAGGGTCATTAGAAGGAGTAGTCATCTCAGATTCAACAAAATTCAATTAAGCTATAGTAGATTTAGAACAAAACACAACAAACTAAATTGAACCAAGAGAGATCTCAAAATGAATAAAGAAAGCGGCAGAAATTCAATAATCTATAACCAGTTCATGCAAATGTGCTAATTCAATCAAACATATATATCAAATAGCAGTTTCAATGATCAACTGTTAGATCGATCAATGATTAACCAGCTCTGATACCATTTGTTAGGATCAGTGATCTATGTTTGATTGATTAGAGAGTATAGCAGCGGAAATCAAACAATGAAGTAGCCAATTCACAAGAACACAAAAGATATACAAGGTAAGAACAAACGGTTATAGACAGAGAGAATTCTGTAAAAGATATTTCATTCAATATTCGCTTTCGTGGTAACAGAATGTCACACATACAATTAGGTCAACACCTCTTATATAAGAGATGAGACGTCTGCTGATGTCACTTGATAGTGACATCTAACAGAATTATTCAAACTACTCAAAGTTAACACAACTACTGAAGATGTCAAAACAGCTAACATCTTCTTACAAAAATATTAAGTGTTAACTATTACTACAACTACTGAAAAGAAACTACTGAAACTACAACGACTGAAGAACATGCTCTTCAGTCGTTTTACAAATACTGAAACAAAAGAAACTACTGAAAGGAAACCATCACAACAACTGAAGAAGCTTCTTCAGCTGTTGTAACAAACTCTGACAGTTTCAGTACTTGTACTTGAACTTCAGCTGTTGTCATCAGCTGATGCCTTCAGTCTTTGTACTTCCGCTGTTGATCTTCAGTACTTTGTTCTTCAGCTGTTGATCTTTAGACTTTGGTCTTCAGCTGTTGAAGTCTTCAGTACTTTAGTCTTTAGATGTTGATCTTCAGACTTGGGTCTTCAGCTGTTGAAGTCTTCAGTACTTTAGTCTTCAGCTGTTGAAGTCTTCAGACTTTGTCAAACAGCTGATCAAGTCTTCAGCAGTTGTTGTGATGTCTGTGGGACTTAGAGGTTTTTCTAATCAGGCTCATTGGTTCTTTTGGTCCAACAGTTGTTTTATGCCATATCAGCAGAGACTGTGATTCATCAATCACACATTACTGATTTTTGGAACTCCGCCAGAATTGAAGAAGATGGAAAAGTCATTATGGCAAATGTGCAGAATCAAAGACTAAGATTGGATGAACAGACTATAACAAGGGTTCTTGAGTTGGGAGATGTAGAAGCTAGTGTGGTCGAGAAGAATATATAGAGAAAGTCTTCTTCTGATGGGGTATGATGGTGACTTCGAGAAGGAGAGATAAAGAAAGGAAGACTTTGCAAGCCATACAGATTTCTCTGCCACACTTATCTGAAGTGCGTCTCAAACAGGAAATGTGGACTTGACAGATTTTCAAGGCATATATTTTCAGGAATTATTGGGTGTTTGGGGGAAGAACATACAATTACTCAAAGTACATTTCAAATACTTATGTGATCATATCAAAGTGCAGAAGGCTGAGAAGATGTACATGTTTCCAAGGTTTTTGCAACTGATCATCAATGCTGATCTGCCTGGGACTGCCATAGATGGCAATGTGTTTTTTTCAAGCACATCTAGGTAGATCTGTTATGAATAAAATTTCCAGGAAGTCTGAAGGAGGAGACATGACCATGTTTTCTTATGTGATAGCTGCTAATGCAAACATTCCCTAAGAGCTTGTGTGGGAAGATCAATAGGAGGATTCAACAACCAATTCTGTACAAAGCACTCACTCACCAGATCTATCACCCATTCACTAACAACATCAATCTCCACAATACCCATCACTTACTTGTCAAAATAGTCAGCCTATATCACCCATTGTCTCTGTTCACTTTAACAATCTCTCTCATCCAGTCAAGGCACTCAGCCAATCTCTCCTCTTACTCTTTAATAGCCAACACACATGTCGTATCTCTCCAATTACAGAAAAGCAATCCACTAAGAGCTGTTACACAGGGGAAACAGTCTTAGTCTCTCAAGCCAGTACTGTTCAATTATCATTATCCAAGACTGAATCTCTTGCCTATTCAAACAATACTGAGCCAGTTTCTCCAGCCATTGTCAATTAGCAGCTACAACAAACTCATCAAGATGAACTTGTTCAAGTAAACATGGAATGCTCAAGTTCAGCAAGTGTGGCTCGTACTGAAGATCACAAAGACGAAATTGTTGATCAACAAAAAGAAAGAGTAGAAGAAGAAAAGTATGAGGAAGTGATTGCCTATGATGAAGAAGACATCAGTGATGAGGACATCACAGTTAGAAAAAGTTATCTCGTGGTGAATACAACAAACTTGTGATAAAGTCTAACTACAGAAAGAAAAGAATTCAAGAGCTGAAAGGGGTTGTAAAAGAAAAGAATGTCCAGCTCATGCAGCAAAAGGCAATCCTCACAAGATAAAGAGAAGATGCTCAATGCAACAATGAAGTCATTATGCTTTACTGAATGTTGTGGAATATTGCTAATCAAAAGGTTGAAATAAAAAAGCTTTGATGGAGAGCAACCGAGCTAACAAGACTGTGGAAGAACAACATGTTGAGGTACAAAGAAAGAATGAAGAGGTTGAGGAACTGAAGATGAAAATAAGTTCCCTGAAATCTAAGTTGCCACTACATCAGTACAACCAAAAGAACCTACAGTATCATCTAAGCAACTGATTTTATATTCCAGGAAGAGAAAATACTTAGGATCTACAAAGAAACAGGTAATCAATGTTGATGATTCACCTAAAAGATCAAGGCATACATCTTAATAGCACATTGGTTCAGTATATGTTTCAACATCAAAGCCAGTTACTATTGATGAAGCTGAGAGTGTTGTTGAATGGAAAGAGCTGACTGAAGAGGTATCTAACAAAGAACAAGAAAAATCAAAGGCCGATGATCTTTTGACAACAAAAGACATAAAGTAAGAGAGGCCTGAATCAGCTATGTTTATGACCCTAATCAACCATGGGTTTCATATGAAATGGTTGAAAGGATGAATCTGACTGAGATGAAGGATATGCTGAAAGAGTTTGAGCTTGCCAGATTCATAATTCCAAATTGTGACTATGAAGCATTCACAACTTTTCAAGCCATTCAGAAATCAAGAAAGATCTAGGTCACTGTGATACAGCTAAGCTCTCAAAATATAATATGATTTGCTGGTTATAGGGTCACAACTAAAAAAGCTATGAACTCAAGGAAAGATCAGTTAATAAGCTAAGAAGAATGATGGAGCATCTCATGGCTGTTGAGCTTGATACTGGAGTCAGATTCAGGACTGAAGCCCCAAGCCTAATGCTAATCATTACAACAAATCCCCTACTGAACTAGTAACAGTTGAAAGCACATTTCAACACAAAGAAAAAGACAAACTGATCAGAGAACCAAGAGTAGTCATACCTGGAAAAGTGTGGCCATTGGGGACAACAGTCAGGGAAATCACATAGAAAAAGTCTACCTTAATAAAATTATTTGACCACATCACAAGCCAAACTCTATGGAAGATAACAAAATTATGGCATGGAAGTATGATCAAGAATTGGACCGTGCTATCATCAAGTGAATATCTGGAAGGGTTCAATACTTCCATTATATAACATCAGTGTTGTGCCTAACCGAATGTGACCTCAATGATTTGCAAAGCTTGATTATCTCTAACTATCTAGTTCACCCAAGAGGAAGAGACTTCTCTGTGTTAGTCGGAAAGCTTAAGACAAAATTCAGAGATGATGTGCTTAAAGAAGCAAAGAGAAAGGACGATGAGCATAGGAGGACACAAAGAATGAAAAGATCAAAATCCAACTCCTATACAATGATGGATGATAAGTTCTTAAAGAGGGTTGGATGTCAAAGCAGGAAGTCAGCTAATGTTAAAAGAATAAATGGGAACCAATATACATATCCCATAACAGAATGGGGATATATTGAGAAGACCAAAGAATTGGTGTTGTTGAGGAATGCAGAAGGAAAGAAAGCAGAGAGAATCATAATTTTTGACCCAGTAGAGATCAATCTGCTCCACCCTAGCTATACATCATATCTTCATGACAAATTCTTCCAAATATAAATGATGAAAGGGCTCAAAATGACTTATGTCTATAGGTGCACATGATTCAAGTTGTGATAAGCTACATGCTAAAGCATAAAGAGAAGAAGGTATAATGTTGGGATGCTAAAAGTAGCTAACATTGAAGATGTATCAGAACTTAGAATCTCAGAAGAAAATGAGCTGGAAATAGTCAATAACCAAGTATGATGATTAAAAGGATGCAGTATCTTACTTCAACAAAAGGATGGTGACAAGATTGAAAATACCTTCAGTTTTGAAGAGCTGATTACAACTGTCTAAGCCTAAAGGGGAGTATTGCTAGGTCTAGGATCAATTGTTAGGACCGTTTTGGTATGGAGTACTAACTGATTTACGTGTGTACCAAACCAAATAGTGTGGAATCCTATTTGATTGGCCATCCAATTAGTGAGAACGCAAGTATAAGCAATCAAAGAATGAATCTAAAAGTTAAGAATGATAGTAGAATGATTAACTGCGATCTATGAACTTGGAACAGGTTATCTTAGGTCTTTGGACGGCTAGGGTACGATTTAGTGCGTAAGGATTAGAATTGTTATGTTTTTCCATGAATTAAGTGGTATTTATAGGTTAGGATTTTCCATTCGTGCGACTAAACCATTTGCATGGTTCAGTCGTGCGATTGAAGCATGTGGTTGATCCATCCGCATGACTAAAGATTCAATCATGCGACTAAGTCAATCTCATGTTACAATCGTGCGACTTATCCAGTCTCCTGGTTCAATCGTGCGACTGGTTCATTAGCATGAATTGTTCATGTGTATGGTCCATTAGTATGGTCCATTCGCATGAGACTTCACACGATTAAGTTTAAGCACATTTCTTAACCATTATTGACTAAGAACTATGTAAACAACCATAAACCTATATAGTTAGCTCAATATGCGTTAACACACAATAATCAATGAAATATTAAACATTATAAGCATCACAAACATATTACATTTTATTAATACTAGTTCTATTATATATATGTAAGACATGAAAGACATTTTACATTTGAGCTCCTAAACTAGGTACACATGTATCTACAAACCTCCCCCTTGGACCTAGTTTACTCTATTGTCTAACATTCTTCATCAGCTCTTCATACTTCTTGTACTTCTCCTCCCTTGTAACTCTTGCATGTATTTCGAATGCAAAGCAGAGTCTTATCACGTTTTGGAACTGGAGGGCTTGTACAATGTCTTGCGCGTCATAGAACAGTGGCCACTTGTATAAAATGTAGACATCATCAGAAGACAAGTTAGTTAGCCATATTGGGTCAAATACCCTGAGAGTTTCCATATTTCCATCTCTGTTCAGAACTATGACCGCCTCACCTGTTCTCCAATCATAGTACCACCACTTGAAGTGTGGAGTGAAGTCCTGTGGCACTTCCCTTAGCGGGATTCTTGACATCATGCGCGGAGGACTCCACTTCAGCACTATTTTTGGCTTTCCAGTAATTGCATCAACTTCAGACTATCTGATATACCTCATTGGTTGTTGAGGTTTGAAGTTGATCCACCTAGTGTGGTACTCTTTTTGTAATGCAGCCTCAACCAACCTAACATTTTCTTAGGTCAGTAAATAATAGCTTTAGTTTGGCCAGCTGGTTGAGCTCAAAACTAGGGAGAGTCTTCAATCATGTGGGAATCTGAAGTACGCGATTCCCTTATCCCTCTTGGCAGCATATACATTTAGATCTTCAAGTTAGGCCCACACTATAATCTTGCCTAACACCTTGTGATGCTTCTTCACTTTGTAGAGCTTGGCGTAGGCACTCGGCTTTGGTGCAGTGCGTTGGGCTCGGATCTCCACAAAACATGCCGCACATTCAGCCTTTTGATGTTTACATCAGTGTCCGAGGCTTGGGCTTGATCCGGATTCTTCTCTGATTCTTGTTCATCTGATCCAGTTTCTCGAACGTATCACTTTCAAGAGTGTCACCCAAATTGGGGACAACATTACCCTCTTTATCAGCATACTCTTCATAGTGCTGGGCTGTGATGTTCTCAATCTCTCTCTTGTCCACATTATTAAGCTCTTCGCCACTATCCATGTCCATAGTAGGAGCATTTTGGACTAGTTCATCCGGATTCAGCCGGAACATCTCCGCCAGTTGCTCATTAGTAAGATCGTGAATTATTTCTACTTCTTCAGGAGTATAACTCGTGGATCTCCTCATAAGCCCTTGCAAATCAAGTATCATAGTGAATTGAGACTTGATTTGCTATAAGGGAGCAACATCATACTGGTCTTGCTGAGATGGATGATCTGCTTGATTTAAACATTTAACACATCAATCATTTGTTAATAATCAAGACAGTTAAATAGCAAGTATATACATAAACATTAAGTACATAAGTTTAATACATGATTCAATTACACACGATTTAATTTACATAAACATCTAAATATTACTTTTATCTTGAATCTGTAGTCCTTTTAGCTTGTGGCAGATGTGTACATAACATAATCTTCAATGTGTTCCTCAAAAGATTCTTGATCGGGCTGAAATTATCAAACTACCGATGCACTAGGAACTTAGGTTCAACTTCATGGTCATCACCTTCTTCTAGGATCTTTAGTACTTCTTCAGCAAGCTTTTGGCTCGGTTGTGGATCAATTTGCTATTCATAAGCCTGAGAGATATTCCACTATAACCAATAAGCATAGGCATCTTGTACATTAAGTGACATAACCTCGTTAATTTCTTGAGAGTCTTCTTTATCCATACCACCCAATTGCATAGCATTATTCCCATCTCTACCCAAAACATCATCATCTTCTTCTCCATAAAGCAAGAGAGGATCATGTGAGAGCACGTGGGCAGGTGGTTTAACATTAGTGCTAAGTATGCATTCTGGATTTGGTCAGACATCTCATTTAGTTCTCCCTCCCTTGATGCTATGCACTTACAGATGAGATGAGATAAGAAATTGAACAGGGGGTACAAGTTTCTTTTGTTGAGCATCCCTGCGTTGATGTCCCCAGTGTACTTCATCCTTAAAATAGCATCTACATGTGCACATACATTTTGCTTGATGCTCATCCTCAGAATAGCATCTACATATGAACACAAGACACATATACGTTAGAATTTGTGACATGGATGACATTTGAATGTTATGACCTTGATTCATTTAGGTCAGTCATGTGAATGAACAATGCGATTGAGTCTTAGTCGTTCGATTGGGCTCAGTCGTACGATTGAACATGCGACTGAACTTAGTTGTATATTGTCCCATGCAGTTGGACCAGTCATGCGACTGAACCCATAAGCATGGTTCATACATGCGATTGAGCCATTCGCTGGCTCAATCGTGCGACTGGAGTTCATCAGCCTGTCCATTCGAATACCTCACTGTTAAACAGACAAAAGATTTTACTCTATATCAAACATGATATTTCACTTTGTGTTTAGAATCATATGGACCGCTAAGACTCGAATTAGCACTTAGATTCATTTAAACCACATGTGTGACCATTTAAGTGTTCTATTCTTAAAAGGAGTCTCGATAACGAGTTTTAGTGATGGCAACACTTAAAACTGGCACTAAGACATTAATTTTGACTGAGTTCAATTGGATTGTACCTATAGATGAGTAGGGTAACTATTAGAAACACAAACACAATGCTACATCAATGAGATGCAATTTTGGCAGAGTACCCATGTTCTTGTTCGACTTGAGGACGATTTGTGAGTGATGAGTGACTACACCCGACTCCCCTCTATTTACACTAGGGTCCCTTCAGTCGTGCGACGAAGCCCAGTCGGATACTTGATTCGTGCGACTAAGGATCAGTCGTGCGACTGGCACAGTCGGTCACCTTCATCGTGCGACTTGATGTCAGTCGTGCGACTGTGTCATTCTGTCACCTCCATTCATGCGATTGGTTCATTTTGTGAACCAATCGTGTGAGATTACTGATTCATATGGTTCAATCGCACGTTTGGGTCATGTGTGTGGTTTAGTCGTGCAATTGGACTAATATGAATGGTCCAATCGTACGGCTGGTCCATACTCATGGTCTAGTGGTGCAAATGGGCACATACGGATGGTCCAATCATACGGCTGGTCCATACTCATGGTCCAGTCGTACGAATGGCCTTATACTTATGATTTGACTTTATGACCATTTGACACTTAACCCTTTTAACTATTAATAAAACATTTTGAGCATTCTATAATTACAAACATGACCATTTGAACTTTGAAAACTTTTGATCACCTCAGACGTGATCCTTTTACCATTAGAAAACCCATTTGGTCACCTCAGACTGACCCATTAGTTATTAGATCCCAGACAGAATTCCGATACGTAGTCCGATTTTTAAAACTAAACTGACAAAATTAAACAAATGAAACTACTAAATCTGAAAAACAGAAGTAAAACATATTTTTGTAAATTTTGTGTGAGGTGGAAATCCTAAGATAGATATGTATAAGATTTATTTCTAGAACAGGCAGCTTCAAGTTATTTTGACCATAAGTGGAACATTCATTTTGTAATCATACACGTAAATCAAATCAATTGGGACATGTTACCAAAACCCTTTGATGCTAGATTCTTGTTTTTATCAAGAGTCATTAGCAAATCTAGGAAATCATACTAGTACCACAAGATACACACAGTGATGTTGACTTTCAAGAGTTGCAGCCATGATGATCGTCAGTATACTTGTCCTTTTCAATCCATACACAGACTTTTGACACAGATTGGTGATGATTTAATGTTTATTATTTCAACAAGCATTTGTGGATCCCACGCTTATATGGTAATCAACATTCCTCAGGAGATTTTTGAGCGGTCTACGGGTAGTATTCAAGAAGAAACTATTCTAGAGCTTTCATAGAGTTGCAAAGCCTCAGGTCAGTGCCACCGCACAGCAGAGAGGCGCAAACACCAATGAATTCTAGAATATTAAGGTTATGCTTATCCTCAAGTCAGTACCACCGCATAGCAGAGAGGCACACAACCTATCTTCTTGTTTAAGCAATTTTATTCTTTTCCACAGATCGCAACAACCACATAGGTTGTAGTTTGATTGCTTTTTGCATTTTTCATCATGTGCTTTGCTCATTTTTATGGTCATCCGCACACATTTGTGGCGTTTATTTTGCTCGTTACCCCTTATTGGAACTTTGTTGATTGTGTTAACCAGGGATAAGATGATAACCCATAGCTTGTTGAACAACTTAGTTTGCGCTTGACATCACCAACGAGGTCTACATATTTATTGTGTTGAATCTACCGACACATCATCAAATGGTCTAGCAACCCCTAGGTCTAATTTTTCCGTGTTCCTTAGTAGTAGCTAGTTTTACTATCATTTTTCCTTTTATTGTTGCTTAGACTTCTCAGACTTATACTTCGAATTTTGCAATTTAAACAATTTCTTCTTTTAATGTCCCAAACTATTTGTTATTGTGTACTATTATTTTTCATAGTTACTGAATCAGTATCACACATACGATCTCATTTCTCTTAGCTTGCTTGTCTTTCTCCCTCGTTTTTTAATTTTTATTTATTTTATTATTATTATTATTTTTATTTTTTTATGTACTGAAATTAAATACTAACTTAACCTATTCTCCTCCTAAGATTCTAAAACCGTAAAAATATTGCGTTTTAGGATTTCAATAGGCGAAGAAATAAAAATAAAATAAAACAAAATAAAATAAAAATTAAAAGTAAAATAACATCTACTTGTCGGACTAAGTCATCGTTGGAGATCACATCATTTTTCTTTTTAACGTCGTTGACCTCTAACAGATATGGAAAACGTGGTTTATTAAAAGCCTTTGTGTAGAGATCAGCGCGTTGAAAATCCGTATTAATTTTAACAATATCGATTAAATTATTTTCAAAACAATAAGTGATATTTAATGCCGATGTGTTTAGTCTTAGGATGTTGGACCGGATTTTTAGTTACGGCTATAGCAACATAATGATCAACAAATATAGGAGTATTAGAAAATTTGAAACCGTAGTCCCGCATTTGCTGTTGAATCCAGATGATTTGAGAACAGCAGCTTGCCGCAGCAACATATTCAGCTTCACAAGTTGACAATGCAACTGATGTCTGCTTCTTACACTGCCACGTGACTAATCTTCTCCCAAAGAATTGACATCTGCTGATGTCGATTTGTAGTTCATTTTGCAACCGCCGTAATCCGAGTCACTATACGCTGTAAGCTCGAAATCATCATCATGAGGGTACCACAACCCTAGTGTTGGGGTGCCCTTCAGATTACAAAATATCCTTTTGACTCCAATTAGATGGTTGACTTTTGGTTTCGCCTGATATCTTGAGCAGAGACACGTTGCGTACATGATGTTAGGTCGTGAGGCAGTGGGATACATGAGAGATCCAATCATGCCTCAGTACATGGTAGCATCCACCAGATCACCATGCTCGTCGGGCACTATATCATGGTTTGTAGCAAGTGGAGTCCCAGCTGCGGAAGCATTCTCCATATCAAACCGACTGAATCACCCACATACTTTGTTTGATGTAGAAATATCCCCTGAGGTGTCTGATCCACCTGTAACCCAAGAAAGAATTTCATCTCTCCCATGGCACTCATTTCAAATTCAGCCTTCATTACTGCTTCAAATTCTTTACATAAGTCTCGTTCTTGGAATTGAAGATTATGTCATCAACGTAGATCTGCACAAGCAGTAAGTCACCATCCTTCTCTTTGATAAATGACGTACAATCAATCAGTCCTCTTCGAAACCCGTGTTTCACAAGATGAGTCGAGAGTTTCTCATACCAGGCTTTGGGGGCTTGATGAATCCCGTATAAACCCTTGTCCAGTTTCTAAACTCTGTCACGATGATACGGATCCTTAAATCCCTCAGGTTGCCTGACGTACACTGTTTCTCGGATTTCACCATAAAGGAATGCACTTTTCACATCGAGCTGATAGACTTTAATCTTCATATATGATGCATAGGCTAGGAAGATACGGATGGCTTCCATTCTTGCCACAGGTGCAAACACTTCGTTGTAATGGATTCCCTCGATTTGTCGAAATCCTTGAACTACAAGTCGAGCCTTGTTTCTGATAATGACCCCTTGGTCATCCTTCTTGCATTTTAAATCCCATTTAGTGCCAATGACCTTAGCACCTTTAGGTCTGTCCACCAGAGTCTGTACACCTAACTTCTTGAATTGAAGTAGTTCTTCTTGCATGGCACTCACCCAAGCCTCATTGTTTAAGGCATCACTTATATATTTTGGATCAAATTGAGAAAAAAAAACATCGATAAGCACCGTCGTGAAGGTAGCCTTTTTCTTTGACTGAGGCATAATTTGCTGAATATAGCTGATTTCTTGTTTGTACTCCTGATTGTACATCCCCAATGACATTGTCTAGAGGATGATAAACATTTAGACGTGATCCAGGAGTGATGGGTACAACTACCTCATTATCCAGATTGTGAACCACAGGTTCAGTATCTGAGGTAGTGGGAATAAGGGGTTCCGAAGTGTTAGAGGCATCAACATCTGATGTGTGTGTACTTGTAGTAGTTGGAACATGTTCCTCCTGATCCACCTGATCATTTTCCACTTCTTCATCGTCAAAAGAGGAGTCACTTACCTCTAGTGCTCCCCTAAGTTACTAGAAGACTGGTCTTGAGAGCTGGATGTTGTTGAGTCTAGGGGCGGTGTGTTTAAGACCTCATACATCATCTTGGTTGCTAACTCGTCTTCAGAAGTGGAGAGAAGGATGTTGAAGGACTTACAGTATCCATTATAATCAAAAAAGAATGCGGGTCCTTTTCCAGCTGGGGGTGGTGTATCTCTGAACATCCACGTTACACCACACTTCTACTTGACCATTAAGTTATTGTAAACTCTCTTATTCGGTATGTTGTATCCTAGGAAAATTCGTTCTTCAACCTTCTCACTGAACTTTCCTTCTTGAGTTTTCTTCAAAAGGGTGCAAGGAACGTCAAACGGTTGAGGTACTCTAGATTTGGCTTACGTCGTTGAAGTAGCTCGTAACGCGTCTTACCATGACGTTTTACCACCAAGACTCGATTTAAAGTGTAACATGCATTGGTAACTACCTCATTCCAAAATTGGATGGGCAGTTTTGACTTTGCTAGCATTGTCCTTGCTGTCTCTATAAAGCTGTGATTCCCTTTTAAAGTGTAACATGCAATTCTCTCAGTAACTCCATTCATTTGTGGAGTGTAGGCAGAAGTGAACTGGTGCACAATTCCCTTTTCTTTGTAGAAAGCCTCCATCCACTGATTCTTGAACTCGGTACCATTGTCTGAGCGTACTTGTCTTACCTTCAGCTTGTAGAGACACTCTAAAGTAGTTAATAACCGTTTGAATGACTCAAATATCTCACATTTAGATTTCAAAAACATTACTCAAGAGAATCTTGAGTAGTCATCTGTAACTACATAACAGTACAAGTCGTCGGTGATGATCCTTCTACTGACTGGACCAAACAGATCCATGTGAAGAAGCTCAAGAGGCAGTTCTATGGAATGAACTTTCTTTGCCTTATGAGACTTCTTAGTCTGTTTTCCTTTCTTGCAGGTGACACAAAAATCTGGTAGTTGGAAGTTTTTGACGTTTACTCCTCGCACTAGATCATTCTGGATCAAGTGGTTCATCTTTCTTGGATTGGTGTGTCCCATTCTCCTATTCCAGGAGAATGAATCCTTCTCTGTAGCCTTGGACAAGAAGCAATAAACTTGATGATCCGTTGTGGAGGCCTTTGAAAGATCCAAGACATAAAGGTCGTTATATCTTGAAGCTGACATTAAGACTTGGCCTCTGGGATCACGTAGTCCTTTTTCAGAACATAGCATGTCGAATACTTCTTTAAATCCTTTGTCACAGATTTGGGAGATAGAAAGCAAATTATTTTGAAGTTGTTGAACAAAGTTTACCTTGTCAAACTTCACTTTCTGATTCCCCACTTCCCCTTGAGCTGTGATGTAACCTCCTTTGTTTCCAGCAAATGAAACATGACCTCTTTTAGTTTGTTTGACGTTTGTCAGGAGTGCCAGGTTCCCAGTCATGTGCCTTGATGCTCCGCTATCTACGATCCAGGTATTTGTGCCGGCACTGTAGCGAACACCCTGCACATTCAAAAGAAATCATTAGTTAAGGTTAGGGACCTAAGCCTTAACCAGCTTGGGCATCCCAGAGGCATCACACATCATAAATTCCACCCATTTTCCATTTGAGGGTGAGGGAAGATCACTTGTGTTTTTGTTCTCATTATCAGACATAGAACTAGATTTTCTTTCCATAAGCCAGTTTTGTGTAATGCATGTTTGTGATAAAGAGACGAATGGCTTATGGTTTAAACTTTATGTTCACCAAGTCTTCTTGGTGGAGTCAAGGATCTCCTTTTAGAAGAACTGGATTTAGGATCATGAAGTTCAACTTTCTTCCTAGGTGTCTGATGTAAGGACAGTTAGATGTGATGTGTCCATACTTTCCATAGTTGTAGCAAGATCTACTTTCGACATGCTGGTATGGCTGTTTCTATCGAGAAGTGTGTGACACTCGTGTGACTTTGACATGGTTGAGTTTTGACACTTCTTGTTTAGTTGTTTTTTCCTGTTTAACAAAATTAATTGTTTGAACCTTCTTAACATCTATACTCTTTTGTTTATCCGGACTTGGACATGATGCACGTGATTGGTTAACTTGTTTGGTCTTTTCAGGTTCAGAATTAGATGTGTTTGAACCCGATGTTACCTTAACCTTCTCAAATTATTTATCCAAATTAAAGATAGGTATTTTCTCTTTTGACTTTAAAGTGGTCTCCTTTTGTTTACTGATAGATTCATTAAATTTACTTATGGAATATGGATCACTTACAAGAGGAATGGACATTACATGATCCTTGATTGGCTTGTTATTTATTGGTTTACATTTTGTATTCAACAAGGTCTCATGTGGTGGTGGAACCACTTTGTAACCCAAGCCCTCCCCATTGTTACGTTCTCTCACTAAGTGCTAAACTATGTGAGAAAATCTAGTCCAATTGTGCAGTTTTTGTTTTAATGAATTTACTTCGACTTTCAAAACTGCTTCTTGTTTCTTAGCTTCTTCTAGGGAGTTCAGATAGAACTTAATGTCATTAGCTTGGTTAAAAGCCACAACTTCAGTTTCCCTAAGTTTTTTATTTAACAGTTCTATTTTCTCTTTGTAACTGTGGTCATTTAATTGTAAAATACAATTTGCTTCAGTGCACAGTTGCAAGTCCTTTACTAGGCTATCATTGTGATCTAATAACCTACCAAATTTCAAATCTATGCTTTCCCTAAATTATTAAAATCAAAACACACATGATTATTGAAAAGTTGGTTAGTGGAACTTACCTGAGAAGGTTCCGTTGAATCTGCCATCATAGCAGAGTTTGACTTTTTTGGTGCAGGTGATTCTGAACATGTTGAACTTTGGCCTTCATCATTAAGGTGATTTAGCACATTTGCAGTTTCTTCATTATTTGACATCGCGAGTTCCACTGCTATATCACCTTCGCTTGCAAATCGTTATCCAAACCCTCAACGCATGCAATGTTGGATTCTCCCGGAGAAACAAACCGAAAGCTCCAATCTTGCCCTTCATCATCGTGAGCCGTCAAGGCTTTAGGATCCTTGCTTGATGATGCAGGACTACTTGTGGGTTTATCTTGACGATTGAAGGATGAGAATAGATTACCATTTCCTGTCTTCTTAGGCTTAACACATTCACGTTTGAAGTGCTCCTTTTCTCAATAATTAAAACAAGTAACTTTGGTTTTTCCAAAACAAAAGGTTGTATCCTTTGTGTCAATCAGATTATGTCTTGTCTTCTTAATTAACTTCTTTGCCCTCCGGACAGCACTTGTCAATGCCCACATGATATCCATTCTTTCCAGCTCAGTCTCGTCTACTTGCTCGTAGTCTTCATCTGCCAAATGGCAGTTTCCAATCTTCCCTGCAACTAGTCCGTCATATGAGTGAACGACAGCTGCTAAGAGATCCATATGCTCCTTTTCTACCTCTATAGTCACGTTACCGATATTATCGGTCTTTAATTTTGTAGCAATTGCTTCTGGTGCTATGTATTGGGTGCAAGACGACCCTGACGTGTGAGATCCTGAAGCAACTACTGGAGATGGAGCGGCTGAACTTGACACAAACGCCGTTTGGAGTGGTGCTCCGGACGTTTTTGCTTGTGGAGTTGAGTTGTAAAGTGACGGGTTCTGATCATATGACTACTTTTTAGACCTGTACTTCATCCTCAACTCTTCCTCTCTCAGCTTCAGAATGAAATCGTTGATATCCAACTTCGCCAGCATATCATTCTATCTGAGGTTTGACACAAAAGAAACCCACTTTTTTGGCAATCCATCTATGAAATTCGACACCTTTTTTCCATGGACGTGACCACCCCATGAGTGTGCAGCTCATTCATTAAGTGGTAGAAGCGGTCGATAACGTCATCCAGGCTCTCCTCACCCATTGACGAGAAGTTACCGAACTCCTTCTTCAAAGCTTTAGCCTTTAGAGCTTTTAGCGATGCATTCCCGTCATACCGCTTTTCCAGAGCATCCCATAGCTTCTTTGTTTGCTTGTTCTCAGAAAACTGATGGAATATATATCCTTAGGAATGGACTGAGTTAATAGAGCGTACACCTTCTTCTCTATATTGTACTTTGCCTTTTGTCTGTCAGACATGCCTCCTAAGGTAAGCTTAACTCCATCTGCACCGACCGGCATGCTATACCTTATCTCTATAGATTCCCATAGATTTGGGTCTACACCATTTAGGCAGATCTCGAACCTTTGCTTCCATTATGGATAATCATCTAACGTTATAAGCTTAGGTGGCTTATTGTGATGCCCCACTTCATTTTCCAGAAGCAATAGATTCTGGATCCGTGAATCTTTAACTGCGGTGAATGCTGAATACTGATCTTCCATTGCTATTTACTTTTGATTTTAGAACAGACTGTGGTACTTGTGCGAATGAAAGAATGCGATTGGACTATTCGTGCGATTGAACAATACGGATGGTTCAATCGTGTGACTGAACTAATGAAGATGGTTCAATCGGGCGATTGGACAGGTGCGGCTGAGCAATGCGAATGATGATCTTCAGTCGTACGAATGGATGGATGAGTTAGCCAATCATGCGTATGAGTGGTGCGAATGGGTTCAGTCATGCAATTGAGTCAATTGTGCGACCGGAGGCTGCTTTTTTTGCAAAAACGAAGGTTTTGAATACTGTGATGCAAAAACACGAATTTGTCATTAACCCTAATTGTCGTATGCCGGAAAAACGTTAACTTCTTGACCTGGAGACGTCAAAAACACTGTTTGACACAAAACGATTACGTTTTTGAGTGAAAAACATGATTTTTATATCAAAATCGATTATAATACACGCAAATCAAGAGCCAAAGCTCTGATACCACTTGTTAGGACTGTTTTCGGTATGGAGTACTAACTGATTTACGTGTGTACCAAACCAAATACTGTGAAATCCTATTTGATTGACAATCCAATCAATGAGAATCCAAGTATAATTAATCAAAGAATGAATCTAAACGTTAAGAATGATAGTAGTATGATTAACTGCGATCTTTGAACTTGGAACATGTTATCTTAGGTCTCTGGACGGCTAGGGTACGATTTAGTGCGTAAGGATTTGAATTGTTACATTTTTCCAAGAATTAAGTGGTATTTATAGGTTAGGGTTTTCCATTCGTGCAACTAAACCACTTACACGATTCAGTCATGCGATTGAAGCATGCTGTTGATCCATCCGCACGACTGAAGATTCAATCGTGCGATTGAGTCAATCTCATGTTACAATCATGCGACTGATCCAGTCTCCTAGTTCAGTCGTGTGACTAGTTCATTAGCATGAAGTATTCATGCGTATGGTCCATTAGCATGGTCCATTCTCATGAGAACTTCACACGATTAAGTTTAAGCACGTTTCTCAACCATTATTGACTAAGAACTATGTAAACAACCACAAACCTATATAGTTAGTTTAATATGCGTTAACGCACAATAATCAATGAAGTATTAAGCATTATAAGCATCACAAACATATTACATTTCATTCATACCCATTCTGTTACATATATGTAAGACATGAAAGACATTTTACATTTGAGCTCCTAAACTAGGTACACTTGTTTCTACATCAATAGATCTAGTCTATTTTGTATAGGCTTAGAACTTAAATTAATATCTATAATGAATGCTTGTAATTTATTATTATGTATGCATTAAATGTATAGGTTAACCCATATATATGTGTGTTGATTTATGTATGTTTGCAGGTAAAACATTAAAATTGGTAAGCAATTTACCAAGTAACATCTACTGACGAACATTTTGTTCTTCCGTAAATACGTTTCTTACAAGTGAAATACATCCGAATATCTTCTGCGGATGAACAACCAGATCTAAGGATGGAAGAACAAGTTTGCTTTGGAAGAACAAGATTCCCTTGGAGGAACAAGTTTGCATTGGAAGAACAGGATTCCCTCGGAAGAACAAGTTTGCTTTGAAAGAACTCGATTCCCTCGGAAGAACAAGTTTGCTTTGGAAGAACAGGATTCCCTCGGAAGAATAAGTTTACTTCAGAAGAATAGGATTCCCTCGGAGGAACAAGACTCCTACGGAAGAACTAACATCTAGAGAAGACCATAGTCCTGCGGAGTCCAAACACTTGTATTTAATAATACAAGTGTTACAAGTCAACAAGTCAACAAGGTAGTTATGCGAATCCCAAGATATCCGGTGATTCCTTAACAGAAACAATTCCAAATCCTAAGAGATCCGGTGTTTCTTTAACTGAAACATTCTTGTTGATTCCGCAAACATTGACTTGACTTCAATCAACACTGATAATTCATGATTGTGATCCTAGGATTTGCATCTAAGATATGGTAGTCATGACTTGTTCATGACTTACCTTTTTTCACCAACTAAAATTGCTAACTTTACTAACAAATTCAGGTGAACAGATGAATAAAGTATGGTCAACTAATGGCCTTTTGAGAAAACGCCATGCGTTACATCAGAGATATACAGTGGAGTGTCAGATGAACCATACTTATGTCCACTAGTCTATAGCAACATCTTCCGAAGGTTATTGGCTTTGGAAGAACTAGTTCTTTTGAAGCCTTTTATACTTCGGAAAACGCTACTTCTTCCATAGCTTGAGGACTTCTACTTCGGAAGTCATTGTATTTGAGTTCTTCTAAGTCTTGAACTTCAGAAGAGAAGAATTTGTCTTGGGAAGTTGGAGTTTTCCTTTAGAAGTTGATCTTGCACTTTATCTTAAGAAGAACTCCATTTCCTTCGGAAGTTCCATACTTAGCTTCGAAAGTCCTTTATAAGTTACACCAATATAATCTAAGTGTTTGGTTTTGGTTGCACCAGCCTTTCTAAATCCAACACCTTTTTTGAATGAAAGTTCAGTAGTGGTTTTGTTCTATTTTCAAGCAAAATTGTTGCTAAATTTACACTTGAACGAAAGTTCAAGCTTGTTTTATGTGAATTTGTCGGCAAAACTAGCATTTTCAAGCTATTGGCTAGCGAAACTATTGCCAAAATTAGAAGTGAAACTAGTGATCATCCAGCGAAATTGTCATATTTTAGCGAAATTGTCATTTCTTCTGCCAATCTACCATGTCAAGGATTACCACTCTTACTCTTACTGATTTAGAAAGTATGGCACCCAACAGACCTTCGAGGCTCATTAATAGAGACAATTTTGAAGATTAGAAGAGATGTCTTATGTCATTCTTTTTCTACACTGATCATAACTAATAGGAATCAATCATCTCTGGTCCACACATACCAACTGTTACCGTTGGTGATGTTGTTTCACAAAACAAGGACCCAGCTAGGTTTAACGAAAAAGATTTAAAGTTGATTGACAGAGACCAAAAAGCTTTCAGAGCTCTAATTCTATGCCTTTCACCAGACATCTACAATCGTTTTGCCAAAGACAAGAATGCTAAGTCTCTCTATGATGCCCTGTTAGGATCAGTGATCTATGTTTGATTGATTGACGAGTATTGCAGCGGAATTCAAACAATGAATTAGTCGATTCACAAGAACAAACGATATTCAATGAAGAACAAAGACGGTTATAGAGAGAGAGAATATCTGCAAATATATTTCATTCAATATTCGCTTTCGTGCTAACAGAATGTCACAATTATGATTAGGTCGACACCTCTTATATAAGAGATGTGACGTCTGCTGATGTCACTTGATAGTGACATCTAACAGATTTATTCCAACTGAAACACAACTACTGAAGATGTCAAAACAGCTGACATCTTACAAAAAGTTCTAAGTGTTATCAGTTGTTATAACTACTGAAATATAAAACTACTGAAACTACAACGAATAAAGAACAAGCTCTTCAGTCATTTTACAAAACTACTGAAACTAGAAATATAAAACTACTGATATCACAACTACTGAAGAAGTACTATTCAGTAGTTGTGACAAACTACTGACGCTTCAGTACTTGATCTTCAGACTTTGACCTTCAGATGTTTCATCAGCTGATGACTTCAGTAGATATCATCAGCTGATGTCTTCAGTCTTTGTCTTCAGACTTTGTACATCAGTTGTTGATCTTCAGCACTTGTACACTCTTCAGCTGTTGTACTTCAGTACTTTGGTCTTTCAGCTTCAGCCCTGTGTTCTTCAGCTGTTCAGCTTCAGTACTTGTGTTTTCAGCTGTTCAGCTTCAGTACTTGTGTTCTTCAGCTGTTGTACTTCAGCACTTTAGTTCTTCAGCTGTTGAAGTCTTCAGCACTTGATCTTCAGCTATTGAAGTCTTCAGCACTTGTCAAACTGCTGATGAAGCTTTCAGCAGTTGTTGTGATACCATTTGGGACTTAGAGGTTTTCTGATCCAATGCAGCCAAAACCTCTAAATTATTTATTATCCCACTTATTGTTGGCAAAAGATTGGTCTTTTTCCTTCTGATCTCAGTAGAGAAGATGACCCATGTAAGCTCCAGCCTGGGAAGAATCTCAGATATTTGTTTGGCAAGGTATGAATGAGAACTCTGTTTTGGGGAACTGGACACAGAGTTGTTATCCCATTCATGAGATTTACTTCCCCATAATGAGTCTGTATGACTCTCGAACATAGGCCTCAAGGAGAACAACTTGTTCCTCCTTGGAGAGTTCTTCTACTCCTCCTTCGAAGAAGAACTCTGGACCATAGTACTCAGATAAGTACTTCATGGTCCTGCCATTTTTCAGCTCCACTGTAGTTACCTCCCTATAGACAAATTCATCAGGATGGGTGCCTTCAAGGAGTAACTGGAGCTCATTCTTCTTGATGTCTTCAAGCTTTTTATAACAACCCCTTTTTAATCATCTTGTTTTCTAGTAAGGCTGAGGGGTCATCTTTACTTGATGAGCTTTCTTGAATTCATCAATGATTTCCCAAGGTGAGACTACAATGGCCAACATGATGGTAGAATCTATTGTTTTTCTAACCTGGCCATTGTATCTGTGTGGAATAGTTCTTTTATGGATTCTAGAACTCACCCTGGGGTCTGGCCATACTCTCACTCTCTCCTTCTGATACTGAAAAGTGTGCCTGAGAGTGTACAGCCTCTGAGCATGCCCTTTCATGGCTTGTATAGATGATGACTGAGGAAATTCCTTGTCTACCATCTTCAGTAGTTGCTCATCATGCTGTTTCTGCTATTCTTCATCTTCTATCTTGACTCTGACCATTTCCCTTTGAGAGTCAGGTGTGATCATGGGTTGACTTCTGGGTTTTGGTAGCTTTAGAACAGCAGAGAGTGGCAGACTATCATCTTCATCCTCTTCTTCTTCTTCTTCCATCCTCAGCACCCTTCTCCTCCTTCTAGTGCATCACTGGATGATGGTTGGGTTGGTAAAGGAATTGGTTTTGAAGAATGAGGATGTTTGGTTTAGGCTTAGAGATTGGTTTGGAGATTTGAGGGGTAGGCAGTGTTTGAGTGGGTGGAAGGGAAGGTTGATCCAGCATCTTTGTAGTAAGTTTCGCCTTTGTAAGTTTAGCCATTTCCAACCTTTTACCAGCCCCAGCCTCATCAAGGGCTTCAACAATAATCCCCTTGTGGAATTGCTCAGACAGACAGATTCTGGTGGCTATAGCCAGAATACTGTCCCTGGTCCACGCGCAAATCTCCATTAAAGATCTTCCTAAGTATTTGCAATGAAGCGGATCATTATCTCCAATCTCTCTTTTTCAAGAGCATCATACCCAGCCCATCGGGTTTGAATCTCTTGCACTTCCAACCTTCTGATCTCACTATCCAATGTGGCTGTATCAAACCCTTGCCTGAAGAGTTGTTCAATTATTTTATCCATGGATCGGCTGTGTGTAGTATCAGCATCTTTTACCAGCTCTTCCAAGGATTGTCTTCAGCAGTAGGTTGATCATCAGCACTTTTCTTTCGCTTGTAAGTGAGCAGTGGTTGCTTTTCTTTCTCCTCCTCTTGGGCTTGCTTCTCTTTCTTCTCTTCCTCTGTTCTTTTCCTCTTCTGTTCTTTCACTGCAGTACTCTCCCCCTTTTGGATGCATTGGAGGAAGGGGTTTGTACCGCAGAAAGGGTCTTTTGCACAGCAGCATCAATCAAGGGTTGTAAAGTTGAGGAAAGCCTCTCATCAATGGCTTTAGTCACAATGTCAGAGATTATGGTGTGATGAGAGGAGGGAGGGAATTTTGAAGTACAGCACCTATTTGCTCAGGAGGGTTCTGTTCCTGAGAAATAGGGCCTGAAGCAGAGGCAGGTGGTTGAGTTTGGAGTGGCTCAGTGTTTGGGGAACCTTCAACTCAAGGTGCCATCTGTGGGTTGGTGGAGGCGGATGGTATTTCTCCTTGTGAGAGTTGGTCAGGTAGGTTTTGCAGCCTACTGACTTTCTCTTCAAGGATTGTGTTCTGGGCAAGAACATCATAGAAAAAGCCCAGGTCATCATCAGCCGAAGCTGAATCATCTGACCTCCTGCTTGGAGCAGGATTTACATGCACTGGGTGTAGACCAGTTGATGCATGTGCCCCTTTTGCTTGGTACTGGGGACTTCCAGCCTCAGGACAATGTCCATCATCAGCTGTTGCCTCTAGTGAGGTCTTAGTAATGTTACCAGCCTCATTCTGATCATGTGCTGATTCAGAAGAGGTGGCAGCCTCACTAGATATTCTAATCTCCTTATCTACACCAAGAGATAGAAGTGGTAAACCCCTGTGCTGTGGGTTCTCAATTGCACTGTGTTCCTCCCCCTCAATTGTAGAGGTGTTCCTAGTAGTAAGTGGTTTCTGGGGAGGGGGTGAGGAGTGCAGTTGAGTCAGCACTTGTGCAACTATTAAAGTTGGGATGTGAGGGGCGGTTGTATGGGGTGAAGGGATAGAAGCAATGTGCACCTGGGGAGGTTGGTGCTCTTCAATGGCAATCCCCTCAAGTGAGGAAGATCCCAGATGTGTAGGTACCCTTGTGTGGTTGCTGCAGGCTCCTGTTGAGAGGAATCCTGAGCGGCTATGGCTGGAAGAGTCCTTATATCCACTAGGGGGTTGGACCAGTGGATATCTCCTGCGTTTATGTTGCAGGGGCATCCTCAGGGGACTCAATTCCCTGAGTAGCCGTTTTGGGTTTCTTTTTGGTGGGTTAGGTGGGGACTTTTGATTTGGAGGTGGTGGCTGTGGGTTCCAGCTGCGTGGGTTTGCGCGCTTGGCAGCCAATTTGAGTGTCTGGTCAGAGTTGTGCGGGAGTATACTTCCGGCAGAATAGCCGTAGCAGGGACTCCCAAGCCAACAAGTCCCTCAGCATTAAGCTGGTTTGTAATGATGGCCATTATGAACCGTGGATATAGTATCCAACGGTTAGCAGTTAGTTTTTGAGCCATATCCTTGAGCTCCGAAAATATATTTCTGAAAAGTTTAACGGTTGTGCTCAAGAATATAATACATTACCTGCTGCCACTTTGACGACATTTGATCCCAAGACGAAGTCTTAGGAGCCAAACATACATTCACCATGTGAAAAATTAGGCGTTCGGCGTCATGGAAGTGTTCTTCATGATAGTGGAGGCACTTAGATTGCCTTGATATCCATGTTGGGCAAAGGATAGATCTGTGGTGCCATTGGGATATCCAGCAGGAGAAATAGCATCATCCAGATGAAGAATTTGGCGGATTATTGCAGGAGTGATGACCACTTCTTTGTTGTTAACGACCGACTGGAGAGATGGTGTGTTGTTCTCCCCAATGGTAATAGTAACGTTCATCCAAAACTGTTGGAGGGATTCGGCATGTAGAATGGGATTCAAAAGAAATGCCGTTTTGTATTGGGACTGAACCATAAGATCGATAGTAGTATCGAACTTAGCCCAGACAGGCGATTTAGTGAGGTAGGCAACACGTTGTGTCGCGGTTTAATTTGCATGGACGCCATTGAGAAGAGAGAAGTTTGGGAGAGGAACGTTAGGTTTGAAGAAGATGAAGCATTGAAGGATTAGGTCAGGGATATTTATAGGGTACGGGTAAGAAAACGACTGAAGGATGTGGTGTTAGTCATCGGTAGTTTTAAACGACTGTTGACATGGTATGATGCTTTCAGACGTTGAAACAGCTGAAGTTGTAGTGTTAGGCATCAGAAGTTAGAAAACTACTGAAGACCGTGGTTTTGACTTCAGATGATTGAAACAACTGAGGACTTGGTGTTTGTCATCAGTAGTGTGAAACTACTGAAGACAGTGGTTTTGTCATCAGCTGTTGTAAACAACTGAAGACTTGGTACTAATCATCAGTAGTTATAAAACTACTGAAGACATGGTTTTGCTTCAGTTGTTTAGAATGAAACAGCAGTTGTTGAAACAACTGAAGAGAAAGTTCTCTTCAGTAGTTTTCATCAATCATAGCCTTTCAGCTGTTTCATGCTGTCTCAACACTTACTCATCAGACTTTGCATCTGATTTTCAGGTGTTTCATAGGACATCAGGACTTATTCTGTTATACTGATTTCAGTAGTTGTAACTACATCAGTAGTTTTAACTACATCAGTAGTTTGGAACAGATAAAGTACTTCAGTACTTGTGAGGCATTTAGCCATCAGTAGTTATAAAACTACTGAAGGGAAAAGGACTCATCAGTACTTATATGTGACATGGGTATCAATGATCACCAGTAATTACTACTGAAATCATTAGTAGTTGTCACTTATTCTAGCTGCATCATACCAAGCCTTAACACAAGGTTTTGGAAAGTAGAACTATCCAAGGCTTAGTAAAAATATCTGCGAGCTCATCAGCACTAGGCACAAAGTTAGGATCAATCAGACCTTTTTCAAAACAATCCCGAATAAAATGATGTCTGATCTCTATATGTTTGGTCCTAGAGTGCTGGACTGGATTTTTGACAATACACAGAGCTGAAGCACTATCCATTAACAATGGAGTCTTAGTCTCTGTAATGCCATAATCCAGAAGTTGGTTCTGAAGCCAGAGTACCTGAGAGGTGCAACTTGCAGCAGCAATGTACTCGGCCTCAGCAGTTGATGTAGCAACATATGTTTGTTTCTTACTCTGCCAAGAAATCAAACAGTTGCCTAGGAATTGACAACCACAGAAGTTGACTTTCTAGTTAACTTGCACCCTGCATAGTCTATCTGAAAAAGCAAATAATTTGCAAGAGTGTCCAGTGGAATACCATAAACCTAGAGATTGTGTACTGCAAATATCTAAAGATTCTCTTGACTGCAATCAAATGAGACTCTTAGGAGCAGCCTGAAATCTAGCACAAACACATGTAGCAAACATAATATATGGTTTAAAAGCTGTTAGATACATCAAGGACCCAATCATACATCTGTAAAGCGTTTCATCAACAGCTTTACCTTTCTGATCAGCATCCAGTTGTGTGGTGTTGCACATGGGAGTAAAACAGGGCTTATAGTTTTGTAAATCAAACTTATTCAAAAGATCTTTTGTATATTTGACTGATGAATAAAGGTTCCATCAGCCTTTTGTTTGATTTGCAAGCCTAGAAAGAACTGTAATTCTCCTATTGCACTCATTTCAAACCTCTTTTCATCAATGTTGTAAAATCATCACACAACTGGGGATCAGAGGATGCAAAAATAATATCATCAACATAAATCTGAACAAGTAGCTTATGTTGATCCACCTTCTTAATAAACAAAGTTTTATCAATGGAGCCTCTAGTGAAATTATTCTTAAGAAGAAAAGTAGAGAGTGTCATACCAGGCTCTAAGAGCTTGTTTCAACCCATAAAGAGCCTTATCAAGTTTGTACACCCATTCAGGATGTTTATTATCCTCAAAGCCTGGTGGTTGACACACATAAACTTCTTCCTTTATTTTACCATATAAAAATGCACTTTTAACATCCATTTGAAAAACTTTAGATTGTGGAATGCAGCATAGGCTAAGAACAATCTGATTGCCTCTAGTCTGGCTACAGGGGCAAAGGTTTTCATCATAGTCAATACCTTCTTCTTGTGAAAACCCCTGTACAACCAGTCTAGCCTTGTTCTTAACAATAAGCCCATTTCATCTGTTTATCCTAAAACCCATTTAGTGCCTATTGCACACTTACCTGGGGAAGAGGAACAAGTTCCCACACTTGTTTTCTTGAAATGAAGTAGCTCAAGCTGCATAGCTTCACCCATCCATTGTCTCTCAAAGCAACATGATAGTTCTTTGGCTCCAGCTGACTGATGAAAGGAGCATAGAAGCAGAAGTTAGACAATTGACTTTTGGTTGAAACACCAGCATTGATATCACCAATAATCTGAGTCATGGGGTGATTCTTCAGTTCTTGATAAACAATGAGATCTGTGCAAGTGTTTGTAGAACCTTCAGCAGCAGCAGATGTTGATGTAGACTCTTGAAACCAAGAATTTGATGGTAACTCAAACGATGTAGAGGAAACAGAGATCTCATCAGCATTTGTTGTGGATGGAACTGCTGAAGCTACAGGAACATCAAGTTTAGCAGACACAGGCAGTTGGTCACTAAACTTGAATAGGTGAGTATTCATATTATCATCATCATCATCAATACCACCAGGTGGAAGACATGCTGCAGAAGATGATTTAGCCACAGGATCTGCAACAGCTGGAGGTTGATAAGGAACATATTGCAGTATGTCAACAATCAAACAACTCCACAGGGTTTTGTGGAATCTTGTCCAAAGGAGATTCATTAAACTTCACATGCAGAGTCTCTTCAACTATCTTTGTTCTGCAGTTGAAGACTCTGTATGCCTTGCAAGTAGATGAATAACCAACAAAATACCCAGCATCCACCTTAGGATCAAATTTATGGAGTTGATCCTTTGTGTTGAGAAAATAGGGACATCCAAATGCTTTGAAAAATGAAATCAGAGGAGCCAAATGATGGAGAACTTCATATGGAGTCTTCATCAACTCTGATTTACTAAAACTCTATTCTGCACATAGCAAGATGTTGACAGCTTCAGCCCAAAAGGTCAGTGGCAAACTAGAGTCAGCCAACATGGACCTTGCAGCTTCAATGAGAGTCCTGTTCTTTCTCTCCACTACTCCATTTTGTTCTGGAGTCCTTGGGATGCTAAACTACCTTTTGATTCCCTTTGAGAGATAGAATTCATCAAGTGTATGATTCCTGAATTCAGTTCCATTATTACTCCTGATACACTTGACTGGAAGGGAATACTGCTTCTCAATATACAACACAAAGTTAATAACCTTCTGAGCACAACTCATCCTTTGAATGTAGAAAGAAAGTCCATACAATCTGGAGTAATCATCCACAATTACCGACAGTATTTCTTCTTTGCCATGCACATCACTCTCACAGGACCAAATAGATCCATATGCAGTAATTGCAAGCAGGCAGTGGACTTAGGCTCTTAAATAGGAGGGAATGAGACTTTGTGTTGTTTTCCTTTTAAACAAGCAGTGCAGGTTTCATCACAGTGGAACCCTTTATTGGTAAGCCTCTGACTAAACTATTGTGGATAAGTGATTCATGTTTTTGAAATTAACATGACCAGCCTTCTGTGCCACAGTTAGATTCTTGAGAAGAGGCTTTGGAAAATAGGCAAGGATTGCCTTTGAGATCTATTTTCGGAAAAATCTAAGGCATACACTCTTCCTCCTGTTGGCTCTCAGGAGAGTGTGTTCATCCAACACCCTGTCAATCGAATGCAAAACTTTGGATGACAGAATCCTACAGTTCTGACTGGTGAAAAGAGTAACATGGCCTTTTCACCATTTGACTGACACTCAGAGATTGTACTTGAGTTTTCCACATGATTAACATCATCAATTTGATTTCTCCTTGGAGACAAAACCCTTACCAAAGATGTAACCCCTAGCATCATTGCCAAAAGAAACAAATCCCTTCTTTCCTTGAGAGTAGTCATGAAGAAGAGAGTTGTTCCCAGTCATGTGCATAGATCCCCCACTGTCTACATACCAGATGCTACTTTGGCATGTTGGAGAACCCTGCAAAAAATAAACAATCAGTTAGTTTTAGAGACCCAAACCTTTTTGGTTTTGGGCCTGGTCTCATCAATAGATGGTAAACTAATAGGTTTATTTGAAACAACAGCCTGAGAGGAAGAAGATGGTGAAGAAGAGGATCCTTTGGCTTGGATCTCCTTTCTGTGGTTTCAACATAGGAGCATCCAGTTGGTTACTCTACCCAACAGATGTTGAACCATCATAACCAGTTGTGTCTGATTTTGTGATAAAGCTTTCAGCTCATCGACACATTGCCAGTGGAGTTTGATAAGTTCCTATGTTGCACCTTCTTCTTCTGAGCCTCTCAGCTGTCACCTGTTTAACCCCTTCCTTTTTGGATTTCTTGAGGAATAAGGGTTACAGGATATGAATGATGTTGCTGATACAAATGTGGTCTCAAACTCAGTTTTCATTTTTTACCATTTTCTCTTTAATTTCTTCTTTTTGTTTGAGTTTGGAACCTCTTTTGTACGAGCATCATCTGTAAGATGATTGACAAACCACATACTTCACATGGTTCTTCTTCATCTTAGGTTGATCATCAACTAAAGAGGGTGGAAGCAACTAGACCTTGTTCTTCAATGCTTTGGAAGCATTGTTTGCTTTCTTGACTGCCTCTTTAGTAGTCTTCAAACTCTTTCTACTGACAGTTTTCTTCTCTTCAGTACTGACAGCAGTTGGAGTTTGAACTTCAGGTGTTAAATTCTGCTCTCTAATCCTTTCAGGACTTTCAGAGAATTAACTCCTGAGTTGATCAACTCATTGTCATGTGAGTGTCAGCATTTGAACCATCAACATCAGCTGATAGGTTCAGAGAGGGCTTGATGCTGACTGCTACTTCTGATTGTGCTGTATCAGAAAGTAGATCACATGATGAGATGGATTGGTTATCACTCTCACCATCAGATTCTACCTCTGCTCTTGGAGTAAAATCTGTAGGTGGAGCAGTGTGATTGTAACCAATGCCAAACTTCACATGGAAGCAGATTGCTTACTAAGAAGCATTTCAAAACCTTTGCATGATTGTACCCATCTATCACACTCTACCTGGGTAACTGCAAGGGTTTCTTTGAGATCTTTATACTTCTCTAGAAGTATCTCTTCCTAGCCTTATCATCAGTTATTTTGCATTTCAGTTTGTAAATCTCATCATTTTTATCATTAAGCACAGACTCAAATTCAGCTTTATTTTTGGAAATTATTTGTTCCAGCTCAATGTTCTTATGATTAAAGCTACATTTGCTTCCTAATAATAATGCAAATGCTGCTGCATGTGTCAGAACATAATTGGCTTTTGCCTCAGAGGATACCTGTGATACCTTTGGTGGAGAGGCATTAGAGGATGAAGTATCAGCAGAATCCAAAGCCATAAGAGCTAGATTTCCAAATGGACTGTCACCACCATGTTGACCAGCACCTGAGAACAGTTGTTCATGACCAGACATGTCATCTGGTAACTGCTCCAGTCAACAACTCCTGGGGTGAAGAAGCTGTGTGTTTGAGGTTGAGTTTGTTGATGAGATGGGAAGGCTGTGGTTCAAGCAATGCTTGTGGTTGTTGTGCAATTGGAGCTTGAACAGAATTTGGTTGAGGCACATAAAGCAGGATAAGGATATGACATTTGCCCTGGGGAACAAAGTATGCAAGAGATCTAGGATGTGAATAATGACCAGAACCAGCAGGTTGTTGCCCTCTGTTTTGTGGACTAGTACTAGGAAAAGTCACAAAGGTGCAGAAGAGTTAGATCCAGTTGATCTACACTCTCTTGCAAAGTGTCCTAGCCTTTCGCATTTGTGACACCTCAACTTACTTTGTCAAAACCAACTTTGGTTTTGCCAGAGAGTCCAGGAAATTTCCTGCCAGTTCTCTGTAGAACTTCTGAGATTTGATATTAATCAGTGCCATCTGGCTCAGATATCCATCTCTTCTAGATCATCATCAGCATTCCTTTCAGATCATCCATGATAAAGCATAATTGTCACTATTACTGCCAGAATGACTCTCAATACCAACAAATGCATGATCAGAACTATTGAAGAGAATCTATAGCTCATCATAATTGCTTTCAGATGCAGCATATTCTAACTCATGACCAACCAAGGCAGTATTGCCTGGTACAAAGTCATCAGTGAGCTTTCTTGATGAGGACATTTCCTCTTCTGCTCTATCTCTCTTTCAAATGTAAGCAGTTTCCCATGAAGTTGGTGAGAGATAGGCCTTCTAGATTTGCACTGGAGCGTAGGACAATAGTGTATGTGTCCCATCTCTCACGCAGTGATCTGAGGAATCTGTTGTTCATCTGGCTATTGGTGTATTCCTGTTTCACCATTTTCAGCTCAGATATCAAGCAGGAAAAGCGCTCAAACTGTTGAGTCAGTGTCTCACCCTTTCTATGAGAAAATGTCTCATATTGTTGGGCAAGGATCTCTCTATTGTTGCTAAGACCTCATCAGTGCCACCGAATTTTTCCTTCAGGCATTCCAGATCATGAGCAGTTTCATGATGCATAAGCCCTGAATAGATTTCATTAGGCAGTGCCATGGCCAGAATTCCATGGGCTTTAGCATCAATCTCAAATAGTTTCCGATCTTCATCAGAGTATTGTTCCTTCTTCTTCGGAACCATTTGATTGGTTTCCGGATTGTTCACCATAGGCTTATGTGGTCCATGTACCACAGATGTCCAACAACCTGAACTGTTAACAGACAGGTGATGAAGCATTCTTTTTGCCATATTTATACTCGGTCCTAACCAGCATCAGAGGCTTGGTTGAGGAGCCGGTATTATGAGGGTCATTAGAAGGAGTCGTCATCTCAGATTCAATCAAATTCGGTTAAGCTAAAACAATTTAGAACAAAAGCGCAACAACCAATTGAACCAGAAGATCTCAAAATAAATGACGAAAGCGGCAGAAATTCAATAATCTATAACCAGTTCTTTCAAATACGCTAATTCAATCAAACACAGATATCAATTAGCAGTTTCAATGATCAATTGTTAGATCGATCAATGATTAACCTTGCTCTGATACCACTTGTTAGGATCAGTGATCTATGTTGATTGATTGACGAGTATTGCATCGGAATTCAAACATGAATTAGTCGATTCACAGAAGACAAACGATATTCAATGAAGAACAAAGACGGTTATAGAGAGAGAGATATCTGCAAATATATTTCATTCAATATTCGCTTTCGTGGTAACAGAATGTCACAATTATGATTAGGTCGACACCTCTTATATAAGAGATGTGACGTCTGCTGATGTCACTTGATAGTGAAATCTAACAGATTTATTCCAACTGAAACACAACTACTGCAGATGTCAAAACAGCTGACATCTTACAAAAAGTTCTAAGTGTTATCAGTTGTTATAACTACTGAATATAAAACTACTGAAACTACAACGACTGAAGAACAAGCTCTCAGTCGTTTTACAAAACTACTGAAACTAGAAATATAAAACTACTGATATCACAACTACTGAAGAAGTACTCTTCAGCAGTTGTGACAAACTACTAACGCTTCAGTACTTGATCTTCAGACTTGACCTTCAAATGTTTCATCAGCTGATGACTTCAGTAGATATCATCAGCTGATCTTCAGTCTTTGTCTTCAGACTTTGTACATCAGTTGTTGATCTTCACAGCACTTGTAAACTCTTCAGCTGTTGTACTTCAGTACTTTTGTCTTTCAGCTTCAGCACTTGTGTTCTTCAGCTGTTCAGCTTCAGTACTTGTGTTCTTTAGTTGTTGTACTTCAGCACTTTAGTTCTTCAGCTGTTGAAGTCTTCAGCACTTGATCTTCAGCTGTTGAAGTCTTCAGCACTTGTCAAACTGCTGATGAAACTTTCAGCAGTTGTTGTGATACCATGTGGGACTTAGAGGTTTTCTGATCTTGGCTCATTGGTTCTTTTGGTCCAACATGCCCTTTGTGAGTTTTATGATGGAAATGATGAATTAGTGAAAGACAAGGGTATTCAGGCTGAAAACGAGTTTAACTCATTTGTGGTTTATAAGAATAAGAGTCTCGCTAATCTAACAAACCGTTTTTTGACAGTCTCGAGCACATTAAAGATATATGATGGAAAACTCTCGAACAGTGAGCAGTGAATAGGTTGTGGACTCACTCCCACCACAGTGGAGTTACAGGTGGGATGTTGAAGCAAGAAAGAGGTTTTATTGACTTCGAACTAATGGACATCATTAATAAGCTTAAATCATTTGAGTTAGACATGAAGAGAAAGTAGTTTAAACCGGGCCATGATGCCATCGTCAGAATTTTCTCAGAATGTTGCAATGCTTACTTTTGCTGCAAGATCTCTAATGCAAGCATCTAGAAAGGAGTTGTGAATACATGTGATCAACTTGGTGGTGGTATAAATGCTAGAAAGGATCAAGCTAACCCAAAAGCAGGTTGGAACATCAATTCCATTGAAAACAATGGCACTGTTTGGCATGTTCATGTAGAGTTATGAGGAATTAGTGGCTAGAGATTTGAAAGGGAAAGGAATGACCGTGAGGATATTTATCAGGTGGATCTAGGAGACTGAGTGGCAAATGCGATGTGTTGACTCATAGAGCTTGAAGGCCTATGGAGAGAACTAGAAGGAAGAATTTCGGAGGTCAAAACTCTAACTCCAAATTAGGGTTTGATAAATCCAAACTAAGGGTTTTAATTGTAAACAATTAGGACACTTGAAAGAGAATGTCCATTGCCAATTTTCATAAATCCAAGCATTTCTGGAGTCCCAAGATTAGCTTATAGTGGAGATAAGGAAGAAATAAAGCAAAGAAAGAGACAACTTTGATCTAAAACTTGACCGGAGTGCAGAAGTAGAAGAGAGACTAAAGAAGAAATTAATCAAGCCCTTGTTGTTGAGATTGTTGAAGAAAATAAGAAGAAGGATTGTGTGGAAGAGTTTGACCCGGTTAAGGAATTCAGAAGTGAAGATGAAGGGTCTGAAGGTGTGAAAAAGGATTGTGAGGAGAGTGTTAAGAAGGTTGGAAATGGTGATTTGAAGGTTGAGGTATTAATAGAAAGTGAAGATCAGAAGGTGCTGGCTGGAAGCCAGACTAAAGAGCAGAGCAAAGAGAATAATAATGTTACAACCACTGTTTGAGGAAACACTTGAGTACTCTGGTGTGTCAATGCGAGAAGGCTTTTGCAGTAGAAAGGTGGTGATGGGACTTCCATATGAGGTAAGACAAGATATGTGTTCTTCAGCTTGTAAAATAAGGCTTTTTGATCTGTATAAAGCAAATCGTCTATTACTCGATAACAAAAAGGACTTAAAACGCGTTAACGATGAGCTTAAAATCAACAAGTCAATATATTTTGTAAACTATAAAAAGCTTTAAAGAAAATGAACATTTAAAAATAATTGTTTTAGAAAGAAATGTTGAAATCAATACTTTGACTGAAAGATTTACACTGAATGAATTTGAAACTAGTAAACTTCAGTAAAAATCTTGATAAATGGAGAATTTCTGGGATGAAACATGATGATTTGTGCAAATCACAAGGGGGGCTAGGATTAAAATGGGTTTGGGTATGAAACTTTGGCGGTTTATCCTCCTCCTAGTACTCATTGTATTCACCTATGCCTGTTCCATATCCTTCTAATGATTTATTAACAGTCTGTCTGCAGGTTTAGAAGGTGTAAACTCTAAGCACGTGCGTGAGGAGTATGGTTATGGACCGACTAGCGAGCTTGGATGCAATAGTTTTAGTAAACCTATACCTCAACATTCTGTTTTAGATCATAACTCTGGTTTAATTTCTGATTTTGTTTCAAAAAAATATCTCAGACAATGTTTTAGCTTGTTCTAGTGATGTTTCTACCTCTTCTTTAAATGATTTGAGTTGTAATATTGTTGTTTCTTTTGATTATGTTAATGTTTTTATGAATGATTATGTTGTTGAGCGTAGAGATAAAATTGAAAGTAATTGTTTCGAAAAATTCTTTTCTCACCCCATGTAAGGCCCCGTTCCCGGGACGCTTACAGCTGGTGATTCATCGCACGTAAAACATACACTTTACATTTATTCGTGAAAACATTGCAGCGGAAAACATAAAACAAATTCCATTTCATTGTGTTCATAAAAAATTTTGCAAAATAATGCATCGT
This sequence comes from Flaveria trinervia, assembly GCA_025506515.1. NCBI lineage: Eukaryota > Viridiplantae > Streptophyta > Magnoliopsida > Asterales > Asteraceae > Flaveria > Flaveria trinervia. The sequence goes on along the minus strand of CM046456.1, from coordinate 23,253,021 downwards.
TTGTAGGTTACAAAATACATTGTTGTATTACATCACAAATCCTTAATTAAATGGATGCCGTCGAAAAGAGCTGAGTAGCTGGCTCGTGCCATCCTCAGCAATGTTTACCTACCAACTGAAAACGTATAAAAGTCAGTGTTGCTGAGTGAGTTCTAGTTTTATAGTAAAACATGCATAAAATCGTTATTTATTTCTTTACAGAGTCCATAAAACACGTTTCATTCGTTCGTGGTCATACATCATACGTACATACAAATAATATCATTATTATCTTCCATTACGTTCGTTAACCTTCGTTCATTCGTTACATCCTGGACATGTACAATACCCCGAACATTGTGCACGAAGCTGGTTACTGGGCCTGAGGTCTATCATAGACCCCGAACATTGTGCACGAAGCTGACTCCAGTACCTAGGGCAAGTACATTCACCATTCATCTTTTTTTTCATTCCGGATCAATGCCATATGCTATACCCCGAACATGGTGCACGAAGCTGGTTACTGGGCCTGAGGTCTATCATAGACCCCGAACATTATGCATGAAGCTGACTCAAGTACCTGGGGCAAGAGGCAAGGATCCCATACGTACAGTCAATCATAAGGATGGACCTCAGTGTGCATCCTTCTAGGGTAGCTAAACCGCACACAGTTGAGCTAACACCCTCCATTAGGTGTGGACCTCCATACATTTGCTTCCAAGACTTTTTACGTTCATTCATTCGTTAAAGCATGCATTCTTTCATCATGTTCCTCTTTCATTGTCTTTCACTTTACGTTACATAATACTTTCGGTTCATTCATTAACATAACACTTAAAGCCATGGAAAGATAAACATTCATCATCATAGGAACATAACATAACACACCATTCATACATTATCACAGGGCATCATACATACATAACATACATTATACATAGTCATGCAACATCATCATCATCATCATCCATAACACGCCCATCATACTATCTATGACCCCAAAAGTCAACTTATAGTCCCCCCGGAATTTCCCAGGTCAAAGCCTACTTTACAGATTTTCCCCTAAAAATCAGAAAAATGTTCTAAGTCCTAGGCTGTCGGCACCATTCAGGCACATGGGAAATCCCGGACGTCTGAACACATAGTGAATTCTAGCCCAATCTAGGCACATGGATACTATTCAAACGCATGAACACTTAGGCGCATGGGCCTCTTGGACGCATGGGCACTGTTGGGGCGCATGGCCCTACCCTTAGTCATCCGACTAACATTTCTAGGCACATGGGCCATTATTCAGGCGCATGGGCTGAACTTAAACATTTCTAAGGCAAATTTGGGCACATGAGCTACTATTTAGACGCATGGCCAACACTTAATTCTTTCTAAGGCACTTTCAGACGTATGAACACTTATCTAGGCGCATGAGCATTCTATAAAACATGTTTCTAGGATATTTTCAATCCTAATCATCGAACCCATCTGTTCTAAGCATAGTGTGGCTCTTCTAAACATGGGTAGCCTAAAAACCAACAAGAACTAACATCCAACATGCACAACACATACAAGTATTCACACATAAACTTGTAAAATCATTTTAATACGTTTTCAGCCCCAAAGATAATTTAAATCATGTAAAAACCAGGTTCTAGAACTCACCTCGTGTAACTTGGGTGTTCTTCCTTTCAACCCGCTTGCAAAGAGTTCTAAACACCTAGAAACAACATCCAAACACATACACACAAGCACAAACACAACACACAAGCACATAATCACATAATCGGGCTAAAACCCATCATAAACATATAAAAACCACGAATTCTTACCTTGAATTTGATTTCTTCTTCTTTCCTCTACAAAACCGGGAGTTCCTCTGCTCTCTCTCTCTAAAACCGAAGAAGATGATGATGTGAAATAAGGGTGGGCGGCCATGCCCACCTTTACACCAACTTTTCAAGATTTTTGTCCTTTTACATTTTCAGTCCCTCTACTCGGACCTTATTGCCTTTCTTGCTTTTATTCTTCATATCTTGACTTTAAAAAAATAACCGGGTATTACACCCCATCCCATCATTTATCCCAACTAATATTCACCATCTAGTTAAAGGGTAATGTCATCATCTTGTGCAAGTACAAGTGGTACAAGTACCACATGTACTTCAGATGAAAATTCATTAGCGTATGTAAATAATCATTCTTTTATAAGTAAAAACAGACTCAGAGATATGTACGAGACCTATAGTGATGATTATTCAAGATTGTTTGAATGTGATGAAGAAATATACATTGATAAAATCCATGACTTGCAACGTAACTGACCTAGATTAAAATCACATTGTTTTAGGTGTGGTAAATATGATTATGTAGTTAAAAACTATCCTGAGCTTCATCATAGACATGTCCACACGAATTCTTTTGGGAGTAAGTTATCTCATCTGATTAATAATTTCTTTTGCAAGAAGTCATCTACACCAAAGCCTAAAGTTGTTCAATCATGGGTTCCTATTTCAATTTGTTATATTTTACTCCATAATTACAGGGGTCATCCATTAAAGCTGTAAATAGTGTTTGGCAAGTTGATAGTGGATGCTCCAGACATATGACAACACTAAAGGATCTGTTAACAAACTACCACATCATCAATGGAGGATATGTCGCATTTGTTGGCGATAAAAAACAAGGAAAGATGATTGGCCAAGGTGAGGCCTCCAATGGATCTCTTACTTTGGAGAAAGTGAATTAGGTGCCAAAGCTTGCCTTCAATCTGTTGAGTATCTCTTTGATTTAAGATAAAGACAATCTAGTCTTATTCAAGTTTAATGAATGTCTCTTTCTACAATCCGAGATTGATATTCCAGAGAAGTTGGTGCTCATGGGAGTTCCAAGAAACAATGACACATACCTTCTTGACATGGGTTCTACCGAGTCAACATCCACTGTCACTTGTCTTCTATCTAAAGCTTCCACATCTACGTCTTTCTTGTGGCATCGCAAATTGGGCCATGTTAATCTCAAAAATATAAACAAAATAGTTAAAAACAATCTTGTTAGGGGATTACCTTTAAAAGATCTATTGTTGAGAAATTCATGGCATGTGCCAAAGGAAAACCACATAAGAAACCTCATAAACCAAAACTTGAAATAACATTTCTAATCCCCTCAAGTTGTTACACACATATTGTTTGGCCCAATCAGCGTTAAATCCATTGCTAAGAAATCCGTTTGCATTGTTGTTATAGATGACTATGCTAGGTACTCTTGGGTGAGATTTCTTGCCCATAAAGGAGAAGTTGTTGAAGAGATATAGAAGTTAATTCTTTCTATTGAAATGATAAGCAAGAGGGGGGTTATGGCTATTCGAAGTGATAATGGTGCTAAATTCCGAAATTGAATTTGATTCCTTCTGTGCCGGTAAAAGTATTCTGTGATAGTTTAGTGTAGCGAGAACACCTTAGCAGAATGGTGTTACTGAAAGAAAGAATCGCACCCTTGTCAAAAGTGCATGTACTATGTTGATTGTGTCCTCTTTACCCATAATCTTCTAGGCTGAGGTAGTGAACTGTGCTTCATATGTTCTTAATAGGGTGTTGATCATCAAAGACATAATGAAAACTCCTTATGAACTATTCCATAAGAGGAAACTTTGATTGATTTCTTTTGTACATTTGGATGCTCGTGTCATTACTAAATATCCAGGCACAAAAGATGAATTTTTGTACTATTTCTCACGAATGTTACTTCGTTGGATATTCCTTTTCTTAGGAAGCTTATCGGTTATATAACAAGAGAACCTGTATTGTGCAAGAGTCTTTCTATGTTGATTGGCAGGAATCTAATTCATCTAATGTCCGATTAGAACCCACATGGTTCTTTGACTCAAATACGGTTTTCACTCATTCAATCATCCAGTTTTTTATGATGATGCGTCTATCTCCAATGTTCAAACAAATATCATTCCTCCAGATCCATTACCTATCATTCCTCCTGTTCATCAAGCCCCTCCTAATTCATCACCCGCCAATGCCACATCTACTGACATTGCATCTTCCTGATCATCCTTTTACATTCCACCCCCACCTGTTTCTGTATCTATTACCTCATCTCCCACCTCCACATCATCTTAACCTATTCTAGCAGCTTCACCAATTCAATTTGTCCGACCATGTTCCTCTCCATCATCTACCCACCAACAACCCATCAACCCATCTTCTTCAAATACCCTACCCACAATCACTTATTTCAAAACCTTTAAAGACCATCCCCATGATAAAATTATTGGATCCATCACCGATGGGGTTCGGATGCAAAGTCAATTTGGTTTGAATAATGTACGTGTATTCTCTTGTTTATACCCCAAATTGTTCCGAAGAAATTTCATGCAACTCTTTAGGATCATTGTTAGGTTGAATCGATGCAACTGGTGTTGCAATAGTTTAGGAAGCTCAAGGTGTGGATGCTGGTTGATCTCCCACCAAATAAATGACCAATAGTCATGAAATGAGTATTCAAGAACAAACCTGATGATCGTGGTATTGTGGTAAGAAACAAAACTAGATTGGTAGTTCAAGGCTTTGCTCAGGAATAAGGGATTTACCACATGGAAGTCTTTGCTCGTATGGCCCATCTTGAAGCTATACGGATTTTTCTAGCTCATGCTACTAACAAACATTTCAAAGTCTATTAGATAGATATCAAAGTGCATTTCTTTATGGAAACATTGATGAGGAGATATATGTGTGTCAAGCACCAAGGTTTGAGGATCTAGACTTTCCTGACAAAGTCTACAATCTTGATAAATCTCTCTATGGTCTTCATTAAGCTCTTCGCATATGGTACGAGACTCTAACATAGTATCTTCTAACCAATGGTTTTTCTCGTGGCATCATTGATATGACTCTATTCAAGAGAGAAGCGGATGGTGAGATGTTAATCATGCATACAGGATGACATTATTTCTGGTTCCACTAATCCAAAGCTATGTTGGTAGTTTGAGGACGTTATGCGTAGTCATTTTGAAATAAGCATGATAGGAGGGATATGTTTTTTCCTTGGGTTACAAGTTGAACAAAAGACAGAGGGAATTCTCGTTCATCAGGAGAATTATATCAAAGAAATTCTGAAGAAATTCAAAATGGATGATGATGCTCCTGAACTGACTCCATTCACCGCTCAAACTTGCCCACTCCAGACGACAACAGGAAAGTTATTGATCCTCATCTATACAAATCTATGATCGGTTCCCTAATGTATCTTACAATAAGCCTTCCCGATATCACCTTCGCTCCAGAAAGAGTCTCACAAAAAGGCTGTAAAACAGATCTTTCATTATCTTAAAGGCTATTCTCGTTTAGGGATTTGGTATTCTTATGGTGGAAATTTTGATTTACATGCTTATTCTCATAGTGATTCAAATGGTTGCAGGTTAAACAGAAAATTAGTCACTAGAGGCTGTCAAATACTTAGGAAATTATCTTATATCATGAAAGAGCAAGAAACAGACTACTGTCTCTCTTTCCACGGGGTAGGCAGGATACATTGCTGCTTCAAGCTATTGCTCACAAGTGCTGTGGATACAATATCACATGATTAACTATGGAACTTTCTCCATACACCTTTGTTCTGTGACAACAAAGCAGTTATTAGAATCGCAAAGAATCCAATTCACCATTCCCGCAACAAGCATATCGAGATAAGGACTCTTGCAATCCGTGATGCTTAGGAGAAGGGTTTTATTGATATTATTCCTATTGACACTAAACATCAAAAAGCTGATCTTTTCACTAAAACAATAGATAAGCCTTGTTTTTATGAACTCATCTCCATGCTAGGATTGATATCATTTTAAAATCATTCTCTACATTATCTAATGTACATTCTGTATGTCCTTCTTTTATTGTTTTCTTTCTTCTCATTTTTAGTAAGCTCCATAGTCCTCCAAACCTTTTACAAAACAAAAAAAATTATATATATATATTATATATATATATATATATATATAATATATATATATAATAATATAAATAAATAAATAATAATTATTCCATAGAAATTTCTCTAATCTTGCTAGCTCATAGAAATTTTAGGGGAGAATCATAACACGTGTCTTGTCATTTTTGCAGCTCTCTTATTTGTTGATTGAAAGATATGAAAGAGGTCAACAGTGTTGTGTTGGGATATGCTTGATAGGCTCAATCAGAAAGCGAAGTAGACGGTAAGCATGTGGCTAAAGTAAAAGAATAAGAAACTTATTGACTCAGAGTGTCCCATTGACATTCTTGGCCTTCATAAAGTTACAAGTCCTTGTTGAAAATGGATTGAGAACGTGATATCTCTTCGTTGATATATTTTTATCAAATGTATTCTTGTTTCCTTTTCTCATACTATCTTAGAAGCTACTTGCTAGCTTTTCTTTGCATTTAAGAAGCTCCTTGCTTATCTCAGAGGATAAGTACGTAAGAATTTTGACGAGCAAAAATTCAAACTTAGAATTTTGATTGGCGAAACTGTCAAGCTCCTTGTTGTATTTTCTTACATGCTTATCTCCTCATAAAGACTTTAAAATTACCAGCGAATCTACACTTTCACTAATCAAAATTTAGTTTTGCTCAGTCAAAACTATAGTTTAGCTTTCTGAATTGACTTCTTTGGCCTGCTAAAACTACTACCAGCTCACTGTCGAAACTACATTCTTGCTTGCCAAAACTTTTGTTTCGGCCAGCGAAATTTTACGTTCGCCTAGCGAATTTAATTTGATTTTAATTTAATTATGTTTTTTAAATATTATTCTTTATTATTCATTATAATCTATCTTTCTAATGCGTTTCATCTATTTTTCAGATAAAATGGATAATCTGAAGTTTGACGAGAGGAACAACATTACAGTCATTCAGAATGATAACAACCCCAAAGCTACAAGCTTTAGAGACTTCATTCGTTGGCTCCAACGATCACCCGTTACTGATGCAGTTTCTCACTCTCCCACCATCTATGACCTTCATATCACAGATTTATGGAGAACTGCTGAATACGATACTAGGGCCGATCCATAAAGGATTGTTGCAAGTGTGCTGGAAGACGACATTATGATTACTGTGGAGATCATTGCCCGAGTACTCAAACTCCAAGAAGATTGTGGAGAGGAGGTTATATTGACTGATCATGAGTTCTTTGAGGCATTCCAGAGCATTGGATATAAGGGCCGTCATTTTGGAGAAGAAAAGAGATCAAGAAGTCCTTTTTGTCCAAAGAATAGAGATACAATGCCACGTCTTCATTATGTGCTTAGATCATGGAAAGGGTGCATCTAATAGGCTGAATATGGATTGGGCCAAAGCTATGGTCATATTTTGTAGGGGCAGACGGCCAATATTGTCAAACTCGTTTCTGACTGCATGGTAGAGAACGTTATGACCATGAAGAAGGACAAATGGCTGTTATATCCCAGATTTTTGTAGATGATAATAGATAATCTAATTCCAAATGTGTCGAGACATGGGGAAATAAAAAGACTAGTTTAGATGAACACTCAGATATTTGTTGACTTGTCTGTAATAAGGCATGACTTTAGTGGTAAGATCACACACTTATGGGAGAATATGTATCTAGCAAGAGGTGGAACTATATAAGAAGGGTGATTGAGGCTTAAGACAAGCATGCTGAGGAGACTAGGGAGAAAAGAGCTGAGTCTATAAAGAAAACGAAAAGATATGCAAAAGAGGCAAAGTATGACTTTCAGGAGGACAATCAGGAGACTGTGTAGGAGGTGAGGTAAAGTAAAAAAGAAGAGTGTTACAAAACAACATTTTTTGACAAAGGGTAAAGTAAAAAAGAAGGAATTTTTTTATGAAACATTCTCCATTGTGGTGAAAATGGCCATTTTTAGGTATGTGATAGGTCTAGTAGTTAAAAATAGTTAGTCATTGTATTAGTTAGACATAGATAATGCTTTTTTGTATGAGTCACTTTTTAAGGATGTCTATATGACTCTCCCCGAGGGTTATTCTGCAGATCAGAAACTAAAGTTTGCAAATTGGTTAAATTTCTTTATATTCTAAGAAAAGCTCTTAGGTAGTGGAATGAGAAACTTACAAAAACCTTGTTAGAAGTTGGTTTTCACAAGCAAAGAAAAAAATCACTACTCTCTTTTTGTGAACTCTATAAATGAATCCGTGTATTCTTGTAGTATATGTAGATGACATTGTTCTCATAGGTAATAATGGTTTTGAACATAAAAAAGTAAGTCTTGGTTAAGGTCTTAGTTCAAAATCAAGGATCTAGGCAAACTAAAATACTTCTAAGAAATAAAGGTGCTTAAAATAGACAAAGGAATTGTTTTGTCTAAGTGAAAGTACTATGTAGAACTTCTGGGTAATTTTAGTATAATGGGTGCTAAACCTATTTTGTAACACCTGGTTAATTTTTAGAGTCGAAGAAAGAAGAATAAGTGAAGAAAAAGAAATAAAAGATATGCTACCCAAGTTAAGGGGTAAAACGTGTCAAAAAGGACAAAAGGTTTGAAAAAGGGTGTAAAAGGTGATGGCCGCCCATCACTCTCTCTACACCCACAAAATTCGGATCTTTGTAGAGAGAGAAAAAAAGGAGTTGAAACCTCGGTTTTTTGAAGAACAATAGCTAAAAAGTCGAATTCAAGGTAAGAATTCATGTGTTTAAGATGTTCTTAACTGGTTATATCCTCGGTTGTATGCTTACGTATGTTTGTATGTGTTAGGGTGTGTGTTTTGGTAGGTTTCTAGGTGGTTGAACTCAATTGCAAGCGGGTTTGAAAGAAGTCACACCTAAGAGGATGCTAAGGTGAGTTTTAGAACCCCTATTTTACATGTTTTAACTGTTTTTGGGGCTGGAAATGCATGTATAAACTTTTTATAAAACAAGGGTTCCGTACCCGTATGTATCAATGTGTGTGTGTTGCGGGTATGGTGTGATTTTGGACTATGTTCATGCCTGATGATGTTATGGTTGTGTTTCTAATGCATAGAATGCATGATTCAAGCTTAGAACATGATAGATGGTGTTTGGGGACCGAATTATGATGTTAAGTGTGCCCTAGGCTGCTCATGTGGCCAAACAATAGGTCATACGTCTAAGTTTTAGAATAACTTCTTAAGTGTGACAAATGCGGATGAGCATTGACAAATGCGAATGAGCATTGACAATGCGGATGAGCATTGACAAATGCGGATGAGACAGTCAATGTGGATGAGTAAGCCAAAGCGGATGAGAAAGTCAATACAGATGAGAAAGTCAATGCGGATGAGTAAGTCAATGCGGATAAGTAAGTCAATGTGGATGAGAAAGTTCATGCGAATGAACAATTGCGGATGAGTAAGTTCATGCGAATGAACAAATGCGAATGAACAAATGCAGATGAGTAAGGAAATGCGGATGAGTAAGGAAATGCAGATGAGTAAGTTCATGCGAATGAACAAATGCAGATGAGTAAGGAAATGCGGTTAAGTTAGTGCGAATGAACAAATGCAGATGAACAAATACAGATGAGTAAGGAAATGCGGATGAGTAAGGAAATGGGGATGAGTAAGTTCATGTGAATGAACAAATGCGGATGAGTAAGGAAATGCAGTTGAGTAAGGAAATGTGGTTGAGTAAGTTCATGCAAATGAATAATGCGGATGAGTAAGTTCATGCGAATGAACAAATGTGGATGAACAAATGCGGATGAGTAACTTCATGCGAATGAACAAATGCGGATGAACAAAAACAAATGCGGATGAACAAAAAGGAAATGCGGATGAACACTTAGAATATTTTCTGACTTTTGGCGGAAAAGTGAAATGTAGGCTTTGACTTGGGAGGTTCCTGGGGATTCATGTAAGCTGACTTTTGAGGTCATAGATGATGTGATGGCCATTGTATGATGATGTTATGATGTATGATTGATGCTTATGCATGATGGTATGTATGATGTATGTTATATATGTATGATGCCCTGTATGATGATGTTGACTGTGTATGTTGATGTTCCTTACATTGTATGTTTATTTTCACATGGCTTTACGTAAATATTAATGAATGAATGAAACTATTATGTAACATAAAATGGAAGATAATGAAAAGAGGAACGTAATGAATGAATGCATGCATTAATGTGATAGAAAGTATAGAGAGAGCGAGGCTTGCAAGCAATATGTATAGAGGTGCACGACTCTATAATGTTGTAAGCTCAACTGCATATGGTAAAGGTACCCCTTAAGGATACACGCAGCGGTTCCAGTCTTTGCGACTGACCAACGGTGTGGTACATGGTTTATAGTGATTACTCACGTCGGTGCTGGTGCCAGGCTATGTGCGGTGGAGAAGTCATTTATGATCTTTGGCCAAGTACGCGAGTTATGCATAATGTTGGGGGTGTAGTATATAGTTGGTTTATAGTGATTACTCTCCTCGGCGCTCGTGCCAGGCTAGGTGCGGTGTGGAAGTCATTTATGATCTTTGGCCGAGTACCCGAGTTATGCATAATGTTGGGGGTGCAGTATACAGTTGGGATCTTTGTCGCTTACCCTAGTGCTGGTGCCAGGCTATGTGCACTGTGGAAGGCAATTATGAACTTCGGCCTAGTACCCTATTTGTTTGGGGCATAGCTGATGACACTGATCCAGTTAGTGATAAAGAAGGAAAGAGTTAAAAGAAGTATGTGATGAACAATAAAGGAAGATAATAATGATATTATCTATGTGTATGTATTATGCATGATCACGTAAGAAAAAGAACTGTTTTAAAGAAAGTAAAGTATGTTTTTATTTTAAAACTAGAACTCACTCCATAACGCTGGCTTCTATGTGTTTCCATTTGGCATGTAATGTTGCTGAAGAAGGCAAGGGGCAGCTACTCAGCTCTTTTGGATGGCATCCATATTTATAATGCTTTGTGTTGAAATGCAACATGTATTTTGTAATTTGATAACAATGTATTATTTTGCAAAAGCTTTTGTAATGCAATTAATCGGGTGTTTAAACGTTTCCGCTGCAATGTTTTTTTCAAGTTAATGAAATTATATGTTTTATGTGCAATGATTTACCAGCTGTAAGCGTCCCGGGAACGGGCCCTTACATGTTAACCCTCCTATCGAATATAATTTAGCAATAACAGATAACCAAAATTCATAAAAATTTGAGTTTGAATTAGTAGATGTTATTGGTTATCAAAAACTCATTGGTAAACTTATTTACTTAACATTGAGGATTCTTGGTATCTCATTTATAATTGGGTGTTTTAGTCAATTTATATATAAACCATTCGAGTGTCAATTAAAAGTAGACATGCGGCTCCTAAGGTATTTAAAAAAATATTAAAATGTCATTTTCATCTCTGATATTTTATTGAATTTGTCATTTCAATTCAAAAACCTTTTTTGCCATTTTAGTCACTATGGTTTACCAAATGTTGCAATTTCCATCAACTACACTAACTCCATTAAGTTCTTCATTAAATATGAGTGTATTTTAGTCTTTTTAACACTCTAGTTGTCCAACTAAAACGAAGTCAATCAATAAAATATTTAACTAAAACTAAAAAGAAAAATATGAAGCAACTAGTAAGACTAGACACTTCAATTTAAAAGTTTTTATTAATGCTAACCAGATTAGAAACTCATCTACTACACATGTTGTAGGAAAAGTTTAACTAACAATTTTTAGTAATATTAAAAATTAAAAAATAATTTTTTGAGATAAAATATGCTTAAAGTTACATATAATTAACCATTAAGTAATTAAACAATAACATTAAATTTTCAAAATTTTGTCTTTAAAGAAGTTTTGCTTTTAAAAAATATTAATTATTTAAATCTCCAGAAAATTATTAAAAATTTTTTATTAAAAATATTTTTATTTCATATAGTTTGATTTTTAAAATGTGTTGTTAATAATTTTTATTAGGTTTGTGTTGTATTATAAAAACTAAATTAAGTTTTTAATACAAACATTTTAATAATTTTTTTAAAAGCAAAACTTTTTTAAAGACGAAAGTTCAAAAAATCATTGTTATTTTTTAATTACTTAATGGTTAATTATATGTAACTTTAAGCATATTTTATCTCAAAAAATATTTATAAATTTTTAATAGTACTAATAATTATTATTTAATTTTTTCATACAACACGTGTAGTAGATGCCTAAACGGGTTTCTAAACTAGTTAGTGTTAATCAAAACTTTTAAAATGAAGTATCCGGTCTCACTAGTTGCTTTATATTTTTATTTTAGTTTTAATTGAATATCTTATTGATTACCTTTGTTTTAATTGGACAATTAGGGTATTAAAAAGAATAAAATACACTTATATTTAATGGAGTTAATGGAGTGGATGGAAATAATAACATTTGGTAAACCACTGTGACTGAAATGACAAAAAAAAACTGGATTGAAATGGCAAATTCAACAAAACGTTAGGGATGAAATGATATTTTACTCTTGAAAAAAATATCCTAGTTAAGGTAATATTTTTCGTAAAGGTGTCTGTCTTAACTTGTCCTGTTTTGCTTATTCGGATTGGGGAAAGTATAATGATACACATAGATACGTTTCTAGTTATTTCATTATTTTAGAAGGCCCCTTGTTTCGTGGAAGAGTAAGAAACAATAGACTGCTTCTCCCTCATCTACAGAGGTTGAGTACCAACTCATGACAGGTACCTATTGTTAAGTCATATGTTGTGGAGTCATATGTGCAAGACCATTGAAGGGTGGTCACTTACAACACAACAACAGAAAGAGGAGAAAAAACTAAACTTAATCAAACAGTGAACTGGATTAACTACAATAGATGATACTAAGAACACAAGTAAGTAATTAAAAGACAAAACAAGAGAACAAGATACACAAGTAGATGGTTTTCAAGATTGCAGTATATTGCTTTCTCAAGTTCTATTACAAGTGTTACAAAGCATAAAAGAAAATTACAAGAACATGAGATACTTGTACTACATCCTACAACCGCCCATACTTTGAAAGCCTGCTGGATACAATTGACTAGACACAAAACAAAATCAATTGTAGAGTCAAAATGCACATTGCCTTTTGACTATTGACTATGACATGCCATAGCTCACATCGTTATCTATTACAAAAAGGATAAAGTACATGAAGTAGAAAGTTACAGACTCAAGACCTCAATGTACAGTTACCAAAAGCATGGACCTTTTCACCAAGTCATGTAAGTTGGTGACTTTACAGAGTTACAGTAGAAAGGGGTCCAACTTTATGGAAAAGTACATCAGATAAAGCATGTTGTTAAAAGTCTTCAGAAGAAATCTATCTTCAAGTGTTGGCTTCGGAAGACTTTGTCTATTGAAGTTTCAGAATACTTCATCTTTGGCTTCGAAAGATATTGGTCTTGGCTTTGGAATATTTCACACTTAGAATATTTATGTTGCAAGTGTGAAACTTCCAAAGCATTCTTCTTTAGTGTACTTGTGCAGCATGCAAGAGAGATTTTGGGTGTTTGGGTTGCATCAACCTCTTCATATAATCTCTACAAACTCCCCCTAGGCTGATGCTACCAAAACATTGGTAGACTTCAGATATCAACAGTCCTCAACAGAATAATGACCATTCCTTTCTTCATGAGTTGATCAGGATCCTTCAAACTGTCAAAATGTCTCCTCATATCAAAGAGATCATGTACAGGAAACTGAAACATGTCTTGCCAAGTGTAGATGTCTTCAATGCCTTGATCTCTGATGACATGCCATCTTTCGGATTTGTGGTGTATGTCTAGTACAAGATGGCTCTTCCTGATGCTAGAGGAGCTGTTTGAATGGGAGTTGATGTAGCATCCTCTGGTTACACATCCTCAGGATGTTCTGATTCATCCTGAGGTTCAGAAAAGGATGCAGTCATTTTCTTTTTTGACTTTGGCTTTGAAGTAATCCTTTTCTTTCTCTTTGTTACTTTTAACTAAGAAAACGAGCCTGTAGCACCTGATTGATCTTCATTGCTTATCTCAGTTGGGTCTTCCTCTCTCACAGGTTCAAAAGGAGAGGGAGGTTGACCCTACTATGGATCAGAAGATGAAGCTTGTTAAGATTCAGCAAGAGGTCCGGGTTGTGTTGTCTCTGGTTGGTCAACCTTAACCTCCGCTTCAGGTGGAGCTTGACTTGGTAGGGAGTGTAAGTGAATCAGCTCTCCACTCTTTATCTTTTGCTTGATCACCCTGATATGCTCATCCATAGTGGATAGAGACATGGGGCCAAGTCTCCTTCTGGAGAATCCATACAGCTTCAAGAAGCTCATCATCCTCTGCCTATCTACAGACTTCTTCATGTTCTTTTGGATGATAGCTCTTGACTTAGCAGCTTCTTCCCTTAGATTTCTTTTGGTTGTCTTTCTTTCCTTGACTATCTCAAGTTCAAGTTATTCGAGATACTCAAACTCAATATAGTCTTAGGATAAGGGAAGAAGTGTTTCTGCCTGATAGAGGCCTAAGGCACTCAGGTAGTTGATCATCTGGATCTTGTCTTCTTCTTTATCTACCTGAGGTTATTGTTGAACCACATCCTCATGTGCAGGACTTTCTTGAACAGGGTATAGAGTAGGCACATGCTTATATAGTATTTTCTTTCTTCTGTCTTCTTCATTTGAACCAGTAACTCTGCATCTTCTGCCTCTTTCTTCTCCTTCGACCTTTCCATGTCAACCAATTCATTTAGTTCATCCAAGGGGAGAGAAATGACACTGTCAATGTCATAGTTCCAAGTCTGCAAGTAGTTTATCCTCACTACCCTTAACTTCTCATCCTGAGTGTTTGGTCTGGGGGCAGCCCTGATTGCAGTCTCCATAAGTCTTGCAGACCTTGAAGAGGAACTTTCTCCCCTCAACTTCTTTTTCCTCTCTCTCTCATCCTCCTCAATCTCCTCAGATGTTATCTTTCTTTTTCTTTTGTCACTCACAGACCTTTGCGACTTAGGGTGGAGAGAGCTTTGGCCTTCATTGCTTGATGTAGGTTCTGAGCTCTGGCCAGAGAGAAGTTGAGGAGCACTTTCACCAGCAGGTATCTCAAAAAGGGTATGGATCTCTACAACAGTTGATGTTGATGGGACAGGGCTCTCAAGTTCTACCACTGGGCCATCATTCAAGGTTTCCCCGATGAAACTAATCTTAGGGTCTGCCTCAACATCCAGTTGACTGATGGCATTGCCTGATTGCCTTAGTCTTCTTTTAAAGCTGAACTCTGCAATGATCCTATCCTGGATTCTTTGAGCCATTCTGTCAGCTTGTCTTGATTGGCTTAGATTGACAAGTGGCATTATGACTAGATCCAAACTTTCATAGAAGTTCAAGGTATAAAAGTTGAAGATCTCTTGTTGCCCTTGAACTCTAAGAACGATGAGGGCTTTTCTGTTGCTGTCATACCTCCACCCAATGATGTGACTTTAAGATGGTGGAGATGATATAACCCTTGGTATCCCTTCCTCAAACAGACTCTATATTAAGGTGTCTATAGAGTCCATATCAATATGAGCTTGAGGAACTTGCTGAGTAGGCACAATTGCAAGTGATGATGGTGAGTCCTCAATGTCCATATTCTCTGAAAAACTCCCAGGTTTTGTGATAGTGATGACTTTCTCCCCCTTTTTGGTAGCATCACCCACTTGCATAAGTGAGCTAGGAGTTAGGTCAATCACATCCACAGGTTCTTGTGTTCCTGGTTGAGCTCCTCTTAAAGGTCTCCCAGCTAGTTCATCCTTAAGATATGAAATCTGAAGTTGCTGATCATTGACCCTGTTTTGCAAGGTAGTCACTAGAGATTCAAGGTGACTAACCTTGGAGACTAAATAGGTGCATGTTTTAGACAGTTGTTGCACCTTTAGTCTTAGATTCCTCTCATCTTCATTAGAAGAATCATTAGGAGATGAGATGATTGGAGCATAGTCCTTTCTCTCATCACCAGCTTCAGGTTCTTGGCTACTGGTTTTCCTTTGCTCACTCACAACCTTAGTTGAGAAGTCAGTGGGCTGAGTTACCATAGTTGAGGTCTTAATGATGTAATCAGTTTCAAAAGTGAGAACCTCTTCCATATGGTCATCCTGAACAGGTTCAGAAGTGTCCACCTTAGTCGTAAGTGACTAATGTGAGATAAAAATAGGAGACTCAGGAGCATTCATCTCTCTTTGAGTACGGGAAAAGAAGAGAGAATCATGATACTCACTGAAACCTAGATCTTCATCAATATAGAAGTCAAGGTTGGGGATTGGTTGGTTAAGATCTAAAGGTTGGGGGTGGTAACTGTCCCCTCAAGGTTGATCACTTGAGTGTTGAGATTCAGAGTGATGGCTTAAGGCATTTTAGCTTATGAGCTCAACAGGTAGAGCATAAGGAACCTCAGCACTGATCATAGAAGGAATGGGAGTGGTTTGCTCCTTAAGAGAAGTGGGAGCTCCAGTGTCCACTTCTTCCTATGTGAGTAAGTATATGGGGGCCTCTACAGATTGAATAGTCTAAGTAGGGGTTAGTTTGTGTGTTCTTTGGTAGGTGAGGGTGATTTGTGGCTGTTGAGGTGGTAGGGAAGTAGAAGGTGTGGATTCAACACTAGCTGGTGCTGCTAGGTTCCCACCTTGAGCAATGAGCTCTAACATTTTTGGGACTAGGTTGTTTCTAACCCAGAGAAGCCAATAGTGGGCTTTCTTATTATTTTAAAGATGTCGGGCTTCATCACCTATTCCCCTTAACTGTGAGCCCAGTTCACAGTTAAGAAAGTATTGAACATATCTAGGGAACATATAATACTCTAAGGAGTCCAAGTTTGCAAGCAAATTAGAATAACAAACTGAGAATACCTGAACTTGACTCCCTAAACCATCCCATGGATAATGAAGGAGAGATCTTCAGGAATCTAGTCCCATCCACCATGCTTGTTTGATAAGCTGTGGATGACCACATGGAGCATGAATTTCTTGGGATGAGACCTTCCTTTTCCTGAAGGTCTTGATAGAATAGTCTCCCTCATAGCCTATCTGTGCATGTTTATGATGGCCAGAGTGATAAAGATTATTCTCCCCTGCACTGTGGCAGACAGTGCCTTCTCCCCGTCGATTATGACCTCTTGGCAGGTCTTCCAGAATTCTAGTAGTTGATCCTCATAAAGAGGAGGATCAATGGTTAGGGAGGTCAAATAGTTTGATAGAGCTAAGAAACGGCAAACCTCTGAGAAATGTGGATCTTTGTCAGAGTATACAGAGCAACCTGATTATGTTGTCTATGTAACTACATGGTAAAGTTTGGATCATTTCTGTGATGAGGGTTGGCCATTTTTAGATAGCTTAAGGATGAAGAAAGAAGGAAGAAAGAAATTTCAAAGAGAAACTTAGGGTTTTAGGTCAAGAGGAAGAAGGAGATGATAGAAAGAGGGGGAAACCGTTGGAAGTATATGTGAAAAAAGGATTTCAGATAAAGCTTAATGAAAGAGGATAAACTTTGAAATTCAAATGTCGGTCCCACCTCTGAAAAAGTAGTTTTTTTTGCTCAAAAAGTAGTTGTCTTGATATTCAATAAACTTCCGAAGGTAAACTATCTTTGGAAGTTTTAATGATAAAGCTTCCGAAGCTAAAATGATTTCGGAAGATTTTCCTGAGACTTGAATTAAGACTTGAATGCTTTGTTGCTGAAGAACAAAGCTTCCGAGAGTTAATTTGCTTCGGAAGAGAATGGTCCTTGAAAACATATAAATGTCTGAGACAAGCATTTAAGCATGGGAAGAGATTTCAGAAATTTCTTCCAAAGGTAAATTTCTTAGACAGTCATTTGTTTTGAAGGCATGACTTTCTTCCGAAGATAAAAACATATCTTTCGAAGGATAAAAAATTTTCAAAAATCTAAGGAAAGTCTTCAAAAATATTTACATCCAAAGAAAACAAGAGCTTATGAAAGTGAAGAACTAGACAACTTAGGACACACAGATTTTAAGAAATAATAAGAATTAGTTTTTAAGAAAAACCTACTCAAAGTTTATCATCCCAATAGCTGATATTAGATATTTAAATCTCTGTTCATCAAAAGCTTTTGTAAACTGATCAGCATATTGTTCATTTGTGTGAACTTTGACTACTTTGATTAATCCCTTTTCATAATTATCTATTATTAAATGATACCTGATGTTGATGTGTTTAGTCCTTGAGTGCTGCACAGGATTCCCTGTGATAGAAATAGAACTATTGTTGTCTGTGTAAATGAGAGTCTCCTTGATGTTTAATCCATAGTCCAACATCTGATTCTGAATCCAAAGCACTTGAGCATAGCAGCTTGCAGCAGCATGTATTCAACTTAAGCAGTTGATGCAGAGACACAGGATTGTTTCTTCCATTGCTATGAGATAACCCTTCCACCAAGAAACTGACATCCCCCATATGTGGAATTTGTAGTCGTATTGCAACCACCATAATCACTATCTGTATATGCATATAGATTGAAGTCAGAATTCTTCGGATACCATAGACCAAGTGTTGAAGCACCTTTGAGGTATCTTAGAATCCATTGACAATGATAAGGTGAGACATATTAGGGTTGGCTTAATATCTTGCACAGATGCAAGTGACAAACATAATATCAGGCATGCTAGCTGTAAGATACATAAGAGACCCAATCAGATATTCAGATACTCTGATATTGTCTATAGTACCTTTAATGAAGAGAGTTCCATCTATAGTACCTTTGATGAAGAGAGTTCCATCTATAGTACCTCTCCTGTATCAATGTTTGTAAAGATACTCAGATGTTGTCTCATACCACTTCCTGGGTGCCTGATGCAGCCCATAAAGAGCGTTGTCAAGCTTGCAGACATAATCAGGATGATCAGGATCTACAATACCAGGTGGTTGTTTGACATACACCTCCTCATCAATCACTCCATAAAGAAAAGCACACTTCATATCAAGTTGAAAGAACTTGAAGTTCTTGGATGCAGCAAATGCCAGGAATATCCTAACAGCTTCAGTCTTGCTACAGGAGCAAAGACATCAGTGTAGTCAATCCCTTCTTCTTGTGTGTGCCCTTGAACAACTAGTCTAGCTTTGTTCTTGATGATAACACCTCTATCATCCTTCTTGTTCCTAAACACCCATTTGGTTCCAATGGTAGTCTTCCCATGAGGAAGAGGACAAAGGTTCCAAACTTTTTGCCTTTTGAATTGATGCAGCTCCTATTGCATAGCTTCAACCCAACTACCATCCTTTAGAGCCTCATCAACTTTCATTGGCTCTATCTGGGATAAGAAACAAGAGTGAAGAAAAACATTTGCTTCATAGGTTTGTCCTCTTGCTCTTACCCCTATGACAACATCTCCAATGATATTTGTGGTGGGGTGCGACTTGTGGATCCTTAGCTAAGGGATCACAACAAGTTGCTGAGAAAGATCTAAATTAGAGAAATTTAGCTCTGGCATAGAAGTTTAACCCACCACATCAGCACACTTATCAAGAGAGACTTGATCCAAGGAGTGTGTGTCATCATTGATGTTATCATCTATGCAGTGGTTATCAGCATCAAGAAAATCTTGATCACTTTCACCACTACCATCATTGTCTTCTACAAAACAAAAAACATTGTTTTGTAACACTCTATCATACTAGATGTATCAGCTGAGTTTGTCATTTTGGTGCTGATAGAAACCTCATTTGTAGAAGTGATTCCAACTGGAGCTGAAGATGTATTACTTGAAGGTCTTCTCATCTCAAATCTTGGATCAGGATCACCTGTATTTAGATTTTCTACAGATGCTGAAATAGTCTTACAAGATTTGTTAAAATAGTTGGTAACTAAATCAAGATCAAAGGGCCAATCACGACCAGAACCAGCCACACAGGGTGTGTGTTCATTGAAAGTCACATTGGCTGACTCCTCAACAATTCTAGTTCTGAGATTGTATACTATGTAAGCCTTAGCCTGGGAAGAGTATCCAATGAAGTGTCCATCATCTGATTTCTCAGCAAATTTGGCAATTTGATCCTTGGTATTCAAGATGGCGCAAGGACATCCAAATGACCTGAGAAAACCAATGAAAGGTTTCCTCTTATGCCAAACTTCATAAGGAGTCTTGCCATGAGTCTTAACTACTAAAAGTCTGTTCTGCACATAACAGGCAGTGTTGACTGCCTCTGCCCAGAAGGTGATGGGCAGCTTAGAGTTAGACAACATGGTTCTTGCAGCTTCAATCAGTGTCCTGTTTCTCTCTCAGCAACACCATTTTGCTGAGGAGTCCTTGGAGCACTGTATTGTCTTGAAATAACTTTTTCATCATAGAATGCATCAAGGATTCAGTTCTTGAATTCAGTTCCCTGATCCCATCTTATAATTTTATCCTTCTGATCAGATTGATTCTCAGTCTTCAAGACGAAACTCTTCAGAATCTCAAGAGTCTCATCCTTAGTTCTAAGGAAGAAGAACCAAGTATATCTTGTAAAGTCATCTGTGATCACTAAACAGTAAGAGGTCCTTCCTAGACTCATTACACTGGTAGGGCAAAAGATATCTGTATGTAACAAGTGTAGGGGTGTAGTGATGGAGTACCTTTCCTTAGGATTGTGAGATACCTTATGTTCCTTCCCTTTCAGGCATGCAACACAGTGGTTATCACATGTAAACTCTCTCTTTGGCATTCCAGTTACCAAATCATTCTTAATAAGTTTATTCATGTTTTTAAAGTTACATGGCACATTCTTTTATGCCATAGGAAAGACTCATCACTATTGGCTTTAGACAGAAAGCATGAAACTTCTCAAGTGGGAGATGTTTCTTGCAAATCCATCTTGTACATGTTCCATTTCTTGGGGGCTCTAAGAAAAATATGCTCATGAGGGATGACCACCCGGACTGAGAACAATGCACTCATGCTTAGTAAAGAGCATGTTATGACTCTTATCATAAAATTGGGATACACTCAAAATATGTACCCAAGATCCTTGACAAAGTTTATATTTTCAATGTTGAGCTTACCATTTATAACCTTGCCCTTCCTGAAATGTAAAAACCTTCATCTCGTCCAAAAGCAACGATCCCTCCATCAATCCTTTCAAAGTTCTGGAGTAGTGACCTATTCCTGTCATGTGCCTGGAACAGCAATTGTCTATGATCCAGACCTTTTTGTTTATCTTCAGCTATCCCTGCATTAAGAAAATGATTAGTTACATTTGGAACCCCAGACCTTACCTGTCTTGGGATCATAAGAAAAACAAAAGGTAATGTGACAGTAATAGATCGTATGGTTGTGCTAGGAGGATGTGGAGCTGTTGTTGATGGACAATTCTCAGTCACTTGGTCTTTCTTAGACTTCCACACCACCTTTGGAGTCTTGGACTTGACCTTCAATACTTCGAAAGCTTTTGATACTTCGGAAGTTTTGATGACTAAGCCTTCTAAAGAATATGCAGACACTGCAGCAGACTTCAGTGCTTCGGAAGTATTCCTTCCTTCCGAGACCAACTTTTCTTTCAAAGGCAATTTTCCACTTGCCTTCTTCTTAGATTTGGAGCTACCGAAGGAAAAAAATTTTCCTTCTGAAGCTTGAATCTTCTTGAACTCTTGGAAGTCTTTGTCTTGGTCATGTGAAGAGTACCTTTAGGATTGTATGGACAATCCTTAGCAAGATGAGCAATACTTTCACACTTGACACACACAATTTTCTTCTTCCCAAGAACCTTTTGCTGGGAACA
The DNA here is from genome assembly GCA_025506515.1 of Flaveria trinervia. NCBI lineage: Eukaryota > Viridiplantae > Streptophyta > Magnoliopsida > Asterales > Asteraceae > Flaveria > Flaveria trinervia. Next base: position 23,231,372 of record CM046456.1, on the reverse strand, counting down.
AGACTGACTTTGGTCACATCCCCTCTCCACCTTCATCTTTGCAGATGTTGAGACCACCTTTTTGGGCTAGGAACTATTCTTGGAGTTTGATGGTCCAGGCTGTGCAGCAGTTGTGCACAGCAGGTCAGTCTTCTTCTTAGTAGTGAGATGATTTGACCAAAAACCAAAACTCTAAGCAGAAGAGTTTAGGTTGATGTCTTCAATCGTTACTACTTCAACTCCTGCAGAGATAAACACTTGTTCTGCTTGGAGTCAAAAGTAGCCTTGATCTCTTCAGCCTTCCTTGCTTTCCTCTTGCTCTTTCTGATCAAGTTTTTCCTCATTGACTTGGTCATCACAGTCTTCTTTTTCTCCTTAGAAGGATAGTGGCCCTTCTTAGAATCCTCCTCTTCACTCTTTTCATAGGAATTCTTCACTATCACTTCTTCATCCTCTTCACTCAAAGGATTTGTGAGAGGAAGCTCATCTTCACAAGTTCCACACCTAGGTGATCTTACAGACAAGATTGTGTGTGGAGGAGCTATCTCATTTGATCCTAGTCCCTGTTTGTTTTGATAGTAGACTTTGTTGTGCAGGATGACGATACATGTTCTTGAAGGTCTTTTCTTCAAGAACACACTTGTCTGCCCTGGCTTTGCTAATCACAAGCTCAGCCTGGCACTTAGTTAACTTGGTTATAAGATCCTTGATTTGAGTCCTAAGATTTGTATGCTCATGTTTTAGAACTGAAATTGTTTTCTCTAAGTCCTCTATCTTCGGTTTATAATCATTTTCAGACTTTCTAAAATCAGCTTTTAAAATGTTTAAGGACTCGAGATCAGATCTCATCTCTAAGTTATAGGACATGTATCTATTAACCTTAGCAATGCATTCAGGGGTACAGAGATGTTCCAATACCTTGGTTTCATCATGATCTGCCATCAATGCTTGGTTTGTAGAAGCATCTTCCACCTGAAATCTCTAGTCAAAGCCTCCTTCAACGGCAACAGCAACTTGCTGCTTTGGCTTCTTATTCTGGGGGCTTTGTCAGTGTAGTTGGGTTTGGACTGTGTTTGGCCACCATTTGTTCTAGGTGCCTTACACTCCCTGGCAAAGTTGCCCATCAAGTTACAGTTGTAACATTTGACTTTGCCTTTGTCCAGGCCAAACTTTCCACTGGTTGCATTGCTTGGAAACTTCCTTCCAGTCCGCTTGTAGAACTTCTTGGCTCTGTGAGTGAGAAAAGCCATCTATTGGACTATCTCCATGTACTCCAGATCATCTGGATGGATATAGTCTAGGTCTTAAAGGGTGAACAGGAAGCTGCCAAAACTTTCATCAAAAGACACAAAGGCTTGTGAAGAACTTGTCTCTTGGAATGGGCTTCCTTGGGTGTAGTTCTCCCTTACTGTCTCGGGAAGGTGATGAAAGGACCCTTGGAGAGTTGTCAGGATAGCATATGAGATGATGTTGGGGTTCTATGCTATCCCTTTCAACCACATGCAGGGCTGAACCCATTTAATTGTTGGAGTTGCCAGATGAACCTTGCATGTTCATCTCCATCTGGTAGCCATTGAGAATCCCATATAACTCTATCAGAGTAAGAGTTTTTAGATTCTCGGTCCTCTGATCACCATAAAGTAGTGTGTCCACTGCCTAGGAAGTAGGACATGAACTTCCTTACAATGCCCTGTTCTCAAGAGGAACTCCTCCATCCACAAGGTTATCCACAATCTCAACATACCTGAAGTATTGCTGAGTCATGGTTTCACCTGTTTTGAAGGTTAGGTTTTCAAACTGGGGCTTCGGAGATCCTTCTTGTTCTCCTTGGCTTTAGAGGAACCCTCATACATCAGTTCAGTGCATCCCACAGCTACTTGGCTGTTTTGCACTTCTTGAAACGTGTGTATACATAGTTTGGAAGAGTAGTCTGAAGGACTGTCATGGATTTTCTATCAATCTTTACTCTATTCCTGTCTTCATTAGAGTAGTTTGTCACAGCCTTGGGGATCATACCAGCACCAGTAGCAGAGGGGGTGCTAGGTATATAAGGTCCATTCTTAACAGAGTCCCACATTCTTGAGTCTAGAGACATGATGAAACCTTCCATTCTCAGGCACCAGTATCAAATTCATCAAGAGTGATCAGTGGGGACTTGTTCATGGTTCCAGTTTTCATATCAGTCTGGAAATGGCTGCCATTTGAAAAGTTTAGTATTTGTGTGTTAGGGATCTTAAGATTGTGAGATCTTATATCAAGAGCCTGGAAAGCTCTGTTACCAAATGCAGGACTCGAGAAGGGGGTTCACTTACAACACAATAACACAAAGAAAAGATTAACTAAACTAGCCAAACAGTGAACTGGATTAACGACAATAAGACATTATGAACACAAGTCATGTAAGAGATAGAACACAAGAGCACAAGTATATTGTTTTCAATATTGCATTATCTTGCTTTCTCTATGTTCTATTACACGTGTTACAATGCATGCCCATAAAGTTCCAAGAAAATGACATCCTTATACTACATCCTACAGCCGGCCATACTATGAAAGCCAGCTGGATACAATTGACTAGACTCAAAGTTTGGACTGTTTTGCACTTCTTGGCTGTTTTGCACTTCTTGAAACCTCTGTATACATAGTTTGGAAGAGCAGTCTGAAGGGATGTCATGGCCTTCCCGTCAATCTCTACTCTTTTCTATCTTCATCTTAGTAGTCTGTGACAACCTTGGGGATTGTACCACCACCAGTAGCAGAAGGGGTGTATGGTATGTAAGGTCCATTCTCAACAGACTCCCACATTCTTGAGTTTAGAGACCTGGTAAAACCTTCTATTCTTAGGCACTAGGTATCAAAGTCTTCAAGAGTGATCAGGGGGAACTTGTTCATCGTTCCAGTTTCCATATCAGTTTTGGAAATGGTGCTATTTGAAAAGTTTTGTATTTGTGTGTGTGAGGGATCTAAAGATGGTGAGATCTTATATCAAGAGCCTGGAATGCTCGGATACCAAATGCAGGACCGGTGAAGGGTCACTTACAACACAACAACACAAGGAGGAGAACAAACTTAACTTAATCAAACAATGAACTAGATTAACCACAATAGATGTTACTAAGAACACAAGTAAGTAAGTAAGATACATTACAAGAGAACAAGATACACAAGTAGATGGTTTTCAAGATTGTAGTATATTGCTTTCTCAAGTTCTATTACAAGTGTTCCAAAGCATAAAAGAAAATTATAAAAGCATGAGATACTTATACCACATCCTACAGCTGGCCATACTTTGAAGGCCAGCTGGATACAATTGACTAGACACAAAACAAAATCAATTATAGAGTCAAAAGGCAGATTGCCTTTTGACTAGTGACTATGACATGCCATAGCTCACATCCTTATCTATAACAAAAAGGATAAAGTACATGAAGTAGAAAGTTATAGACTCAAGACCTCAATGTATAGTTACCAAAAGCATGGACCTTTTCACCAACTCATGTAAGTTGGTGACTTTACAGAGTTGCAGCGGAAAATGGTCCAGCTTTATGGGAAAGTACATGAGATAAAGCATGCTGTTAAAAGTGTTCGGAAGAAATCTATCTTCAAGTGTTGGCTTCGGAAGACTTTGTCTATTGAATCTTCGGAATACTTCATATTGGCTTCGGACGATATTGGTCTTGGCTTCGGACGATATTGGTCTTGCCTTCGGACAATATTGGTCTTGGCTTCGGAAGATTTCAAACTTTGAATATTACTGTTGCGTATGTGAAACTTCCGAAGCATTCTTCTTCAGTGTACTTGTACAGTATGCAGAAGAGACTTTGGGTGTTTGAGTTGCATCAGCCTCTTCATATAATCTCTACAATATGGCTTCTTAAAATCTAGCAAGATCTAAAGGTTTTTTATAGCTACATTTTCTAATGTTCATTGATAGTAGGACTGAAGTTCTTATGTTTCATGATTGGATTAACATTTTGAGCTGGACTTGCACTTTCTTAGAGAAAAAAATGGTATTTCGTGTTGTAAGGGTGATAAAAATTGACACAAATTAATAGCCTTTTAACTTGTTCACAAAATAATTAAGGATATCATAACATGATGTTTTTTTGGTTTAATCGGGTTTGGTTCATGGGTCACGGTTTCGTAGCTTACGAGTCATGGTTTCATGTGGATTTTAGATATGGCTTAGATCCAAACTTGCAGAGGAAAATTTCATATTATTCACATTAGTTACTTGTTTTAATAAAGTGTACTAGTATGTGAATCGGTCATGTGTTGACCAAGTAATATAGGTAAATCATGGGAGTCATCATAGGGCTTCACATGGAGTTTTTGTGTTTATTTTGATATAAATAGGATTAGCATTATACATGATCATTGAAGGATGTAGCCCGTCGCTACATAGCAAACACAACAAGTAACCCGGACGTGTCTCTGGATATTAGTGGTTGTTTCAAGAGTGTTTAATGGTAAGAGACGGGAAAATGTTTTGGTTGAACTATTGTCATGGTAGAAGTACTGTTTTGGACAACGGAGGCGACGGTTATAAACAAGTTAGGTTAATCTTGATCAGGTCAAGTTATGGTGAATGGGTCACGAATTATTAGAAAGTTTATTATGTCACATGTTTTAAATTATTAGTGGGTCATAGTTAGTTAGCAAGATTAGTGGGTCTAGATAATGGAGTAATGGGTTAGTGGGTAAGTTAATTTCCTTTCTCTATTTAATCTACATTTGAGAATTAATGAAGAGCATAAGTTTATGAGTATGATCTTGTCCTGAAACCAACATTTCATACCAGAGCTTCATGGTTAGAAAAAGAGGGCCGGTTTGAGAGTCGGAGGAAAGAATTGAAGAAGCAAGGTCATAGCCTTGGTTGTTGTCGTAGGAAGCAAGCCTTGGGGGATAGGAAAAATGCAGCAGCCTTGTTGCTGTTGGCTGAAATGTATGAAGAAGTAAAAGCTGATCAGAAGCTAATAATCAGCAGAACGATAGGAGAAGCAAGTGGTGATTGGAACGGTGAAGAACAATCATTATCGAAGTTGATCAAAGAATTGAAGAGAAAGCACAAATCATCAAAATAAAAGGAGGGAGCCACCGAAATCGCATTAGTAGAGAGATAATTATCTAAGAAAGCAAGGCGGTGGAATTAAATACAAGAAAGAAAGCAACCACACACCTTCAATTGTACGGTTGTAATTTGTTTAAAGCAAGCAAGGATCTTACTTGGTGAAATATAGAGAATGAAAGCTAAGTTTATGAGAATGAAAGCAAGGAAAATAGCAAGTAGCAAGAGCAAGAAAGTGGACCTGTACGGTTCATATAGCAAGAGCAAGATCAGAGCCATATTTGGTTTGTCAAGCAAGAAAGTAAGCAAGTTAGTAAGGAAGATAATCGAAGTAAGACAGAAAGATTCGAATTAAGCAAGAAAGTAGCAAGATTAGCAAGAACACCGATACCGGGTATTGAAAGAAAGAACAAGATAAGCAAGTAAGAAAGAAAGAAAGAAAAGAAGAAAGAAAGGAAGGAAGCAAGGAAGTAAGGAAGGAAGAAAGGAAGGAAGAAAGAAGCAAGAAAACCGAGAACCAGATCAAGATTAAGGAGGTGAATGTTGGGTTAATCTTGATCGGGTCAAGTTATGGTGAATGGGTCATTGGTTGTTAGAAAGTTTATTGTGTCACATGTTTTAAATTATTAGTGGGTCATAGTTACTTAGCAAGATTTGTGGTTCTAGATAATGGAGTAATAGATTAGACTTAATTTCCTTTTCTCTATTTAATGTACATTTGAGAATTAATGAAGAGCATGAGTTTATGAGTATGATCTTGTCCTGAAACCAACAAACGTTGTTGTTCTGAGGTTGTTAAAGATGATAAAAAAAAGTAACCTTTGATTGGCTTGTTTCTTGATAAGCGGATACTAGCGTGAAAAGTGGGTAGAAATAATCCGTCAAAGCAGGTGGCTTTGGATTCCGATCTTTACCTAAAGAAAGAAAATGGTAAAGGCAGTGGCTTTGTTTTCTTGGTTAGTGGAGAGCCCTCTTTGAAGAGAAAGCTAATCGGTAAAGGTTATGGGCTATTAAGATAAAGAGAGATATTGGAGAAACTACACGGTGTTAAAATTGTGGCGTTGGAGTTCAAATCGGGTGGTTTTGGATGTCACCTGGGAAAAGTTTGTTGATCCATGTAGAGTCAAGATGTTAATGAATGGTTCCAACGAGATGTCATGTGAGATGTTACAAGTGTGGTGAATTTGATTCGGGTTGAACCGAGAAGACTTTGAACGTGACCGAGGTAAAATCAGGTTTTCTAGAGAAAACTGAGATGGAGAAGATGGTAATTTGGCTACGGTGAACAAGTGGTATGAACAAACTGATTAAAGGCGCGATTGTTGGTCTAATCAGGTTTGATTCATGGGTCATAGTTCCTTAAGAGTCATGGTTTCATGTGGATTTTAGATATGGCTTTGATCCAAACTAGCAGTAGAATAATTAATTGTTTTAATAAGAGTTTATAATTATGTGAATTGGTCATGTATTGTCTGAGTAATATGGGTAAATCGTGGGAGTGATCATGGAGCTTCACATGGAATTTTTTGTGTTTAATTTATTATAAATAGGATTAGCATGTAATTCTTTTGAACTTCAATAGATAGAAAATCTTTATGTCCTAGTGTGAGTGTTAATAGAGGACCAGAACCATTAGTTTTCTGCTCCAAACTTGGTCTGGTTGATCCTTTCTCTCCGTTGAATGAGGGGGAGCATTATAGTTCACTTTATAATATGGATCAAATTCAACGTCTGAGTGATTATTTTTATTTTTTATATTTTTAATTCTATATAGATAAAGTTTTAATATGTTCTGCTTCGTTAATTCTTATGTGGTGTTCGGGACCAAACAAAAATGTTGGGTTGATATCGTGTGAAAGGATATATTAAGAGATCAAAGATTGCTTAGAGAATATCCTCACTTCACTTCTCCATGTTCTCTCTCATTTCTTTAACATCTTCATCATTGTTCATCAACTTGCAACTAATTGTTGCAGGTTCATACAAGATCTCTGCATCATAGTTTGATAATGATCATATGTGCAACTATGAATCTATGAATAACCATTTCATTGGTTCAGTCATGATAGAGTTTATGTCACATCCCAACGGAAGCGTGAAATGTTTGAATGTGACCCGTCGCTTTAAAACGCATTGATTATCATGACATGTAAATCACAAAAATAACTAAACAACAGTTCCATTAATTCATAATTATAGGATTATAATGTAACAAAATTTAGTTTAATAATTTAGACTTATACATTATTAACCCTATTCAAAAGTACATGTCTTTAACATTTCATTTATTGTTTAGATAGTAATGGACGTGAACATCCATATAAAGGTTGAAGTCAAACAAATCGATAGTCAACCCGAGACACAGCTTTCCTAAACAGCCGTGTTGATCACTAAACATGTTAAATGTATACACAAGATTATAATACATTATAAGCATACTCAAAATAGTCAACATATAGTTATGAGAACATAGGTTTAATCAACAATATAAATTAATTTGAATTGATGCAGTACAACCAACCTACTCATATGTCAAGTAACTCATAACTGTCAAATACAAATCATAAAATTAAATAATATAATATCACTACCCTCATCCAGCATATACAGGTTGACATATTCCTATGTAATGCTACGTGTATTTTTTGACAGTTCCTCATCCGAATTAATGATTGTGTCAATATGAGAGATCAGATCATCTCAAATTTTGTATCAAATTCAACCCAAACTGTATGTTTTCCCCCAAAAAATTATAAATAAAAAAGGAGCCATATTTGTTAGAATAAATTAATAATTATCTGTTAGAATAAATCTTATTTATTTAAAATGTTTAGCATTTTAAATTACTAATCATCTCAAAATTCCTAATCGATAGCTAATGTTATCCTAAAATCACTAAATTTTACAAGTAGGATCATTATGAAATCTATATCATCTCATAAAATTTTAAATCAATAACTCATAATAGGCAGTTTACTAGATTTTTTATAAATTGCATTATAAATAACAGAAATAGCTACCACTAAAGGCTTTCTTCTCTTATCAACATAACCCTTTCGGTTATCACATGTTGCTTCTAATTTGCTCCTAATTCCACTAATTTTATCAGATGTTTCTTGTATAAGTTCTGGGCATGTAAACTGTCTATCTCCTATCTTATTCGAGCACAAATGTGACATACACTTTCTTCTGTATAGAGCTTTAAATGGAGCAGCTCCAATACTCACACGGTAACTATTGTTATATGAAAATTCTATCAAAGGTAAGTGTATATCTCAATTACCACCAAAATCTAATGCACATGCTCGCAACATGTCTTCGGTGTTTGAATTATTTTCTCACTCTATCCGTCTGTCTATGGATGGTATACTGAAATCATATTCACTTGAGTTCATAAGGATTTTTGTGAAGTTTATAGAAACCTTGAAGTAAATCTACTATCCCTGTCAGATAATATTGAAATGGTTATTTCAAGTCTAGACATAATTTCTTTTATAATCTTCTCTGATTGGCAAGAAATGAGCTGACTTAGTGAGTCAGTCAACTATAACGCATATTGTGTCATACCCACTTGAGGTTCTAGGCAACTTGGTTCCAAAATCCATGGTGATCTGATCCTACTTCCACTCAAGAATTTCTGGTTGTTACAAATATCCTTAGGGTTTCTGATATTCATTCTTAACTCTTGAACAAATATCATATTTTCAAATTATGCAACAGATTTCTTCATACTTGGCCACCAATATTGGTTTCTCAAACCCTTGAACATCCTATTATTTCCCGGATGTACTGAATATCTTGATTTATGTGCTTCTCTTAGAATACTCTCTAAGAATGTCATTGTTAGGAATCCAAATTTTTCCTTTAAATCTCAGGATTCAATCTTACACAACTTCTAATTTCCGTTCTTCCTTATAAAATATCTTGATTTATCTTTTTATTAGGTTCCTCGAGTTTGACTTATTAAATCCAAGTCTAATTTCACAATCATAAACACTTAGTAATTCCCTCCATCTTCTTTGTCTCATATTCAGCATCTTTTGATCCAATATGTGTTGTAAACTATTATGATCTGTATAGATTATACACTTGGTCCCATATAAATAATGTATTTTAATCATATGTGTAAACACTACTGCTCCTAATTCTAAGTCATGAGTAGTATAATTATTTTTACTTTCTCTGAGTTGTCTAGATGCATATACAATTACCCTATCTTGTTGCATTAAAACACATCATATCCTTAATGTGATGCATCATAGTATACTACAAAATCTTCTATTCCATCTGAAAGAGCTAAAATTGGATCCTTCAGAGTTTATTCTTCAAGAGTTTAAATGCAACATTATGTCTTTCTTCCCAAACGTATCGTTTATCTTTTTGAGTTAATTCTGTCGATGGTAGGACTATCCTACAAAAATTCTCTACAAACCTCCAGTAATAACCAGACAAACCCAAAAATTAATGTACTTTAGTTGGTGTTTTTGGAATTTCCCACTTCTTAATTGCTTCAATCTTTACGAGGTTGACATGAATTCCTTTTTGGTTAACCACATGTCCAAGGAATTGTACTTCTCTTTTCCAAAATTCACATTTTGAGAACCTGGCATACAATTCTTCCTTTCAAAGTAATTCCAAAATTTGCCTTAGATGTTTCTCATTTGCTACCTTACCTTTTGTAACACCCGGATATTTTCCTTGAAGCCAATGAAAGAAGAAAAAGGAATAAAGTCCAAAGTCGAGGGACCAAACTTGCCAAAACGGAAGAAAGTTCGGAAGAGTAAGGGAATAATAGGGGAGGGCAGCCCACACCCTCCCCACTCCCATAAAAATCTGCCCAAAGAGAGGAGAGGAGAAGAAAAGGGAGAAAATGGAGAAAAGGCTTGGTTCGAGTGGATTCGAGCTCGAAAATGGAAGTGTAGTGGGTCAAATCGAAGCTCTAATTAACGGTGTTGTTTGTATGAGTTATAGGGCCTCTCTTTTACCTGTTTTTAACTGATTAGGGGCTGGAACATATAGTGAAAACCTGTTTTTGAAATGTGTGTGTTTGACCCGTGTGTATGTGTTTGTGTATAATGCTAGTGATATATGAATTTGGGCTTGTGTGTGCTTGTATGGGGTTGTGGTATGCATTCCTAAGGTTTAGGATGGTTGAGTTGGGCTTAGAAGAGGTTTGGAAAAGCTTGGAGGTCGAAAATAGCAGATTAGGTTCGAGATGAACCGCATTCTGCATCAGCTAGGGCTAGGCGACCGAATGGAGGCCATACGGCCGAATGAGGTGTGATTGAGGTTCAATCGCACGATTGAGGGTCATTCGCACGGGGAGTCATGCGACTGAGGGCCCATTCGCATAAGTGCCCATCCGCATTAGTGTCCATCCGCATTAGTTTCATCCGCACAAGGTGTTCATTTGCATTACTTCTATTCGCATGCGACTCATCCGCATTTAGTCCATCCGCATTAGGTCAATTCGTATGGATGTTCATTCGCATAGGTGTTCATCCGCATTGGTCCATTCCCATGATGTTCACTCGCCTGGAGGCCATATGACTGAAGGGTGCCCATACGCCCAAGTAGGGCTGGTGTACCTGGGGAGAATGTAGTTTAATTACTGACTTTCGGGAGAAGGTGTAGATGTAAGTTTTGACATGGAAGTTTCCCGTAAGTTCATGTAAGATGATTGTTGGGGCCTTAGAGGTTATGATTGAGGAGTTCTGTCCTCGTAGAGAAATGTATAAAGTTATGAGAGAATTCCTGCAACTGGAGGCGGGAACCATGACACATCAGCAACATACTACGAAGTTCAACGAGATGGCACATTTGATGCTGGATCAAGTGACTCCTCTGTCGCGGAAGATTAAGAGGTACATTCAGGGCTTTCCAGCGGATATTCGCAGGCACATGATTATTGCCTGTCCGAGGACGTTTATGTCAGTGATGGATTTGGTAGGAAGATTGCATGATGAGAGAGCCGTGGTGGTGGTAGCTGAAGGTAGCAAGAAGGGTGGTGGTGATCGGACTGGAACAGGAAGAGGTTGGTCGGGGTGATGCCTCGATGGGTAGCAAGAAGGCATGGGTGGACGACCACCGTGTGGTCGCATCGGGTGCGGGTTTGAAGAAGTGTGGTAGGTGTGGAAAACAGTATGATGGGGAGCGTAGGCTGGGGTCAAACTTGTGCTTGAAATGTGGGAAGGTGGGGCACATGGCAAAGGACGGTCGTATGGTCCGGTGCTTTAACTGTGGTATGGAGGGCCACGTAAGTAGGGATTGTAAGAAGCCAAGGGCCGAGATTTCCGGGGTGAAGAAAAGAGGGAGTGAAGGACTGAGGGCGAGCGCCAGGGCATTCACTATGACACAGGAGGAAGCTAGGACAGACCCTGATGTTGTGTGCGGTACGTTTCCAGTGAACCAAACTTTAGCTTCTGTGTTATTTGATTCTGCTGCCAGTAAAAGTTTTATCTCTGTTGCTTTCTATGCTAAGCTGCCTCTTAGTAGTAGATGTGCTCATTGATGTATAAACTGCCATAGGTAAGTTTACCAGGATTTGCGAGGTGTTAGAGGGTTGTGATGTGGAATTGGAAGGTCATAGATTTCCTATGAGACCTTTCATGATGACCTTAGGTGGTTTTGATTTCGTTCTTGGGATGGATTGGTTAGCAGATTATGAGGCGAACATTGTGTGTCGTAAGAAGATAATTTGTCTGACGGCACCTGAAGGGAGTTCGGTAACGATTTATGGGGATCGGGTCACGAAGTTTCCAAAAGTAATCTGAATGGCGGTGGCAAGAAAGTGCATGAGACGTGGATGTAGCGCCTACTTGGCTTATGTAAAGGATGTAGATACGTTAACACAACAAATGTCTGAAGTACCGGTTGTGTGTGACTTGGATGTGTTTCCTGAAGACTTACCAGGAGTGCCACTTGATCATGAGGTCGAGTTCCAGATTGACTTGATATCAGGTGCCCAACCTGCTGCCAAGGCACCATATCAGTTGGCTTCGACAGAGATGAAAGAGTTGATGGAGCAGTTGCAAGAGCTTCTTGATAAGGGGTTCATTAGGCCTAGTATCTCCCCTTAGGGTGCTCCGGTCCTGTTCGTGAAGAAGAAAGACGGTAGTATGAGGATGTGTATTGACTACCGTGAGCTGAACAAATTGATGGTCATGAACCGATACCCCTTACCGAGAATAGATGATTTGTTCGATCAACTCCAATGTGCCAATTGGTTTTCAAGAATAGACCTTCGATCGGGTTACCATCAGTTGAGGAGATGGAGCAGGACATCCCTAAAACAGCTCTTCACACGCGTTATGGTCACTACGAGTTTCTTGTCATGTCTTTTGGTTTGACCAATGCGCGAGCTGCTTTTATGGATTTGATGAATCAAGTGTGTAGGCCGATGTTGGAGAAATCTGTGATTGTGTTTATTGATGATATCCTGATTTATTCGAAGAGCAAGATAGAGCATGCCGGTCACATTCGTGAGGTTCTGGAGACGCTGAGAAAGGAGAAGTTGTACGCTAAGTTCTCCAAGTGCGCATTCTGGTTGCGCGAGGTTCAGTTGCTGGGTCATGTGGTGAATCCCGACGGGATTATGGTGGACCCAGCAAAGGTGGAGGCGGTGATGCAATGGAAGTCTCCAAAGACGCCATCCGAGATTCGTAGTTTCTTGGGTTTGGCGGGCTACTACAGAAGATTTATTCAAGATTTTTCTAGGATCACTTCTCCACTAACTAAGTTGACCCGGAAAGATGTGTAGTTTGTATGGGTTCTAGCTTAAGAGAAGGCATTCGAGGAATTGAAGGCAAGGTTGACTCAAGCTCATGTTCTGTCATTACCTGATGGAAGTGACTATTTGGTGGTTTATTCCGATGCTTCCTACTCGGGGTTGAGTGTGTGTTAATGCAGAGAGGGAAGGTTATAGCCTATGCATCCCGACAGTTGAAGGTTCATGAGGTCAGTTATCCTACTCATGACTTGGAGCTAGCAGTCGTGGTCTTTGCGTTAAAGATTTGGAGGCACTACCTTTACGGGAGAAAGTGCACCATATTCACCGAACACAAGAGCTTGAAGTACTTCTTTGAGCAGAAAGATTTGAACATGAGGCGGAGGAGATGGTTGGAGCTTATACAAGATTATGCTTGCGAGATCCATTAGCATCCAGGCAAAGCCAACATGGTGGCAGATGCCCTTAGTCGGAAAGAGAGGCTCGAGCCGATTCGGGTAATAGCTTACAGTTGATCATGACCTCGGATGTGATGAAGCAAGCCAAGGAGTTCCAAGATGTGGCATTGAAAAAAGATCATCTTAACTCTGAAAGAATGAGAGGTCTGGTCGCAGAATTGGGTGAAAACACGCTTGGTGTTAGAAATCGATTTGGGATGATGTGGATTCCTCATTTTGGGGGTCTACGGGTGAAGATTATGGATGAAACTCATAATACTCGATACTCTATTCATCCCGGTGCCACAAAGATGTATCAAGACATGAAGAAGGATTATGGTGGCGGGTATGAAACATGATGTGGTAAAGTATATGAGTAAATGCCTTACTTGTCTACAGGTGAAGGCCGAGCATCAAAAGACGTATGGGAAGATCCAACCTTTGGATATACCGGAATGGAAGTGGGAGCACATCACCATGAATTTCATTATGAAGCTGTCGCGTACTCCGAAAGGGTATGATGCTATATGGGTGATTGTTGACCGCTTGACGAATAGTGCTCATTTCCTACCGATCCGCGAGACATATTCATCTAAGAGGTTGGCTAATCTGTTCATTAAGGAAACTGTAACTCTTCATGGTGTGCCGGTGTCTATTGTGTCTGATCGTGACACCCGGTACATCCAAATTCTGGAAAAAATTCCATGACGCTATGGGGACGAGGTTACGTATTAGCAAGGCTTCTTATCCCCAGACTGATGGTTAGTTAGAGAGGACCATTCAGACATTAGAGGACATGCGTAGGGCATGTGTTCTTGATATTGGGGGAAGTAAGGATGACCACTTACCATTAGCTAAATTCTCATACAACAACAGTTATCATGCCAGCATTAGTATGCCACCTTATGAGATGCTATATGGTAGGAGAAGCAGAACACTCGTCTGTAAGGGTGATATTGGTCATAAAGAGTAGGGAGCAACATGTTAATTGAGGCTACGACTGAGAAGCGTGAAAAGATCAAGGCCTTCATGAAGGCAGCCAAAGATAGACAGAAGTCGTATGCTGATAAACAACACAGACTGATTGAGTTCCAGGTGGGTGACCGGCTTATGTTGAGGGTCTCACCTTGGAAAGGTATCATTCGCTTCAGAAAGCGGGGCAAGTTGAGCCCGAGGTACGTAGGCCCTTTCCGAAACATTTCTAGAGTAGGTGAGGTGGCCTATAGACTGGAATTACCCGATGAGTTAAGTAGAATTCACCCGACATTCCATGTATCTCATCTGAGAAAGTGCTTGCACATGAAGGTATGATTGTTCCACAAGAGGATATCAAAGTAGACGAACAACTCAATTACATGGAGCAACCAGTGGCAATCATCGATCGAAAAGAAAAGAGGCTGAGGAATAAAGTGGTTCATCTTGTGCGTGTACAGTGGAAGCACAGGAAGGGATCCGAGTCAACGTGGGAGACTGAAGAAGAAATGAGGCATCATTACCCATGTTTGTTCGAAGAATAACAGGTTTCAGGGATGAAACCTGTATAAGGGGGTGGACTTGTGACACCTGGATATTTTCTTTGAAGCTGACGAAAGAAGAAAAAGAAATAAAGTCCAAAGTCGGGGGGACCAAACTTGCCAAAACGGGAGAAAGTTTGGAAGAGTAAGGGAATAAGAGGGGTGGGCAGCCCATACCCTCCCCCCACACACACAAATCTGCCCAAAGAGAGGGGAGGAGAAGAAAAGGGAGAAAAAAGGAGAAAAAGCTTGGTTCGAGTTGATTTGAGCTTGAAAATCGAAGTGTAGCGGGTCAAATCGAAGCTCTACTCGACGGTGTTGTTTGTGTGAGTTCTAAGACCCCTCTTTTACCCGTTTTCAACTGATTCGGGGCTGGAACACATAGTGAAAACCCGTTTTTGAAATGTGTGTGTTTGACCCGTGTGTATGTGTTTGTGTATAATGCGAGTGATATATGAATTAGGGCTTGTGTGTGCTTGTATGGTGTTGTGGTATGCATTCCTAAGGTTTAGGATGGTTGATTTAGGCTTAGAAGAGATTTAGAAGAGCTTGGAGGTCGAAAATTGCAAATTGGGTTTGGGATGAACCGCATTGTGCATCAGCTAGGGCTAGGCGATCGAATAGAGGCCATACGGCCAAATGACGTGCGATTAAGGTTCAATCGCACGACTGAGATTCATTCGCATGGGGAGTCATGTGACTGAGGGCCCATTCGCATATGTGCCCATCCGCATTAGTGTCCATCCGCAATAGTTTCATCCTTACAAGGTGTTCATTCGCATTCGTTCTATTCATATGGGACTCATCCGCATTAAGTCCATCCGCATTAGGTCCATTCACATGGATGTTCATTCACATAGGTGTTTGTCCACATTGTTCCATTTGCATCATGTTCAGTCGCCTGGAGGCCATGTGACTGAAGGGTGCCCAAACGCCCAAATAAGGTTGGTGTACTGGGGAGAATGTAGTTTATTGCTGACTTTCAGGGGAAGGGGTAGATGTAAGTATTGACGTGGAAGTTTCCTGTAAGTTCATGTAAGATGATTATTCGGGCCTTAGAGGTATGTTTATGCGTGATGTATGTTATATATGTATGATGATGCCCGTATATGATGATGACTGTGTATGATGATGTTCCTTATTATTATGTATGATTATCTTTCCCTTGGCTTTACGTGGAATGTTAATGAATGAAATGAAAGTATTACGTAACGTAAAGTGAAAGACAATGACAAGTGGAACATGATGAATGCATGCATTAATGAATGATGTAAGTAATGAAAGTCTTGCAAGCCTTGTATAACGGGACACGCCCCATTGTAGGGTGTTAGCCCAACGGTGTGCGGGTTCGCTACCCCAAGAGGATGTACATCAGGGTCTTTCATTGTGATTGACCATTTGTATGGAACCATTGTTTCTTGCCTTAGGTACTGTGGCTAGAGGTGTTGTGCACCGTGATGGAAGGTCTATGATAGGCTTAGGCCCAGTTCTATAAGACTGAAGGGCCTAGCACATGACAATGGTACACCTGAACTTTATCTTAAGTATTATGGCAAGAGGTGTTGTGCATCGTGATGGAAGGTCTATGATAGGCTTAGGCCTAGTACCATGAGACTGAAGAGCAAAGTTCATGGTTTTGACAGAAAGAAAAGATGTAATGATGAACGAATGAATGAAAGTAAGAATGTGTGAATGAATGGAAGTTAATGAACGATGAAGATAATAATGGCATTATCTATGTGTACGTATGATGTATGATCGCATGAAAGTAAAGAACGGTTTAAATAAAAGAAAGTATTGTTTTATTATAAAACTATAACTCACTCAGCAACGCTGACTTTTATGTTTTTCCAGTTGGCAGGTAATGATTGCTGAGGATGGCACGGGGTGGCTACTCAGCTCTTTTGGATGGCATCCATTTTTATAATGCTTTTGTGATGTAATGCAACATGTATTTTGTAACTTTATAATGATGTATTATTTTGCAAAAGCCTTTATTATGATATGGAATGTTTTGATTAAATGTTTCCGCTGCAACGTTTTTATGTAATATGTTGAAAATATATGTTTTATGTGCAATGATTTACTAGCTGTAAGCGTCCCGGGAACGGGGCCTTACAAGTTTAGAAAAGATTAAAATGTAATCTATAAAGACTATGATAAATTATCGAAGTAAGGTTTGTACACTCTATCCATTAGATCCATTAACACTGCTGGAGTATTTGTTAACCCAAATGGCATTACAAGGTACTTGTATGGTCATATCGAGTTCTAAATGCAGTCTTAGGTATATCTTCATCCCTTACCCTTAATTGATGATATCTTGACCTTAAGTAAATTTTTGAAAAATAGCTAGATCCTCACAATTGATCAAATAGGTCGTCTATCGTAGGGAGAGAATATCTATTCTTAGTAGTTATTTTAGTAAGCATTTTATAATCGATGCACATACTAAAGGTTCTTGCTTTCTTCTTTATACACAAAATTGGAGCTCTCCAACGTGATACATTAGGACATATAAATCCCGTGTTCATTAATTCTAGATTTGACTCATTAATTTTGTCATTTCAGTTGGCGCCAAACAATATGGTGACTTCACAATAAGAGCTTCATTTTGAATTCTATTTGACAAGGCGGTGGAAATTCTAGTAATTCATCAGGAAATACCTCTTGGTATTCTTTAATAATATGAATATCTTCTAATTTTTTCTTATCTAGTTATCAACTACATGCGCTAGAAACGCTAGACATTTCTTTCTTAATATTTCTAGCCTTTCTTACTTCAGACTATCTTCATAGCACTCTAGGTTTTCTATCATATATGCAAAAAGTTTTATTATCTTTAGTCAAACGAATTTTAATCACTCTTTTTCCACATATAATTTCAGCATGATTCTTACTTAACCAATCCATACCCACAATAATATCAAACCTCCTAATTCAATAGGAACCAAATCTATATCACAATAGTGATTATCTAAATTTAAAATATCGTTAGGAATAATTTCACTAGCTTTATTATCTTTCCATCAGCTAATTCTATACATTACCTATTTTTCAATTTCTCTAAGGTTAACTTAAGTAAAGGTTTAAAGGTATTCGAAACAAAACTACGAGTTGATCCTGTATCAAATAGTATCGTTGCATACTGATCATTAATAAGAAACGTACCCGTCACTACTTTTGGTTCATGCCAGGCCTCCTCAGTTCGGTTAAGTTGGAGTTTTTCCCTCCAGTTCTGGACACTTGTTGCGAAAATGATTCTCATTTTCACATTGGTAGCAAACTGATTTAGGCTTTGCAGATCCCTTACAATCTCTTGATAGGTGTCCTTTTTTCTTACAGTTATAGCAAATTACTCCCCCGCACTTACCATTATGGTGTCTCTTGCATGCATTGCACTACAATTGACCTTCTATCTGTGGTCTCCTTTCCTGGACAATTACCATTAAATTTCTCACAGGATTTTTGGTTACCTCTTTTGCTAATTTCCTCCAAATCTCTCTCCAAAGTAGTTATTGCTCCATTTCCCTTTGTCTCCGATCCTTTAATTAGTCAATGATCCATTCCATATCATCTTATCAGTTAAGCTACCAGATAACATCATTGCATCTTGAAAAATCTTAGGCACGGGCGACTTTACCATTCATCTTATCTGTGGTACTAAACCCTAGATATACCTTCCTACCCTTTTAGCTTATGGTGTAACTAGGTGTGGCACTAATCTAGATAACTCAATATATCTCTCTGTAGACTCCTAATGTGCAGCACCATTCATTTCTAGTGTTAAGAATTCTGCTTCTCTCTTTTATATCTCATTATAAGGAAAGTATTTCTCAATCATTAGATTTCTAATTTCTTCCTAGCTTAACCTATTTATAACATCACTTCCTTTAATTTGAACATCCATATTCCACCATGATTATGCTTCTCCCTTTAGTGCATACGAAGCAAACATGGTCTTATAATTATCAGCACACTCGTTGATATCTAATATTGACTCCATTTCTTCTAACCAATGCAACGCTAGTATCGCTCCTCCTTTTCCATTAAAGCTTAGGGTTTACAAGATATAGAAGCCTTGTAAGAACATCCCTTTTTAGCTATGTCTATAAATCCTTCCTCAGGGTGTTCTACTTTAGTAGTATTGCCTGATTCTTCATTCCGAGGTGGAATACTCCCCATATTAAGGTTTTGTTGGAGTTGAGCTAGTAGCGTAGGTGTTGCTACTTCCACTCCTGGTCACTATTTGAGAGTTTATTTTATTCTCACTTGTAATGTTTGTTCATACATGTGTGTCCCTAGATCATGATATGTGATGTAATATATCTTGTTTGGTATGATTAATAAAATGATATTGATAGTCTGTTAGTTATAATGTTTAATAGTTCATTAATGAGTCGTGACAGAATTGATTGGGTTTATGATTATTTGAATGGTTGCACATTATGTTATATTAATTAAAACATTCAAACTTAACTTAATGAAGTTCTCATGCGAATGGCTCATGCGAATGAATCATACGCATGAATAACTTCACACGATTGACTCAGTCGCACGACTGAACCAGGAGACTGGATCAGTCGTACGATTGTAACATAAGATTGGCTCAGTCGCATGACTGAACACTCAGTCGTACGAATGAACCAACCGCATGGTTCAATCGCATGACTGAACCAAACTAATGGTTCAGTCGCACGATTGGATAGTGCCAACCTATAAATACAACTCAATTCGTGAAAAAGAAAGGCTCTCGATCAATTACGATTTCAGACGTACCCTAGCCGTCCAGAAAGCTTCCTATTCGTTCTCCAAGTTCACAGAACACATTAGATCGATTCCCAATCGATTTCTAACGTTAGTTTCAATTCTTGATTGATTCTTCGTGTGTTCTCACTGATTGGATCGCCAATCAAATAGGATTCCGCACTATTTGATCTGGTTTACACGTTAATCCCCAGGTATTTCGGTCAAATACCAGGTCCTAACACGTGGTATCAGAACTATTGGCTCTTGATTACGTGTTGATTCAATCAAGATTGCATAAAAGTTTGTGTTTTTGCACTAAAAACGCAATCTTTGGCATCAAAAGTGATCTTGGAAGTTCCCTACTTATCGAAGTTTGGTTTCTACAGACTTAGGCGATTAGAACTTGTGAAATTTCGAATCTTTACGGCTGAAACCCGTCAAACCTAGAAATTTTCGCAAAACAGCAGCTTCAGTTGCACGAGTGACTCATTCGCACGACTGGACTCCATTCGCATTGCTCATACGCACGATTGGACATAGTCGCACCCTCATTCGGCCGACTGAACCGTTCGTTCGCATAGCTCATACGCACCAGATTCATTCGCACGACTGAACCAATCGCCCAGTTTAGCCGCACGATTGAACCAATCGCAGAGTTTATACGCACGATTAGCTCATTCGCATCCTTCAGTCGCATCAGTGAAAGTTTGTTTGATTAGATTATAAGTTTATTAGTCATGGAAGATCAGATGTCAGCCTTTACTGCTGGGAAGGACTCAAGGATACAGAACCTGCTGCTGCTTGAGAGTGAGGTGGGGAATCACAATAAACCACCAAAGCTTTTGACTTTAGATGAGTTTCCCCACTCGAAACAACGTTTTGAGATCTACCTTAATGGAGTAGATCCTAATATGTGGGAAGCCATTGAGATTGGTTATAGTACACTGGTGGGAGCTGATGGAGTTAAGCTAACATTAAGCGGGATGACAGACGCACAGAAAGTTAAGTACAATGCAGAGAAAAGAGTTTATGCATTGATCACTCAGTCTATCCCCAAAGACATATTCCACCAATAATCAGAGGACAAGCAGTCCAAGAAACTGTGGGATGAGCTAGAGAAGAGATATGATGGGAATGCATCATTGAAGGCAATCAAGGCAAAGGAGTTAAAGAAGGAATTCGATAACTTCTCATCAATTGGTAATGAAAGTTTGGACGAAGTCATAGACAGATTCTACCACTTGATGAGCGAATTGCATACACATGGAGTGGCTACTACCATGGAAGAGAAAGTAAGCAACTTCGTAGACGGATTGCCTGATAAGTGGGCTACATTCGTGTCTAACCTGAGACAGAATGGAATACTTGTAAAGCTGGATATAAATGACTTCATTCTTAAGTTGCGAGAAGAAGCACTAAGGATGAAGTATAGAGCTCAGAAGTCTTCGTACACACAAAATCCAACTTTATACAATGCCACGCCTCAAGCTAAGACATCTGGAGCACCACTCCAGACTGCTTTTGTGTCTAGCTCGTCAGGTCCTTCACATGGTTCTCCTTCTGGATCAGACACGTCTGGGTCATCATGTACCCATTATATTGGATCAGAAGCAAGCGCTACCAAACTGAAGATCGAGAACCTTGGTAATGTGACCGTGGAAGTAGCTCGAGGGCATATGCATCTTTTAGCAGCAGTGGTTCATTCATATGATGGACTGGTTGCCGGGAAGATTGGAAACTGCCATCTGGCAGATGAGGACTACGAGCAGGTGGATGAGATGGAGCTTGAGAGAATGGATATAATGTGGGCTTAGCAAGTGCTGTCCGGAGGGCGAAGAAATTTGTGAAAAAGACTGGACAGAACTTGGTTGCTACTAAGGATACCACCTTTGGCTTCGACAAGAGTAAAGTGACTGCTTTAACTGTGGTGAGAAGGGGCACTTCAAAAGAGAATGTGTCAAGCCAAAGAAGACGGGGAATGGGAACCCGTTCTCATCCTTTACTCGCCGAGACAAGCAAGCCTCAAGTTCTACTTCATCAAACAAGGATCCAAAAGCCTTAACTGCTCATGATGATGAAGGACAAGATTGGAGTTTTAGGTTTGTCTCACCAGGAGAATCTAACATTGCCAGTGTTGAGGATATTGATGATGATTCTGCAAGTGAAGGGATATAGCAGTTGAGATAGCAATGTCACATAGTGAAGAAACAACTGCAGCCGAGGTCAGTTACAAGCCAAATGAGGAAGTTTCCACGTCAGAGACAGAAAAGTCAGAATCACCAGAACCAGAAACATCTGATGCTGCACTGATGGCTAACTCTTCTGAACCAACTCAGGTAAGTACCACTGACCAAATTTTTAATAATCATGCTTGTTCTGATTGTGATACTTTTAGGAATAGCATAGATGAAAAATTTGCTAGGTTATTAGATCATAATGATAACTTAGTAAAAGATTACGTCTGTGCACTGAGGCTAATAGAGTACTAAAACAAAATGAGCATAGTTACAAAGAAAAAATAGACCTATTGACTAAACAACTTAGGGAAACCGAAGTAGTGGCTTTTAACCAAGCAAATGACATTAGGTACTATCTAAACTCCCTAGAAGACACTAAGAAATAAAAGGCAGTTCTAGAAGTAGAAGTCAATTAACTAAAACAGAAACTGCATAGTTGGACTAGTTCGTCGCACATAGTCCAACACTTAGTAAAAGAAAGGAACAACGGGGAGGGACTGCGCTACAAAGTGGTTCCACCCACCTGAGACCTTGATGAACACTAAGTCGAGACCTTAAGTAGTAATACCATCAAGGATCATGTAGTGACTACTCCTCGGTAAGTGATCCAGATTCCCTATGTTCATCTATCGACACTGGAAACAAACAAAAGGAGACAATGTCAAAGGCAAAGGGAAAATTGCCTTGTGTTAATCTGAAAAAAGAAGTTTGAAAAGGTTAACTTAAAGTCAAGTTCTAACAAAGTCAAATCAGAACATTAAAAAGACTTCAAATGTTACTTTCTCACATGCTTCAAGTCAAAAACCTGTTAACCAAAAATTGGAACATGTGAACAGGTTAAAACAAAAAATTGTGTTAAACCAGAGAAAACATCAAACATACTAGAGTCAAAACCTAAAGTGATTGATGTTACTAGAGTGTCACGCACCTCTCCACAAAGAAAGTTTAATCATAAAGTTGATAGCAGAGCGTGCTACAACTGTGGAGAATATGGACACATTGCTTCCTACTGTAATTTTTATCAGACACCTAGGAAGAAGATTGAACTTCAGGACTCAAAACCTAAGTCTTCTAAGAGGAGCTCTTTAACTCCACCTAGAAGAGCTAGTGAACCTAAAGTCCAACTTGCAAGCCAAACGACTGTTATCATAAACAGGCATTGCACAAATCTGGCTTATGGAAAGAAAAGTCAACTTACGTGTCTGATACTGATAACAAGAAGGAACCTGAGCTACCCTCACCCTCTAAGGGTCAATGGGTGGAGTTTATGATGTGTGATGCCTCTGGGAAACCAAGACAGTCAAAGCTTGGGTTCCTAACTAAACTAATCATTTACTTTGTATGTGCAGGGTGTTCGATACAGTGCTGAGACTAACACGTGGATTATAGACAGCGGAGCATCCAGGCACATGACAGGAAATAGAGCCCTTTTATCTAACGTCAAACAAATAAAAGGAGGGCATGCTTCCTTTGCAGGAAACAAAGGAGGCTTATCACAGCTCAGGGAGAAGTGGGAAATCAGAAAGTTAAGTTTGATAAGGTGAACTAGTTCAACAACTTTAGAAACTTACTGTCTGTTTCCCAAATCTGTGATAAAGGATTTAAAGTCATCTTCGATAACCAGAAGTGTTACGTGCTGAAGAAAGAATATATGATCCCAGAGGAGCAAGTTCTGATGACTGCTTCAGATATAAAGACCTTTATGTCTTGGATCTGTCAACAGCTGCTACAACGGATCATGAGGTTCAGTGTTTTTTATCTAAAGTACTGAGAAGGATTCAATCTCCTGGATCGGAGAATGGGACACATTAGTCAAAGGAAGATGAATCATTTGATTCAGAAGGATTTAGTGAGAGGAGTAAATGTCAAGAACTTCCAACTTCCTGACTTTTGTGTAGCTTGCAAGAAAGGCAAACAGACAAAGAAGTCTCATAAGGAAAAGAAAGTTCATTCAATAGAACTTCCTCTTGAGCTCTTCACATGGATCTGTTTGGTCTAGTTAGTACAAGGGCATTGCAGGCGACGTGTATGCTTTGTGGTCACTGATGACTACTCAAGGTTCACTTGGGTAATGTTTCTAAAATCCAAAATCAGAAACTTTGGAGACATTCAAGGAATTAGTAACCACACTGGAATCCCTCTACAAGCTAAAAGTTAGACAAATACGCTCAGACAACGGGACAGAATTCAAGAATCAACGGATGGAGGCATACTGCAAGGAAAAAGGAATTGTGCATCAATTCACTTCTGCTTACACACCTCAGATGAATGGCGTTGCTGAGAGAAAGAACAGGAGTTTGATAGAGACAGCACAGACTATGTGGGTAGACTCGAAATGCCTATCCATTCTGGAATGAGGCAGTGGCAAATGCGTGTTATACACCGAATTCGAGTCCTAATAGTCAAGCGCCACGGAAAGAATGTTATGAGCTATACAAAAGCCGCAACCGAAATTTGGAGTATCTTGAACCTTTTGGCGCACAGTGTACACTTCTGAAGAAGACACAAGAAGGAAAATTCAGCGAGAAGGCAGTTGAAGGAATTTTTCTAGGATACAACATACCGAACAAGCGAGTTACAATAAACTCAACGGGCCTTGTAGAAGTGTGGGGTAATGTCGACGTTCAGAGATATACACACCACCTACAGGCAAAGGACCCGCATACTTCTTCGATTATGATGGATTCTTCAAGTCCTCAACATCCCTCTCTCTCCCTCGGATGATGAGTTAGCTACTAGGATGATGTATGATATTCTAAATACACCATCTAGCACATAGGGAGAATCATCTACTGAATTCAGAGGGGGTAGCGATGACAGTGACTCTCCCTGACGATGAAACTGAAGCAGATGACCAGAACAGTCAGGAGGAACAGGTTCCAGTTCTTGAGAGTCCACAAGCATCCATAAGTGATGCACCTTCGATTCGGAACCTCAAACTCCACCTCCCTCAGATGCAGAACAAAAATGTTCACAATCTTGGTTCGGAGGTGACTGTGCCGACTACTCCAGGATCACGACTAAACGTCTATCATCCCCTTGACAATGTTATTGGAGATGTCCGATCAGGAGTACAAACCCGAAATCAGCTAACTACAGCTGATTAGCCTCAGTATGGAGAAGGGTACATTCATGATGGTGCTATCGATGTTTTGTTGCGCAGGTTGAGCCAAAATATGTCAGTGAAGCACTAAATGATGAGGCGTGGGTGAGTGCCATGCAAGAAGAACTTTTGCAGTTAAGAAGTTAGGTGTATGGACTCTGGTTGTAGACCTAAAGGTGCTAAAGTCATTGGCACCAAAGGGGTACTAAAATGCAAGAAGGATGACCAAGGAGTCGTTATCAGGAACAAAAGCTCGACTGGTGGTTCAAGGTTTTCGCCAAGTCGAGGGAATTGACTATAATGAGGTGTTTGCACCCGTGGCAAGGATGGAAGTTATTCGTATCTTCCTTGCCTATGCCTCGTACATGAAGATTAAAGTCTACAATTAGATGTGAAGAGTGCATTCCTTCATGGGGAAATCAGGGAAAAGTCTATGTAAGTCAACCCGAGGGATTGAAGACCCTTATCATCGGGATAGAGTTTACAAGCTCGACAAAGCTTTATATGGGCTTCATGAAGCTCCTCGAGCTTGGTATGAGAAACTCTCGACTCATCTTGTGAAAACACGGCTTTCGCAGGGGAGTCATTGACTGTACACTGTTTATTAAAGAAAAGGATGGCGACCTACTGCTTGTACAGATATATGTTGATGACATAATCTTCGGGTCAAAGAACGAAGAGTTATGCAAAGAGTTTGAAGCAGTGATGAAGAAAGAGTTTGAGATGAGTGCTACGGGGGAGATGAGTTCTTTCTCGGGTTACAGGTGGATCAAACACCTAATGGGATCTTTCTACATCAGACCAAGTATGTAGGAGACATTCTCAGTCGCTTTGACATGAAGAATGCTTCTGCGCGGGACTCCACTGCCACGAATCATGATATAGCACCTGATGAGAATGGAGATCTTGTAGATGCCACTATGTACCGAGGAATGATTGGATCCCTGTGTATCTCACTACCTCAAGACCTGATATCATGTATGCTACATGTTTATGTTCCAGATATCAGGCTAAACCTAAGGTCAACATCTGATCGGGGTCAAAAGGATTTTTCGCTATCTAAAGGGTACACCCACACTGGGGTTGTGGTCCCTCATGATGATGATTTTGAGCTCATGGGTATAGTGACTCGGACTACGGAGGCTGCAAAATGAACTACAAGTCTACATCAGCGGGGTGTCATTCCTTGGGAGAAGATGGTTACATGGCAGTGTAAGAAGCAGACATCGGTTGTATTGTCAACCTGTGAAGCCGAATATGTTGCTACTGCAAGTTGCTGTTCACAAATCATTTGATTCAATACCAAATGCGGGATTACGGTTTAAACTTCTCATCTACTCCTATTTTTGTTGATAACTCTGCTGCAATTGCAGTAACTAAAAATCCGGTTCAACATCCTAAGACCAAACACATCGGTATTAAATACCACTTCATCAGAGATTGTTTTGAAATGAACTTAATTGATGTGGTTAAAATTAATACTGATTTCAACGTGCTGACCTCTATACTAAAGCCTTTGATAAACCACGTTTTCAATATTTGCTAGAGGTCAACAGCGTTAAAAAGAAAAGTGAGGTAATCCTGATGAGAATAATGTGTAGTCCGATGTAGTTTCGTTAAAGTTTATTTTATTTTATGTTATCTGTTTTTTTTCTTTTTTGTCTGTTATATTTAAACCCATGTTATTTTGCTGTTTATTAAAATCCAAAAATAACTAAATCCGCAATGATTTTAGTATTTAGCGGGAGAATATGTCAGCAAGTTAACATTAAAAAAATGAGGAGAAGGGTAACTAGCTGAAATAAGGTAGATTGTGTCTGTGATACCGATTCAATACCTTTGGAACATGATAGTACACAGGAACAATCAAGAGGATTTTAAAAATCTAATTTTGAAAAGATGCAAAGTTCAAGTATAAGTCTGTGTAGTCTAAGCAATATAAAAAGGGAAGATGATACAAAACTGGCAACTTCTAAGGTGACACAAAGAAAGTAGACTTAGAGCTGCTAGACCACAAATGATATGTTGGTAGATTCAACACAATAGACAATTAGACCTGATTGGTGATCTCAAGATCAAACTAAGTTGTTCAACTGACTGTGGGCTTCCATCTTATCACTGGTTAACACAATCAAATATATTCCAATAAGGGGTAATGACATTTAAATGCCACAAATGTGTGCGGATGACCATAATTAGAGCAAAGCAAGAAAAAAAATGAAAGACAATGCAATAAAGCTAATGACTTATGTTGTTGGTGCATATTGTGTAAAATAAAATAAGTTTCTCTAACAAGGAGATAGTTGTGTGCCTCTCTGCTGTGCGTGGCACTGACCTGAGGATAAGCATAACCTAGATATTCTAGAATTCATTGTTGTTTGCCGCCTCTCTGCTGTGCGATGGCACTGCCTGAGGACAGGCTTCTCTTTGAAAGCTCTAAGAATAGTCTCTTCTTGTAATAATACCCGTAGACCGCTCAAAACCTCTGAGGAATATTGATTACCATATAAGTGGGATCCACAAATGTTAGCTGATATAATTAACCTAAGACAGTCACCAGTCTGCATCAAAAGTCTGTGTATGGATTTAAGTGGACGAACATACTGACAATCTTAGTGGCTACATTCTCAAGAGTTCAAATCAACGTGAAAATCTAAGAGTTTCAGTATGATTTCCTTAAGTTGCTAACGACTCTGGATGAACACCGAGAATTTAAGCATCAAAAAGTTTAAGAACAAGTCCTAAAGATTTGATGTTCCTGTATGATTCCAAAATTGAATTGGTCCAGATATGATCAATCTAAGTTGAAGTTGTCTACTCCCTAACCAAATCCCTTAGATTTCCATCTTAGGGTTTTATCTCTCACACAAAGTCCAAAATAAACTTTATTTGTGTAGTTAGTTTTAAGTTTTTATTTAATCTTTTACTTGTGTATCTGTCGGACTACATCAGGAAATCAGAAGGAATTAACTTACCTAAAAGGGTCATGTCTGAGATGGCCACATGTTGTTCAAATTTTAAAAGGTCACTTCTGAAGTGACTAAATTGTTAAGAGCTTATAATGTCTATTTCCAAAGGTTAAAATGTTCAAAATGGCAGAAAATCTACCAAGTGTGACCCATTCGCATGATTAGACCATGAAGATGGACCAACCATGCGATGGATCCCATTCGCACGATTGGACATGATATGGACCAACCATGAGAATGGATCCCATTCGCACGACTGACATGAATTGAGTCATTCAACCGAATGGCGGTTAAGAATGATCCTTCGACCGAATGACAGGGTGCGAATGAGTCAGTCAACCGACTGAGACTTAGTCGGTTAATTGAGATGCGAATAAAGGAGACCGAATGAGTCAGTCGACCGACTGAGACTCAGTCGGCCGACTGAAAGCGACCGACTGGACCAATCGCACGACTGAACCTCAGTCGCCCGAATGAACTGAGCGAATGAGGCCAGTCGGCCGATTGAAATTAGGGTCAGTATTTAAAGGGCCTCAGTCGATCGCATCTCACTCATCACTCCAATTGCACCCCAAATCGCTTTCTTTCCCGTTACTCTGCCAAAATCTTTAGAGATAGTTGTTCACATTGCAATTCATCTTCTGACTTTCGATTGACAAGAATACAGATGGCAAGTAGATGGACTATGAGCACAAAGCATAATATATGTGCCCATCTAGACTTAACATCCAGAAATGCTGCAGAATTCACTGGCATTATCACGTTTCTATTGAGATCACGGATTGCGCATGCCATCTCTACCCCTTGCACCCCATATCGATCCATTCAACAAGCCTCTGGGAAGGCGCTACAGTTGATAGATCATCTAAACCACACTGCATAAGAAGTACCATATTTGGCGAGGATATTACCGTTTCTGAGGAGGATCTAAGGATTGTACTTCAATTGGGGGATGACGGTGACTGCCCAACCCATCTACACCCCCTCACTGTCAGAGGATGTTTTCTCAGAGCCAAATACTCTGGGGACATCAATTCAGGGGTACAAGTTCAACAAGAGAATGTCCCAGTTTAAATACCTTGCACACGTGCTGCTCAAGTGCATGGCTTCAAGAAAGGTGGGTTTGATGAGCTGTCGGATCAGATGCAAAACGCATACGTTGCGTTGGTGCTGAACCATCCGTTCAGCTTCTCTAAGATGATCTTCACCTATCTGGTGGAGAACATCGAGGGGAAAGGAAAGGAAGCCTTCTGTATGTACCCACGGTTTATGCAAATGATAATAGATCAGAAGCTTCCTTCCCTGCCAAAGAAAGGAGGATTCGGAGTATTGGAGGTAATGGATGACACCACCCTGGGAAGGATGAAAGTATACCGGGGAAAGCAAGTGAAGCCTCCGGTCAGGAGGTTGTTGGTCATCTTGCCAGAGAATACTATGTAGTGCCGGAAAAGAGAAAGTGGCGTCACGAGGACAGTGACTCTGATGTGGAACAGATAGCCCTACCCACTCTGACTCAGATGAGGATGACAGTGGGGATGATGCTATTCCACTCAGAGGCACTGTGTCTGATTCTGTACCTCCTGTGTCTGTCACATCTGCTGAAGTAACTGAGTCAGCGGGATTTCATCAAGATTTTGTTCTTAACAAGGAGGATGAGGCTGAATCGGATGAGGAGCCACTTACCCGAATGTGGGAAGGAAAGTTGTTCCCACAGAACATGGGTTAAGGGTTGTTGGTGAACAACCGAGAGGCTCCGGAGATATAGAAACTGACCCAACTTATGCTTCGGGGTCCTCTGGCGGGATTGTAGGGGGAGCTTCCTCCTCAACTGGATTAAGGAGGAAGAGAATGGCCAAACCCCATGGTTAGAAAAAGAAGAAGCGTAGGGTGACCTTATCACTACCACTTCCACCACATCTACCACTTCCACCGCATCCACCACATCCACCATATCCACCACATCCACACATCCACCACATCCACCACATACACCACATCTATCACAGCCCCCACCATACCTTCCACAACATCAACCACATCCACCACATCTATCACAGCCCCCACCATACCTTCCACCGCAGCACTGTTTCCCTCCACCACCACATTCTTTACTCCCTCATCACCTCCACCACTATACAAACCTATCTTCACTACCGCCACCGCCACCACCACGTCACCCCAATCAATGCCCTCAGCCCATCCCTCACACACCTATAGATCTCCTCTACCTCCAATCGGGGTAGAGGAACAGTTGTTGGCGTTAAACAGAATGGTGTTGCGATTGCTGGCAGCTGATGAGGAAAAGACAACTCAGATCCGCCAGCTTACTAACCTGACTGCTGCACAATCGCATAAAATTGCAGAGCAGGATCGAGTAATTGAGGAGCAGGCCGACAGATGACTACCCAGAGCAACGAGATAGCCATTCTCCAAGCTCAAAGCGTCACCTCAGGGAAGAAAATAGAGGAATTGGAATAGGCTAAAAAGACCATTTTGCTAAAACTGAAAGGATCAAAGGAGGAACCTTAAAGATAAGGGATGGGGACAGAAATGATGATGATAATGCAGATGATGAAGACGATGATGATAATGAGAGTGAAACTGATGAAGAGAAAACCGAAGAATGGTGTGAAGATGAAGACACTAACGGAGGAGAAGCAGCTGAATCTGTCTCAGCTCCAGGGCAAGAGAAAAGATCAAAGAACAGACAAGATCAGTCAGCTTCTGCTTCTGCACCTTCACGTGAAGAGCCGAGTATTCAGGATAAAAGTAAATACTAGATGTTTATGTATTTATTTACTTTTGTATTCTGTATTGAAAAACCATGTACTAAATGTTTATATTAAGTTAATGCATTTTGTTTGATAAATTACTAATGATTTGAGTGTGAAATGTGTAAATCAAACAGATCCAAAGTACAACAGATATGAGTTTTATATTGCTCCCCTTCAACAGGTCAAGTCTCAACTCAAAATGATTCTTGATCTACAAGGGATTGTCAGAAGGTCAGTGAGTTATACCCCTGAAGAAGGTGAAATAATTCATGACCTATCTAACGAGCAACTGGCAGAGATGTTCAGACTCAATCCTGATGAAATTGTCAAGGATGCTCCAACAGTTGATTCAACCAGTGACGAAGAACTAAATGACGTTGATGATGTTGAGGTTGAAGATATTGCTGCAGAAGAGTACCCTCAGTACCATGACAACGAGGGTAATGTGGTCCACAATCTGGGTGAGTCCCTAGTCAGTGATATGTTTGAGGTACTAGACAAGATGGAGCAGGAAACACGAAAGACCGAAGGAACAGCCCAAGCCTCAAATGATGACGTAGACATTCGAAAGGCTGAGTGGGCTAAATGTTTTAAAGAAGTTAGAGCCCAACGTGTTGCACCGAAGAGCGATGCTACACCAAGTTCTACAGCGTCAAGAAACATCTTACGGTGTCAGGCAGGATTATAGCATGGGCATATTTTGATGATCTTAACGTTTATGCCGTTAAGAGGGAGAAGGGCATAGAGTACTTTAGATTTCCACATGATCTAAAGACTCTACCAGGTTTTGAACTTAACCAGCTGGCCAAATTGAAGCTGTTGTATGCTGACCCGAGAAAGATGTCAGGCTGGTTTGAGGTTGCCCTAAAGAAAGAGTACCACACCAGGTGGATTAACTTCAGACCTCAACAACCTACAAGGTATATTAGAAGGTCTGAGATGGATGCCATTACTGGAAAACCAAAGATTGTGTTGAAGTGGAATCCTCCGCGCACAATATCAAGAATCCCACTTCGGGAAATGACAAAGGATTTCACACCACACTTTAAGTGGTGGTACTACGATTGGAGAACAACAGAAGCGGTCATAGTCCTGGATAAAGAGGGCCAAATGGATACCATCAGGGTATTCGACCCAATGTATGACACACAAGACATTGTACAAGCCCTTCGGTTCCAAAACGTTATACGACTTTGCTTTGCGTTTGATATTCACGCAGGAGTCACACAAGAGGACAAGTACAAGAAATATGAGGAGGTAATGAAGAAAACAAGACATTAGAGAGATCTAGGTCCAAGGGGGAGTTTGTTTATACATGTGTGTCCCTAGATCATGATATGTGATGTAATATATCTTGTTTGGTATGATTAATAAAATGATATTGATAGTCTGTTAGTTATAATGTTTAATAGTTCATTAATGAGTCGTGACAGAATTGATTGGGTTTATGATTATTTGAATGGTTGCACATATGTTATATTAATTAAAACATTCAAACTTAACTTAATGAAGTTCTCATGCGAATGGCTCATGCGAATGAATCATACGCATGAATAACTTCACACGATTGACTCAGTCGCACGACTGAACCAGGAGACTGGATCAGTCGTACGATTGTAACATAAGATTGGCTCAGTCGCATGACTGAACACTCAGTCGTACGAATGAACCAACCGCATGGTTCAATCGCATGACTGAACCAAACTAATGGTTCAGTCGCACGATTGGATAGTGCCAACCTATAAATACAACTCAATTCGTGAAAAAGAAAGGCTCTCGATCAATTACGATTTCAGACGTACCCTAGCCGTCCAGAAAGCTTCCTATTCGTTCTCCAAGTTCACAGAACACATTAGATCGATTCCCAATCGATTTCTAACGTTAGTTTCATTCTTGATTGATTCTTCGTGTGTTCTCACCGATTGGATCGCCAATCAAATAGGATTCCGCACTATTTGATCTGGTTTACACGTTAATCCCCAGGTATTTCGGTCAAATACCAGGTCCTAACAATGTTATTCACCGGACACGTTTCTTCTCATAATCTATTTCTTGCACGTCCTACCCGTCTTGTTCTTCGTACAGGTTGAGTGTCTCTTTTGGGGACATATTTAACTACATATTAATTATACTATTGTCACATGAAAATTTCATTCAATTTATAGCATTTTTATAATTATAAAAAAGTATTCTATTATAGTCTTATTTTATATATTTTTAAATAATTTACACAATAAACTAGGGTTTCCTAAAATCCTATTTTTTCTAAATCAAATTCCATATCTTGGTGAAGGTATTTTGGGTTCCTTCCTTCATTTCTTTGACATCTGCTTGGATCATCCGGATTTCCCATTTTATCTCCTTAACTTTCTTGAAGATATGGTTGGTTGTTTCTATTTGAAATTCTTCCAACCTGAGTTTCTTATATCCTCTTTCTTAAGTTCCAGAGGCAACAGGTTGCACTATGGGTGTTAGGCTTGATGTTGAGGGAAGGATGTCAGGACTTCTATTTTCTGGCTCCTAAAATTTCTTAATCAGGAACTTCTTACCTCTTCGTACACTTTTCCTAGGTGTCTCAATTGTATAGCCCTCAATGGTTACTCGTGTCCTTAATGGTTACTGTCTCAATTGAGATGTACTGTCATTTATGTTACAACCATTAATTCGGATGTGGAACCGTTGGATAATATAGGTAACGCTACTTAGGAAAATATTTCCTGCACCAACAGGATGAGTGTTGTGATGATATATTATCTTATTTTATAAATTATGATATGATAGTTATGAATCTTCTGAGTATTATGTAAGGTTTGGTTGTATTTGATGCATGAAAAATATTCTGTCTGGAATTAAACCTATGATCTCACCAATTTATGTTGACTATTTTGAGTATGCTTTTTCAGGAAATAATCATGTCTAATAGCATTATGTTCTCTTTTGATGTGTATAACGGCTGTGGAGAAATCATGGGAAAAGTTTGTGTGAACCTAACTGTAAACATGTATGATCTTAGCTTATCGGTGGATGTGCACTTCCATCGCTACTGAAGATGTAGAAGTTAAATAATATGTTTGTAATAGGATTATGTTAGATCAAATTTTAACTATTTATGATGTAATGTAATCCTAACTATATAATTATTATTATAAAATGAAGTATGCAATGTTATGTTTTGTTGTGCTAATATGTTTAGACATTTAATGAATGAATTCTGAACAAGGGAGTCACACCCAAAAGCATCTCACGCTTCCGTCGGGATGTGACAGTTGGTTTTAGAGCCATTAGTTATAGAGAATTAGGATAAGTGAAATTTTGAGATTTCATGAATATCAGAGCCATTATAAAATGCCTAGACTATAATCATAAGCTCATATTACGATAAATGTACATTTTATGTGTATATGTGAACTTTTGAGATTTCATGAATATCCTAACACTACTTGTTAGTATATATATATAATATGTGGAAATAAGTGACTTACTATTCTGCTTAAAAATTATAAAGAAAATTTTCCAGTCATGAATTCGAATAGTTACCCCAGCGAGACTGACCCTTCTTAGTGCTCAGACCATAACAACTTTAAGGAAATAACACCTAAACTAGAACCCTAGCAAGTATTGGACATTGCTCAAATTGAAATTGAGAATAACCTTCAAAAAAATTCTATGTCCGGCGTGCACTAGTAAACATCAGAGGATATACTATTCAAACTCCTAGGAAAAAGATATGACGTGGAGAAAGGTTTTTGGCTAAGAAAGAGGAAAATATAGAAATACAAAACATTGATTCTTCCATGAACGAAGAAAAGGTAACTAAAAGATAAAAGCTGAATGAGGATCAAACAAAGACAGCTCAGCATACCCTTAAAAAGCTTAAGAAAATAAAGCAGGATGTTAAGGAATTAAAGGCACCTAAGAAAATATATTTGCAAAGATATGGAATTGGGTTCATGGCAATTAAACTTTCTATCTAAAAGTTGTAGCATATCAAAAATAAAAACTTGATGATATATATATATATATATTATATATATATATTATATATATATATATATATATATATATATATATATATATATATATATATCTTATGTGTTGAAATTATTATCTGTTATGTATTGAATAACTTATATTAGGGTTATAAATTTTGACTTGTTAATATAAATTAAAAATTATTATGGTGAAACATGCCACCGAAAGGGAACACTCAACCCGTGAGAAGAACGACACCAGTAGGACGACCCAGAACCAGACTCGGAGAAGAAACTCGTGTAAACACTACTATAAATGAGAACCATAGAATTTCTCAATTAGTAGCTCATCAAATAGAAGCCACTATGCCTACATTAATAGCTTAGTTACAACAAAACTTAAATTTCAGGACCACATCCCACTACAACAAGGAACCAGAAAATGCCAACACAACGGACCAACAAGAGGAGGAAATACTAAATCGAGTCAAGAAAGGGTGCTTTTGCAAAACCTTCATGTCCTGCAAACCTCAGGAATTCGATGGAAAAGGAGGAGCTGTACAAGCCCTATGTTGGCTAGATGAGATGGAATCAATCCTAGAAATTAGTAACTATGCCGACAATAACAAAACCCTCTTTGTCTCGCATTCACTAAAAGGAGAGGCACAATCCTCGTTGAAAATGGAAATGCACACAAAAGGAAGGCATAATATGAATGGATTGAGATGGAAAGAATAAATTGGTAATTGAAAAATATTGCCCCTATAATGAAATAGAAAAAGTAGAAGCTGAATTCTTAGCACTAGAAATGAAGGGAGCAGCACATCGAGAGTATATCGACTGATACAATGAACTTTCTAGACTAGTATCGCACTTGGTAACCCCTGAAACAAAAAGGAGAGGTAGATATATTTGGGGTTTAGTGTCACAAATAAGAGGACTAGTGAAATCCGCTATGCCTATGTAAGGCCCTATTCTCGGGATGATTACGGTTGGCTAATCATCGCTCATAAAACATATAATTACATTAACTTGAAATAAACGTTGCAGCGGAAACATTAAAAACAACATTTTCATGAAAATTTCTTTTGTAAAATAATACAACATTCGTTACACAAATTCATTTGTTCGCATTACAATGCAAAAAGATTAAAAAAAAGAATGCCATCCAAAAGAGCCAAGCAGCCACCCCGTGTCATCTTCAACAACTTTACCTGCCAACTGGAAAAATGCATAAAAGTTAGCATTGCTAAGTGAGTTCTAGTTTTAAGTAAAACATACTTTACTTTCATTAAAACCATTCTTTACTTTTGCATGTGATCATACATCATACGTACACATAGATAATATCATTATTATCTTCATCATTCATTCATTAACTTTCATTCATTCATGATTTCTTATTTTCATTCATATGTTCATCATTGCTTCTTTTCATTCCATCAAAAATCATGAACTTTACCCCACCGTCATGCATAAAGCGGGTACGGGCCGGGGTCTATCATAGACCCCCTGTCATGGTGCACAACAGCCTGGCCACAGTACCTAGGATAAATTCAGGTGTACCATTGTCATGTGTTGTACCCACCATCATGCATACAACGGATACTGGGTTGAGGTCTATCATAGACCCCCCGTCATGGCACACAATAGCCTAGCCACAGTATCTAGGGTAAGCGACAAAGGTTCTATACAAATGGTCAATCGCAAAGAAAGACACCGGTGTGCATCCTTCTAGGTTAGCTAACCCACACACCGTTGAACTAACACCCTTCATTGGGTGTGTTTCCACATACAAGGCTTGCAAGACTTACTTTACTTTCCTTCTTTCATTAATGCATGCATTCTTTCATTATGTTCCACTTTTCATTATCTTCCACTTTACGTTACATAATACTTTTATTTTATTCATTAACATTCAACCTAAATCCATGGGAAAATAAACATACAATGTATGGAACATAAACATACACGGTCAACATCATCATACAGGGCATCATACATACATAACATACATCATACATACCATCATGCATAAGCATCAATCATACATCATAACATCATCATACAATGCCCATCACCTCATCTATGACCTTAAAAGTCAGCTTACATGAACCCCCGGAAACCTCCCAAGTCAAAGCCTACATTTCACTTTTTCCCCAAAAAGTCAGAAAATATTCTAATTGTTTATCCACATTTCTTTTTTGTTCATTCGCATTTGTTTTTGTTCATCCGCATTTGTTTTTGTTCATCCGCATTTCTTTTTGTTCATCCACATTTGTTCATTCGCATGAACTTACTTATCCGCATTTTCTTACTCATCCGAATTTGTTCATCCGCATTTGTATTCGCATGAACTTACTCATCCGCATTTCCTTACTCATCCACATTTCCTTACTCATCCGGATTTGTTCATTCACATGAACATACTCATCCGCATTTCCTTACTCATCCACATTGTTCATTCGCATTTGTTCATTCACATGAACTTACTCATTCGTATTTTTTCATTGGCATGAACTTTCTCATTCGCATTGACTTACTCAGTCGCATTGACTTCTCATCCGCATTGACTTACTGATCTGCATTGATTTTCTCATCCGCATTGACTTACTCATCCGCATTGACTTTCTCATCCGCATTTGTCACACTTAAGCAGTTATTCTAAAACTTAAGCATATGAGCTACTGTTTGGGCGCATGAGCAGCCTAGGGCACACTTAACATCATAATTCGGTCCCCAAACACCATCTATCATGTTCTAAGCTTAAATCATGCATTCTAAGCCTTAGAAACACAACCATAACATCATCAAGCATGAACATAGTCCAAAATCACACCATACCTGCAACATACACACATTCATACATACGGGTATGAAACGCTAGTTTTATAAAAAGTTCATACATACATTTACAGCCCCAAAATCAGTTAAAACATGTAAAAGAGGGGTTCTAGAACTCACCTTTATAGCTCTTTGGGAAAGACTTCCTTCAAAGCCTGATTACTACAAGTTCTCACCTAGAAACCCACCAAAAACATACCCAAATACACAAAACACACATAAGCATATAACCGAGGATAAAACCAGTTAAGAACATCATAAACTCATGAATTCTTACCTTGAATTCGATTTCTTTCTCTCTGTAATTCAAACTCCCAAAGTTCAGCCTCCTTTCTCTCTCTAAAATGTCCGAGAGTTGATGTGAATGGGCAACATGGGTGGCCATGTTGCTTTATTCACCAACTGTTCAAAGATTTTTTTCCTTTTTACACTTTTTACCCTTCAACTTAGGTTATATAAGCTTTCTTGTTAGGACCTGGTATTTGAACGAAATACCTAGAGATTAGCGTGTAAACCAGATCAAATAGTGCGGAATCCTATTTGATTGGCGATCCAATCAGTGAGAACACACGAAGAATCAATCAAGAATTGAAACTAATGTTAGAAATCGATTGGGAATCGATCTAATGTGTTCTATGAACTTGGAGAACGAATTGGGAGGCTTCTGGACGGTTAGGGTACGTCTGGAATCATAATTAATCAAAAGCTCTCATTTTTCACGAATTGGGTTGTATTTATAGGTTGGTATTATTCAATCGTGCGACTGAACCATTAGTATGGTTCAGTCGTGCGATTGAACCATGCGGTTGATTCATCCACACGACTGAGTGTTCAGTCATGCGACTAAGCCAATCTTATGTGTCAATCATACGACTAATCCAGTCTCCCGGTTCAGTCATGCGACTGAGTCATTCGTATGAAGTTATTCATGCTTATGGTTCATTCGCATGGGCCATTCGCATGAGAACTTCATTAAGTTAAGTTTGAATGTATTAATTAATAAACATTATGTGTAACAATTCAAACAACCACAAACCTAATTAGCCAATTTAATATCAACTCATTAATGAAATATTAGTCATTACAAATCACAAACAACCAATATCATTTCATTAATCATATCAAATTACATATCAGAATCAGACAAACAAGATCTATTACATTTCATATCATGATCTAGGGACATACATGTATCAACAAACTCCCCTTGGACCTAGATCTCTCTAATCTCTTATTTTCTGCATAACCTCCTTGTATTCTTGTACTTCTCCTCTTTTGTGACTCCTATGTGAATCTCAAACACAAAGCAGACTCGTATAACGTTCTGGAACTAGAGGGCTTGTACAATATCTTGCGTGTCATAGAATAGTGGCCACTTGTATAGCGTATAGACATCCCTTTCCGACAAATTTGTAAGCCACATCGGGTCGAATACCCTGATAGTATCCATTTGTCCCTCTTTGCTAAGACTATGACCGCTTCAGCTGTTCTCCAATCATAGTACCACCACTTCAAATGTGGAGTGAAATCCTGTGGCATTCCCTGAGTGGGATTCTTGACATTATGCGTGGAGGATTCCACTTCAACACTATCTTAGGCTTGCCAGTAATGGCATCAACCTCAGACCTTCTTAGGGCAGCCTCAAACCTAGTAGGCTGTTGGGGTCTGAAGTTAACCCATCTAGTGTGGTACTCCTTCTTTAGAGCAGCCTCAAACCAGCCTGACATCTTCCTCGGGTCAGCATACAAAAGCTTTAGTTTGTCCAGCTGGTTGAGCTCAAAACCTGGTAGAGTCTTCAGATCATGTGGGAATCTAAGTACTCTATGCCTTGTTCTCTCTTAACTGCATACGCAATGAGATCTTCAAAGTACGCCCATGCTATGATCCTTCCTGACACCTTGTGATGTTTCTTGACTCTATAGATTTTGGTGTAGGAATCCTTCTTTGGTGCAGTACGTTGGACTCTTACTTCTTCAAAACATGTAGCCCACTCAGCCTTTCGAATGTCGACATCATCATTTGAGGCTTGGGCGGTGTCTTCTGCTTTCTCTGTTTCTTGCTCCATATAGTTCAACACCTCAATAGTATCGTTGACAAGGGATTCACCCAGATTGGGGACCACATTACCCTCATTGTCAGCGTACTGAGGGTACTCCTCGGCAGTGACATCTTCGATCTCTACATCATCAACATCGTTGAGCTCTTCATCACTTGTCGAATCGCATATCGGAGCATCCTTTACTATCTCATCTGGATTTAGCTCGAAAAGCTCTGCGAGTTGCTCATTTGATAGGTCATGAATTATTTCCCCTTCTTCAGGGGTATAATTCACTGACCTCCTGACAATCCCTTGCAGATCAAGAATCATTGTTAGCTGAGACTTAACCTGCTGAAGGGGAGCAATATCAAACTCATCTCTTTGGTAATTTTGATCTGTTTGATTTAAACATTCCACACATAATCAGTAGTAATTAAACAAACAGAAATACATTAAAGTAATATAAACATTAAATACATTGTGTTCAATACAGGATTCAAATACAAAAGAAGATAAATACATAAACATCTGGTCTTTACTTTTATCTTGTATCATTGTTTCATCATTTGGAGGAGCATAGGTAGAAGCTGATTGATCTTGTCTGTTCTTTGTCCTTTTCTCTTGACCTGTAGCAGTGGCCGATGCAGGTGCATCCCCTCCTTCTGCTTCTTCATCATCGTCCTTCTCCTCTGTCCTATCTCTTTCTGTATCTTCATACTCCTTAGTATCACTCTCATCATCCTCATCATTATCTTCATCATCATCATCGTTGTGCCCTTCCCTGATCTTCAATGGATCCTCCTTAGATTCTTTCAGTTTCAACAAGATAATCTTCCTTGCCTTCTCCAGCTCCTCTATT
Organism: Flaveria trinervia; assembly: GCA_025506515.1. Lineage (NCBI taxonomy): Eukaryota > Viridiplantae > Streptophyta > Magnoliopsida > Asterales > Asteraceae > Flaveria > Flaveria trinervia. The sequence goes on along the minus strand of CM046456.1, from coordinate 23,191,104 downwards.
TTCTTGCTTGATGTGACACTTTGAGCTTGGAGTTGGTCCATCTTGGTGCTCTGAGCAGCCATCTGTTGGGCCTGCTCCTCTATAACTCAAGCATGCTATGCAATTTGGTGAGATTGTGCAGCAGTCAGGTCAGTAAGCTGGCGGATCTGAGCTGCCTTTTCCTCATCAGCAGCCAGTAAGCGCAACAGCATTCTGTTAAGCACTGACAACTGTTCCTCTACCCCGATTGGAGGTAGAGGAGATCTATAAGTATGTGAGGGATGGGATGAGGGTATTGATTGGTGTGACGTGGTGGTGGAGGTGGCTGTAGTGAAGATAGGTCTGTATAATGGTGGAGGTGATGTGGGAGTAAAGGATATGGTGGTGGAGGGAATCTGTACTATGGTGGTAGGTATGGTGGTGGTTGTGGTAGATGTGGTGGATGTGGTGGCTGTGGTGGATGTGGTGGCTGTGGTGGATGTGGTGGCTGTGGTGGATGTGGTAGATGTGGTGGATGTGGTGGCTGTGGTGGATGTGGTGGCTGTGGTAGTGAGGAAGGTCACCCGACGTTTCTTCTTCTTCTGGCCATGGGGTTTAGCCATTCTCTTCCTCCTTGTTCTAGTTGAGGTGGAAGCTCCCCCTACAACCCTTCCTGTGGACCCCGGTGTATAGCTTGGGTCAGTATCAGTATCTCCGGAGTCTCTCGGGTGTTCACCAACTACCCTTCACCCATGTTCTGTAGGAACAACTTTCCTTCCCACAGTTCTCGTAAGGGGCTCCTCATCCGATTCATCCTCCTCCTCCGCGCCAAGAACAAAATCCTGATGAAATCCCGCTGACTCGGTTACTTCTCCAGCTGTGACGGACACTGGAGGTACAGAATCAGTCATAGTGCCTCTGAGTGGAATAGGCATATCGTCTCCAGCATCCCCACTATCATCATCATCTGAGTCATGAGTGGGTAGAGCTATCTGTTCCACATCAGAGTCACTATCCTCGTGACGCCACTTTCTCTTTGCTGGCACCACATAGTCATCCCGATCAAGATGACCAAACAACCTCCTGACAGGAGGCTTCACTTGCTTTCCCCTGTACACTTTCATCCTTCCCAGGGTAGTGTCATCCATTACCTCCAAGACTACCGCATCCTCCTTTTCCTTCGGAAGGGAGGGAAGCTTCTGATCTATGATCATCTGCATAAACCTCGGGTACATACAGAAGGCTTCCTTCCCTTTCCCCTCGATGTTCTCCACCAGATAGGTGAAGATCATCTTGGAGAAGCTAAACAGATGGTTCAGCACCAACGTAACGTATGCGTTCTGCATCTGGTCAGACAGCTCATCAAAACCACCTTTTCTGGAAGCCATGCACTTGAGCAGCACGTGTGCAAGATATTTAAACTGGGGACAGAGGTTACTCTTGTTGAGTACCCCAGAATTGATGTCCCCAGAGTATTTGGCTCTAAGAAAGCATCCTCTGACTGTGAGGGGGTGTAATCGAGTCCGACAATCAGCGTCATCCCCCAATTGTAGTACCATCCTTAGATCCTCCTCTAAAATGGTAATAGCCTCTCCGAATATGGTACTTCTGATGCAATGAGGCTCCGACGATCTATCAACTGTAGCCCCTTCCCAGAAGGCTTGTTGAATGGAACGATACGGAGTGCAAGGAGTAGATATGGCATGTGCAATCCTCGATCTCAGTAGAAATGTGATTATGCCAGAGAATCAGCAGCGTTTCTGGATGTTAAGTCCAGATGAGCACATATATTCTGCTTTGTGCTCATAATCCATCTACTCGCCATCTGTTACACAAAGATAGTAAACATTAGTACCATTGACTAAGAAGTCATGAAATCCTTAAGCTTGAAGAAAATCTTTCTGTCATGCGATTGACATTGTGCGAAAGGGGTTTCGTCGTGCGATTGAACCGTACGAATGGGGTTCAGTCGTGCGATTGAACCGTACGAATGGGACTCAGTCATGCGACTGATCCCATACGTACCTCTGGGTGTGCGACTGGGCTCCTACGTATATACCCTCATGCGGTTACACCAGTCGTGCGACTGAACTTCATACGCATGGTTCAGTCATGCGTTTAAGCATTTGAGCCCTTCAGTCGTGCGACTGAAGTTCATCACGTTGTCCATTCGCATGAAGTACTGACTGTTCAATTCAAAATTACTTTTTCACCATTTTTGAGTTTTAGACATTGTTATCTGGTTCATTTGACTCGCAATTCATTCTTAAACCACCTAACATCGTTACTTTCGTTTGTTTGAGTCATTTAGGTAGGTTATTTAGTCACTTAAGCCTCGGTTACTTTGCGAGTCCGAATGTACCGTGTTTTTCATCACATTTAAAGTTATGGGAGTGCATGTATACAGTAAATTACCTGTAGAGTCGATGTAGATGGTCAGTAATCAAGAAACACGGGGTTTTGCGATCAATTGAACTTTTTGCAGAGTTGGGTTAATTCGTGCGATTCAGGGTGATTTTGAAGGTGGTGAGTCTCTGCAACCGACTCCCCTTCTATTTATATTAACCCTAGATTCAATCGTGCGACTAAGCTCATATGCACCTTTCAGTCGTGCGAGTGGGACTCAGTCGTGCGATTGGTTCAATCGTCCGATTGAATCTCAGTCGTGCGACTGAATCTCAGTCGTGCGACTGACTCACTCATTCTCCCTTAATCATCCGACTGGGCCAATCGTATGGGCCATTCGGTAGAATAGTCCATATTCATGGTCCATTCGTACGAATAGCTTCATTCGTATGATTGTCCATACGGATGGTCCATTCGTGCGAATAGGTCATATTTATTAACTTTTCTGCCAATTTGAATATTGAACTTTTAAAATCCCTTTAATTGCAGAAATTTACGTTATGAGCAGTTGATCATCTTAGACCTGATCGTTTTGACTTGAAAACCTTTTTATCACCTCAGACGTGACTGATTTAACTTTTAACACATATGTGTGCATCTCAGACATGACCCTGTTAGTGAGTTGATCCCTTACTGATTTTCCTGATGTAATCCGGCAAACAAACAAACTATAACGACTGACTAAATTAGAAAATTAAACTAAAAAATAGAAATTGTTTTTGCTTTTTGTGAGAGATAAGTCCTGAGATGGAAATCTACTGGATTTGGTTCCGGAATAGACAGTTTTAACTTAGATTGACCATACCTGGACCAAATCCATTTTGGAATCATACAGGCATTTCAAATCAGTTTGGACTTGTTATCAAAATCTTTGGATGCTCAATTCTTGGTGTTCATCCAGAGTCATTTGCAACTTTAGGAAATCATACTGAAGCTCTTAGATTACCACATTGAATCAAACTTTCAAGAATTGCAGTCACAATGATTGTCAATATGTTTGTCCACTTAAATCCATACACAGACTTTTGACCCAAACTGGTGATTGTTTTAGGTTTAATTATTTCAACTAACATTTTTGGATCCCACAATTATGGTAAGCAACATTCCTCAGGAGCTTTTGAGCGGTCTACGGGTATTATTACAAGGAGAGACTATTCTTAGAGCTTTCATAAAGTTCAGTTTTTCTGGCATACGGCAATTAGGGTTAGTGAAAATTTGAGTTTTTGCGGCCAAACTTCGTTAAACCTAGAAATTTTGGAATTCTAGCAGCCTTAGTCGCACGATTGACTCAATCGCACGACTGAACTCATTCGCATACCCCATACGCATGATTAGAATCATTCGTACTCCCATTCGTACGACTGAGAAACTGCATTAGTTCATTTGGCCGACTGAGCTCATTTGCATTAGTTCGATCACACGATGAACCATCCGCATAGTTCAATTACCAAAACCGTCCAATCACCTACCTTCATTCGCATGTTTAAATCAGTTAGTTTTAAAATTAAAGTTAAGTGAAATGGAGGACCAATATTCAGCCTTTACCGCAGCAAGAGACTCACGTATACAGAACCTACTGCTACTGGAGAACGAAGTGGGAAATCATAATAAACCCCCAAGCTTATCATGTTAGACGAATATCCATATGGAAACTGACAGGATCAGCGATCACAAGTTTGATGTATTAGTTTTCAAAGCAGCGGAATACGAACAAGAATTAGACAAATTGTAGCAAGCAATCGATACTTGTATGCATTAAGAGCGTATACGGTTATAGGGAGAGAATATTTGTTTCTGATTTGAAGGAATGTTTATAGATATAGAATATTTCTAATCAAATCATTCAAAAACATTCATTCATTCTCCACTCATATTACAATAGGTTGTCACTCCTTATATAGAGTGCAACAATCACTGCTGTTATCACGGAAAGTGACAACTGGCAGATCTAATACAAAAATAACTAACTCTTAACAAACTACTGAAATGTTCACAACTACTGAGAACATATCAGAGTGTTAAGTACAAAATATAAAACTACTGAAACTACAACGACTGAAGAACAAGCTCTTCAGTCGTTTTACAAGACTACTGAAACATAAAACTACTGAAACTAGAAATATAAAACTTCTGATATCACAACTACTGAAGAAGTACTCTTCAGCAGTTGTGACAACTACTGACGCTTCAGTACTTGATCTTCAGACTTTGACCTTCAAATGTTTCATCAGCTGATGACTTCAGTAGATATCATCAGCTGATGTCTTCAGTCTTTGTCTTCAGACTTTGTACATCAGTTGTTGATCTCAGCACTTGTAAACTCTTCAGCTGTTGTGCTTCAGTACTTTGGTCTTTCAGCTTCAGCACTTGTGTTCTTCAGCTGTTGTACTTCAGCACTTTAGTTCTTCAGCTGTTGGAATCTTCAGCACTTGATCTTCAGCTGTTGAAGTCTTCAGCACTTGTCAAACTGCTGATGAGTCTTTCAGCAGTTGTTGTGATACCATGTGGGACTTAGAGGTTTTCTGATCTTGGCTCATTGGTTCTTTTGGTCCAACAAACTCCCCCTGAACCAATGCAGCCAAAACCTCTAAATTATTCGTTGTCCCACTTATTGTTGGCAAAGTGTTGGTCTTTTTCCTTCTTGATCAGTAGAGAAGATGACCCATGTAAGCTCCGGCCTGGGAAGAAACCTCAAATATTTGTTTGGCAGAGTATGAATGGGAACTCTGTTTTGGGGAACAGACACAGAGTTGTTATCCCATTCATGAGATTCACTTCCCCATAATGAGTCTGTACGACTCTCTTGTGTAGGCCTCAAGGAAGGTGATTTGTTCCTCCATGGTTAGCTCTTCAGCACCTCCTTCAAACAATGATTCAGGCCAATAATACTCAGACAGGTATTTGGCCTGTTTCCCATTCTTTAGCTCCACAGTTGTTATTATTCTGTAAGCAAACTCATCCGGGTGATTACCCTCTAGGAACAACTGGAGCTCATTTTTCCTGACTTCCTCAAGCCTCTTGTAAACTAACCCCTTTTTCACTATTTTGTTTTCCAGCATCTTCTGAGGGGTTAGATTAGCTTTGTAGGCTTTCTTGAAGTCTTCTAGGATTTCCCAGGGTGAAACTACAATACCAGAGAGATCACTTCATCTACGATCTTTTTCACCTGGCTAATGTATCTCTGAGGTATATTTTCTTATGAATTCTGTGAGAGACCCTAGGATCAGCCAAATCCTCACTCTTTCCTTTTGATATTGAAAGGTATGCCTGAGAGTGTAAAGTCTGAGGGCTTGCTTCTTCATATTGATGATAGAAGACGTGGCTGCATAAGCTTTGTCAACTCTCTTCAGCAATTCCTCATCATGCTGTTTATGAAGCTCTTCTTCTTCTAGCTTCACTTTAACCATTTGTCTCTAGACTTCAGGAGTATTGCTGAGGAGTGACTTGTGGCCTTAGGCAACTGAATCACAGCTGAGAGTGGCAGCCTATCTTCATCATCTTCTTCATCATCTCTCTAGCCTCAATATCCTTCTCTTCTTCTTCAAGGGTATATCATCGGCTATGAGTTTTGAGGGTAAGGGAGTTGGTTTGGTGGGTTGTGTTTTGGGTGGTTTTGGTGCGGGAATGTTGACAGGCTGTTCTAGCATCCTTGAGGTGAGTGTGGCTTTTGATTGCTTGGCTAGCTCAGTCCTGCTCCCAGCACCCGCTTCATTCAAGCTTCAATAACAAGCCCCTTAGTATATGCTTCAGACGAACAGATCTTGGTGGTGATTGCCAAGATACTGTTCCTGGACCAAGCTTTGATTTCGATCATTGATCTTCCAAGATATTTTGCAATAAATCTAATCATGATTTCAAGCCTTTCTCTTTCTAACACTTCATAACTTGCCCATCTATTCTGGATTTCTTCAATCTCTAGTCGTCGAATCTCAAAGTCAAGTTTATTGGTGTCATGGCCTTGCCTAAACAGCTGATCAATGATGTTGTCCATTGATCTGCTGTGTTCGGCATCAGCCTCTTTTATCAGTAGCTCCAAGGCTTTATCTTCAGCAATGTGATCATCAGCACCTTTCTTTCGCTTGTAGGTGAGCAGTGGTTGCTGTTCTTTCTCCTCCTTTTGGGCTTGCTTCGCATCCTTCTTTTCCTCGGATCTTTTCCTCTTCTTTTCTTTCACTGCAGTACTCTCCCCCTTTTTGGATGCATTGGAGGAAGGGGTTTGTACCGCAGAAAGAGTCTTTTGGACAGCAGCATCAATCAGGGGCTGTAAAGTTGAGGAAAGCCTCTCATCAATGGCTTTGGTCACAGTATCAGTGATTATGGGTGTGATGAGAGGGAGGGAATTTTGGAGTACAGCACCTATTTGCTCAGGAGGGTTCTGTTCCTGAGAAGTAGGGCCTGAAGCAGAGGCAGGTGGTTGAGTTTGGAGTGGCTCAGTGTTTGGGAAACCATCAAGTGAAGGTGCCATCTGTGGGTGGGTAGAGGCAGATGGTCTTTCTCCTTGTGAGAGTTGATCAAGTAGGTTTTGCAGCCTACTGACCTTCTCTTCAAGGATTGTGTTCTGGGCAAGAACATCGTAGAAAAAGCCAGGTCATCATCAGCCGAAGCTGAATCATCTGACCTCCTGCTTAGAGCAGGATTTACATGCACTGGTGTAGAACAGTTGATGCATGTGCCCCTAGTGCTTGGTACTGGGGACTTCCAGCCTCAGGACAGTGTCCATCATCAGTTGTTGCCTCTAGTGAGGTCTTGGCAATGTTACCAGCCGCATTCTGATCATGTGCTGAGTCAGAGGAGGTGGAAGCCTCACTAGATATTCTAAGCTCCTTGTCTACACCAGGAGATAGAAGTGGTAAACCCCTGTGCTGTGGGTTCTCAAGTGCACTGTGTTCCTCCCCCTCAATTGTAGAGGTATTCCCAGTAGTCAGTGGTTTCTGGGGAGGGGTGAGGAGTGCAGTTGAGTCAGCACTTGTGCAACTATTAAAGTTGGGCTGTGAAGGGCGGTTGTTTGGGGTGAAGGGATAGAAGCAGTGTGCACCTGGGGAGGTTGGTGCTCTTCAATGGCAATCCCCTCAAGTGAGGAAGATCCCAGATATGTAGGTACCCCCTTTTGTGGTTGCTGCAGGCTCCTGTTGAGAGGAAGCCTGAGCGGCTATGGCTGGAAGAGTCATTGTATCCACTAGGGGTTTGGACTAGTGGATATATCCTGCGTTTGTGTTGCAGGGGCATCCTCAGGGGACTCAATTCCCTGAGTAGCCGTTTTGGGTTTCTTTTTGGTGGGTTTGGTGGGGACTTTTGATTTGGAGGTGGTGGCTGTGGGTTCCAGCTGCGTGGGTTTTCGCAGCTTGGCAGCCATTTTTAGTGTCTGGTCAGAGTTGTGCCGGGAGTATACTTCCGGCAGAACAGCCGTAGCAGGGACTCCCAAGCCAACAGTCCCTCAGCATTAAGCTGGTTTGTAATAATGGCCATTATGAACCGTGGATAAGTATCCAACGGTTGGCAGTTAGTTTTTGAGCCATATCTTTGAGCTCTGAAAATATTATTTCTGAAAAGTTTAGCGGTTGTTGCTCAGGATAGAATACATTACCTGCTGCCATTTCGTCGACATTTGATCCCAAGACGACGTCTTATGGGCCAAACATACATTCACCATGTGAAAGATTAGGCGCTCAGCGTCATTAAAGTGTTTCTTCAAGATAGGAGGCACTGAGATCGCCTGATATCCATGTTGGGCAAATGATAGATCTGTGTGCCTTTGGATATCCAGCAGGAGAACTAGCATCATTCAGATGAAGAATTTTGCGGATTATTGCAGGAGTGATGACTACTTCTTTGTTGTTTACGACCGACTGGGGGATGGTGTGTTGTTCTCCCCAGTGGTAAAGTAACGTTCATCCAAAATTGGTGCAGGGATTCGGCATGTAGTATGGGATTCAGAAGAAATGCCGTGTTGTATTGGGACTGAACCATAAGATCGATAGCAGTATCGAACTTAATCCAGATGGGCGATTTAGTGAGGTAGGCAACACAGTTGTGTCGCGGTTTAATTTGCATGGACGCCATGGAGAAGAGGGAAGTTTTGGAGAGGAACGTTAGGTTGAAGAAGATGAAGCATTGAGAGCTTAGGTTAGGGATATTTATAGGGTACGGGTAAGAAACGACTGAAGGATGTGGTGTTAGTCATCAGTAGTTTTAAATGACCGTTGACATGGTATTATCCTTTCAGACGTTGAAACAGCTGAAGTCGTGGTGTTAGGCATCAGTAGTTTAGAAAACTACTGAAGACCGTGGTTTTGACTTCAGATGATTGAAACAACTGAGGACTTGGTGTTTGTCATCAGTATTATGAAACTACTGAAGACAGTGGTTTTTGTCATCAGTGTTTAGAATGAAACAGCAGTTGTACAAACGACTGAAGAGAAAGTTCTCTTCAGTTGTTTTCGTCAATTCTTAGCTTTTCAGCTGTTTCATACTGTCCTCAACACATTCATCAGTCTTTTTGGCTGATTTCAGTTGTTTCATAGGACATCAATACTTATCTGTTTTACTGATTGCAGTAGTTGTAACTGCATCAGTAGTTGTAACTACATCAGTAGTTTAGAACAGATGAAGTACTTCAGTACTTGTGAGACATTTAGCCTTCAGTAGTTATAAAAACTACTGAGGGTAAAAGAGCTCATCAGTACTTATATGTGACATAGGTACTAATGATCATCAGTACTTATTACTAAGATCATCAGTAGTTGTCACTTATTCTAGCTGCAGCATACCAAGCCTTAACACCAGGTTTTGGAAAGTTGAACTATCCAAAGGCTTAGTAAAAATGTCTGCAAGCTCATCAGCACTAGGCACAAACTTAGGATCAATCAGACCTTTTTCAAAACAATCCCTTATAAAATGATGTCTGATCTCTATATGTTTGGTCCTAGAGTGCTGGACTGGATTTTTGACAATGCAAAGAGCTGAAGCACTATCCATTAACAATGGAGTCTTAGTCTCTGTAATGCCATAATCCAAAAGTTGGTTTTGAAGCCAGAGTACCTGAGATGTACAACTTGCAGCCGCAATGTACTCTGCTTCAGCAGTTGATGTAGCAACTGAGGTCTGTTTCTTGCTCTGCCAAGAAATCAAGCAGTTGCCTAGGAATTGACATCCACCAGACGTTGATTTCCTGGTCAACTTACACCCTGCATAGTCACTGTCAGAAAAAGCAACTAATTTACCAGAATGTCCAGTAGAATACCATAAACCTAGAGATGGAGTGCCTTGCAGATATCTAAAGATCCTCTTGACTGCAATCAGATGAGACTCTTTAGGTGCAGCCTGAAATCTAGCACCAACACATGTAGCAAACATAATATCTGGTCTAGAAGCTGTTAAATACATCAAGGACCCAATCATACATCTGTAAAGTGTTTCATCAACCACTTTACCTTTCTGATCTGTATCCAGTTGTGTGGTGCTGCACATGGGGTAGAACAGGGCTTACAGTTTTGTAAATCAAACTTTTGCAAAAGATCTTTTGTGTATTTGGACTGATGAATGAAAATTCCATCAGCCTTTTGTTTGATTTGCAACCCCAAAAGAACTGTAACTCTCCCATGGCACTCATTTCAAACTTCTGTTGCATCAACTTTGTAAAGGCATCACACAACTTTGGATCAGAGGATGCAAAAATGATATCATCTACATAAATTTGAACAAGTAGATTATGCTGCCCAGCTTTCTTAATGAATAAAGTCTTATCTATGGAGCCTCTAGTGAAATTGTTTTCTAGAAGAAAGTTTGATAATGTCTCATACCAGGCTCTAGGAGCTTGTTTTAACCCATAAAGAGCCTTATCAAGCTTATACACCCAATTAGGATGTTTATTGTCCTCAAAGCCTGGAGGTTGACATACATAACCTCTTCTTTAATTTTTCCATACAAAAATGCACTTTGACATCCATTTGAAAAACTTTAAGGTTTTGATAAGCAGCATAAGCTAAAAACAATCGAATTGCTTCCAGTCTGGCTACAGGGGCAAAGGTTTCATCATAATCAATACCTTCTTCTTGTGCAAACCCCTGAACAACCAGTCTGGCCTTGTTCTTAACAAGCCCATTTTCATCAGTTTTGTTCCTAACACCCATTTAGTGCCTATTGCACACTTACCTGGAGGTAGAGGAACCAGTTCCCACACTTGCTGTTTCTTGAACTGAAGAAGCTCAAGCTGCATGGCATCAACCCATCCATTGTCCTTTAAAGCAATGTGATAATTCTTTGGCTCTTGCTAACTGATGAACAGAGCATAGAAGCAGAAATTTGACAATTGACTTCTTGTTGATACCCAGCAGTGATATCACCAATGATTTGAGACATAGGGTGATTCTTCAGATCTTGATACACAATGAGATCTGTGCAAGTGTTTGTAGCAGGCTCAGCAGTAACAGATGGTGATGGTGAATCATTTCCCTGAAACCAATCAGTGGATGGTAATTCAAGGAAGTTGAATTCGAAGAGATCTCATCAGCATTTGTTGTGGATGGTGCTACTGGAGCTACAGGAACATCAGGTCTAGCTGAATCAGGCAGCTGATCACTAAACCTGAAGAGGGAGTACTGCAATCATCATCATCATCAGCAGTACCATCAGGTGGTGAACTGTTGACAGGAGCAACAGTAGGAGTTTGATAAGGAACATATTGCAGTATGTCCAAATCAAATAACTCCACAGGGCTTTGTGGAATCTTGTCCTTTGGAGATTCATTGAACTTAACATGTAGAGTTTCTTCAACCATCTTTGTTCTGCAGTTGAAGACTCTGTATGCCTTGCAAGTAGATGAATACCCCAAAATACCCTTATCCACCTTAGGATCAAATTTATGGAGTGATCCTTTGTGTTGAGAATGAAACAGGGACACCCAAATGCTTTGAAAAATGAAATCAGAGGAGCCAAATGATGGAGAACTTCATATGGAGTCTTCATCACCTTGATTTACTAAAACTCTATTTTGCACATAGCAAGCTGTGTTGACAGCTTCAGCCCAAAAGTCAGTGGCAAACCTGAGTCAGCCAGCATGGACCTTGCAGCTTCAATGAGGGTCCTGTTCTTTCTCTCCACTACTCCATTTTGTTCTGGAGTCCTTGGAATGCTAAACTGCCTTTTGATTCCCTTTGAAAGATAGAATTCATCAAGTGTATGATTTCTGAATTCAGTTCCATTGTCACTCCTAATACACTTAACTGGAAGGGAATAATGCTTCTCAATGTACAACACAAAGTGAATAATCTTCTGAGCAGCCTCATCCTTTGAATGTAGGAAGAAAGTCCATACAAATCTGGAGTAATCATCCACAATTACCAGACAGTATTTCTTCTTTGCCATGCTCATTACTCTCACAGGACCAAATAGATCCATATGCAGTAATTGCAAGCAGGCAGTGGACTTAGGCACTTCAATAGGAGGGAATGAGACTTTGTGCTGTTTTCCTTTTAAACAAGCAGTGCAGGTTTCATCACAGTGGAACTCCTTTAGTGGTAAGCCTCTGACTAAACTATTTTGTGGGTAAGCTGATTCATGTTTTTGAGATTAACATGACCAAGCCTTCTGTGCCACAGTTTAGATTCTTGAGAGAGGCTTTGGAAAATAGGCAAGGATTGCCTTGAGATCTATCTTCTTAGAAAGATCTAAGGCATACACTCTTCCTGTCCTGTTGGCTTTCAGGAGAGTGTGATCATCCAACACCTTGTCAATCAAGTGCAAAACTTTGGATGACAGAATCCTACAGTTTTGACTGGTGAAAAGAGCAACATGGCCTTTATCACACATTTGACTGACACTCAAGAGATTGTACTTGAGATTTTCCACATGATTAACATCATCAAATTTGATTTCTCCATTGGAGACAAAGCCCTTACCAATGATGTAACCCCTAGCATCATTGCCAAAAGAAACAAATCCCTTCTTTCCTTGAGAGTAGTCATGAAGAAGAGAGCTATTCCCAGTCATGTGCATAGATCCCCCACTGTCTACATACCAGATGCTACTTTGGCATGTTGAAGAACCCTGCAATTATAAACAATCAGTTAGTTTTAGAGACCCAACCTTTTTGGTTTTGGGCCTGGTCTCATCAATAGATGGTAAACTAACAGGTTTATTTAAAACAACAGCCTGAGAGGAAGAAGATGATGTAGAAGAGGAGTCCTTGGCTTGGACCTCCTTTTCTGTGGTTTCAACATAGGAGTGTCTAGTTGGTTAACTCTACCCAACAGATGTTGAACCATCATTACCAGCTGTGTCAGATTTTGTGATAAAGCTTTCAGCTCATCAGACACATTGCCAGTGGAGTTTGATAAGTTCCTATGTTGCACCTTCTTCTTCTGAGCACTCTCAGCTGTCACCTGTTTAACCCCTTCCTTTTTGGATTTCTTTGAGGACTTAAGGGTTACAGGATTTGATGTTGCTGATACAAATGTGGTTCAAACTCAGTTTTCATTTTTACCATTTTCTCTTTAATTTCTTCTTTTTGTTTGAGTTTGGAACCTCTTTTGTACCAACAATCATCTGTAAGATGATTGAACAACCACATACTTCACATGGTTCTTCTTCATCTTAGGTTGATCATCAACTAAAGAGGGTGAAGCAACTGAAGACTTGTTCTTCAATGCTTTGGAAGCATTGTTTGCTTTCTTGACTACCTCTTTAGTGGTCTTCAAACTCTTTCTACTGCAATTTTCTTCTCTTCAGTACTGACAGCAGTTGAAGTTTGAACTTCAGGTGTAGATCCTGCTCTCTAGTCCTTTCAGGACCTTCAGAATTACTCCTGAGTTGATCAACTCATTAATCATGTGAATGTCAGCATTTGAACCATCAACATCAGCTGATAAGTTCAAAGAGGGCTTGATGCTGACTGCTACTTTTGATTGTGCTGTATCAGAAGGTAGATCACATGATGTGATGGATTGGTTATCACTCTCACCATCAGATTCTACCTCTGCTCTTGGGGTAAAATCTGTAGGTGGAGCAGTGTGATTGTAACCAATTCCAAACTTCACATTTGAAGCAGATTGCTTACTAAGAAGCATTTCAAAACCTTTGCATGATTGTACCCATCTATCACACTCGACCTGGGTAACTGCAAGGGTTTCTTTGAGATCTTTGTACTTCTCTAGAAGTACTTCTTCTCTAGCCTTATCATCAATTATTTGGCAATTCAGTTTATAAATCTCATCATTTTTATCTTTAGCACAGACTCAAACTCAGCTTTGTTTTTGGAAATTATTTGTTCTAGCTCAATGTTCTTATTAATTAGAGCTACATTTGCTTCTCTAATGGAAGCAAATGCTGCTATGCATGGTTCAGAACATAATTTGGCTTTTGCCTCAGAGGATACCTGTGATACCTGAGGTGTAGAGTCATTAGAAAATGAAGTATCAGCAGACTCCAAAGCCATAAGAGCTAGATTCCCAAAAGGACTGTCACCACCATGTTGACCAGCACCTGAGAACAGTTGGTCATGACCAGACACATGTCATCTGGTAAACTGCTCCAGTCAACAACTCCTGGGGTGAAGAAGCTGTGTTGTTGAGGTTGAGGTTGTTGATGAGATTGGGATGGCTGAGGTTCTGGTAGTGCATGAGGTTGTGGTGCCATAGGAACTTGAACTTGATTTGACTGTGGCATGTAATAACAAGGGTACGGATATGGCATTTGACCCTGAGGAACAAAATATGCCGGAGATTGTTGTTGAGGATGATGACTAGAGGTGACAGGATGTTGCCCTCTGTGTTGTTGACTATTGCCAGGAAAAGTCACAAAGGGTGCAGTGGAGTTAGATCCAGTTGATCTACACTCTCTTGCAAAGTGTCCAAGCCTTTGGCATTTGTGACACCTCAACTTGCTCTTGTCAAAACCAACTTTGGTTTTGCCAGAGAGTCCTGGGAATTTTCTTCCAGTTCTTTTATAGAACTTCTGAGATCTGATATTTATCAAGGCCATTTGGCTCAAAATATCCATCTCTTCTAAGTCATCATCAGCAATCCCCTTGAGATCATCCATAATGAAGCATAATTGTCATTATTACACCCAGTAAACTGACCATCAATACTCACAAATGCAGAATCAGAAGTGCTTGAAGAGAAATTAATATGCTCATCATACTGGCATTCAGATGAAGCATATTCTGACTCATGACCCACCAAGGCAGTGTTGCCTGGTACAAAGTCTTCAGTGAGCTTTCCAGATGAAGACAGCTTTCTCTTCTGTTCTATCTCTCTCTCAAACGTGAGCAGTTTCCCATGGAGTTGGGTGAGAGATAGTTTGTCCAAACTTGCACTAGAGCGTAGGACAATAGTATATGTGTCCCATCTCTCAGGCAGTGATCTGAGAAATCTGTTATTCATCTGAATATTTGTGTACTCAAGTTTGACCATTTTTAGTTCAGAGATCAAACAAGAGAACCGCTCATATTGTTGAGTCAGTGTCTCACCCTTTCTATGAGAGAATGTCTCATATTGTTGGGCAAGAATTTCTCTATTATTTGCCAAGACCTCATCTGTTCCTCCAAATTGTTCTTTCAAGGCATTCCAGAGGTCATGGGCAGTTTCATGATGCATTAGCCCAGAATAGATTTCATTTGGCAGTGCCATGGCCAGAATTCCATGGGCTTTTGCATCAATTTCAAGCAACTTCTTATCCTCATCTGAGTATTGCTCCCTCCTCTTCGGAACCATTTGATTGGTTTCCGGGTTATTCACCATAGGCTTGTGTGGACCATGTACCACTGATGTCCAACAACCTGCGTTGTTATAGACAGGTGATGGAGCATACGTCTTTGCCATATGTTATACTCATTCCTAACCAGCATTGGTGGCTTGGTTGAGGAACCAGTATTGTGAGGATCATTGGAGGGAGTGGTCATTTTCAGTTCAAAAACATTTAATTCAAGCTTTTAAAAGTTTTAAACAAACCACAACAAACTCAATGAAAACCAAGAGAAGATCTCAGGATGAATGACCAGAAATGTAGAAAATTCAACCTCTATAACCGTTTCTTGCAAAAACAAAAGCTAATTCAATCAAACTTAGATCTTGAATAGCAGTTTCAATGATCAATTATTAGATCGATCAATGATTAACCTGCTCTGATACCATTTGACAGGATCAGCGATCACAAGTTTGATGTATTAGTTTTCAAAGCAGCGAATACGAACAAGAATTAGACAATTGTAGCAAGCAATCGATACTTGTATGCATTAAGAGCGTATACGGTTATAGGGAGAGAATATATTTTTCTGATTTCAAGGAATTTTTATAGATATAGAATATTTCTAATCAAATCATTCAAAAACATTCATTCATTCTCCACTCATATTACAATAGGTTGTCACTCCTTATATAGAGTGAAACAATCACTGCTGTTATCACGGAAAGTGACAACTGGCAGATCTAATACAAAAACTAACTCTTAACAAACTACTGAAATGTTCACAACTACTGAGAACATATCAGAGTGTTAAGTACAAAATATAAAACTACTGAAACTACAACGACTGAAGAACAAGCTCTTCAGTCGTTTTACAAGACTACTGAAACATAAAACTACTGAAACTAGAAATATAAAACTTCTGATATCACAACTACTGAAGAAGTACTCTTCAGCAGTTGTGACAAACTACTGACGCTTCAGTACTTGATCTTCAGACTTTGACCTTCAGATGTTTCATCAGCTGATGACTTCAGTAGATATCATCAGCTGATGTCTTCAGTCTTTGTCTTCAGACTTTACATCAGTTGTTGATCTTCAGCACTTGTAAACTCTTCAGCTGTTGTGCTTCAGTACTTTGGTCTTTCAGCTTCAGCACTTGTGTTCTTCAGCTGTTGTACTTCAGCACTTTAGTTCTTCAGCTGTTGGAATCTTCAGCACTTGATCTTCAGCTATTGAAGTCTTCAGCACTTGTCAAACTGCTGATGAGTCTTTCAGCAGTTGTTGTGATACCATGTGGGACTTAGAGGTTTTCTGATCTTGGCTCATTGGTTCTTTTGGTCCAACAGAAACACGTTTCGAGATCTACTTAAAAGAGTAGATCCAAATCTGTAGGGTCTATAGAGTCGGGGTACAACATGCATGTAGGAGCAGATGATCAAACTCAAACTTGGTGGCATGACTGTTGGACAAAAGTCCAAATACAATGCCGAAAAGAATGTATATGCTTTGCTTACACAGTCTATTCCGAAGGATATCTATCATCAATTCTCAGAGTATACACAAGCAAAGAAGTTATGGGATGCATTGGAAAAGATGTATGATGGAAATGCATCACTCAAGGCCATAAAAGCTAAGGATTTGAAGAAGGAGTTTGACAACTTCTCTTCAATGGGAAAGGAAAGCCTGGATGACGTGATCGATAGATTCTATCACTTGATGAGTGAGATGCACACTGGGGTAACGACATCGATGGAAGATAAAGTGTCAAACTTTGTTGACGGAATTATTACCGGAGAAATAGGCTTCCTTTGTTTCAAATCTCAGACAGAATGGTATGCTAACGAAGTTAGATATCAATGATTTCATTCTAAAACTGAGAGAGGAAGAACTAAGGAAGTATAGAGCCCAAGAGTCTAATTATGATCAGAACCTTGCGCTTTACAACACAACTCCTCAGGCCAAGACATCTGAGCACCACTGCAAACTATCTTGTGTCAAGCTCAACTGGGCCTACACAAGTATCTACTTCATGGACAGAAACGTCAGGGTTGTCTAGTACCCAACATATAATACCCGAAGCAAATGCAACAAAGCTGAAGACCGAACACTTCGGAAATGTGACAGTTGAGGTGGCAAAAGAGCACATGGATCTTTTAGCTGCAGTAGTCCACTCTTATAACGAACTAATTGCAGGAAAGATAGGGAACTGCCACCTGGCTGATGAATATTACGAGCAGGTGGACGAGACTGAGTTGGAAAGGATGGACATTATGTGGGCCTTAGCGAGGTATCTGACGAGCTAAGGTGACCTGTTTCAACTGTGGTGAGAAAAGGCACTTCAAAAGGGAGTGCGTGAAGCCAAAGA
Source organism: Flaveria trinervia (assembly GCA_025506515.1). NCBI lineage: Eukaryota > Viridiplantae > Streptophyta > Magnoliopsida > Asterales > Asteraceae > Flaveria > Flaveria trinervia. The sequence goes on along the minus strand of CM046456.1, from coordinate 23,173,691 downwards.
AGACTGGCAATGGGAATCCTTTCTCCACCTCCAATCGTCAGGAGAAACCCACTAGTAGTCCTACTTCATCAAGCAAAGATCCTAACCTTGACTGCTGACGAGGATGAAGGATAGGATTGGAGCTTTCGGTTTGTCTAACCGGGAGAATCCAACATCGCTAGCGTGGAAGATATAGATGACGATTCCGCTAGTGAAGGAGACATAGCAGTAGAGATCGCGATGTTCAACTACCTACCTGAAGACGTGACAACTACTACACAGTCAGAATCACCAGCTCTAGAAACTTCATATTCTGCTTTGATGGCTGATTCTTCAGAAACCACTCAGGTAAGTACTACTGACCAACCCTTTTCTAATCATGCTTGTTCTGACTATAATAAATATAGGGAAAGCATTGATTCTAAATTTTCTAGGTTATTAGATCATATTGATAACTTAGTAAAGGACCTAGAACTATGCCCTGAGGCAAACAGAGTTTTAAAACAAAATGAGCATAGTCATAAAGAAAAGATAGACCTTTTGAACAAAGAGCTTAGGGAAACAGAAGTTGTAGCCTTTAGAAGTAGAAGTTAATTCCCTAAAACAAAAACTGCATAGTTGGACTAGCTCTTCATATATAGTCCAACACTTAGTGAGAGAAAGAAACAACGGGGAGGGATTGGGCTATAAAGTGGTTCCACCACCACATGATATCTTGATGAATGCAAAATGTAAACCAGTCAATAATAATCCAATCAAAGATCATGTGGTGTCCATTCCTCTTGTTCGTGACCCAAATTCCACAAGTAAATCAACTGAATCTGGCACTAAACAAAAGGAGGCCACTTCAAAGTCAAAAGGCAAAATGCCTTGTGTTAACCTGGAAAAAGAGTTTGAAAAAGTTAATATTAAGTCTGGTTCAAACAAGTTAAATCTAAACCTAAAAGGAACATTAGTGTTATCAAATCAGTGAATCATGTCAAAGTCCATGAAAACAAAATGTAAAGGATGTAAAAGCAGGTAAAGCAATTAAATTTGTAAAACCAGACTATAAATATAACCAAGAAGTGTCTAAGTCCAAAAAAGATAAGGTCACATGTGTGTCACCTACATCTCCACAAAAACAAATAAATCATAAAGTTGAAAGCAGGTCCTGCTACAATTGTGGAGAGTACGGACACATTGCGTCTCATTGTCCTTATTTTTAGACACCGAGGAAGAAAGTTAAACTTTCTGAACCAAAACCTAGCTCTTTGAAGAGGAACTCAGTGACGCCTCCTAAAAGAGATAGGGAACACAAAGTTCAACCCATCAGCCAGTGTCTTCTGTTTATCACAAACAAGGCCTACACAAATCTGGCTTATGGAAGGAAAAGTATATTCTCTATATAAGGAGTTTCAACCTAATTGTAATCTGTGAATGATTGAGCAGAAACATTTGATATTATTGAACATTCCTTTTCATAGAAATATATTCTCTCTTTACAACCGTATTTGTCCTAATGCATACGAATATCAATTCTTGCTATAATTTGTCTAATTCTTGTTCTTATTCCGCTGCGTTACACTCTAATCCATCAAACTTGAGATCACTGATCCTGTCAATGGTATCAGAGCTGGTTCATCATTGATCGATCTATAATTGATCAATGAAACTGCTATCCAAGATCCAAGTTTGATTGAATTAGCATTTTTGCAAGAAACGGTTATAGAGATTGAATTTTCTGTGTTTTTGGTCATTCATCCTGAGATTTATTCTTGGTTTTCATTGAGTCTGTTGTGGTCTGTGTAAAATCTTTTAAAAGCTTGAATTAAAATGTATTTGGACCTAAAATGAGTACTCCTTCTAATAATCCTCACAATACTGGTTCCTCAACCAAGCCTCAGATGCTGGTTAGGAATGAGTACAACATATGGCAACGACGAATGCTCCATCACCTGTCTGTTAACAGCTCAGGTTGTTGGACATCAGTGGTACATGGTCCACACAAGCCTATGGTGAATAACCCGTAAACCAATCAAATGGTTCCGAAGAGGAGGAAGCAATACTCAGATGAGGATAAGAAATTGTTTGAGATTGATGCAAAAGCCCATGGAATTCTGGCCATGGCACAGCCCAATGAAATCTATTCTGGGCTAATGCATTATGAAACTGCCCATGACCTCTGGAATGCCTTGAAAGAACAATTTGGAGGAACAGATGAGGTCTTGGCAAATAATAGAAAATCCTTGCCCAACAATATGAGATTCTCTCATAGGAAGGTGAGACACTGACTCAACAGTTTGAGCGGTTCTCTTGTTTGATCTCTAATTAAAAATGGTCAAACATGAGTACACAAACAGCTAGATGAATAACAGATTTCTCAGATCACTGGCTGAGAGATGGGACACATATACTATTGTCCTACGCTCCAGTGCAAATTTGGACAAACTATCTCTCACCCAACTCCATGGGAAATTGCTCACATTTGAGAGAGAGATAGAATAGAAACGAAAACTGTCATCATCTGGAAAGCTCACTGATGATTTTGTACCAAGAAACACTGCCTTGGTAAGTCATGAGTCAGAGTATGCAGGATCAGAATGCCACTATGATGAGCATATTGATTTCACCTCAAACAATTCTAATCATGCCTTTGTGAGTGTTGATTGTCATTCTGGTAATAATAGTGACAATCTATGCTTTATCATGGATGATTTGAAGGGCATTGCTGATGATGATTTAGAAGAGATGGATATTTTGAGCCAAATGGCCTTGATCAATATCAGATCTCAGAAATTCTACAAGAGAACTGGCAGGAAATTTCCTGGACTCTCTGACAAAACCAAAGTCGGTTTTGACAAGAGCAAGTTGAAGTGTCACAAATGCCACAGGCTTGGACACTTTGCAAGAGAGTGTAGATCAACTGGATCTAACACTTCTGCACCCTTTTTGACTTTTCAAATAACAATTCACAATTCAAAGGGCAACACTCTGCTGTTCTAGTCATTCATCACACCCTCAATCTCCTGCATATTTTTTCCTCAGGGTCAAATGCCATATCCTTATCCCTGCTATTATATGCCACAGTCAAATCAAGTTCAAGCTCCTATAGTACCACAATCTCATGCACTACCAGAACCTCAACCATCTCCATCTCAATCACAACCTCATCACAGCTTCTTCACACCTGGAGTCGTTGACTGGAGTAGCTTACCTGATAACTTGTCTGGTCACACTGAGCAATACTATGCTGGTGCTAGTCAACATGGTGGTGAACACCCTTTTGGAAATCTTGCTCTCATGGCCCTAGAGTCTACTGAGGGTTCCTGTTCAAATGCATCATCTTCACAGGTAACTCAGGTATCTTCAGAGGCTAAAGCCAAGTTATGTTCTGAATCATGCATAGTGCCTTTGTCTCTATAAGAGAGGCAAATGTAGCATTAATAAATCAAAAACTTGAGCTTGAGAAAACCATTTTCAAAAGAAAAGCTGAGTATGAGTCTGCTCTTAACAGTAAAAGTGATGACATTTAAAGCTTAAATGCCAATTAAATGACGAAAAGGCCAAGCTAGAGGTTATTCTGGAAGACCACAGGAGTCTCAAAGAAAAACTTGCAGTGACCCAGTTGAGTGTGAACGCTAGGTCTCATCATGTAAGGGATTTGAAATGCTTCTTAGCAAGCAAATGCTTCAAATGTGAAGTTTGGCATTGGTTACAACCATACTGCTCCACCAACAGACTTACTCCTAACTCATAGTAAGTCTGAAAGTGAAAGCAATCTCCAAACCACATTATCGTGTGAGTCATTCTCCAATGATATCTAAGATCAGAGAATGAAACCGGTGTTAAGATCTCAACAAATAAATTGACTTATGGTCTAACTACTGAGACTCATATGAAGTTGAGTACTTCAGATGTTGTTCCTTAATGTACCCCCAAACGGAAAGAGACCCAACATCTGAAAAGCATTTCAAATCAGTTGAAATACAAGGACTAACAACTGCTGAGGAATCCATCAAACAGTCTATTAGGACAGATGGAAAACAGTTGAATTACCAGTCTTCAGCTGTTACAAATCCTTTAGTACCTAGTACTGATAGGAGGAAAGTACTGAAGATCACACCTTCAGTAGTTTCCACTTCAGCAGTAAAGATGTCCAAGATGAAGAATAAACCATGTGAAATTTGTGGTAAATTCAATCATCTATCTGATGAATGTTGGTACAAAAAGGGTTTAAAGCTCCAAAGGATGAGCTCATTAAACTAGAAATAAATAAAATGAAAACTGAGTTTGAGACCAAGTTTGTACCACAATCATCAACCTGATAAACCCAAGGCCTTACCCAAATCCACTAAGAAGGATGCGGTTTATCAGAAGACAGCTGATATTGTTCCTCATGATAAAACTCTATGAAGTCTAAGAAGGAGGAAATGGTGGGTCACAGGAACTCATCAAAAACAAGCTCTGGAGTGTCAAATGAACTGAAAGCTCGAGCTTCAAATCGACACAGCTTGTTATGATGGTTCAGCATCTGTTGGGGAGAGTTAACCAACTTGAAGCCCATGTGATCAAACCACTGGAGAGGAATTCCAGGCCAAATCCATTTCAGCACCATCTCCATCTTCATCAGCTGTTAATCATGAGAAACCAGCTATGGTTAAATCTGTTGATAAAGTCAGTCCCAAAACCAAAAAGGTTTGGGTCTCCAAAGCTAACTAGTTTCTTGTGATTGTGCAGGGTTCTTCAACATGCCAAAGAAGCATCTGGTATGTGGACAGTGGAGGATCCATGCACATGACTAGGAGCAGCTCTCTTTTCATGATTACTCTCAGGAAAAGAAGGGATTTGTCTTATTTGGAAATGATGCTAAAGGTTACATCATTGGAAAGGGATTTGTTTCTAATGGAGATATTAGATTTGATGATGTCAACCATGTGGCGAATCTCAAATACAATCTGTTGAGTGTCAGTCAGATGTGTGACAAAGGACATGTCGCTCTTTTCACAAGCCAGAACTGTAGGATTCTGTCTTCCAAGGTTCTGAGCCTGATTGACAAAGTACTGGATGATAATACTCTCCTGAAGGCTAACAGGATAGGAAGAGTATATGCCTTGGATCTATCAAAGAAAATTGAGTTAAGAGGCCATCCATGCTTGTTCTCCAAGGCCTCTCTCCAAGAATCTAAACTGTGGCATAGAAGGCTGGGTCATGTTAATCTCAAAAACATGAATCAGCTGATCCACAGAGTTTAGTGAGAGGTCTTCCAATAAAGGATTTCAATTGTGATGAAATATGCACTGCATGCTTAAAAGGGAAACAACATAAAGTTTCATTCCAACCATAGAAGAGTCCAGTCTATGCCTGCTTACAACTACTGCACATGGATCTTTTTGGTCCTGTGAATGTAATGAGTATGGCAAAGAAGAAATATTGTCTGGTAATTGTGGATGATTACTCTAGATATGTATGGACCTTCTTCTTGCATTCAAAGGATGAGGCTGCTCAGTCCATTATGAACTTGTGTGTTACACGTTGAGAAGCAGTATTCCCTACCAGTTAAGTGTGTGAGGAGTGACAATGGTACTGAATTCAGAAACACACTCTTGATGAGTTTTACTTGTCAAAGGGAATCAAGAGGCAGTATAGCATCCAGGACTCCAGAGCAAAATGGAGTAGTGGAGAGAAGGAATAGGACCCTCATTGAAGCTGCAAGGTCCATGTTGGTTGATTCTGGTCTGCCACTGACCTTTTGGGGCTGAAGCTGTCAATACAGCCTGCTATGTACAGAATAGAGCCTTAGTAATCAGAGGTTGATGAAAACTCCTTATGAAGTTTTACATCATTTAGCCCCTTTGATTTCATTCTTTAGAGCATTGGGGTGTCCTGTTACATTCTCAACACAAGGATCAACTCCAAAAGTTGATTCTAAGGTGGATGCATGGTATTTTGTTGGGTATTCATCACTTGCAAGGCTATAGAATATTCAACTGCCGGACAAAGATAGTTGAAGAAAACCTTGCATGTGAAGTTCAATGAATCCCCTAAGGATACATTCCACAAAACCCTGTGGACTTGTTTGATCTGGACATTCTACAATATGTTCCTTATCACCACCTGCTGTTGCAGATCATATGAATCCATCATCTTCTGTAGCTAGTCATCCATCTGGTGTTACTGATGATGATGATGATATCAGTAATCACCTTTTCAAGTTTAGTGATCAACTGCCTGATTCAGCTAGACCTGATGTTCCCGTAGCTTCAGTAGCACAATCCACAACAAATGCTGATGAGATTCTTCACAACTTCAACTTCCTTGAATTACCATCTACTGATTGGTTCAAGGAAATGCTTCACCATCACCATCTGTGCTGCTGAGCCTGCTACAAACACTTGCACAGATTATTGGTGTACCAAGATCTGAAGAATCACCCCATGTCTCAAATCATTGGTGATATCAATGCTGGCGTCTCAACAAGAAGTCAATGTCAAATTTCTGCTTCTATGCTCTCTTCAGTCAGCAAGAGCCAAGAACTATCACATTGCTTTAAGGGAACAATGGATGGGTTGAAGCCATGCAGCTTGAGCTTCTTCAGTTCAAGAAACAGCAAGTGTGGGAACTGGTTCCTCTACCTCGAGGTAAGTGTGCAATAGGCACAAATGGGTTTAGGAACAAAACTGATGAAATGGGCTTATTGTTAAGACAAGGCCAGACTGGTTGTACAGGGGTTTTCACAAGAGGAAGTATTGATTATAATGAAACCTTTGCCCTGTAGCCAGACTGGAAGCAATTCGATTGTTTTTAGGTTATGCTGCTTATCACAACCTTAAAGTTTTTCAAATGGATGTCAAAAGTGCATTTTTGTATGGGAAACTTAAAGAAGAGGTTATGTATGTCAACCACCAGGTTCTGAGGACAATAAACATCCTAATTGGGTGTATAAGCTTGATAAGGCTCTCTATGGTTGAAACAAGCTCCTAGAGCCTGGTATGAGACATTATCAAACTTTCTTCTGGAAAATAATTTCACTAGAGGCTCCATAGATAAGACTTTATTCATTAAGAAAGCTGGGCAGCATAATCTACTTGTTCAAATTTATGTAGATGATATTATTTTTGCATCCTCTGATCCACAGTTGTGTGATGCCTTTACAAAGTTGATGAAACAGAAGTTTGAAATAAGTGCCATGGGAAATTACAGTTCTTTCTGGGTTTGCAAATCAAACAAAAGGCTGATGGAATTTTCATTCATCAGTCCAAATACACAAAAGATCTTTTGGAAAAGTTGATTTACAAAAGTGTAAGCCCTGTTCTACTCCCATGTGCAACACCACACAACTGGATACAGATCAGAAAGGTAAAGTGGTTGATGAAATCTTTACAGATGTATGATTGGGTCCTTGATGTACTTAACAGCTTCTAGACCAGATATTATGTTTGCTACATGTGTTTTGTGCTAGATTTCAGGCTGCACCTAAGGAGTCTCATTTGATTGCAGTCAAGAGGATCTTTAGATAATTGCAAGGCACTCTATCTCTAGGTTTATGGTATTCTACTAGACATTCTGGTAATTAGTTGCTTTTTCTGACAGTGACTATGCAGGGTGTAAGTTGACAAGAAAGTCCACTTCTGGAGGATGCCAATTCTTAGGCAACTGCTTGATTTCTTGGCAGAGTAAGAAGCAGACCTCAGTTGCTACATCAACTGCTGAAGCAGAGTACATTGCTGCTGCAAGCTGTACATCTCAGGTACTCTGTCTTCAAAACCAATTATTGATTATGGCATAACAGAGACTAAGACCCCATTGTTAATGGACAGCTCTTCAGCTTTTTGTATTGTCAAGAATCCTGTCCAACACTCTAGGACTAAACATATTGAAATCACACCATTTTATTAGAGATTGTTTTGAAAAAGGTTTGATTGATCCAAAATGTGTTCCTAGTGCTGATGACTTGCAGACATTTTCACTAAGCCGTTGGATAGCACAACTTTCCAAAACCTAGTGTTAAGGCTTGGTATGCTGCAGCTAGAATAAGTGACAACTACTGGTGATCTCAGCTCACAAGTACTGATGATCATTAGTTTTTATATTGTCATATATAAGTACTGACGTTATTTTCTCTCCGGAAGTTTTCTTTAAACTACTAGAGCTTAACTTCTCAGTACTCAAGTACTTTATTTGTTAAACAATTGATGTAGTTACAACAGCTGATGTAGCTACAACTACTGTTGTCAGAATACAAATACGTACTGATGTCCTATGAAACATCTGAAAACAGATGAAAACGTCTGATGAGTACGTGTTGAGGACAGTATGAAACAGCTAAAAAGCAATGAATTGACGACAACTACTGATGAGCCTTTTGTCTTAGTAGTTTCCCAACTGCTGTTTCTTTCTAAACAACTGAAGCAAAACCATGTCTCAGTAGTTTCACAACTATTGATGACTAACACCAAGTCTTCAGTTGTTTACAACAACTGATGGCAAACCAAAGTCTTCATTATTTTCCCAACTACTGATGACTAATACCAAGTCCTCAGTTGTTTCATCACCTGAAGTCAAAACTGTCTTCAGTAGTTTTATAACTACTGATGACTAAATCAGAGACTTCAGCTGTTTCAAACGTCTGACAGTTAAAACCAAGTCTTCAGTTGTTTTATAACAACTGCTGATCACACCAATACGGTCAGTCATTCCAAACCTCTGAAGTTAATACCACGTCATCAGTAGTTTCAACAACTGATGACTAACACCAAAACCTTCAGTCGTTTTCTAACCCTACCCTTTAAATACCTTATCCCACCTTCAATTTTTTACTTTCTTTCTCTTCTCTCAACCTAACGTTCAAAAACTCTGTAACCTCTCTTCATCAATGGCGACCATGCAACTAAAACCTCGACACAACTGTGTCGCACATCTCACAAAATCGCCATACTGGACCAAGTTTCACAACGCCATTGATTTAATGGTTCAGTCACCTTACAAAACGGCTTTCTGTTAAATCCCACCATATATGCCAAATCTCTTAACCAATTCTGGACAAACGTCACTCTTGTCTCTGAGGAGAATGACACAGAGTCTCTTCAATCGTTGTCCATCATCAAAAAGTGGTCATTACTCCAGACATTCTTCGCCAAACCCTCAATCTGGATGATGCCACTTTCCCAACTGGTTATCCAAAGGGCACAATCGATCAATCATTTGCCCAGCATGGATACCAGGGTAACCTGAGTGCATCTACCCATTGAAAAACATTTCCAGGATGCCGAACGTCTCATCTTTCACCTGGTAAATATCCGCCTTGCCCCCAAGACTTCATCATGGGATCAAATGTCCACAAGGTGGCAACAGGTAATGTACTCCATCCTTGAGCAACAACCTTTAAATTTTTCTGAAATACTATTTTTAGAGCTCAAGGATATGGCCCAAAAACAACTTGCTAACCGTTGGATATTATATCCTCGGTTCATAATGGCCATAATTGAAAACCAGCTTCAAGCTGAGGGACTTGTTGGCCTGGGAGTCCCTGCTACGGCTGTCTTGCCTGAAGTATACTCCCGGCACAACTCTGACCAATCACTAAAAATGGCTGCCAAGTTGCGCAAACCCACGCAGCTGGAACCCACAGCCACCACCTCTAAATCCAAAGTCCCCACCAACCCACTAAAAAGAAGACAAAAAAGGCTACTCAGGGAAATGAGTCCCCTGAGGATGCCCCTGCAACACAAACGCAAGCTATATCCACTGGTTATAACCCCCTAGTGGATACAAGGACTTCACCAGCCACAGCCGCTCAGGATTCCTCTCAAAAGGAGCCTGCAGCAACCAAAGAAGGGGTACCCACTAATCTGGGATCTTCCTTATTTGAGGAGATTGCCATTGAAGAGCACCATTTCCCCAGGTGCATACTGCTTTTTACCCATCTCCCACTGCAACCGCCCCACAAAGTCCTACTCTCATTATTGCAAACGTGCTGACTCAGCTGCATGCCTCTCGTCCTCCCAACAAACACCAACAAAGGGGAAAACCACAGAAATTGAGGAAGAGGATCAACATGCTTCTGACAGCCCACAACACAAGGGTTTAACTGTTCTATCTCCTAGTGTGGATATGGAGACCAGAACATCTGGTGAGGCTGCCACCTCTTCTGAATTAGCACATGATCAGACTGAGGCTGGTAACATACTAAGACCTCACCAGAGGCAACAGCTGATGAAGGACATCGTCCTGAGGCTGGAAGTCCCCAGTTCCAAGAAAAAGGGGCACATGCTAAAACTGGTCTACACCCAGTGCATGTACATCCTGCTACAAGCAGGAGGTCAGGTGATTCAACATCTGTTGATGATGACCTGGGCTTATTTATGATGTTCTGGCCTAGACACAATTCTTGAGGAAGAAGTCAGTAGACTAAAAGACTACTTGACCAATTCTCTCAAAAAGCAAGTCCATCTGCCACCAACATAAACCCACAGATGGCACCTTCACCTGAAGGTCTCCCACACACTCACCACTCAAAACTTCCGAGCCACCAGCTTCTATTTCTGGCACTGCTTCTCAGGGACAGAACCCCTCTGAGCAAACAGATGCTATCTTTCAGCAATCCCTACCTCTCATCACCCCAATGATCACAGACATTGTGATCAAAACCATAGATGAGAGGCTTCCCTCAATCATACAACCCGTGGTGGAGGATATTATGAGCACAAGGCTTTCTGCTACTCAAACCCTTGCAACCAATGCAACCAAAAAGGGGGAGAGTCAGTCAGTGAAAGCAAAGAGGAAGAGCATAGAGAGGAAGAAAGAAAAGGAGACTGAGAAGGAATAGGAGTTTGTGAAGGGAGCTGACATTGATCAAGTGGGTGAAAGTCACAAAGACTTTCATGTCACATATAAGAAGAGAAAGGTTGAAGGAAAAAAAAAGAACTCGAACTCGATGAGATGATCAAAATGGCGGATGCTACACACAGTAAATCAATGGACTCCATTATTGATCAACTGTATAGACAGGGGTTCGATACTGCACAGCTTGACTCAGAGATTAGGAGACTTGAAGTTGAAGAAATTAACTCAAGATGGGCAAGTTATGATGCATTAGAAAGAGAAAGACTAGAGATCATGATCAGATTCATTGCAAAGTACCTTGGGAGATCATTGATCGAGATTAAGTCATGGACCAGGGACAGTATCTTGGCAATAACTACCAAGATCTGTTCGTCTGAAGCATACACTAAGGGATTGGTGATTGAAGCACTAAATGAGGCAGGTGCTGGGAACAGAAAGGAACTAGCAAAACACTCAAAAGCCTCACTCACTACAAGAATGCTAGAACAACCTGCAAAACCTCCCACTTCAAAATCACCACTACCACAACCACTAAACCAATTCCTTTACCCTCAAAACCAACAGCCTATGATGCACCCAAGAAGAAGAAGAGAAGGGTGTTGAGGCTAGAGAAGAAGAACAAGAGGATGATGAGGAAGAAGAAAGGTTGCTCTTTCCGCAGTCCTAACTTTGCCTAAAGCCAAACCTATGCCCATCACTCCCACCTCACAGATGGAAGCTGTGAGAGTAAAGATAGAAGAAGAACAGCAGCAAAAGCTTCATGATGATGAGATGCTGAAAAGCATAGACAAAACTTATGCTGCTTCTTCATCAATAATCAGTATGAAGAAAGAAGCTCTGAGATTGAACACCCTTGCTAACACATTTCAATATCAAAAGGAAAAGGTGAGAATATGGCCTGATCCTAGGGTGGCTCACAGAATTGTGAAGAAAGACATTCCTTCGAGATACAAGGCCAAGTAAAAAGGATCGTAGATGAAGAGATCACAGTGGTCCTTGTAGTATCACCCTGGGAAATTGTAGAAGATTTCAAGAAGGCCTATGAAACTAAACAGCCACCCCAAAATATGTTAGAGAACAGAGTAATTAAAAAGGGGTTAGTCTACAAGAGGCTTGAGAACTTCAAACAAAATGAGCTCAGTCTGTTACTTGAAGGGACTCACCCAGATGAGTTTGCATACAGACAGATCACAACAGTTGAGCTCAAAAATGGCAAACAGGCTAAGTACATTTCAGATCTGTATGGGCGTGAAGGATTGTTTGATGGTAGAGCTGAAAATCTTACCATGGAAGAACAAATTATGTTTCTCAGAGCATACACCAGAGAATCCTACAGGCTTATACATGGGAAGTAGATTTCATGGATAGGACCACAGCCCTGTGTCCAGTTCCCCAAAGTCAGGGCTCCTATCCATACTATGCCAACCAAATTTCAGAAATCTATTCCAGGCCAGTGCTTAATTGGGTCATCTTCTTAGCTGATCAAGAAGGAAAAAGACCAATCTTATTGCCAACAATAAGTGAGACCTCAATAAAGCTAAGGTTTTGGCTGCATTGGTTCAGGGGGAGTTTGTTGGACCAAAAGAACCAATGAGCCGGATCAGAAAAACCTTAAGTCCCACAGACGTCACAACAACTGCTGAAGTCCACAAAGTCTGAAGAAAAGTGCTGAAGACAAAGTCTGGACACAAGTGCTGAAGACAAAGTCTGAAGACACAAGTGCTAAAGACAAGTCTGAAGACACAAGTGCTGAAGACAAAGTCTGAAGACACAAGTGCTGAAGACAAGTCTGAAGACACAAGTGCTGAAGACAAAGTCTAAGACACAAGTGCTGAAGACCAAGTATCAGACGTTGTCACAACAGCTGAAGAGGTCTTCTTCAGTAGTTGTGACGGTTCTTTTTCAGTAGTTTTATGTTTTTCTTTCAGTAGTTTTGTAAAACGACTGAAGAGCTTGTTCTTCAGTCGTTGTAGTTTCAGTAGTTTCGTATCAGTAGTTTTATGTTTTATACTTAGCACTCTGATATGTTCTCAGTAGCTGTGAACATTTCAGTAGTTTGTTAAGTTTTAGTTATTTTTGTAATAAATCTACCAAATGTCACTATCCCGTGATATCAACAGTGATTGCACTCTATATAAGGAGTGTCAACCTAATTGTAATCTGTGAATGATTGAGCAGAAACATTTGATATTATTGAAACATTCCTTTCCATAGAAATATATTCTCTCTTTACAACTGTATTTGTTCCTAATGCATACGAATATCAAATTCTTGTTATAATTTGTCTAATTCTTGTTCTTATTCCACTGCGTTACACTCTAATCCATCAAACTTGAGATCACTGATCCTGTCATGGATTGTGGTAGCGGAGCATCCAGGCACATGACGGGGAACAGGGCTCTCTTATCAAACATCAAACAAATCAAAGGAGGGCATGTTTCATTCACTGGAAACAAAGGTGGGTACATCACAGCTCAAGGGGAAGTGGGAAATCAGAAAGTGAAGTTTGACAAGGTAAACTATGTCCAACAACTTTAGAATAACCTGCTTTCTGTTTCTCAAATTTGTGATAAGGACTTTAAGGTAGTGTTTGACAATAAGAAGTGCTATGTCATGAAGAAGGACTACGACATCCCGGAGGATCAAGTATTAATGTCTGCCTCAAGATATAAGGACATTTATGTCTTGGATCTATCGAAGGTCTCCACAACGGATCATGGAGTTCAGTGTTTCTTGTCAAAAGCTACTGAGAAGGAATCCATCTCCAGTCATAGGAGAATGGGACACATTAATCCACGGAAGATGAATCACTTGATCCAGAATGATCTAGTGAGAGGAGTTTATGTCAAAAACTTCCAACTTTTGGATTTCTGTGTTGCATGCAAGAAGGGAAAACAGACGAAGAGGGCTCATAAGGAAAAGAAAGTTCACTCTATCGAACTTCCTCTTGAACTTCTTCACATGGATCTGTTTGGTCCAGTAAGTACAAGAAGCATTGCAGGCGACTTGTATTGCTATGTAGTTACTGATGACTACTTAAGATTCACTTGGGTCATGTTTCTGAAATCCAAATCAAAAACATTTGAGTCATTCAAAGAGTTAGCAACAACGCTGGAGTCCCTATACAAGTTTAAGGTACGTCAAGTGCGCTCAGACAACGGAACTGAGTTCAAGAATCAATGGATGGAGGTTTACTTTAAGGAAAAGGGAACTGTGCATCAGTTCACTTCTGCCTACACTCCTCAGATGAACAGCATTGCTGAAAGGAAGAATCACAGCTTGATAGAGACGGCACGGACAATGCTACCAGACTCAAAACTACCTATCCAATTCTGGAATGAAGCAGTTGCAAATGCATGTTATACAATAAATAGAGTTCTGGTAGTTAAACGCCATGGGAAGACATGCTACGAGATACTACAGCGACGTAAACCAAATCTAGAGTATCTCGAGCCATTTGGCACCCCGTGCACCCTACTGAAGAAGACTCAGGAGGGAAAATTCAGCGAGAAGGCTGATGAAGGTATATTTCTAGGATACAACATACCGAACAAGAGAGTTTACAACAACTCAACGGGTTAAGTAGAAGTGTGGTGTAATGTAGATGTTCAGAGATACACCACACCACCTGTAGGAAAAGGACCCGCCTTCTTCTTTGACTATGATGGATTCTTCAAATCCTTCAACATCCCACTCTCCACTTCTGACGACGAGTTGGCAACCAAGATGATGTATGATGTCTTGAACCCACCAGCTCAAGATTCAACATCATGTGGTTCACAAGGTAGCTCATCTAACACCTTAGGGGGAGCACTTGATGATAGTGACTCCTCCTCTGATGAAGAAAATGTGGAGACTGATCAGAACAACCATGAGGAACAGGTTCCTATTCATGCAAGTCCATAAGCATCCGACAATGGTGCCTCTGCGTCTTCGGAACCTCAGACTCCTACTGCCTCAGATACTGAACCAAATGTTCATAATCTTGATTCTGAGGTAGTTGTTTCAACAACTCCTGGATCACACCTAAATGTCTATCATCCTTTGGACAATGTCATTGGAGATGTGAGGTTAGGAGTTCAGACCAGAAATCAGCTGTACTCAACTGACTATGCCTCGGTAATGGAAAAGGGATACCTCCATGATTGTGCATATCGTTGCTTTATGTCTCAATTTGAGCCAAAGTATGTTAGTGAAGCCCTAAATGATGAGGCATGGGTGAGTGCCATGCAAGAAGAACTTCTTCAATTCAAGAAGTTGGGTGTATGGACTCTGGTGGATAGACCTAAAGGTGCTAAGGTCATTGGCACAAAATGGGTCTTGAAATGCAAGAAAGATGATCAAGGTGTGATCATCTGAAACAAAGCTCTACTTGTGGTCCAAAGATTTTGACAAGTTGAGGGCATTGACTACAATGAAGTGTTTGCACCCGCGGCAAGAATGGAAGCAATCCACATCTTCCTTGCCTATGCATCTTTTATGAAGATTAAAGTTTATCAACTTGATGTGAAGAGTGTTTTCCTTCATGGTGAAATCAGAGAGACAATGTATGTCAGTCAACCCGAGGGATTTGAGGATCCATATCATCGAGACAGAGTTTACAAACTCGACAAGGCTTTATATGGGCTTCATCAAGCTCCCAGAGCCTGGTATGAGAAACTCTTGACTCACCTTGTGAAACACGATTTTCACAGAGGTGTCATTGACTGTACACTGTTCATAAAAGAAAAGGTTGGAGATTTACTGCTTGTTCAAATCTATGTTGATGACATAATCTTCAGTTCAAAAAACAAAGATCTATGTAAAGAGGTTGAAGCAGTAATGAAGGCTGAGTTTGAGATGAGTGCCATGGGAGAGATGAAATTCCTTCTCGAGTTATGATTGGATCTCTCATGTACCTACATCAGACCAAGTATGTAGGAGATATCCTTAGTCGGTTGACATGGAGAATGCTTCCGCAGCTGGGACTCCACTTGCTAGAAACCATGATGTAGCACCCGACGAGAATGGTGATCTGGTTGATGCCACTATGTACCGAGGTATGATTGGATCTCTCATGTACCTCACTACCTCAAGACCTGATATCATGTACGCAACATGTTTATGTTCAAGATATCAGGCAAAGCCAAAAGTTAACCATCTAATAGGGGTCAAAAGGATATTTCGTTATCTGAAGGGTACTCCATACTTGGGTTGTGGTATCCTCATGACGATGATTTTGAGCTTACAGCGTATAGTGACTCGGATTACGGTGGCTGCAAGATGAACTACAAGTCTACAACAGCGGGATGCCAATTCTTTGGGAGGCGATTAGTGACCAGGCAGTGTAAGAAGCAGACATCGGTTGCATTGTCAACCTGTGAAGCAGAATACGTTGCTGCTGCAAGTTGCTGTTCACAAATCATTTGGGTTCAATAGCAAATGCGGGACTACAGTTTGCATTTCTCATCTACTCCTATTTTTGTTGATAACTCTGTTGCGATTGCAGTAACTAAAAATCCGGTTTAACATCCTAAGACCAAACACATCGGTATAAAATATCACTTTATATGTGACTGCTTTGAAAAGAACTTAATCAATGTGATTAAAATAAATATTGATTTTCAACACGCTGACCTCAATACAAAGGCTTTTGGCAAACCACGTTTTCTATATCTGTTAGAGGTCAACGGTGTTAAAAATAAAAGTGATGTAATTCCCAATAACGACCACGTGTAGTCCGATGCGTACTGCCCATCTGTCTTTTACTTTTATTTTACTTTTTTTATTTTATCTTGTTTAAGTAGCTTAATACATTAATGTTATTCGGTTACATATTAAAATCCTAAAAAGCGTAGTTTGGTTAGGGTTTTAGAATTTTAGGGGGAGAATAAGTCAGTTAGTAACATTAACAAAAAAACGAGGGAGAAGGAGAGGCTAGCTGATAGAAAGTAGATTGTATATGTGATACCGATTCAATAACTTTGGAAAATGATAGTACACAGGTACAAATCACTTGGGACTTTAAAAGATTAAATAAAATAAGATGCGAAGTTCAAAGTATAACTCTGTGTAGTCTGAGCAATATAAAAGGAAAAATGATAGTAAAACTAGCTACTACTAAGGTAACACAAAGAAGAAGATAGGTTATGTGCCTCTTTGCTGTGCGGTGGCACTGACCTTAGGATAAGCATAACCTATATATTCTAGAATTCATTGTTGTTTGTCGCCTGTCTGCTATGCGGTGGCACTAACCTGAGGCTTGGCTTCTCTTTGAAAGTTCTAAGAATAGTTTCTTCTTGAAAACTACCCTAAGACCGCTCAAAATCTCCTGAGGAATGTTGATTACCATATAAGTGTGGGATCCACAAATGCTTGTTGAAATAATCAAACCTTGAACTATCACCAATCTGTGTCAAAAGTCTATGTATGGATTTAAGAGGACCAGTATACTGAAAATCATCGTGGCTACAATTCTTGAAAGTTCAAATCAAGGTGGGATCTATTAGTACTAGTATGATTTCCTAAACTTTCTAATGACTGAAGATGAAAAACAAGAATTGAGCATCAAAAAAATGTTGATAACATGTTCCAAATGATTTGACTTGCGAGTATGATTCCAATTTGAATTGGTCCAGTTATGGTCAAAAGTAATTGAAGCTGCCTATTCCGGAACCAAATCCTTTAGATACCTATCTTAGGATTCATACCTCACACAAAAGGTCAAAAACAAGTCTAGTTTTGTATTTTAGTTTAAGTCTTTTATTTTGTTTCAGTTTAGTAAATTCAGTTTGTTTGATATCAGATTACATCATGGAATTCAGTAAGGGAGTTAATCATCTAAAAGGGTCACGTCTGAGGTGACCACATGTGTTTTCAAAGGTAAAATCAGTCACGTCTGAGGTGACAAATCTGTTTAAAAGGATCATGTCGGAGGTGATCAAAAGTTTTTCAAGTTAACATGATCAGGTCTGAGATGATCAAATGCACATAACATTGAATTAAAAGTTAGAAAGGGTTAAGTGAGAAATGGTAATAAAGTCAAAATCATGAGTTTGATCCAATTACACGAATGGACCATGAGTATGGACCAACTGTGCGAATGAACCATACTCATGCACTAAATAGCCGAATGGCACATGAGTATGGGCCATTCACCCGAATGGCTTATCAGAATGAACCATTCGACCGAATGAGAGTGTGCGAATGAGTCAGTCGCCCGACTAAAGTCTAGTCGGCCGACTGAATGTAGTCGACTGAGCCAATCACACGACTGAGGTCCATTCGCCCGAATGAACTGAGCGAATGAGTCCAGTCGGCCGAATGAAATCAGATTCAATATAAATAGGGCCACAGTTGATCGCATTCAACTCATCACCCCCTAATCGCCCTCATTTTGCATAGATTACCGTTACGCTGCCAAATTTCCTTAGACCATAATTTCTTATTTATGTTGATCTTCTAACGTTTGTGAGTGATTATACAGGTACAATGGGTTGGAATCTCACTCATATCGGATGAAATGGTGCCCTAATTTGGGAATGTCGAACCAAACAAGATCAAACCACTTAATGGACAAATAACCTAACTTAACCAAGTAAAATGTTGAAATTAATGTCATTAGGTTATTAGTTAAGTGATTGCGAGTCTAAAGAACCATTACACGACGTCTAATTCCAAGAATTCATTAAGATTCGAATCTCAGTCGACCGAACAGTGGGTCATGCGATTGGACGCCAGGATGAACTCCAATCGCACGATTGATCTAGTCGAATGGCTCAATCGGCCGAATGGACCATACGAATGAGCTCAGTCAGCCGACTGAACCAACAATAGGCTCAGTCGACCTATTGAACTAAGTCGCCTCCTCAGTCACCCGACTGAATCCAGTAGCATGCCAAGTCAACCGACTGAACACAGTTGCATGGTTCAATCGCATGAATGAACCAGAATGAATTCAACCAAGTTAATTAGAATTGATTTATGTCATGTGGTTAGCTAATGTGTATGTGTTTTGTGTTACAGATTGATGGCAGAGAAGTGGTCCATCAACCCCAAGCATAACATCTGTGCACACTTGGACTCCATAACTCGGAATGGTGTCGAGTTTGCAGGGATCATTGCTTTTCTTAGGCGATCCGGGATCCACCAGGCTATTTCTACACCATGCACCCTTACAGGTCTATACAACAGGCCTTTTGGGAGAATGCATCGTTTGACCAGTCACGTGAGCCGTACAGCATACGGAGTCTATTTTTGGTATGGATATAGAGATCACGGCTGCGGACATTCAGAGAGTACTTGGGTTGGGAGATGATACAGACCATCCCACCAGACTTCACCCACTGATGGGTGAGAGGGTGCTTCATGAGGATGAAGTACGTTGGGGATATCAATGCATGGGTGCTCAACAAGAGCAACC
The DNA here is from genome assembly GCA_025506515.1 of Flaveria trinervia. Classification (NCBI taxonomy): domain Eukaryota; kingdom Viridiplantae; phylum Streptophyta; class Magnoliopsida; order Asterales; family Asteraceae; genus Flaveria; species Flaveria trinervia. Next base: position 23,154,487 of record CM046456.1, on the reverse strand, counting down.
TATGCCCCCAGTATAAGTACTTGGCACACATCATCCTCAAGTTCCTGGCATCATGAATGTGTGGGTTCGATGACCTATCGGACCAGATTCAGAATGCTTATGTGGCACTGGTTCTGAACCACCCCTTTAGTTTTTCTAGCATGATCTTCTCTTACCTCATAGAGAACTTGGAGGCGAAGGGCAAAGAGGGTTTCTGCATGTATCCTAGGTTCTTACGGATGGTTTTTGACGAGAAGCTGCCCTTGCTACCGAAGGAGAGCCACGACGCTGTGGCATTAGAGATTATGGATGATACGACGCTGGGTCGTATGAAGGTATACCAGGGAAAGCAAGTCAAGCCCCCGGTAAAGAGACTCATAGGCCATCTGGCCAAGGTGGACTACGTGGCGCCAGGAAGGCGTAAATGGAGTCACGTAGACAGTGACTCTGATGTTGAGCAGTTAGAGCTCCCGGAGGATGACTCCGATGACGATGACAGCGGTGATGGTGGAGATGCTGGGCTACTCAACGAGGGCCCCCACTGCTGATATAGCTTCTCCGGCACCCACCCAAGGGGAGACAAAGGCTGCAGGGTTCCATCAGGATTTTTAACCTGATAAGGAAGAGGAGTCGGACGAGGAGCCTCTGACTCGAATGGTGGGCAGCAAGGTTGTTGCCACCGAGCGAGGGCTCCGGGCGGTTGGTGAACACCCTAGCGGATCGGGAGAGGCTGACACTGATTCTACTTATGCTCCCGATCAGCCAAGCAGTGTTCTAAGGGGAGCATCCACCTCGAGGGGATCGAGGAAGAAAAGGATGGCTCAGCCCCACGGATTGAAGAAGAAGAAGAAGAGGAGGACGATCTTCATAACCACCACCACTACTTCCACCATTCCACCTACTACCATCACTCCACCTACATCCACTCATCCACCTACTACCACCACTACTGCTATCCCAACTACCACACCCACTCCACCACCACCTTCATCTATACCACCCCCAATCTTCACCACTGCCACCACCACTACCACTAGCCACCATGTCGGACCATCGTCATACCCTTCCTACCCTTCTGGATCCTCTCTACCTCCTAGTGGAGTAGAGGAATAGCTCTCGGCACTTAATCGTATGGTGCTGAAGTTGTTGGTTGCCGATGACGAGAAGACTGCTCAGATTTGACAGCTAGTAGACCTTACTGCTGCTCAATCTATGCAGATATCTCAGCAGGCACAGCAGATAGAGCAGCAGGCCCAGCTGATGGATGCACAACGCGTAGAGATGTCCCAACTCCGGGAGCAGCATGCCCAAGCAGCTAAAAGGATAGAGGAGTTGGAGACCACCAACAAGACCATCGTGTTGTGGCTCAAGGGATCAAGGAAAGAGATGGAGATGATGGGGATGATGATGATGGTGATGACATTGAGGATGATACTGATGTTGGTGATGATGCGGGTGATGATGATGTGGATGATGATGAAGATGACACATCTGTTGCGGGTTCCACATCTGCAAGTGAAAGGAGGACGAAGAAAGCACAATATCAAGGTGCCTCCACATCCGCCCCGTTAGCAGAGGAGCATATGATCCAAACAAGAGTAATACTTAGATGTTTTTGTTATTTAAATCATATGTATTTGAATCTTGTATCACCTTAATGTAATGAATGTTATATTTAATGTTGGTATTTCTGTCTTGATTATTAACTAATGATTGTTGTGTTACATGTATAAATCAAGCAGATCCAAACTTTCAGAGGAATGAACATGATGTTTCTCCCCTCCAACAGATCAAGACTCAGCTCATGATGATTCTTGATCTGTAGGGAACAGTTAGGAGATCGGTGATGTACACTCCTAAACGAGGAGAGATCATTCACACCTCATTGATGAGCAAATTGCTGAAATGTTCAAGCTAAATCCTGATGAGATTGTCAAGGATGCTCCAACAGTCCAAGTTGAAAGTGACGATGATCTCAACGACGTTGATGAGATCGAGATAGAAGATGTCACAGACCAACACTATCCAGAGTACACTGACATTGAAGGTAATGTCATTTCCAATCTGGGTGACAACTTGTCAGTGAAACTTTTGAAACTCTGGATAGAATGGAAGAAGAGTTTGAGAAGACTGAAGATAAGGCCCAAGCCTTAGATGCTGAAGTTAATATCAGAAAGGTCGAGTGGGTTGCATGCTTTGAAGAGATAAAAGCCCAACGCAGTGCTTCAAAGTCGATTGTCTACACCAAGCTGTACAAAGTGAAGAAACATCATAAGGTGTCGGGCAAAATCATCGCGTGGGCATATTTTGAAGACTCTTCCTGGATTTGAGCTGAACCAGCTAGCAAAGCTGAAATTGCTATACACTGATCCACGCAAGATGTCTTGATGGTTTGAAGCAGCTCTTAAAAGAAAGTACCACACCAGATGGGTCAACTTCAAACCTCAACAGCCAACGAGGTATCTCAGACGGTCTGAGGTTGATCCCATTACTGGAAAACCAAAGATAGTGCTGAAGTGGAGTCCACCGCGAACAATGTCAAAGATCCCTCTACGGGAGATGCCATAGGACTTCACTCCACATTTCAAATGGTGGTACTATGATTGGAGGACAGGAGAGGCAGTCATAGTCTTGAACAAGAATGGTGTAATGGAAACCATCAGGGTGTTTGACCCAATATGGCTCACAAACTTGTCTGCAGATAATGTATATACATTGTACAAGTGGCCACTGTTCTATGACTCTCAAGATATTGTACAAGCTCTACAATTCCAGAACGTGATGCGACTCTGCTTTGCTTTTGAGATACACGCAGGCGTCACAAGAGAAGAGAAGTACAAGAAGTATGAAGAGGTTATGAAGATGGTAAGACATTAGATGGAACTAGGTCCAAGGGGGAGTTTGTTGGTACATGTGTCCCTAGTTTTGGAACTTAATGTAATATGTCTTTAATGTCTTACACTTATGTAATAGTTGTGTACTTAATGAAATGTAAATGATTGGTTGTGGTTATAATGTTTAATATTTCATTAATGAGTTGTTTAACACATATTGAATTGATTATATAGGTTTGTGGTTGTTTGAACTAGTATAAATAATGTAATAGTACTGAATACGTTCAAACTTAGTAAGATAAAGTTCTCATGCGTCCGAATGGATCATGCGCCCCAACAGTGGTCATGCGTCCAAATGGACCATGCGCCTCAACAGTTGTCATGCGCCCGAATGGCCATGTGACTAAGTGTCCATGCGCCTAAATGGTTCATACGCCTGAGCAACTTCATGCAAATGACTCAGTCGCATGACTGAACACTCAGTCATGCGAATGGATCAACCGCATAGCTCAATCGCACGACTGAACCATGCTAATGGCTCAGTCGCCCGAATAAGCAACCCTAACCTATAAATACCACCTAATTCATGGAAAAAAGGTAAACATTGAACAAACTTCGACTCCAGATGTACCCTAGCCGTCCAAAGACCTCTAAGATCATACTCCAAGTTCATAGATCGTAGTAGATTGATTTCTAATCGATTCTTAACATTAGATTCAATACATAATTGTTTCTACGTGCGTTCTCACTGATTGGATCTCCAATCAAATAGGATTCCGCACTATTTGATTTGGTATACACATTAATCAGTTAGTATTTCGTTTAATACACGATCCCCTAACACAGAAAACTTAGGGGAAGTGAAAGGAATTATATTACTCTTGATTTGGAATTAGGAGTAGTAATATTTGCACTTCAATTCTGGAGACATTATCTGTATAGAATAAAATGTACAATCTACACAGATCATAAAAGTTTACAGCATATATTGGATCAGAAAATGTTGAATATGAGACAAAGGGGATGGGTAGAATTACTAAGTGATTATGACTGTGAAATCAAATACCATCCAGGAAAAGCAAATGTAGTAGCTGATGCTTTAAGTAGAAAAGAGCGGACAAAACCATTACAAGTACGTGCCATGAGAATGGAATTACGTTCTGAATTGACAAGTCAAATTCGGGACGCTTAACAAAAAGATAAGCCTGAGTACAACATATCATCCACAGACGGATGGACAAAGTGAGAAGACAATTCAAACTTTGGAAGATATATTACAAGCTTGTGTATTGGATTTGGTGGTAATTGGGATACACATCTTTCTTTAATAGAATTTTCTTATAATAACAGCTATCATTCAAGTATTGGAACAGCCCCATTCGATGCCTTGTATGGAAGGAAGTGTAAGTCACCCCTATGCTAGAATGAAATAGGGGACAAACAACTTATAGGCCAGAATTGATACTAGAAACATCAGATAAGATTCTAGAAATTAAAAATAAGTTGAAAGTTGCAAGGGATCAATAGAAAAGTAATGCCGATAAAAGAAGAAAACCATTGGAATTTTAAATTGGAGATAAGGTCTATTTAAAGGAATCACCCACAAAAGGCATAGTTCAATTCGAAAGAAGGAATAAGCTAAATCCTAGGATGTTGGTCCATTTGAAATCACTGATAGAATTACCTCGATAGCATATAAGTTGGATTTACCATAAGAATTAAGTGAAGTACACAACATTTTCCATGTGTCCAACCTAAAGAATGCCTAGCGGATGAGACATTAAATGTTCCAGTTCAGGAAATAAAGGTAAACAAGAAACTTCATTTTATGGAAAAACCATTAGCCATATTAGATAAAGAAGTGAAAAGACTAAGAAGAAGTAAGATTCCCATAGTAAAGGTTAAGTGGAATGCAAAAAGAGATCCAGAATTTACATGGGAAAGAGAAGATGAAATTATGAAAACGTATCCCTATTTGTCTGAAGTCGGTAACAAGATAAGTTCTCCTTAACTTTAGACATCACGTATGAGTAAATTTCGGGACAAAATAATTTTTACGGGGGGAGAATGTGACAACCCTAAAAATAAGGTTATCCATTGGAGTAAAAGATGAGACTCATAGCTTTGTTTTATTCTTTTAAGCTTTTTGAGGGAAAAAGGATACTGTTTTTATGATTGATGCAATTATGTAAGATTTTGAGATGTACTGTCATTTATGTTACAACCATTAATTCAGATGTGGAACCGTTGGATAATATAGGTAGCGCTACTTAGGAAAATATTTCCTACACAAACAGGATGAGTGTTGTGATGCTATATTATCTGATTTTATGAATTATGATATGACAGTTATGAATCATCTGAGTATTATGTAAGGGTTGGTTGTATTTGATGCATCAAAAATATTTTGTCTGGAATTAGACCTATGATCTCACCAACTTTATGTTGACTATTTTGAATATGCTTTTTTAGGAAATAATCATGTCTAACAGCATTATGTTCTCTTTTGATATGTATAACGACCAGAGAGAAATCATGGGAAAAGTTTGTGTGAACCCAACTGTTAATCTTTACGATCTAAGTGTATCGGTGGACACTCATTTCCATCGTCTCTGAAGATGTAGCAGTTAGATAACATGATTCGTAATAGGATTATGTTAAATTTTGTCTACTAATGATATGATGTAATCCTAACCTTTGATTGTCTAATATGACGGGTTTGCTAGAACACAAAATCCATGTTTAAACTTTTAAACATTCTGAAAAACGCAGCGGATATATGGCTTTTTAAAACGATTTTAAAGCTGAAAATCTTATCTTCTATATGTTCATTTGTTATGAAAAACAAACCCAAATCATGAGGATCATTCTATGTGAATAGACAAGCTATGTGTACATATAATAACACAATATGGCAACCTCAAAGGGCTGCCAAAAACTACCTCCTTCCAGCAGTTAGATGTTGATGAATGAAAGGAGTTTGAAGGCTGAAATGTTGCCAAAGCTTCCAAGTTGGACTTCCTCCAACGTCGACTCCCACAAAGCTTTGAGTTACCTTCGCACTTGCTTGGATTTGGACTCCAAAACACCAAATGTAAGCTGCCAAATTGAGGCTTCCAAAACCGTGAGTTTGAGTAGCAACTTTGATGATGTTAGAAGATAGAATCGACCCCAAAGTTCCAAGAAAGGAACCCTCAAGTGTTTATACCCCAAGCCTTGTACAAACACCACTCTTGCTAGGTAGAGATACACCAAGATGAAGCTCAAAAAAAACAATCTTCTGCTGCTTATTTCCGTGAACAAGAGGAGAGCAAAAGAGAGATTTTCTTTGTTGCATGTCAATTGAAATGATAATGGCTGGAACAACTTCTTTCAAGACCCCTTAATTGTGTTTAGTCTTTTCAAGATAAGTGGTCCAATAGAAACAAGGGGAGGGGGCCGAAAATCTCATTTGAAAAAGGGTTCCCCCCCTTTTTTTATTTAACACAATACACAAGTTGTGGGTCTTATAATTTGCTCCTCTTAGAAAATGTATACAACTAACCAATTAATTGTATAACATATATGGCCATTATTAATTTGTAATGTCATCTAACTAATATAAATAACATTACAAATAATATCATTGAACAAAATATCCTAATAAATTGTTCCATGTCATATGCAACTTGTTTAGAAAACCCATTTTCTAAATTGGTGTTAATATTTTATTGCATGATCATATCATCAATAAATATTATTTGGTGTTTGCTAAGCTTGTTATTGGGTATAACCCGACTTGGATCATAACGTACTAACCACATCAATATTCTAAGTGTCTTGGGCACATCGATTCCTACATAATATTATGTGATATGTTATGTTAAGTTGTATTGTGTTGATTATTTAACTTTCCAATCAATGCGTTCTGAACAAGCTAGTCACATCCGAAGCATTTCACGCTTCCGCCGGGATATGACACAGTTTTATTATAGTAACTATCAGAATTACTAGTACTTATATGGCAAAAATTCTTACAAAATTTCAATTTATAATATTACTAGTACTAGTCAAAAAATTTCATAAAGTCTAAGCATAGACATGTTCACATAATCATATACATCTCATACAAGATTTTTATTAATGTCTCGGCGTAGACATGTTCAGATAGAATCATGGAAAGAAAATATTTATTTTAACCATGCAAACAAAAATAATAATTATCATATGAGCTTAGATATTTACTAATAATACATAATTCTTTATAACTAATGGCTCTGATACCATTCTATCATATCCCGACAGAAGTGTGAAATGCTTGGGTGTGACTCGTCGGTTCAAAACGCATTTATTATCATGACATGTAAATCACATAAATAAACTAAACATCATGTCCATTAATTCATAATTATAGGATTAAATTTTTATAAAATTTAGTTTAATAGTTTACACTTATACATTAGTAACCCTATTCAAAAGTACATGTCGTTAACATTCCATTTATTCTTCAGCTAGTAGTGGACATGAACATTCACATAAAGACTAAAATCAAACAAATCGATAGTTAACCACATGCACATCTTCCCTAAATAGTCATGCCGATCACTAAACATGTTGAATGTACACACAAGATTATAATACATTATGCTAACCTGAAAAAGCATACTTAAAATAATCAACATACAGTTGGTTAGAACATAGGTTTAATCAACAATATAAATTATTTTGAATTGATGCAATACAATCAAATTCATAACCAAACCTACTCATATGTCAAGTTATTCATAACTATCAAATACAAATCACAAAATCAAATAATATAACATCACTACCCTCGTCCGGCATATGTAGGTTGACATAATCCTAAGTAGCACTACCTATATTATTTAACGTATCCTCATCTGAATTAATGGTCGTGTCAATATGACCATAACAGATCAAAATTCTTAGTTTTGGCATGAAACTCAACACAAACAATATGTTTTCCCCCCAAAAAATTTATAAATTAAAAAGTGGCCATGTTACTCATCGTAATTTCGGTTAAATGTCAAATAATTCATATAAAATATTTATTTATTAGAATAAATCTTATTTCTATAAAATTTTCAGCATTTTAAATTACTAATTATCTCAAAATTTCAAATTGATAGCCGATGTTATCCAAAAATCACCAAAGTTTAGCGGCAGAAACATTCTGAAATCTATATAAACTCTTAAAATTTAAATCAATAACTCATAACAGGTAGTTTATTAGATTTTTTCAAATTTCATAATTATAACAGAAATAGCTATATATCTACAAAAACTCCAAAATTTAACACAGTGTTCCTTCCTAGATATCATAATTTATATATATATATTTTATGATTTATCCTATTGTTCTATATTTCTTTTAATTTTCTACTTATTAAGTATTCTAAAATATGTAACTTAGTCACAAACGCGAATTATCCACGGAATTTATTCTATAATTCCCATAAAATATAATGTTGGTTGTATAAAGTTTCCAAATTTTTATTAGGTTCGAATCTTCTATTCAATAATTTCCTTTCATTTTTCTGAATTAATCGTATAAATTAATATATGCAATGTTAGTACCCCATAAAATACATGTTAATAATTCAAATATTTTCCAACAAATTTCTAAATTTATTCCTATAATCACAGTCATTTATGTTGGATCTAGAAAGGCTGGTGCAACCAAAACCAAGTCACTTAGAAGATTTTGATACAACAAATAAAGGACTTCTGAAGACAAGTGTGGAACTTCCAAAGGAAAAAGGAGATCTTCCGAAGACAAAGTGTAAAGCTTACTTCCGAAGGAAAAGTTCCAACTTCCGAAGACAAAAAACCTAATTCCGAAGTTCAAGACTTAGAAAGAAGGATCTGAAGTCAACTTCCGAAGTACAGAAGTCCTCAAGCCTCGGAAGTATAGAAGCCTCTTCCGAAGTATAAGTGGGTTCGGAAGAACTTGTTCTTCCGAAGCCAACTTACCTTCGGAAAACATTGCTATTATCCAGTGGACATAAGTATGGCCTTCCTGACACTCCGCTGCAAATCTCTGAGATACTGCATGGCGTTTTCTCAAAAGCCATGCAGTTGACCATACTTTAATCCACTGTTTACCTTTTATGTTAGTACAGTTGCCATCTTTAGTTGGTGACAAAAGGTAAGTCATGGACATGTCATGACTACCATATCTTAGATAATACTTTATCTAAGATACCTTAACTTTAGCATTGTAGTATATGCTTTAGTCTTAGGTTTCCAGCCGGTAGCAAAGTATATCCGGCTGTAGGATCTAGTATATATATTCTCTCATTGTAACTCATATATCATGCTTGAAAGAGTCTTGTAATATCTTGAGTTGAGAAATAATATATACAAGTGCCTTGAAAATTTATTTCTGTGTGTTCATTCACTACTTGTTATATTATTATCAACTCTTGTGAAAGACTTTACTTCATCTAAATTGAGTGTGTCCATAAGTGAGTTTGAGAGAAATCCAAGTGTTTCTGTGACAAACCCGATCCTGTAATTGCTATCAGAGATTTTTAGGCTCTTGATTGTGAGATCTTACCATCCTAATCAACCTGTTTTTCACTCCTCCTTATATCTCACTCAATGGCCCTCAACAAATCTGAAGTAGAGATGGGGATGATGACCAAAGCACCCATCATCACCTCTGAAAACTTCAGGTCCTGGAGTAGAAGAATGGAGGGCTTCATCAGATATCAAGACAGCAAAATGTGGCAATCCATTATCAATGGCCCGTATAAGCCAAAAGTAGCTGTGGAGACGGTGCCATGATCGTGAAAGCTATTGAAGATTATTCTGATTAAGACAGGAAGAAGCTTGACATTGACAGCAACGCTATGACTGTTCTCATGACTGCAATTCCAAACTCTATCATGGTGGGGTTTGAGCACTGCAAGTCTGCCACAGAACTGTTTGATGCGCTTGCTCAAATGTACTCAAGCTCAAATGACTCCAAGAAGGACTCACTGAAGCAGCAGTTCGAGAACTTCACCCATGTTGCTGGAGAGACTCTTAGCCAGCAATATTTTAGGTACATGGATCTCATTTCTTCCCTTCAATCTGTGGGAATTGCTCATGAACTCAGAGACCTTACAAGAAAGTTCATGAGTGCATTACCCAATGAGTGGACATTTTACTGTGTCTCTATCAAGAGAACAGAAAATCTAAATACACTCACCATGACCGAACTTTATGGGATCCTTGATGGTTACCGTTTGGAAATGGAAAGTAAGAGAGGTCATCAGACAAGCAGACCCTTGAGTCTTCCTGCTAGCAACGCCTTAATGGTTGCTGAAGGCTCAGGAATCTTCCAGCCTCAACAATACCTGACTTACACCCAGCAGCCATGTTGTTCTTCTGGGCCATACATCACATTTCCTGAGACTCCAAGGTTTCAACAAGCTCAGCAAAGTTCCTTTCAGGACAGCTGCGCTTTTGTCTCAAGAAGTGGACACTCAAGTGATTATCAATACTGCTTTGATGATCTAGAGTGCTTTAGCCGGATGATGTGGAATACATGGACATAGTCCAACAAATGGCTCTTCTAACCTACAGAGCAAAGAAGTTCTTTAAGAGAACTGGAAGGCAATTTCCCCATAACCCAATCAATAGCAAATTTGGGTTTGACAAAACCAAGGCCAAATGTTACAACTATAACCAACTTGGTCATTTTGCAAGGGAATGCAAGGCTCCCAAGTCCAACTCGGGAACCCCACAGGCTCCACACATCCCTCCACACCAAAGCCCACCGGAAAGTCAACTAAAACAGCTGCAATGGCTCAAGAAGTTGACTGCAGCTTCATGGTACAGGACGTGACTCCTGCTCAAGCACTCATGGGCGGAACAGATGAAAATAAGGTATATGAACATCTCTGTACTCCTGCCTGTATTGCTGAGGTCAAATTGTATCAGGACTACAATATGGAGATTAAATCTAATATTGAGTCTTTAAACATTTTGAAATCTAACTTTAAAAGGGCTGAATCTGACTACTAAAGAAAAATTGAGGAGTTAGAGAAAATTGTGTCCTGTTAAAACATGAACACACAAATTATAAGACTCAGATAAAGGATTTAATATCCAAATTGACTAAGGCTCAAGCCCAGCTTGTCACATCTGAGGCTCAAGCAAGGAAGTATGCTATTTCCGAGCAAAACTTCCAAGCCATTCTTGCATCATCCTCTCACTCAAAACTTTGTTACCAAAACAAAGGAGGGTTGGGAACCAATGAAATTGCTCCACCACACTCTTATGAGTCTATAAGACAACCAAGGTGTGGTACTGAAGAGCAAGAGGTTCCATCTGCTAACCCACCTTCTCATGAGTCAAAGAATGATACAACTATGGAGACCATCACAGGGAAAAACCAGGTAATTATGCCCTCCTCTACCAATGATGATCAAACCCTGACCACCAAAGCCAGAAGAAGTAGAGCTAAGGCATCCAGAAAAACTGCCAAGAAAGTAGCTGAGTCCAAGCTAAAGATAGACCCAAAGCAAAAGCGTATATTCATCTCAGCTGGATTCCAGGTGGTTGGAAACTCTGATTCAGGAAATGAGTGTAGTACCAGCACTCCTGTCCTACCAAAGGATCAGAAGTTAAAGGGAAAATTTGCTGACGAAGATAAAAAGAACAAGAAACAACAATCTTTAAATCCCCAAGAGGTTAACATTGCATGCATAATGTGTGGTCTGCAAAACCACATGGCCAAAGATTGTTATTACAATCCTGCCAGCACACATTATGCAAATAATGTTAAAAGGGAAGAAGTCAGGGAAGGTTTCTCATTTGGACCATATCAAATGGTTCAAGTGATGAAAAAGGGAAAGCTTGTTTCCGAAGCAAGGCTGCTTTCAAAAGAAAATTCTTTTTCCAAAAGGAAAAAGGCTTCGGAAGCTAAAGCTGTCAAGACTCAGAAGAACAAAAGAGTCCCCTTGAAACCATCCCAGAAGAAGACTGCTTCGGAAGAAAAGGTGATGAAGGCTTCTTTCGAAAAGAAAGAAGCTTTGGAAGAATGCCAAGTTACAAATGCTTCAACAAGCTCATCCTCCATGATCAACCAAGGGATGGAATGGAAGATTAAGGAAGATGTTGTAGCCCAAACCTCTTCTTCAACGACATCCATTGAACCCCCATGCATAAATTTTGGTTCAATTATGTCCTTATCTTTAGAAGAACCCAAGATCAATAAAGATTCGGTTTCCAATCAAAACTAATCATCTCATCTTATGTGTAGGGACATCCATTTGACAAGAATAACAACATTTGGATTGTAGACAGTGGATGCTCCAGGCACATGACAGGGAACACATCTCTCCTTCAACAATTTCAACATTATGATGGAGGTCCTGTCCAGTTTGGAGGTGAGGCTGGAGGATATATTTCTGGCAGAGGGAGTATATCCAACGGTATGTTAACAGTTGATAAGTTAACTTTGTCAAACAGCTTGAACACAATCTGTTAAGTGTTTCTCAATTCTGTTATCAAAAGCACCAAATGCTTTTCACAGAACATGAGTGCATTATCCTCAAACCAGGGATGACAATTCCTCCGGAATTGGTGCTTCTTAGATCTCCCAGGGAAGGGGATATGAACAAGCTTGATATGAACAATGCTTCCCCAATGGGTGAAGTATCATGCTTTCTTTCCAAAGCTGATAGTGATGAGTCAACACTGTGGCATAAACGTATGTGTCATGTAAATTTTAAAACAATGAACAAATTGGCTAAAAATAACTTGGTACATGGTTTGCCTAAAAAGGAGTCTTTCTGCAAAGACAACTGTGTTGCATGCCTGAAAAGGAAACAACACAGGACATCTCATAAATCCAAATGTGTTAACTCTATCATTACTCCATTGCATTTATTGCACATGAATCTTTTTGGTCCCACAAGTATAATGAGCATTGGAAGGAAATCATATTGCCTTGTGATAGTTAATGATTTTACAAGATTTACATGGGTATTTTTTTAAGAACTAAAGATGAAACTACTGAAACGTTAAAATCTTTTATTCTTAAAATAGAAAATCAAATTGATCACAAGGTTAAAATAATTAGATGTGATCAAGGGACTGAGTTTAAGAACTTCGTTCTTGACTCATTCTGTAACTCAAAAGGGATTGCCAGACAATATAGTGCTCCCAGAACTCCTCAACAAAACGATGTTGCTGAGAGGAGGAATAGGACACTCATTGAGGCTGCGTGAACTATGTTAGCTGATTCAAAGCTACCTCTAACATTCTGGGCAGAGGTAGTCAGCACTGCATGCTATGTGCAGAACAGAGTTCTTTTAGTTAAGCCCCATGAAAAAACCCCTTATGAGCTATGGAACAAGAGGCCACCGTTCATTGGTTTTCTAAGGTCCTTTGACAGCAGGTGTACCATACTTAACACAAAGGACAATTTAGCAAAATTTGCTGAAAAGTCGGATGATGCTATCTTCGTTGGATACTCTTCTAGTTCCAAAGCTTACAGAGTATACAACATTAAGAATCAACAATCTGAGGAGTCATTCAATATAGTTGTTAATAAGCACACTCCTTGTGTTAGGGGGAATGGACCTGATCACATCTTTGATTTAGAATTGTTTCCAAACTATTCTAAACCCTCTTGTGAAAGTGTTTCAGTTGGAATAGGTGCTCAAACTGATGCTGATGCTGCTGCTAATGATCAACTGTTTGAGCTTCCAGGCACATGACAGGGAACACATTTGACAAGAATAACAACATTTGGATTGTAGACAGTGGATGCTCCAGGCACATGACAGGGAACACATCTCTCCTTCAACAATTTCAACATTATGATGGAGGTCCTGTCCAGTTTGGAGGTGAGGCTGGAGGATATATTTCTGGCAGAGGGAGTATATCCAACGGTATGTTAACAGTTGATAAAGTTAACTTTGTCAAACAGCTTGAACACAATCTGTTAAGTGTTTCTCAATTCTGTTATCAAAAGCACCAAATGCTTTGCACAGAACATGAGTGCATTATCCTCAAACCAGGGATGACAATTCCTCCGGAATTAGTGCTTCTTAGATCTCCCGGGAAAGCGGATATGTACAAGCTTGATATGAACAATGCTTCCCCAACGGGTGAAGTATCATGCTTTCTTTGCATAGCTGATAGTGATGAGTCAACATTGTGGCATAAACGTATGTGTCATGTAAATTTTAAGAGAATGAATAAGTTGGCTAAAAATAACTTGGTACATGGTCTTCCTAAAAAGCAGTTTTTTCTGCAAAGACAACTGTGTTGCATGCCTGAAAAGGAAACAACACAGGACATCTCATAAATCCAAACATGTTAACTCTATCACTACTCCATTGCACTCATTGCACATGGATCTTTTTGGTCCCACGAGTATAATGAGCATTGGAAGGAAATCATATTGCCTTGTGATAGTTGATGATTTTACAAGATTCATATGGGTATTCTTTTTAAGAACAAAAGATGAAACTGCTGAAACATTAAAATCTTTAATTCTTAAAATAGAAAATCAAATTGATCACAAGTTTAAAACTATTAGAAGTGATCAAGGGATTGAGTTTAAGAACTTCTTTCCTGACTCATTCTGTAACTCAAAAGGGATTGCCAGACAATATAGTGATCCCAGAACTCCTCAACAAAATGGTGTTGCTGAGAGGAAGAATAGGAAACTTATTGAGGCTACTCGAACTATGTTAGCTGATTCAAAACTACCTCTAACATTCTGGGCAGAGGAAGTCAGCACTGCATGCTATATGCAGAACAGGGTTTTTGTAGTTAAGCCCCATGGAAAAACCCCTTATGAGCTATAGAACAAGAGGCCACCGTTCATTGGCTTTCTAAGGTCCTTTGGTAGCAGGTGTACCATACTTAACACAAAGGAAATTTTAGCAAAATTTGCTAAAAAGTCGGATGATGATGCTATCTTTGTTGGATACTCTTCTAGCTCCAAAGCTTACAGAGTATACAACATTAAGAATCAACAATTTGAGGAGTCATCCAATATAGTTGTTAATGAGCACACTCCTTGTGTTAGGGGGAATGGACCTCATCACATCTTTGATTTAGAATTGTTTCCAAACTATTCTAAACCCTCTTGTGAGAATGTTTCAGTTGGAATAGGTGCTTAAAATGATGCTGATGTTGCTGCTAATGATCAGATGTTTGAGCTTGCCAGGCCTAGACCAAATTCTCCAAGTGCTGCAATACATCAAGCTTCCACTATTCACAAATCCGATAGTGTTGGACCAAAAGAACCAATGAGCCAAGATCAGAAAACCTCTAAGTCCCACATGGTATCACAACAACTGCTGAAAGCCTCATCAGTAGTTTGACAAGTGCTGAAGACTTCAACAGTTGAAGATCAAGTGCTGAAGACCTCAACAGCTGAAGAACTAAAGTGCTGAAGTACAACAGCTGAAGAACACAAGTGCTGAAGCTGAAAGACCAAAGTACTGAAGTACAACAGCTGAAGAGTTTACAAGTACTGAAGATCAACAACTGATGTACAAAGTCTGAAGACAAAGACTGAAGACATCAGCTGATGATATCTACTGAAGTCAACAGCTGATGAAACACCTGAAGGTCAAAGTCTGAAGATCAAGTACTAAAGCCTCAGTAGTTTGTCACAACTGCTGAAGAGTACTTCTTCAGTAGTTTGTCACAACTACTGAAGAGTACTTCTTCAGTAGTTGTGATATCAGTAGTTTTATATTTTATGTTTCAGAAGTTTTGTAAAACGACTGAAGAGCTTGTTCTTCAGTCGTTGTAGTTTCAGTAGTTTTATATTTTGTACTTAACACTCTTATATGTTCTCAGTAGTTGTGAACATTTCAGTAGTTTGTTAAGAGTTAGTTATTTTTGTATTAGATCTGCCAGTTGTCACTTTCCGTGATAACAGCAGTGATTGTTGCACTCTATATAAGGAGTGACAACCTATTGTAATATTAGAGCAGAATGGATGAATGAATGATTTGATTAGAAATATTCTACATTTATAAAAATTCCTTGAAATCAAAAATATATATTCTCTCCCTATAACCGTATGCGTTCTTAATGCATACTAGTATCGATTGCTTGCTACAATTTGTCTAATTCCTGTTTGTATTCCGCTGCTTTGAATCCTAATACATCAAACTTGTGATCGCTGTTTTATAACTACTGATGACAAACAACACGTCCTCAGTTGTTTCAATCATCTGAAGTCAAAACCACGGTCTTCAGTAGTTTTCTAAACTACTGATGCCTAACACCACGACTTCAGCTGTTTCAACGTCTGAAAGGATAATACCATGTCAACGGTCGTTTAAAACTACTGATGACTAACACCACATCCTTCAGTCGTTTCTTACCCGTACCCTATAAATATCCCTAACCTAAGCTCTCAATGCTTCATCTTCTTCAAATCTAACGTTCCTCTCCAAAACTTCCCTCTTCTACATGGCGTCCATGCAAATTAAACCGCGACACAACTGTGTTGCCTACCTCACTAAATCGCCCATCTGGACTAAGTTCGATACTGCTATCGATCTTATGGTTCAGTCCCAATACAACACGGCATTTCTTCTGAATCCCATACTACATGCCGAATCCTTGCACCAATTTTGGATGAACGTTACTGTTACCACTGGGGAGAACAACACACCATCCCTCCAGTCGGTCGTAAACAACAAAGAAGTAGTCATCACTCCTGCAATAATCCGCAAAATTCTTCATCTGAATGATGCTAGTTCTCCTGCTGGATATCCAAAGGGCACCACTGATCTATCCTTTGCCCAACATGGATATCAAGGCGATCTCAGTGCCTCCACTATCTTGAAGAAACACTTTAATGACGCTGAGCGCCTAATCTTTCACATGGTGAATGTATGTTTGGCCCCTAAGACGTCGTCTTGGGATCAAATGTCGACGAAATGGCATCAGGTAATGTATTCTATCCTTGAGCAACAACCGCTAAACTTTTCAGAAATAATATTTTCAGAGCTCAAAGATATGGCTCAAAAACTAACTGCCAACCGTTGGATACTATATCCACGGTTCATAATGGCCATCATTACAAACCAGCTTAATGCTGAGGGACTTGTTGGCTTGGGAGTCCCTGCTACGGCTGTTCTACCGGAAGTATACTCCCGGCACAACTCTGACCAGACACTCAAAATGGCTGCCAAGCTGCGAAAACCCACGCAGCTGGAACCCACAGCCACCACCTCCAAATCCAAAGTCCCCACCAAACCCACCAAAAAGAAACCCAAAACGGCTACTCAGGGAATTGAGTCCCCTGAGGATGCCCCTGCAACACAAACGCAGGATATATCCACTAGTCCAAACCCCCTAGTGGATACAATGACTCTTCCAGCCATAGCCGCTCAGGCTTCCTCTCAACAGGAGCCTGCAGCAACCACAAAAGGGGTACCTACATATCTGGGATCTTCCTCACTTGAGGAGATTGCCATTGAAGAGCACCAACCTCCCCAGGTGCACACTGCTTCTATCCCTTCACCCCAAACAACCGCCCCTCACAGCCCAACTTTAATAGTTGCACAAGTGCTGACTCAACTGCACTCCTCACCCCCTCCCCAGAAACCACTTACTACTGGGAATACCTCTACAATTGAGGGGGAGGAACACAGTGCACTTGAGAACCCACAGCACAGGGGTTTACCACTTCTATCTCCTGGTGTAGACAAGGAGCTTAGAATATCTAGTGAGGCTGCCACTTCCTCTGACTCAGCACATGATTAGAATGAGGCTGGTAATATTGCTAAGACCTCACTCGAGGCAACAGCTGATGATGGACTCTGTCCTGAGGCTGGAAGTCCCCAGTACCAAGCACAAGGGGCACATGCACCAACTGGTCTACACCCAGTGCATGTAAATCCTGCTCTAAGCAGGAGGTCAGATGATTCAGTTTCGGCTGATGATGACCTGGGCTTTTTCTAGATGTTCTTGCCCAGAACACAATCCTTGAAGAGAAAGTCAGTAGGCTGCAAAACCTACTTGACCAACTCTCACAAGGAGAAAGACCATCTGCCTCTACCCACCCACAGATGGCACCTTCACTTGAAGGTTCCCTAAACACTGAGCCACTCCAAACTCAACCACCTGCTTCTGCTTCAGGCCCTACTTCTCAGGAACAGAACCCTCCTGAGCAAATAGGTGCTATACTTCAAAATTCCCTCCCTCTCATCACACCCATAATCACTGATATTGTGCATAAAGCCATTGATGAGAGGCTTTCCTCAACTTTACAGCCCTTGGTTGATGCTGCTGTACAAAAGACTCTTTCTGCGGTACAAACCCCTTCCTCCAATGCAACCAAAAAGGGGGAGAGTACTGCAGTGAAAGAAAAGAAGAGGAAAAGAACAGAGGAGAAGAAGGAAGAGAAGCAAGCCCAAGAGGAGGAGAAAGAAAAGCAACCTCTGCTCACTTACAAGCGAAAGAGAAGTGCTGATGATCACACTACTGAAGACAAATCCTTGGAGGAGCTGGTCAAAGAAGCTGACACTACACACAGCCGATCCATGGATAAAATAATTGAACAACTCTTCAGGCAGGGGTTTGACACAACCACACTGGATAGTGAGATCAGAAGGTTGGAAGTGCAAGAGATACAAACCCGATGGGCAGGGTATGATGCTCTTGAGAAAGAGAGATTGGAAATAATGATCCGCTTCATTACAAAATACTTAGGAAGATCGTTAGTGGAGATTCGCGCATGGACCAGGGACAGCATTCTGGCTATAGCCACCAGAATCTGTCTGTCTGAGCAATTCAACAAAGGGATTATTGTGGAAGCCCTTGATGAGGCTGGGGCTGGTAAAAGGTTAGAGATGGCAAAACTTACAAAGGCTAAACTAACTACAAAGATGCTGGATCAACCTTCCCTTCCACCCACTCGAACAGATCCTATCCCTCAAATCTCCCAACCAATCTCTAAGCCAAAATCCAAACATCCTCATTCTTCAAAACCAATTCCTTCACCAACCCAACCATCATCCAGTGATGTACCCAGAAGGAGGAGAAGGGTGTTGAGGATGGAAGAAGAAGAAGAAGAACAGGAGGATGAAGATGATAGTCTGCCACTCTCTACTGTTCTGAAGCTACCAAAACCCCGAAGTCATCCATGATCACACCTGACTCTCAAAAAGAAATGGTCAGAGTCAAGATAGAAGAAGAAGAACAGCAGAAACAACACGATGAGCAACTGTTGAAGATGGTTGACAAGGAATTTCCTCAGTCATCATCTATTCAAGCCATGAAAGGGCATGCTCAAAGGCTGTACACTCTCAGGCACACCTTTCAGTATCACAAGGAGAGAGTGAGAGTATGGCCAGACCCTAGGGTGAGTTCTAGAATCCATAAAAGAACTATTCCACACAGATACAACGGCCAGGTACGAAAAACAATAGAGTCTACCATCATGTTGGCCGTTGTAGTCTCACCTTGGGAAATCATTGATGAATTCAAGAAAGCTCACCAAGCAAAGAAGACCCCTCAAGCTTTACTAGAAAACAAGATGATAAAGAAGGGGTTGCTATATAAGAAGCTTGAAGACATCCAGAAGAATGAACTCCAGTTACTCCTTGAAGGCAACCATCCTGATGAATTTGTATATAGGGAGGTAACTACGGTGGAGCTGAAAAATGGCAGGACCATGAAGTACTTATCAGAGTACTATGGTCCAGAGTTCTTCTTCGAAGGAGGAGCAGAAGAACTCTCTCAGGAGGAACAAGTTGTTCTCCTTGAGGCCTATGTTCGTGAGTCATACAGACTCATTATGGGGAAGTAAATCTCAAGAATGGGATAACAACTCTGTGTCCAGTTCCCCAAAACAGAGTTCCCATTCATACTCTGCCAAACAAATACTTGAGGTTTCTTCCCAGGCCGGAGCTTACATGGGTCATCTTCTCTACTGATCAAGAAGTAAAAAGACCAACACTTTGCCAACAATAAGTGGGACAATGAATAATTTAGAGGTTTTGGCTGCATTGGTTCAGGGGGAGTTTGTTGGACCAAAAGAACCAATGAGCCAAGATCAGAAAACCTCTAAGTCCCACATGGTATCACAACAACTGCTGAAAGCCTCATCAGTAGTTTGACAAGTGCTGAAGACTTCAACAGCTGAAGATCAAGTGCTGAAGACCTCAATAGCTGAAGAACTAAAGTGCTGAAGTACAACAGCTGAAGAACACAAGTGCTGAAGCTGAAAGACCAAAGTACTGAAGTACAATAGCTGAAGAGTTTACAAGTACTGAAGATCAACAACTGATGTACAAAGTCTGAAGACAAAGACTAAAGACATCAGCTGATGATATCTACTGAAGTCATCAGCTGATGAAACACCTAAAGGTCAAAGTCTGAAGATCAAGTACTGAAGCCTCAGTAGTTTGTCACAACTGCTGAAGAGTACTTCTTCAGTAGTTGTGATATCAGTAGTTTTATATTTTTATGTTTCAGTAGTTTTGTAAAACGACTGAAGAGCTTGTTCTTCAGTCGTTGTAGTTTCAGTAGTTTTATATTTTGTACTTAACACTCTGATATGTTCTCAGTAGTTGTGAACATTTCAGTAGTTGTTAAGAGTTAGTTATTTTTGTATTAGATCTGCCAGTTGTCACTTTCCGTGATAACAACAGTGATTGTTGCACTCTATATAAGGAGTGACAACCTATTGTAATATTAGAGCAGAATGGATGAATGAATGATTTGATTAGAAATATTCTACATTTATAAACATTCCTTGAAATCAGAAATATATATTCTCTCCCTATAACCGTATGCGTTCTTAATGCATACTAGTATCGATTGCTTGCTACAATTTGTCTAATTCCTGTTTGTATTCCGCTGCTTTGAATCCTAATACATCAAACTTGTGATCGCTGATCCTGTCAGATAGTTTAACTATATCAAGGAATAGTGAAGCTTCAACAAGTGAGTCACCTACCGAGCCTCAAAACTCATCGAGTGATCCATTACAACACCAGGCATAAGGAGGTAGTATTTTGAAGGAACAGGAAACTGTTAATACTACTTCACAACCAACTATTGATGATGTTTCTCATTCATTCAATCAGTCCTCATTGAATGACTTTGAAACAGCAGCTGGACAGAGTGTTCTAGTTCCTGAGGAGAATATGTCTAACCTGGATCTATCTCTGCAACTAGAAGTGATTCCTCATCTTAGGAATCACAACACTCATCCAACTGAGAACATCATAGGGAATGTCTCTGAGGGTGTGAGAACAAGAGGACAGACTCATCAAGGGAATGTCTATTTGTACTCATGCTTTTTATCTCAGATGGAACCCAATAAGGTAGAAGATTCCTTGAAAGATAGTAGTTGGATTGAATTGATGCAAGAAGAGTTGCTTCAATTCAAGAGACAGAAGGTATGGAACCTATGTCCGCTACGATCTGGTCAAGTACCTATAGGCACCAAATGGGTTTTTAGAAACAAGAGAGATGATAGAGGCTTGATCATCAAAAATAAGGCAAGACTTGTGGTTCAAGGATACACTCAAGAGGAAGGAATCGATTATTCTGATGTCTTTGCACCAGTTGCAAGACTTGAGGCAGTTAGGATCTTCCTTGCTTATGTTTCATCCAAGGACTTCACAGTATACCAACTTGATGTCAAGTGCTTTTCTATATGAGGATATAGATAGGGAAGTCTATGTATGCCAACCTCCAGGATTTAAAGATCCACTGCACCTCAACTATGTGTGCAAATTGGATAAAGCTCTATATGGGCTGCACCAAGCACCTAGGCTGTGGTATGAGACTCTGTCTTAGTTTCTTCTGAAGAATGGCTATACTAGAGGTACCATTGACAAGACTCTCTTTATCAGAAAGTCTGGAAAGGACATTTTGCTCGTACAAGTCTATGTTGATGACATTATATTTGGTTCCTCAAATGACCAAATGTGCAAGGACTTTGAGAGCATTATGAAGAAGAAGTTTGAGATGAGCTCCAAGGGAAAAATGGACTTTTTCCTTGGAATTCAGGTAAAGCAACTGAAGGAAGGGTTCTTCATTAATCAATCTAAATATGTCTCTGACATGTTAGAAAGATTTGAGATGAAGGATTGCAAGCCTGCCAGGACACCCATACCTAGAAACCATAATCTTTGTCCTGACCTTGAGGGGGAGGATACTGATCAACATCAGTATAGGGAAATTATTGGTTCTCTGATGTATCTAACATCCAGTAGACCTGATATCATGTTTGCTACTTGTATTTGTGCCAGATATCAGGCTGCTCCAAAGGTGTCTCACCTAGCTGCTGTTAAGAGAATCCTTAGATACCTTAAAGGAGCACCTAAACTAGGTCTCTGGTATCTTAGAAACAAGGATTTCAATCTTTATGGATACTCTGATAGTGACTATGGAGGCTGCAATGTTGACAAGAAATCAACATCAGGAGGATGTCAATTTCTTGGTGGAAGGATCATCTCATGGCAATGCAAGAAACAATCTGTGTCTCTACATCAACTGCTGAAGTTGAATACATTGCTGCTGCTAGCTGCTGTGCTCAACTGCTATGGATTCAAAATCAGATGTTAGACTATGGATTTAACTTTATGAGTACTCCTATCCATATTGACAAAAACAGTGCTATCTCCATTACTGAAAATCCGATGAAGCACTCCAAGACTAAGTACATTGACATCAGGTACCATTTCATTAGAGACATTCATGAGAAAAATCTAATCAAGTTAATCAAAGTTGATTCAAATGAACAATATGTTGATTTGTTTACAAAAGCTTTTTATGAACAAAGGTTTAAGTATCTCATAACAGCTATTGGGATAATAAACATTGATTAATCTGATCTCTTTTGAAAACCTTTTTAATATGTAAGTCTTGTGTCAATACAATTTAAGCCCTGTTACAAGAAATTCTCTCTGAAATCTTCTAAGTGTAAATTACTTCCGAAGAGAAATTAACCTTCAGAAGACATTCTCATATCTTCCGAAGAAAAATTTCTCAAATGATAACTTTCTTCTCGGAAGAATTTTTGGCCTCAGAAGAAGCGATTGATTGTATATCAGATCTACTTCCGGAACTTACAAATTCTCTATTCGGAAGCAACTCTAACCTTCGAAAGCAAAGTTTTGGCTTCGGAAGTAAGAATTGCCTTCGGAAGACGAGTTACCTTCGGAAATGTTTTACACTCGAAGAGAGATTTCACTGTGTAACGTAAATTTCTTGGGCCCCCACTGTAAAAAGCAAAGATTTTGTTAATGATGTCGGATTATTTACTGATTTTAACCTTACCGCCACTATCATTTCATCCACTAAACCATCACATCACCTTATCCTTACTCCCATTACCGCCTTTTCATAATCTTTTAAATAATCACGACTATTCACTTTCACTCTCTTACTTGCAAATTTTACTGCCCTAGAAATTTCTCCTACTCAACTTTACCCAGCTCAAATCATCCCCATTCATCTTTCCAAATGGCCTTCAACCCTTAGCATAACCAAGTCGCACTTCTTAATTCTTCAAGAGATGCTGACTTCTCAGATATCATCTCCTTTCTAACCCAATCTTCATACTACACCGCTCTGACTGTAAACCCCACAATTTACTCAAACCATATGTCTAAATTTTGGGCAAATGGTCAGATTGAAACCCTAAATGGGGTTCGTGTCATTCGATCGAGCATCTTGGCCAGGAGTTGGTCATTTCTGAACAGATCATCAGGGAGCATCTAGGGCTTCATGATGAGGGCGCTCCAACGGAATTCCCCAAAGCAGATTTGGACAATTCTTATCTCCAAATGGGATATGGTGGAGATGTTAGCAGGTCAACTGTCTACAAATTGAACTTCTTGTACAAATGGAAGTTCCTGCTACACGTGGTCCTTCACTTCTTATCGAATAAATCTGGGGGATGGGATCAAATCCCATATGAACTTGGGTGCCTAGTTCATGGGTTGGTGAAAAGCCTCCGCTTCAACTATTCAAGATTTGTGCTGACTAACCTCATGGGAAATCTTCAAAAGGACACATTCTTCACGTATCCCAGGTTTCTCCAGCACATAATCAACTGCGAGCTGGACCAGAGCAAGCTTGTCTATGCAGCTGCTCTAACTTCTCCTCAGATGAGGCCGACTATCTTTAAGACTTTGAAGAGAGTGTCCACCAACTTCACCAGAAGAGACACTGCACTTCTTCTAGGTATGATCGAGCCAACGGCTCCTGATGACATCCCTTTTAACCCCCCAGGTGATGAACCCACGCCAGCAACTACCCCCACTTTCCCGCATCTACCTTCTCCAACCATTACCTTTACCTATCAGAGACATCCCAAATGAACCCTTGTTCAATCTTCTCTGATTGAACAAGCCTCTCATGTTTTACCCAAAAAGGCTAGAGTGGAACAAAGGGCTCCCACTCAGCCTGAGGTCCAACCATCCTTCACAATTGACCTCAATATGGGTCTTGAGTCTCCTTAGTCTCAGACCCATGAGCCGACAACCCAAGCTAAAAGCCCTCAGGGTGAGTCTCCATACTCCCCTGAGCAGCCAAAAAGGGACAGCCCTATCACAGGCTCAATGCCTTTAGATATTGATCAAAGTCCTGGGTCATTAGGTTTCACTTCCATATCCTTTACTGACCTTTTAATTGGAACTGATGAAGAGATTATGTCTCTTAAGGGAAATGAAGTTGATCCACAACACCCTCTCAAGGATCAATAGAGCCCAGAGAGACCTCTTGTCTCTAGCCCCCATGAGCAAAGCTTTATTGTGGTGAGTCCCACTGATGTGAAGGGGACTCATGTAGATTCAGCTGCCAGTACTAGAGGATTCTCAATGGATCCTCAGGACAGTGGTAACATCACTGAGACTGAATCTATGACAACCATGCCCTTTGATGACTCTGAAAGAGATATATTTGAGCAAGGGAAACCAGGGTGCCCAAAAACCATATCTGGTGGTGAGGATGAACATACAAGGTATGTTACCTCATCTCCCCGTTATTCTTCACAAGAAGATGAGGGAA
This sequence comes from Flaveria trinervia, assembly GCA_025506515.1. Taxonomy (NCBI): domain Eukaryota; kingdom Viridiplantae; phylum Streptophyta; class Magnoliopsida; order Asterales; family Asteraceae; genus Flaveria; species Flaveria trinervia. The sequence continues at coordinate 23,129,666 of CM046456.1, read as the reverse complement.
GAATGCAACTTACCATCCAAGACCTACTTTCTAAAGTCTCAAATCTTGAATCCAAGGTTAAGACTTTAGAGGATAGGTCTGCCACTCAGCAACTTGAGATTAAAACTGTCAAGGCCAAACTAGCTGAGAAACAGATTGAGAGGTTTGTTAGGCGTGTACCAATTCAGGTCTCCTTGACCTCTTCCATAAGCTTATCAAGCTCTCAGGATGATGCTACCAAAAAAGGGGAGAGTGTTCAGAGACAAAGTCAAAGACAAGAGGAAACCCAAAGTCAAGCTCTCACTTCCTTGAGATCAAAATATCCTGCGCAACAAGCTTCAATCTTCCCTGAGCCTCCTCCAGTCGTTATTCAAGTGGATCAAAGGATGCTCCAAGATCTCAATAGGTTCTTTAACAATTTCCTGTTGGAATCTCTCATAGAACAACCAAGCCCTGATATGTCTGTAATCTACTTTGGAGCTCAAGAGCTTCGGAGGTTAAATGCACCTTCTACCACTATTGAGGAAGTTGGTCAACCTAAGGTCCAAGTGGAACCTAAGATTAACTTCGAAGGGGAAACAAGGACTGATGGCCCAACAACTGAAACTGTTGGGACAGATAGTGCATTTTCACATACTTCCGAAGCACAATTCAAAGCCTCGGAAGAACAAGTTCAAACTTCCGAAGCTGAGATTACTACTGCGGAAGGACTATTCTCATTATCCGATGATCTAATAGTCACAGATGCAATCCTAGAACTCGCATCTGAGGTTAATAGAGAGGATTTTCTCACTCAACCTTTAGCTCCAACATCTGCATTAACTCCAGCTCCCATCTCTACTACTCAACCTGAATCTTCTATCCAAGAACCCCCAAAGTCTAGTACTTCCGAAGACATCAAAGGAAAGAGGAAGATGACTTCGGAAGAGCTTCAGGAGGAAGAAAGGTTGAAGAAACTCAAAAGAAAAGGTGGGCTGACAACTGGAAAACTGTTAGCTGCAAGTACCAAAGCAGCTACAGCCAACCAGGAGGCAGTCAACAACCGAAAAAGGGTAGAGATTATCAATAGACTTGTCAGTCTAGAAGCTGCAACTGAGGATGTACTTCTGCTACCACTAGAGGAGTTAATAGAGCTGGAAAAGGCAACCTTGCTCCTAAAACAGCAAAAAGAAGAAGCTGCAAGGTTGGCCTTGGAAGAAGAAAGGGAGAGAAAGGAAAAAAGAAGCTGATCTACAGCTCAGGAGGGAAAGGATAACTTTCCTAACCTCCAGAGGTTTCTCTTAAAAAGAATTATCTCCACATAACAATGATACAATCTTATGGCTCTTCAACAAAGAGCAAGATCAAATGGAGAAAGAGAGAAAGAAAGCTGAAAGGGAATAGCTTTTGAAGAAGAAGAAGAAGGAAGAGGAAGCAAGACTGACCGCTGCCAAGAAAATAGGTGAGAAAGCCTGGATGAAAAGCTATCTGAGAGCTCATGGCTTCTCTAGCAGGCAGGTGGGTCCTATGTCAGAAAAGACTCTCCAGCGACATGTTAGTGACATTAAAGATGATATTCGCACGGGGAAGTGGAAGGAGATGTACAGAAGGGGACAGGGGATAACCTTCAAAGCAACCACTCAACCCAAACTCCAAACCCACCACAACCTAAAACCATACCCTTCTCACTCCCCATCAAAACTGAACCAACCACTGAACCATACACCCCTGAACCTACACCATCACTCTTACCAACTCCTTCACCTCAACCACCTAAACTTCCCATCCTCCAAACCAAAACTCTAGCCAGAACCCAAACACCTCAACCTACCCATCAACCCATTAAACCATCCCCTCAGCCTTCTAAACATCTCTCCTTAGAAGAAGTCAAAGAAGTCAAGACAAAGCTTATAAAATGTACAACTCTGAGCGATATCCCCTGTGAGGGGATTCTGTCAAATTAACCTATGTTGACGGATCCTCAAGTTCCCTCACTAGAGATCAATTTCTTGATCTGCCCAGAGGAACATTGGACCAAGCTACAAATCTCCTTGGCCTCAATTCAGACACTTTGAATGAGGAAGAAAAGAAGTTAAGGAGAAGGCTGGTGACTCTACTGGATACCAAGAAAAGCGATAGGGTGCCAAGACAACCTCTTGCACCTAGAAAGAAGATCATTCGGTGGAGGTTCGAAGACTCTTCTCACAACTTTGTTGTTGAAAGAGAGAATGGAGAGCTTAACAGGCTGAGCGCCTCATCTCTGCTACACTTAAGCAGATTTGATATTGCTGAGTTAGCAGAGAAGACATTCTCCAATCCTTCAAACTCTGATGTAGCTACCCATATCAGAAATCATCTAGGCATCCTTCATATGGCCGAGCTAACTGCTAGAAGCAAGGTTGAAGCAGAGTTGAAACTAAGAGAGGAGGAGGAAAGGAAGGGATCAGCAACACAAGGCAAAGCCTTTTTACAAATGGTTGAAGGCCCTGAACTAGAATCCATAGCTAGATGGGACTATGACTATAACTCCGTCAACTAACTCTTTTTAGGGGGCACAACAAAGGGTACATGTCATTCAGAGTGATAGACTGGATCTCCTATCCACCAATGACTTGTAAAAGCTTCTCAGCACCACTTCTGGGAAGAACAAAGAGACAACAAATATCTTTTGTCCCTAGTGTTGAAAGCTTTGAGAAGCAGGAATAAGTGAGGTTTTGGTAGCATCAGCCTAGGGGGAGTTTGTTGGATCTAGAAAGGTTGGTGCAACCAAAACCAAGTCACTTAGAAGATTTTGGTACAACAAATAAAGGACTTCCGAAGCCAAGTGTGGAACTTCCTAAGGAAAAAGGAGATCTTCCGAAGACAAAGTGTAAACCTTACTTCTGAAGGAAAAGTTCCAACTTCCGAAAACAAAGAACCTACTTCCAAAGACAAAGAACCTACTTCCGAAGTTCAAGACTTAGAAAGAAAGATCTGAAGTCAACTTTCAAAGTACAGAAGTCCTCAAGCCTCGGAAGTATAGAAGCCTCTTCCGAAGTATAAGTGGGTTCGGAAGAACTTGTTCTTCCGAAGCCAACTTACCTTCGGAAAACACTGCTATTATCCAGTGGACATAAGTATGGCCTTCCTGACACTCCGCTGCAAATCTCTGAGATACTGCATGGCGTTTTCTCAAAAGCCATGCAGTTAACCATACCTTAATCCACTGTTTACCTTTTATGTTAGTACAGTTGCCATCTTTAGTTGGTGACAAAAGGTAAGTCATGGACATGTCATGACTACATATCTTAGATAATACTTTATCTAAGATACCTTAACTTTAGCATTGTAGTATATGCTTTAGTCTTAGGTTTCCAGCTGGTATCAAAGTATATCCGGCTGTAGGATCTAGTATATATAGTCTCTCATTGTAACTCATATATCATGCTTGGAAGAGTCTTGTAATATCTTGAGTTGAGAAATAATATATAAAAGTGCCTTGAAAATTTATATCTGTGTGTTCATTCACTACTTATTATATTATTATCAACTATTGTGAAAGACTTTACTTCATCTGAATTGAGTGTGTCTATAAGTGAGTTTGAGAGAAATCCAAGTGTTTCTATGACAAACCCAATCCTGCAATTTATGTACTTAATCTAAGTTATCATGAATAACCTATGTTTCAACCCCTTACTTCTTGTATATTGTTTAAATCCTTGATTTTTATAAAAACCTTTATTTTTCCTTTATGAATCCTTTTCTTACCGGTTTTTTTATAAAAGTCATGTTTTCATGAGGTTTTGTGAATAACCTTAATGATTCTTGAAGGATTGGTTATATGTGTTTGTTAAACATACATATATACTTATTATCTAGTGAATTTAGGAATAAAACCTTGAGTGATGATTCAAGAAACTAAGAGAATTTCTTGACTAGGTCTTGGATGATCCACTTGGTGAGATAGTTCTTGAGATCAGAGGTTGATCACAAGCTAATGGGAAATAACTTGTTCAACTATGAGAGTGATGATCAGTTGGTGCAAAATATGATGATGATGATGATGATTGTAAGAACTGAAAGCAAGAGAGATGATGGTGTTTGGAGATCCGAGAGCAAGAAGGTGATTGTGGTGGTTACTTGAAAAACGAGGGAGATAGTCGAGATATATGATGAGGGTGGGGGTTGTGGTGGTTTGTGGGTGTGGTGATATAGGCTCCATGCGGTAGAGAGGTTTCAAAGAAGGTGGAGAAGTTTATCATTAGTTCTAGGTTTAGAGTAGTGAGGTGTTGGTTATAAGGATGATTAGTTGGTTTATAGGGATAGGTGGAAGTTTTAGGATGGGCTTAGTGTCATGGTGGTGCTAGGTGGAACAGTTTGAAGGGTGATTAGTGTAAGAGTTATTTCTATGTGTCATCTATTGGTGCTAATGATATTCTTAATGGTTAAGTTTAGTTTAGGTGTTAATTGGTATAATTAGTGCCTTAATGAACCAATACACGGGTTTAGGTTGTGTTTTAGTTAGTGTGTAGGTGTTAAATATTTGTTTAGTTTTAGTTTTTGACATAAGATTAACTTGATTTAATAGGGTTTGATCTTAATACATTACATGTAATTAAAACATTTAGCACTTAACTAAGTAATCACATAACCCTAAGATGACAATCAGAAGGTTTATGTATATCCACACATAACACTTATGCATGCATGCATGCTCGCATACTATCATACAAAAATATATAAAGACTTTTTATAAGGTAAACACATAATTCACTTACCAATCTCTATTAAGGTATATCGATATGTACTATTTACTTAGAGTAGTTCTTAAAACATTTAATTTATCTAACCTTGACTTAGGATTCTTATAAATTACATTCTTTAGATCAAGTGTATTTATAACAGATCTTTGTGCTTTGTTTGAGTTTCTCATCAATTAATGTTTTGTCAAGGTTTTGAACATGTTTTCACATTATGATTTAAGAATATAAACCGACACAAACCAAGTTTAGCCATATGAAGCTCAAACATTTAAGTTTGGCTTGGAAATCAAGTCTAGCCAAATCAACTGATTTATAATTTGAGTAATCTTAAGCCAACCTTGTTCGGTTTAGCTTGGCTTGTGAAAAAGCATACTTGAAATAAACCTTTTTTTTCAAATAAAGTTACCACAATGCATATGCATTCATGAAAGTAATATTTTGCATAAAATGTCATATGAAATTAAATTTAGAATTAAGTTCAGTGTTTTTAATAATGTTTTGATAAAAATAAACATTCTTTAACAAAATATTAAAAAACATTAGTTTAACTTTAAAAGTATTATAATTTTTTTTAATTTTAATTTAAAAAACTTAATCATTGTATCAAATTAAATCCAAGCATGTCATGTTATTTAAAATATCATGTTTTAAATGACAAGGAGGATATGAGATTTTATTCTAACGTGGAAGAATCCAATTGATTGTAACAATTACTATTTCATTTGGCATGTCTTGTATTTGTTTATTTTTGGCTAGTAAAAATATAAAAATATTTTTTATGGTTTTGTATTAGAGATAAAATTATAAATGTAATATATATTTATGCATTTATATTTGCATGAAATGATATCATAGAAGTTGTAGACATTTAATACAATACCAAATATTATAAGCTAATATAAAGAGTGAATTGTTATTTTTCTCATTCTGTTTTGGTTATATTTGTTATTTTTATTCAAAAATATTTTTTCTTTCATTTGGCTTCTCAAGATTTGAGAAACATTGTTATTTTCATCCAAAAATATTAGTTTCATTGTTTTAAAATGTTAAATACATTTTTAGATAAAAATGGAAATCTTAATTTATGTTTACATGTTGCTAATAAAAAATTTTACCACGGAATTTAAGTTTTTTGGATGAAAATGACAACTATATCAAACATTGTGGAGACAAATTAAAAAAAAAATTTTGAATGAAAATAACAAATATGACCAAACCCTAAAAGAAAAACAACAATTCATTCTAATAAAAATAAATCTTACTCATATACTAAAAAGAAAAATTGTTAAAAGACATACAACCATCAAATACTCTCTCATACATGCATCTATGCACTTTCTTCTTGTTTGACTTGGTTAATAAATCATAATTCTTTTATCACATAAGTAGTCTTACTTGACTTATCGGTCAAGTTTGATGTTGATTTTTTGGTACTTTGGCAGTACATATTTGGTACTTTTGGAAAATACTATGCCAGAGGTAAATTTGACTTCTTTTAGCTTTGATCTCGTCGCAAATCCTTTTTTAATTCCAAAAGCTACGTAAACTAAAACAAATAAAAAAAGGCTTAAACGATCGAGGTTATTTAATCTCAATGTTAATCTTAAGATAGTCACGGTATGATGTAAAAATATCGATAAATAAAAGTATGGGATCCTTGGAGATAAGAAATCCCATAATTAAAATGATGAAAAGAATCTGAAGTTGATTCCATCATGTTTGTTTTAAAATACATATTATATAATAAAGAAAATTGAATTTGAATAAGTGAAATTATAAACTATTATCAATATCAATCATAACTAACAATTTAACCAATATTAATCGTACATTCAATTTTATTACCAATGGTAGTTGTAGTTTAACAGTTTGTTAATGATGTGTAGTTATTGGTAACGTGACACGTGATGTTGGTCATGATGTGTCATGTAACATGTCGTATTTCACAATTAATATAAAATTTTTTTAAATATATTACTCAATTTTTATGTATCTTTATCTACAAGCTACACAATTGATAAAAATGGATTAGGTTAATAGCTTAATTCCAACACAATCTTTTACAAAAAAAAATTGAGTAATACATTTATATTTTTAATTATAACTATTTATACATCATGTCACGAGTTACTCATATCTTACATTTACAAGACGTGGCAAAGTTAAGAAGAAGTTAGATTGAAACTGGTATTAGTAACAACAATGAAAGTCAGGATTAATACTAGTTAAATTGTTAGTTGTGATTATTGTTGATTAATAATTAGTAGTTTGAATTAATAAAATTTATTTATTTTTAAATAAAAGGTATTAGAGCGTTCAAATCTCGTTCCTTATAATTTTATGAGTATATTTCATATATTATATGGAATGTTTATGAGTAGTTGTAAGTGGATTAAATAGAAATTTTTTTGATGATTTGTATATATGGTAATACATTGTTCAACACTAACAAATTTTTAAATATTTTTTAAAATGATTTTTAAATGAGAAAAAAAATATGATAAAGTAGAAAAATATAATCTAATTGATGAAGAGAGAAAAATATTAATATTTATATAATTATAAAACAAAGCTAGAAAATTAAATGTGAATGCTTTTATATACATTGTTGTAACTAAATAATAACAATAAATATGCGAGAAAATAGCTAAAAGTTTCATAAGACTAACTTTTATAAAATCTTCAAGTTTAACTTATGGCATTTTTATAATTAAATATCAAATATTCTTACTAGATAAACTAAGCCTCCATAAGTTGAATTACATTATTGTTATCATAGACAAACTTTAAAAAAAAAATCTATGGTAATCGTACATCAACTAAAAATTACATAAAAATGTAACATATACCAACTCATACAAGCCATGGTCTAAAAAGATGAAACCAAAAAAGAAAATCTTAATCTTCACAACCTTAAGCTATGGGGTGAGCACCCGACATAACACATCATGCCAATTCAAGGCTGGGGGTGGCATTCCACGGTACCGTTATGTCACATCATAACTCATCACGCATCTCGCTTGTTCCTTCGGTGCCTCCACCGGGCATTTGCACACACATTTTCGTTCTCATATTTTGGGTATTACCGCATGGATGGGATATGATGGTGTTCCCACCCAGCAAGTAACATGACATCAACTAGCCTTATAAATGGTCCTTACCCGTAAAAACAATCTGAAGATTTGAATATATGTAAGCGATTCTATTATCTTTGGTATGCATAATTTTACGAAATTTAATCTCAACCTATTTAATTTATTATTTACATGAGCTCAGAGCCTACTAAAATAACATTGAATACAAAAGAATAGACATTCCACCCTGCTATTGGCGTTAAGACCTATGCCCAAATTTGGAAATTTGCTAACAACTCATAATATGAGTTATAAATATGTCTTTAAACCTTAAACTCTTATCAAGGCAAAATAATAAATACTTATCTGTAACTTTTATGTTCTTCAATGATCATTTCTTGTAAAAGATGCTGTTTGGTTCGTGGTGGTTCTACCTCATGTTCGCATTGGTTATAGGTATCAAGTTCAGGAATGAGTATACGGGTCATTTACCGATGGTTGTCACAAGGTCCTTACAAGAGGGTTGTGTCACTCTTTTGATCAACTTTTCAATTTCTTTATTGCGAAGTGTTTTCAAATGAGATACTTGTCACCAATGTTACCGCCACCATTTTCGGGAAAATTGATGTTTTGGATTGTGCTGTGCAGAACTGTTTCTGAGTTGTACTACTGATTAAGTATTATATGCACGTCCTTCAAGGTTTGCTTCATGTATTTACTCCAGTTTGTCTATTAGAAAGTTATGGGAATTAGTATATTATATTTTCATAACATTATAAACATGTTCAATGGCCTATCAGTGCATCAAACGTGAAAAAACTTGATCAAAAACTTGATCACTATCTCCAATATTGCTAAAGAAAACAATATAGAACTATAAAATGTGTACTCATTAGGTATGTCCTAGAACAAAATTGAGAACTTAAAACATGACATGTTTTATTCTAATTTTATAACTTTCATAATAAATACATATAATAAATTTTTTCCTAGTATGGAATGTTTGGAATTAGGACTTCACGAGTATTTTCCACTCATTAATACACAAGACTAAACATTGAGTTATGATAATTTTGTTAAAGAAAATTAAACTATTCATGGAATGTTTAAGTTGACAATAATTTAAATTGCATGGAGTTTATGTTAATTTTTGTAGTTTTTAGTTTGATAATTTTGTTAAAGAAAAATAATAGTCTAACGACGTAAGATAACAAAATATATAAAGCTCTATGCAGGAATTTATACCATGATGATCAACAAAACTAGCTTGGACGATCTAAAAGTGTATGCGACTTTCAGATTGAAATAATGTGATGGTCCAATTCAAAGCTCAAATTAGATAAATATAGTCTAAAAAATGAGTACGTATATGTGTGTGAATGACCAGAGGAAGGGACCAAACTAAATAAGCTCTTCTTTTCCAGGGGATTGGGCAAAAAACTGCATTCTGGTGGTTTTCATTCAAATTAAACATGTCTGTAAGTGTTTGTCTTTTTCACTCACATGTGAAAATTTAAAAAAATAAAATCTAAAATCTGTCAGTGCCTGCCTCCCCTATAACCCTACTCTTAGGGACACCACCCTTGGACCCCCACCAAAAGTGTGTTCCTTTTTAGAATCTCCGTTACATAGTACACATGGGCAAAAAAAACCAGTTCGGCCAAAAAACCGGAAGCGGTTTCAAAGAAAAACCGGTTTGGCCCAAACCAATCCCAAACTGACCTGAACCGTCGGTTTGTATATTGGTTTGGTAGCCCCACACTCAAAACCGGTTTATACACACTGAAAACCGGTTTATAAACCGGTCAAAAAGTTAAAAACCGGTTACACCAATAAAAACCGGTTTACCGTTCCGAATCGGTTTGACATATTCGAGTATTCGGTGAGCCATACCAATTTGTAACACGAACTGGTTTTAAAAATAACCGATTTTAACACCAGAAATCATAATAAACTCAAACTAGTATGCACTTCGCGCATGCTAACTATTCTAATTAATATTATGATTACATTTGTGGTTTAGTTAGTCTAATTAAACAACAATATCTATAATTCCCTTCCAAAAAAATTTGGCCTTTTTTAAGCATCTGAATTTTAAGTTGGCCATTAGGGTATGTTTAAGTTTCATATTTGATCTTTCTGAATTAAATTTGGGTTTTGATTTGATATTATTATTCACAATTTAAACCAAGTCAAGCGATGAGGTCAAACTTTTAGCTTGGTATAGAATTCAAATCTAATGAAGCCAACTTAGATTAGAATTGGGGCTCAACTCAACTTTGCTTGTGAACAACCGTAGTTGAAATCTATTTTTTTTGAAATAAAGATACCACCATGCACATGCATTCAAGAAAGTATAGTGTTACATTAGATGCCAAGTGAAAGTTTATATTATATTTGCGTTAAATGCAAAGCAAGCTATGGTATTACACTTTAACAGGTTGGAATATAACTTGTTTGTAAAAACTATATTTTCATTTGGCATTTGAAATGTCTTGTACATATTTGTTTATTAATTTTGAATTGTAAAAGCATATAATTTTGCTTGTATGTTGTTTTTCAACGCATCAAATTTACATCATGCAAAGGTGATGGTTTCAACGATGCTTTAAAACGCATGTTGGAGCAAACTTGATCGCCAGCAAGTGGGAGCAAATTCATGCACTTTGCGTATTTGTTATCCATGGATTATTTGGTATTTTTCTTTTTAACATTTTCTTTGGTCACAAAAGCACTAAAAATTATTGGTTTGACTTTAAATATATTAATTATTTGATATTTTGTGTACTATATAAAACTAATGTAAATGAGCGTTGCCCCGGATCCGTTCAACGTTTCTAGAGGCTTAAAAGTAAATAAAATTTTGAGTAACTTGTCTACGTTCTATATTCTATTCTTATAAACTTGCTTCTGGTTGGCGACATAACGAATTTGTTTATAGTTTGGTTGAAAACAATTTGAGCCATATTAAATGATAAACAAACAACAATATATTAAGATAAAAAAAATTACTTGCAAATGTAGATTAAAATCAAAAGAGGTAACAATAGATTATAGGCAAAAGAACAATAAAAGATTTAAGCAATTGAATATAAATCAAGATCAGACAATAAGAGTTTGTAGATTAGGTGATTATTTGTAAAAATGAATTATAAAATTGATAAATCTAAAACAATGATCAACAGTCTATGAACCTTCAGTGAATCAAATTTCATAAGTCAACATGATAAAGCAAATTTTATAAGTTGACATTCATAAAACTTCAATCATTTTGCTAGCCTTCTTATTTATATCTTAAAACATAAATATGGATTGGATTATTAATATATTTCAACTTAATAGATAAAGGTAGTGTTTTCTTTTCAAACTTGGAAGCCCTTCAAATTCCGGGGACCTAAAATGGTTGTTTCAGTTATTTATACAATCCAGATGCCCCTGTCGAGTTTTTATAAGTGTAAGTTGTGAATTTTAGGCAAGTTCAAAACGTAGATGCAATGGGGTGTTAAAATTTGTAATCGTTATTAAATTATGTATATATAAAACTTAGTAACTATAGCGTTAACATACTCTTTCCGTGAAATTTAACTTCTCTGATTCACAAAATTGAGATCTTTACACAGGTTTAATAGAATGTGAATATACTAAAAAAAAGAAGCCAATGTAAATGCATGTTCAATGGTTAGGATGTTTGGTTAGTTGGGCAAGGGAAATGAAATTAGATTGAAATCTATCGAAATTCTACAACTAATGAAATTTTAAATCCTCTTGGTTGGAGAGGAAATCACTGGAATTTTACAAAATTAACTTAAATAACCTTACTAGCGCTTATTCCTTTGGGCATGATCAAAACACATATTCGATTGGCACACCTCTGATTTTGCGAAAGTTCACACAATCGGCACACCTCCGGTGATCATCCTCTGCTGATCATCCTTCGTGTAGATCATCCTCCGCCAAACATCTCCATTGTAACTGTTGTCTTCTCCTCGTCCCTGTGTTTTTTACATTTGAACAGATCATTCGAATTGAACATCGATAAGTTAGAACTATTCATAAGATTTAGTTTTTAAGTAGATTTACAACAATAAGAATACAACTTTGTGGGTACTGTTGTTATTAGTTGACTTAACTCATGATTTGGGTTAGCCTTTTTAGGTTGATGCTTTTGAATTTTGAGTATGTGCAAATAATGTATATTTTTTGCAAATTATGTTCATGTAATGATATCCATTTGTCTTGAATATCAGTTTTGAAAAGGCTAATGTTGAGTCTCCTTCGGATCGTAGATTAGGATCAATTATAGGATGAACATAAATTAAAAGTATGCACAAATGTGTGCAGTGACTTGGTGAAAACAAAGTCAAATACCACACCAAAATACACACAATGCAATCCGATTTTCACACATAATTCGAGATACAAATAGGGTATTTATACCCATATAATGACGGTTACAAACTACTAAAACTAACAAAATTTACCGTCTAATTGTTTGACTTTTTCAATTTTGACTTTTTTATTCTGACTTTTAATTATCTAATTTCTTGATTACAATATCCAACAATCACTCCCCTAATCAGAAACTGATAACTTTGTGGTTGTTAATCAGATTGTGGCTGTCCATCTTCTTCCTTCATTTAAATTCTGATTTATAGTGTGACTTCGACTCTCTGGATCCTTTGATCAAGATTAAGTGGTGTTAATGTCGTCTTGTCAAATTGAGACCGGTTGCAATCTGTTTTGAAGGTTAATTTCTTTGATTCTTTGAACGATTGTTAACCGGATTCCGAATTGGACATAAATTCAATATTTCCAGGCCTGTGATCAACAACCATTCGATTCATGGTTCTAATTTCTTTGTCTCTACAATCTTATTTTCTTTCTTCTGATTAAATCTTTTTAATTGCACTAGATTCCACACCATGATACAATTGAATGTAAACCCCAACTTGTAACTCTCTGCTTTCTTAATTCTCACTATGATCGACACATTCGATCATTCTACTAAAATTTGATGTGTTTCGCATTCTACCAACATCAAATTATTCTTTCTTTTCACCATGGGCTTCTGCCTAAATCGATTATGGGGTTCAGATCGCTCCTTTATGAAATCTTCTTCATACTATGTTTATTTCTCTTGATGATTGTTAATGTATCCTCATGTTTGGACTACTTTCAATTGATCCCTTTTAACCAATGCTCTGATACCATTTTGACGCCCCTTCAGGTTGTACATTAGGATCAATTATAGGATGAACATAAATTAATAGTATGCACAGATTTGTGCAATGACTCGGTGAAAACAGAGTCAAATACCACACACAAAATACACACAATACAATATGATTTCCACACATAATTCGACACACAAATAGGGTATTTATGCCCAATAATGACGGTTACAAACTACTAAAACTAACACAATTTACCTTTAATTCCCGCCTAATTTACATGTTTGACTTTTTCATTTTGACTTTTTTATTCTGACTTTTAATTATCTAATTTCTTGATTACAAATATCCAACAATCACTCCCCTAATCAAGAAACTGATAACTTTGTGGTTGTTAATCAGATTGTGGCTGTCCATCTTCTTCCTTCATTTAAATTCTGATTTATAGTGTGACTTCGACTCTCTGGATCCTTTGATCAAGATTAAGTGGTGTTAATGTCGTCTTGTCAAATTGAGACCGGTTGCAATCTGTTTTGAAGGTTAATTTCTTTGATTCTTTGAACGATTGTTAACCGGATTCCGAATTGGACATAAATTCAATATTTCCAGGCCTGTGATCAACAACCATTCGATTCATGGTTCTAATTTCTTTGTCTCTACAATCTTATTTTCTTTCTTCTGATTAAATCTTTTTAATTGCACTAGATTCCACACCATGATACAATTGAATGTAAACCCCAACTTGTAACTCTCTGCTTTCTTAATTCTCACTATGATCGACACATTCGATCATTCTACTAAAATTTGATGTGTTTCGCATTCTACCAACATCAAATTATTCTTTCTTTTCACCATGGGCTTCTGCCTAAATCGATTATGGGGTTCAGATCGCTCCTTTATGAAATCTTCTTCATACTATGTTTATTTCTCTTGATGATTGTTAATGTATCCTCATGTTTGGACTACTTTCAATTGATCCCTTTTAACCAATGCTCTGATACCATTTTGACGCCCCTTCAGGTTGTACATTAGGATCAATTATAGGATGAACATAAATTAATAGTATGCACAGATTTGTGCAATGACTCGGTGAAAACAGAGTCAAATACCACACACAAAATACACACAATACAATATGATTTCCACACATAATTCGACACACAAATAGGGTATTTATGCCCAATAATGACGGTTACAAACTACTAAAACTAACACAATTTACCTTTAATTCCCGCCTAATTTACATGTTTGACTTTTTCAATTTTGACTTTTCTATTCTGACTTTTAGTTATCTAATTTCTTGATTACAAAAATCCAACAAGTAATTATGGTTAAATACTTACAATGTGTTGGTGTGTAGTGAATTGAAAAGAGAAATGTTCAATTTTATGCTAAAAAAGTTAACCTTGATTTTATTTGTTTGACTTAATTCCTGTGTGATTTGTGAAGCATTTGATGGATGAGCCAATCTGATATATAAGTGTTTCTACAAATTGTAATAACTAACATAGCAAAACATACATATGCACTCGCACACACACATACACATATGGATATACAATATGTTGACGATTTCTGGTTCTTGTTTTGACTAATGCGAACAGGTTCAAGAACACAAATACCAGTCCCACATGGATTTTTAACCCTAACAGAACTCTACCTCCACACTTCATTTTTAATAACACGTCAGTTAGTTTTTACATTGATTGAACCTAATAGGGATTTTTATTATTGGGATTCAAAATTTTGACATTTCTTCATTACTAAGAAAATCTCAAAGAATGGTATTAGTTGTTTCATTAATTTAAATAAAAACACATAAAACAAATCAAATCTTTAATCTTGACCGAAAATTTATGACCTGCTCAAATAAAGTATCATATTTGGGGCATTAGTTTAAATTGCTTGAGTGATAATGGGATACTTGGAAGTGGCCCTAAAGTAATTATTTGGGTTTAGTTCATAATAATAGTGAGTTATGTTTGGTTGATGTTAGTTAATGTAAGAACTATTAAATTTTGTACCTAATGACTGATACGTTTCAGATGCAATATTGGTTTGCACTTTTAAATATACACACCTAACCGACCCACTGTTACTCACTTGTACAAAAGACTTAATTTACAATGCTCCATCAAAGTTTTTAAAACGTTTTATGGTACGATCATTGTAAATAATAATGTAACCGGTTGAATATTTTTAAATGAAATCAAATATGTCCTTTCGAAACTACCTCCCAAGTATTTACGGCGGTTACATGTGTACTGTCTTGAAATGATCTCAATTTTTTCCAACTATTTTCATACAACTATTTTTTAATAAACTTATCTATATCCCTCCAAAAGTATTATCCCCTCATTTACAACTTTCAATGCAGACTGACTTAAAACTCTCGTGTATTTCAGCTATTTAATATAAATCGCCTTATTAAATATGTGAAAAAAAAATTATAGCGGTTTTAGTACAATCATTTTAAATAAACTCACTTATATACCTTCAAAAAAATAAGATTAAAACGTATTCTCTCACTCATTACAGAAGTTCTTTAAAGGAACTGGATTAAAAAATATGACGTAAAAGATATAAGATACGTGAACATGTCGTATTTATATCGTAAAACATAATCTATTTCTATCAACAATAACCACCTTAAAAACAAAATTATAATATATCATTATCTTCGGAAGATATTACGAAATGTATCTGGTAAAATTTATTTTTAATATACATTTAATATAATTTGTATATATCATCATGTGATTTTAAGCTAATTATATATATATATGCAGGACGTTGAAGGGTGTAGAGTTACAACACAACAACACAAAGAGAAGATAACTAAACTTAGATCAAACAGTAAACTGGATTAACCAAGAGGTGACACTAAGAACACAAGTAGTATATGTGACAGAACACAAAGAGCACAAGTATTTGGTTTTCAAGAATACAGTATATTGTTTTCTCTATGTTTTATTACAAGTGTTACAAAGCATATGTGAAAGATACAAGAACATGAGATACATATACAACATCCTACAGCCAGCTATACTTTGAAAGCCAGCTGGATACAATTGACTAGACACACATAAAATCAATTGTAGAGTCAAAAGGCAGATTGCCTTTTGACTAGTGACTATGACATGCCATAGCTCACATCCTTATCTATTACAAAAAGGATAAAGTACATAAAGTTGAAAGTTACAGACTCAAGACCTCAATGTACAGTTACCAAAAGCATGGACCTTTTCACTAAACCATGTTAGTTGGTGACTTGTAGAGTTGCAGCGGAAAGGTGTCCAGCTTTATGGAATAGTACATCAGATAAAGCATGTTACTAAAAGTCTTCGGAAGAAATCTTTCTTTATGAACTTGAAGCTTCGGAAGACTTTGTCTTTGAGGCGTCGGAAGACTTCATCTTTGGCTTCGGAAGATGTTGGTCTTGGCTTCGGAAGATTTCACACTTAGAATATTTTTGTTGCACATGTGAAACTTCTGAAGCATTTCACACTTAAAGTCTGAAGACAACAGCTGAAGACAAAGTCTGAAGACAAAGTCTGAAGACAAAGTCTGAAGACAAAGTCTGAAGACAAAGTCTGAAGACAAAGTCTGAAGACAAAGTCTGAAGACAAAGTCTGAAGACAAAGTCTGAAGACAAAGTCTGAAGACAAAGTCTGAAGACAAAGTCTGAAGACAAGTCTGAAGACAAAGTCTGAAGACAAAGTCTGAAGACAAAGTCTGAAGACAAAGTCTGAAGACAAGTTTGAAGACAACTGCTGAAGACAAAGTCTGAAGACCAAGTTCTTAGAAGTTGTCACAACACTGAAGTAGTTTTCTTCAGTAGTTTTGATGGTTTACTTTTCAATAGTTTGTAATCAGTAGTTTTATATTATGTAAAACATCTGAAGGTCTTACACTTCAGATGTTATAACTTCAGTAGTTGTAATGGTAGCTTGTACTAAGCTTTTTATGAAGGTGTCCTCAGTTGTTGTGGACATCTTCAGTAGTTTAGTTTAGTTTCAGTTGTTTGTATAAATCAGTTAGCTGTCACTATCAAGTGACGTCAGCTAATGTCACATTCCTTTATAAAAGGAATGTTGACCTAATTTCCTTGTAACCGAAACATGTGCGTGAATGAAAACATTTTCTTTACAGAAAACTTTCTCTCTCTATAACCATCACTGTTTGATTGAATATTCATATTATTCTTTTATAAATTTCGTCTAATTCTTGTGCTATTCCGCTGCAAATCTTAATCTAGTTGATCAAACTAGATCCCGATCCTTTCAAATGGTATCAAAGCCGGTTAATCATTGATCGATATAACAATTGATCATTGAAACTGCTCTTTTGATATCTAAGTTTGATCGAATTAGAAAACTTGCAAGAATTGGTTATAGAATTTGATTTTCTGTTGCTTCCGGTGAATTAATTTGAGATTCGTCTTGTTTAAAACTGTGTTGTTGAGTTTTTGAGCTAGATATGTTAAAATATTATTGAACCTGTTTGAATTGGTGAAAATGGCTACATCAATCAATGATCCTCACAATACTGGCTCCTCAACAAAGCCTCCGATGCTTTTTAGGAGTGAGTATAACATATGGCAACGCGAATGCTCCATCACCTGTCTGTCAACAGTTCAGGTTGTTGGAAATCTGTGGTTCATGAACCATATAAGCCTATGGTAAGTAATCTAGAAACCAATGAGATGGTTCCGAAGAAGAAAGAGCAATACTCAGATGAAGACCGGAAACCAATGAGATGGTTCCAAAGAAGAAAGAGCAATACTCAGATGAAGATCTGAAACTGTTTGAAATTGATGCTAAAGCCCATGGAATTCTGGCCATGGCACTGCCTAATGAAATCTATTCTGGACTTATGCATCATGAAACTGCTCATGACCTCTGGGTTGCTCTGAAAGAACAATTTGGAGGAACTGATGAGGTCTTGGCAAATAATAGAGAAATCCTTGCCCAGTAATATGAGACATTCTCTCATAGAAAGGGTGAGTCACTGACTCAACAGTTTGAGTGATTTTCTTGTTTGATATCTGAGTTGAAAATGGTTAAACATGAATATACAAACAGTCAGATGAACAACAGATTCCTTAGATCCCTGCCTGAGAGATGGGACACATATACTATTGTCCTACGCTCCAGTGCAAATCTGGACAATCTATCTCTCACCCAACTTCATGGGAAACTGTTAACATTTGAAAGAGAGATAGAACAGAAAAGGAAACTGGCTTCATCTGGGAAGCTCACTGATGATTTTTTACCAGGGATACTACTCTGGTCGGTCATGAGTCAGAATATGTTGCATCAGAAAGTTCTTATGATGAGCATATAGATTTCTCTTCAAACAGTGGAGATCCTGCTTTTGTTGGTGTCGATAGTAATTCAGGGTGTAGTAGTGATAATTTGTGCTTTTTGATGGATGATTTGAAAGGAATTGCTGATGATGATCTGGAAGAGATGGATATTTTGAGCCAAATGGCATTAATCAATATCAGATCTCAAAAATTTTACAAAAGGATAGGTAGAAAATTTCCTGGTCTCTCTGGAAAAACCAAAGTTGGTTTTGACAAGAGCAAGTTGAGGTGTCACAAGTGCCATAGACTTGAACATTTTGCAAGAGAGTGTAGATCATCTGGATCTAACTCTTCTGCACCCTTTGTGACCTTTCCATGCAATAGCTCACAAAACAAAGGACAACACTCTACCAGTTCTGGTCATCATTTACAAATTCAATCATCTCCTGCATATTTTGTCCCTCAAGGTCAAATGCCATATCCTTATCCCTGCTTTTACATGCCTCAGTCCAATCAGGTTCCTGTACCCATAGCTCAACAACCACATGCCCTACCTAGCCTCAACCATCTCAATCAAATCAACAATCTCAATCTCAATCACGTCAAAGCTTTTTCACACCTGGAGTTGTTGACTGGAGTAGCTTACCAGATGATCTTTCTGGTTATTTTGAACAAGTGTTTTCTGGTGCTGGTCAACATGGTGGTGAAAATCCTTTTAAAAATCTTGCTCTTATGGCCCTGGAGTCTACTGATGCTTCATGCTCAAATGCTTCATCATCACAGGTACCACAGGTATCTTCTGAGGCTAAGGCCAAGTTGTGTTCTGAGTCATGCATAGCTGCTTTTGTCTCAATTAGAGAAGCAAATGTAGCTTTAATTAATCAAAATCTTGACCTAGAGAAAGTGATTTCCAAAAAAAAGCTGAGTTTGAGTCTGTCTTAAAAGAAAAAGATAATGAGATTTACAAATTAAAATGCCAAATCAGTGATGAAAAGGCAAAGGTAGAGGTCATTTTAGAGAATCATAAGAATCTCAAAGAAACACTTGCAGCTACTAAGTAGAGTGTGAACGCTGGGTAACATCCTGCAAGGGGTTTGAAATGCTTCTCACTAAGCAAACAACTTCAAATGTGAAGTTGGGATTGGGTATAATCACACTGTACCTCCTACAGATTTTACTCCCAAGATAGAAGTAATATCTGAAGGTGAAAGCAATTCCCAAACCACATCATCATGTGTCTCATCCTCAAGTGATAATGCAAAATCAGAGGATGAAGTCAGTAATAGTATCTCAGCTAATCAATCTGCTGATGGTCTCACTGCTGATAAACACATGATCAAAGAAAAGCTGAGCACTTCAGGTGTTGTCTCCCAAAGTATTCAAAGTACTGAAGAGCAAGTAACAACACCTGAAGAACATTTCAAACCAAATGAAAACAAACATGGTTTGACAATTACTGAAGAGTGTATTAGGAAATCCAAAAGTACTGATAGAAAACTTCTGAAGAACAAGTCTTCAGTTGTTACAAATCCTTCAGTACTTAACATAAGTACTGAGAGGAAGAAAGTACTGAAGAACACACCTTCAGTAGTTTCATCTTCTTCAGCAGTTGAACAACAGAAGATGAAGAAAAAGTCATGTGAAATATGTGGTCTATTCAATCATCCCACTGATGAATGTTGGTACAGAAGGGTTCAAAATTCAACAAAGATAAAATCACTAAAAAGAAAATTACTAAAATGAAAGATGAATTTGAAACCAAGTTTATGCCACAATCATCCCAATCTGATAACCCAAAGTTCTTACGAAAATCTAAAAAGAAGGAAGGGGTTTATCATAAAGCAGCTGAAAATATTCCTCATGGAATATCAAAACACCAGACTAAGTCTGTGTCTTTCAAAAAGGAGGACATGGTGAGTCACAGGAACCAATAAAAAACAAGTACTAATGTGTCTGCTGAACTGAAGGCTTTAACAACCAATCAGACACAACTTGTTATGATGGTTCAATATCTGCCGGGGAGAGTTAACCAAATAGATGTACCTGTGATTAAACCACTGAAAAGAAAAACTAAGCCAAAATCAAAGGAATCCTTTTCAGCACCATCTCCACCTTCAAAGGCTGTTAATCATGACAAATCAGTTAATATAAAATCTATTGATGAGAACATACCCAAAACCAAAATGGTTTGGGTCTCAAAAGCTAACTACTTTGTTGTGACAAATGCAAGGTTCTTCAGCATGCCATAGAAGCATCTGATATGTGGATAGTGGAGGATCTATGCATATGACAGGGAGCAGTTCTCTTCTTCATGACTACTCTCAAGGAAAGAAGGGATTTGTATCTATTGGTAATGATGCTAAGGGTTACATCATCGGCAAAGGTTTTGTGTCAAATGGTGAGATAAGATTTGATGATGTTAACCATGTGGAGAATCTCTAGTACAACTTGTTAAGTGTCAGTCAAATGTGTGATAAAGGGCATGTTGCACTATTCACCAGTCAGAACTGTCGGTATCTGTCTTCCAATGTTTTAAGAATGATTGACAAGATATTGGATGAATATACTCTCCTCAAGGCCAACAGGATTGGAAGAGTATATGCCTTAGACTTATCAAAGAAAATTGATCTAAAAGGCCATCCATATCTGTTCTCCAAGGCCTCTCCTCAGGAATCTGAACTATGGCACAGAAGGCTCGGTCATGTGAATCTTAAAAACATGAACCAACTTATTCATCATAGTTTAGTGAGAGGTCTGCCATTAAAGGAGTTCAAATGTGATGAAAACTGTTCTGCTTGTTTAAAAGGAAAGAAACACAAAGTATCATTCCTCTAATAGAAGAACCAAAGTCCACTGTCTGCTTGCAATTACTGCATATGGATCTTTTTGTCCAGTAAGAATGATGAGAATGGCAAAGAAAAATATTATCTGGTAATTGTGGATGATTATTCCATATTTGTATGGACCTTCTTCTTACATTCAAATAATGAGGCTGGTCAAATCATCATCTACTTTGTGTTGCATGTGGAAAAGCAGTACTCCCTTTCTATCAAGTGTGTGAGGAGTGATAATGGCACAAAATTTAGAAATCACACACTTGATGAATTCTATTTCTCTAAGGGAATCAAGAGGCAATATAGCATTTCAAGAACTCCTAAACAAAATGGAGTGGTAGAGAGAAAGAACAGGACCCTTATTGACGCCGCAAGGTCAATGTTGGCTGATTCTGGTTTGCCACTAACCTTTTGCGCTGAAGCCGTCAACACAGCTTGCTATGTGCAAAATAGAGTGTTAGTAAGTTAGAGATTGATGAAGACTCCTTATGAAGTGTTACATCATTTGGCCCCTCTGATTTCCTTCTTTAGAGCATTTGGGTGTCCCTGTTATATTCTTAACACAAAGGATCCACTTCAGAACTTTGAATCAAAGGTGGATGCAGGGTACTTTGTTGGGTATTCATCTACTTGCAAGGCATACGGAGTTTTTAATTGCAGAACAAAGATATTTGAAGAAACCTTGCATGTAAATTTTAATGAATCTCCAAAGGAGAAAATCCCACAAAACCCTGTGGAGTTATTTGATTTGAACATACTGTAATATGTTCCTTATCATCCTCCAGCTGTTGCAGATTCTGTGAATCTATCATCTCCTGCAACTAGTCATTCATCTGGTGGTATAAATGCAAGGTTTAGTGATCACCTGCATGAGTCTACTAACCTTGATGTTCCTGTAGCTTCAGCAATTCCATCCACAACAAATGTTGATGAGATCTCTGATTCCTCTACTTCATTTGAATTGCCATCTCATTCTAGGTTTCAAGAGTCTGGATCAACATCTGTTGCTACTGAATCACCTATAAACTCTTGCACAGATCTTATTGAGTACCAAGAACTAAAGAATCACCCCATGTCTCAGATCATTGGTGACATCAATGCTGGTGTTTCAACTAGAAGTCAATTGTCCAATTTCTGCTTTTGTGCTCTCTTCATCAGTCAGCAAGAGCCAAAGAACTATCATATTGCATTAAGAGACAATGGATGGGTTGAAGCCATGCAACTTGAGCTTCTTCAGTTTCAAAAGCAGCCGGTGTGAGAACTGGTTCCTCTACCCCAAGGTAAGTTTGCAATAGGCACTAAATGGGTGTTTAGGAATAAAACTGATGAAAAAGGTCAAATTGTCAAGAACAAGGCCAGACTGGTTGTACAGGGGTTTTCACAAGAAGAAGTATTGATTATGATGAAACCTTTGCCCCTGTAGCCAGACTAGAGGCAATCAGATTGTTCTTAGCTTATGCTGCTTTCCTAATCTTAAAGTTTTTCAAATGGATGTCAAAAGTGCTTTCTTATATGGTAAAATAAAAGAAGAAGTTTATGTGTGTCAACCACCAGGTTTTGAAGATCATAAACATCCAGATTGGGTGTATAAGCTTGATAAGGCTCTTTATGGGTTAAAACAAGCTCCTAGAGCTTGGTATGAAACACTGTCTAACTTTCTTCTTCAAAATAATTTCACTAAAGGCTCCATAGATAAAACTTTGTTCATTAAGAAAGTAGGCATGCATAAGCTCCTTGTTCAAATTTATGTAGATGATATTATTTTTGCATCCTCTGATCCACAGTTGTGTAATGCAACAAAAGTTTGAAATGAGTGCCATGGGAGAATTACAGTTCTTTCTTGGTTTGCAAATCAAACAAATGGCTGATGGAACTTTCATTCATTAGTCAAAATATACAAAGGATTTGTTGAAAAAGTTTGATTTATAAAACTGTAAGCCCTGTTCTACTCCCATGTGCAGCACCACACAACTAGATGCTGAGCAGAAAGGTAAAGCAGTTGATGAAACTCTTTACAGATGTATGATTGGTTCCTTGATGTACCTTACAGCTTCTAGACCAGACATTATGTTTGCAACTTGTGTCTGTGCTAGATTTCAGGCTACACCTAAAGTATCCCATATGATTGCAGTCAAAAGGATCTTTAGATATTTGCAAGGAACTTAATCTCTAGGACTTTGGTATTCCACTGGGCACTCTTGCAAATTAGTTGCTTTCTCTGATAGTGACTATGCAGGGTGTAAATTAACCTCTGGTGGATACCAATTTCTAGGCAATTGTTTAGTTTCTTGGCAGAGTAAGAAACAAACTTCAGTTGCTACATCCACTGCTGAAGCAGAGTACATTGCTGCTGCAAGTTGTACATCTCAGGTACTCTGGCTTCAGAATCAATTACTGGATTATGACATTACAGAGACTAAGACTCCTTTATTGATGGACAGTGCTTCAGCTCTTTGTATTGTTAAGAATCCTGTCCAGCATTCTAGGACCAACATATTGAGATCAGACATCATTTTATCAGGGATTGTTATGAAAAAGTCTGATTGATCCAAAGTTTCCTAGTGCTGATGAGCTTGCAGATATATTTACTAAGCCTTTGGACAGTGCAACTTTCAAAATCTTGTGCTAAGGCTTGGTATGCTGCAACTTGAATGATTTGACAACTACTGATGATCTCAGTTCACAAGTACTGATGTGCATTAGTATACAGCTGTCAAAAATAAGTACTGATAAGTTATTTATTTTCATAGTTTTCAAAACTATTGAAGACTAAATTACTTAAAATACTGAAGTACTTTATTTGTTGAAAAGTACTGATGTAGTTAAACTACCGATGTTTGTTTTAACAAATAAGTACTGATGACAAATGAAACATCTAAAAATCAGATAATCTGCTGAGTAAGTGTTAAGGTCAACTGACAACAACTGAGATCTGTGAATTGACGACAATAACTGATGAGCAATTTTACTCTTCAATTGTTTCAAAAAACTGCTGTTTCATTTCAAAACAACTGAAGCCAAAACCAAGTCTTCAGTAGTTTCAAACTACTGATGACTAACACCAAGTCTTCAATTGTTTACAACATCTGAAAGTTAAAACCATGTCTTCAGTCGTTTTCTAACAACTGGTGACTAACACCAAAACTTTCAGTTGTTTTCTTTTAGCCGTTTCATAACCTATAAATACCTAACCCTAACTTCAAACTTTTCATAAGTCGTTTTCCGAACGTTCATTTCCATTAATGGCGACCATGCAAATCAAACCACGACACAACTGTGTTGCCTACTTCACAAAATTGGCCTTTTGGAATAAGTTTGATGCTGCCATTGATCTGATGGTTGATTCCCCGTATCAAACTGCTTTTCTTCTGAATCCAACCATCTATCCCGATACCCTTCGCCAATTTGGACAAATGTCACTGTCCATACTGGTGAGAATGATGTCGCGATCACTCTCCAGTCTTTTGTAAACCAGAAGAAGGTGGTCGTCACTCCTGCTATCATTCGCCAAACCCTAGATCTGAATGATGCCACCTTGTCACCAATACCCGAAGGGCACCACTGATCTATCATTCATCAACCATGGATATGAGGGCGACCTAAGTGCTACAACCATTCTGAAGAAGCACTTCCATGATGCTGAATGCCTAATCTTCACATGATCAATGTCTGCCTTGCCCCCAAATCCTCTTCATGGGATCAAATGTCATCCAGGTGGCAGCAGGTATTGTATTCTATCCTTGAACGCAAAAGCTTAAATTTTTCTGAAATTATATTTTTGGAATTAAAAGATCTGGCAATGAAACCTATGGCTAACAGAAGGATATTATATCCAAGGTTTTTTATGGCCATAATCATAAATCAATTAAAATATGATGGCCCTGTTGGCCTTGGAGTCCCTGCTGTGGTGGTTTTACCTGAGGTATACTCCAGGCACAACTCTGACCCACAACTCAAAGACGTTGCCGAATTGCTAAAACCCAAGCAGAAGGAACCCACACCTCATCCTCCAGATCCAAAGTCCCCTCCAAATCACAATCCAAACAAACCAAAGGCTACTCAGGGAGTTGAGTCCCCTGATGATGCCCCTATAACACAAAGGCAGGATGAAACTACGGTAGTAATCCCCCTGTAGTTTCCATGACTCTACCAGCTGAAACTGCTCAGGTATCCTCTCAACAGAATCTTGATGCAACCAAAAATGGGGAAACCACATTACTGGAATCTCTCTCACTTGAGAAGATTGCCATTGAAGAGCACCATTCACCCCAGGTGCAATCGTCTTCACCCTTATCTCCCACTGAAGCCACCCCTACAAGCCCAACAGTGGTTATTGCATAAGTGCTGACTCAATTACATTCCTCTAACCCTCCCCAGAAACCTATTACCACTGGGAAAACCTCAACAATTGAGGGAGAGGATTATAATGTGGCTGATAACCCACAGCACAGGGATTACAGAGTTCAATCTCCCTGTGTAGAGGAGGAGATTCGATCATCTGTGAGGCTGCCTCTTCCCCTGTTTTAGCACATGAACAGATGAAGTTGGTATCATCTCTAAGACCTTACCAGAGGCAACTGCAAATGAAGGACATAATCCTGAGGCAGGAAGTCCCCAGTTCCAAGAAATATGGGCGCATGTGAATACTGATCTACACTCAACACATGTTCATCCTGATTAATCAGGAGGTCAATGATTCAGCAAAGACTGATGATGACTTGGGCTTTTTCTTTGATGTTCTAGCCCACAACACTATTCTTGAGGCTGAGGTTTGCAGACTATAAGATCTGCTTGCCAAAATGTCACAAGAATCAAGTCCATCTGCCCACATTCACCCACAGATGGCAGTTTCTTCTGAAGCTCTCCCAAACACTGAGCCACTCCCACCAACAATGCCACCAGCCTCTGATTCAGGCACCATTTCTCAGGGACAGAACCCCTCTGAGCAAATGGTTACTACCTTTCAATCCTCCTTACCTCTCATCACTTCCATCATCACTAACATTGTGCATCAAGCCATTGATGAGAGGCTTTCCTCAAATCTTCAAACCTTAGTTGATGGTGCTGTTTCTAAGAGACTTTCTGACATTCAAACCCCTGAACCCAATGCAACCAAAAAGGGGGAGTCTAAGTCAGTGAAAGCAGACAAAAGGAAAAGAGTTGAAGAGGAAGAAGAAAAAGAGAAGAAAGAAAAGGAGATGATCACCTATAAGAGAAAGAAGAGTGCTGAACAGACTGAAGGTGAGAAAAAGTTAGAAGAACTGATCAAAGAAGCTAATGAGCAACATAGCAATCTATGGATAAGATCATTGATCAACTCTAGACAAGTTTTGACACAGCCAAACTTGACTCTGAAATCAGAAGGCTAGAGATTCAAGAGATTGAACATAGATGGGCAAGTTGGAGTGAGAAAGAAAGGGAAAGGCTGGAAGCTATGACAAGATTCATATCAAAGCATTTGGGAAGATCAATCATTGAAGTGAAGTCATGGTCCAGAGACAGTATTTTGGAAATAACCACCAGAATCTGTTCTTCTGAAGTATTCAACAAAGGATTGATCATAAAAGTTCTTGATGAAGCTAGTGCTGGGAAAAGGTCTAATATGGCAAAGTTATCCAAAGCTTCACTCACAACCAAGATGCTAGAGCAGCCTGCACAATCTCCTACACCAAAACAACCAACTTCACAACCCTTAAAACCAACTCCTTTACCCAAGAAACCTACTCAAACCACTACCAATAATGCACCCATGAGGAAGAGAAGGGTGTTGAGGATGGAAGAAGAAGAAGAAAATGATGAGGATGATAGTCTGCCAATCTCTGATGTTCTTAAAATAAAGATGCCTAAGCCCAAAAGTCAACCAACAACAATCACACCTAACTTCCAAAGGCAAATGGTAAAAGTAAAACTTGAAGAAGAAGAACAACACAAAACATGATGAGCAGCTGTTAAGGATGATTGATAAAGAATTTCCTAATCTTCATCCATACAAGCTATGAAGAAAATGCTCAGAGGTTGTATGCTCTTAGATTCACATTTCAATATCAGAAAGAGAGAGTGAGAATTTGGTCTGACCCCAGAGTAAGTGACAGAATCCATAAAAAGAAGATTCCAAGTAGATATAATGGCCAAGTAAAGAAGATTGTAGATGCTGTGATAATGCTGGCCATTGTAGTGTCACCCTGAGAAATCCTTGATGACTTCAAGAGAGCTTACAACTCTAAGATGAATCCAGAAACTTTACTAGAAAACAAAATGGTAAAGAAGGGGTTGATCTACAAGAAGCTTGAAGAAATAAGAAGAAATGAGCTCCAGTTGTTACTAGAAGGTACTCATCCTGATGAGTTTGCATATAGAGAAATAACTACTGTGGAGTTGAAGAATGGAAAGAATGTTAAGTACTTATCAGAGTACTATGGGCCTGAGTTCTTCTTTGAAAGTGAAGCTGAAGAACTCACAATGGAAGAACAGGTTGTATTCCTTGAGGCCTATGTCAGAGAGTCTTACATACTCATCATGGGAAGTAGGTCTCATGGATGGCGTAATAGCTCTGTGTCCAATTCCCCAAGACAGAGTTCCCATTCATCCTCAGCCAATCAAACTTTCTGAAACCTCTTCCCTAGCCTGAGCTTAATTTGAAGATTTCTGAGCTGATCCAGAAATGTTTCTGCCAATAAGTGGGACTTCAATAATATTAAGGTTTTGGCTACATTGGTTCAGGGGGAGTTTGTTGGACCAAAAGAACCAATAAGCCAGATCAGAAAAACCTTTAAGTCCCCAGACATCAAAACAATTGAAGTGATCGACAAAATCTGAAGACAACAGCTGAAGACAAAGTCTGAAGACAAAGTCTGAAGACAACAACTGAAGACAAAGTCTGAAGACAAAGTCTAAAGACAACTGCTGAAGACAAAGTCTGAAGACCAAGTTCTCAGAAGTTGTCACAACAACTGAAGTAGTTCTCTTCAGTAGTTGTGATGGTTTACTTTTCAGTAGTTTGAAATCAGTAGTTTTATATTATGTAAAACATCTGAAGGTCTTACACTTCAGATGTTATAACTTCAGTAGTTGTAATGGTAGCTTGTACTTAGCTTTTTGTGAAGGTTTCCTCAGTTGTTGTGGACATCTTCAGTAGTTTAGTTTACTTTCAGTGTTGTGTATAAATTAGTTAGCTGTCACTATCAAGTGACGTTAGCTGATGTCACATTCCTTTATAAAAGGAATGTTGACCTAATTTCCTTGTAACCGAAGCATGTGCGTGAATGAAAACATTCTCTTTGCAGAAAACTTTCTCTCTCTATAACCGTCACTGTTTGATTGAATATTCATATTATTCTTGCTTAAATTTCATCTAATTCTTGTGCTATTCCGCTGCAAATCTTAATCTAATTGATCAAACTAGATCCCGATCCTTTCACAGCCTCTTCATTAATCTCTACGAACTCCCCCTAGGCTGATGCTACCAAAATATTTAGAAAACTTCAGATATTAACAGTCCTCATTAGGATGATCACCATTCCTTTCTTCATAAGATGATCAGGATCCTTCAGGCTGTCAAAGTGTCTTCTCATGTCAAAGAGATCATGCAGAGGCAACTGAAACATATCTTGCCATGTATAGATGTCTTCAATGCCTTGATCGCTAATAACATGCCACCTTTCTGGATTTGTGGTGTATGTCCAAGACAAGATGGGTCTTCCTGATGCTAGAGGAGCTACTGAAGTTGGAGTTGATTGAGCATCCTCTGGCTGCACATCCTCAGGCTGTTCTGATTCATCCTGAGGTTCAAAAGGGGATTTAGGCTTCTTCTTCTTCTTAGACTTTGGTTAGAAGCCATCCTTTTCCTTCTTTTTCCAATTTTAACTGAGAAGACTGGCCCACAGCACCACATTGATCTTCACTGTCTTTCTTAGTTGGGACTTCCTCTCTCTCAGGTTCAGATGGAGAAGGAGGTTGACCCTGCTGTGGATCAGAAGATGAAGCTTGCTGAGCATTAGCAGGAGGTCCAGGTTGTGTTGTGTATGTTTGTTCAACCTTAACCTCCACTTCAGGTGGGGCCTGACTTGGGGTGGAGTGTAAGACAGTGAGCACTCCACTCTTGATCTTCTGTTTGATTACCCTGATATGCTCATCCATAGTGGATAGAGACATGGGTCCAAGTCTCCTTCCGGAGAGTCCATATAGCTTCAAGAAGCTCATCATCCTCTGCCTATCAGCAGACTTCTTCATGCTCTTTTGGATGATGGTTCTTGACTTTGAAGCTTCTTCCCTCAGCTTCTTCTTTGTTGTCTTTCTTTCCTTGACTAACTCAAGCTCAAGTTGTTTTAAATACTCAAACTCAACATAGTCAAAAGGTAAGGGAAGGAGTGCATCTGCCTGATAGAGACCTGTGGCACTCAGGTAGTTAATCATCTTGATTCTGTCTTCTTCCTTATCTACCTGAGGTTCTTGTTGAACCACATTCTCTTGTTCAGGACTTTCTTGAACTGGTGAGGGGTAGGCATATCTTTGTACAGTCTTTTTCTTCTTCTCTCTTCTTTGACTTGTACTAGGAGTTCTGCATCTTCTGCCTCCTTCTTCTCTCTTGATCTTTCTAGATCAACCAGCTCATTCAATTCATCCAAGGGGAGAGAAATGACACTATCTATGTCATAATTCCTAGTATGGAGATAGTTAATCTTCACTGACCTTAACTCATCATTCTGAGTATCTGGTCTGGGGGCAGTCCTAATTGTAGACTCCATGAGTCTTGGAGACTTAGTAGAGGAACTTCCTCCCCTTATCCCCCTTTTCCTCTCTCTCTACCTCCTCAATCTCCTCAGATGTCATCTTTCTTTTCTCTTTGTCACTCACAGACCTTGTGACTCAGGGTGGAGAGAGCTTTGGCCTTCATTGCTTGTTGCAGCATCTGAGCTCAAGCCAGAGAGAGGTTGAGAAGCACCTTCACCAGCAGGTGTCTCAAAAGGAATATGGATCTCTGCAACAGTTGGAGATGATGAGACAGGGCTCTCAAGTTCTGTAACTGGGCCTTCAGTCAAGGTTTCCCCTATGAAGCTAATCTTAGGGTCTGCCTGAACATCCAGTTGACCGATGACATTGCCTGATTGCCTTAGTCTCCTTCTTAGACTGAACTCTGCAATGATCCTGTCTTGGATTCTTTTAGGCCAGTCTGTCAGCTTGTCTTGATTGGCTTGGTGACAAGTGGCATGTTGACTAATCCAGACCTTCATAGTAGTCCAAGTTTGAAAATGAAGACTTCTTGTGTCCTTGAACTCTTATGATAACAAGGGCTCTCCTATGTTGTCATACCTCCACCAATAATATGATTGAAGATGATGAAGGTGACATAGCCCTTGGTATCCCGTCCTCAACATACTCTATGTGAAGGAGTTGTAGTCCACATCAATGTGAACTAGAGGAGGTTGCGAGAAGTGCATAGTTGCAAGTGAGGGATGGTGAGTCCTCAATGTCCATTCTCTTAGAGGAACTCCCCAGGTTCTGTGGCTGGAATGACTTTTTCCGCCCCCTTTTTTTTGGTAGCATCACCCACTTGCATAGGTGAGTGGAGGATATGTCAATCACATCCACAGGTTCTTGTGTTCCTGGTTGAGCTCTCCTTAATGATCTCCTAGCTAGTTTTTCCTTAAGATATGAAATCTCAAGTTGCTACTCATTGATCCTGTTTGTGTAAGGTAGTCACCTGACATTCGGTGACTGACCTTTAAGACCAGGTAAGTGCATGTTGTTTAGAACGTTTTTTGCACTTTAGTCTCAGATCCCCTCATCTTCATCAATAAATCCCTAGGGTGTGGAGAAATTGAACCAGAGTCCCCTTCTCTCATGACCAGTTCTAATTCTTGGCTACTGATGTTCCCTCTGCTCACTGGCATCATTCAGTTGAGATGTCATTGGGCTGAGTTGCCATGGTTGAGGTCGTTAATTGATGTAATCTGTTAGGACCTGGTATTGACCGAAATACCTGAAGATCACGTGTAAACGATCAATAGTGCGGAATCCTATTTGATTGGCGATCCACTCAGTGAAAAACACACGAAGAATCAATCAAGGATTGAAACTAAACGTTAGAAATCGATAAGAATCGATCTACTGTGTTCTATGAACTTGGAGAAATGATTTGAAGGTTTCTGGATGGCTAGGTTTCGTCTGGAATCGTAATTGATCGAGTGTCCTTGTTTTTCACGAATTGAGTTGTATTTTATAGTTGTATTATTCATCGTGCGACTGAACCATTAGTCTGGTTCAGTCGTGCGATTGAACCATACGGTTGATTCATTCGTACGACTGAGTGTTCAGTCGTGCGACTGAGCCAATCTTTGTACAGTCGTACGACTGATCCATCTCCTGTTCAGTCGTGCGACTGAGTCATCGTGTGAATTTCTATTGCTTATGGTTCATTCGCTGAGCCATTCGCATGGGAACTTCATTAAGTTAAGTTTGAATGTTTGATTTAATTAATATAACATAATGTGCAACCATTCAAATAATCATAAACCCAATCAATTTAGTCACGACCATTAATGAATTTTAAACATTATAACTAACAGACTATCAATATCATTTTATTAATCATACCAAACAAGATCTATTACATCACATATCATGATCTAGGGACATACATTATCAACCAACTCCCCCTTGGACCTAGATCTCTCTAATGTCTTGTTTTCTTCATTACCTCCTCATATTTCTTGTACTTGTCCTCTTGTGTGACTCCTGCGTGAATATCAAATCGAACCGCAGCCAGTCGTAAACGTTTTGGAACTGGAGGGCTTGTACAATGTCTGTGTGTCATAGAACAATGGCCACTTGTATAATTTATAGACATCATTTAGCAGACAAGTTGTTTGCCACATTGGGTCAAATACCCTGATGGTATCCATTTGGTCCCCTTTGTTCAGAACTATGACATCTTCAGCAGTTCTCCAATCATAGTACCACCATTTAATGTGAGTGAAGTCCTTGGCATTTCCCTGAGAGGGATTCTCGACATAGTGCGCGGAGGACTCCCTTCAACACAATTTTTGGTTTTCCAGTGATGGCATCCATCTCAGACCTTCTAATATACCTTGTAGGTTGTTGAGGTCTGAGTTAATCCACCTGGTGTGGTACTCTTTCTTTAGGGCAAGCCTCAAACCAGCCTGACATCTTTCTCGGGTCAGCATACAACAGCTTCAATTTGGCCAGCTGGTTGAGCTCAAAACCTGGTAAGTCTTTAGATCATGTGGAAATCGAAAGTACTCTATGCCCTCTCCCTCCAACGGCATAAAAACGTTAAGATCATCAAATATGCCCATGCTATAATCCCTCCTGACACCGTATGATGTTTCTTGACGCTGTAGAACTTGGTGTAGGCGTCCCTCTTCGGTGCAGCACGTTGGGCCTCTGACTTCTTTAAAACATTCAACCCACTCAGCCTGTCGAATGTATACGTCATCGTTTGAGGCTTGGCTGTTTCCTTCGGTCTTTCCTGCTTCCTGCTCCATCTTGTCTAGTACCTCAAACATATCACTGACTAAGTCTCACCCAGATTGGGGACCACATTACTCGTTGTTAGCATACTGGGGTACTCTTCAGCAGCAATATCTTCAACCTCAACTTCATCAATGTCATGTAGTTTTCGTCACTGGTTGAATCAACTGTTGGAGCATCCGTGACAATTTCATCAGATTGAGTCTAAACATCTCTGCCAGTTGCTCGTTAGATAGGTCGTGAATATTTCACCTTCTTCAGGGTATAACTCACTGACCTTCTCACAATCCCTTGCAGATCAGAATCATGTGAGTTGAGACTTGACCTGTTGAAGGGAGCAATACAAACTCATCTCTGTGGTACTTTGATCTGTTTGATTTACACATTTCACACTCACAACTCATTAGCAATTTATCAAACAAATGCATTAATGTATAAACATTTTAGTACATGGTTTTTTTCAATACGAATACAAAAGTAAATAATACATAAACATCTACTATTTACTTTTATCCTGAATGCTAGACTCTTCACGTGAAGGTGCAGAAGCAGAAGCTGACTGATCTTGGCTGTTCTTTGTTCTCTTCTCTTGCCCTGGGCTGAGACAGATTCAGCTGCTTCTCTTCTTCTGTGTCTTCATCTTCACACCATTCCTCGTTTTTCTCTTCATCAGCATCACTCTCATTATCATCATCGTTTTCATCATCTTCATTATCTCTGTCTCCATCCCTTATCTTTAAAGGTTCCTCCTTGATCCTTTCAATTTTAGCAAATGGTCCTCTTAGCTTTTTTCCAACTCCTCTATTTGCTTACTTGCTGTGACACTTTGAGCTCGGAGTTGGTCCCTCTGAGTGCTCTGAGCACCATTGCTGGGCCTGCTCCTCAATTACTCGATCCTGCTCCTGCAATTTTATGCGATTGTGCAGCAGTTAGGTCGGTAAGCTGGGGATCTGAGGTCTTTTCCTCATCAGCCCGCCAGCAATCGCAACACCATTCTGTTTAAAGCTGACAACTTTTCCTCTACCCTGATTGGAGGTAGAGGAGATCTATAGGTGTGTGAGGATAGGCTGAGGGCTCGTTTGGTGGCTAGTGGTGGTGGTGGTGAATATCGGTTCAGGTCGGGATGATAGTGGTGGGTGAGTGTGGGGTGAATGATGTAGTGGTGGCTGGATCTGTCTTGTGGTGGTCGGTCTGGTGGTGTCTGCGTTTGCTGTGGGGGAAGGTATGGTGGTAGATGGTGTGTCTGAAGAGGTGGTAGTGGTGGAAGGTATGGTGGTGTGGGTGTCCTGAAGAGGTGGTAGTGGGGAGGTATGGTGGATGTGGGTACTGATAAGGTTACCCTCCGCTTCTTTTTTTCCTGGCCATGGGGTTGAGCCATCCGTGTTCTCCTCGTTCCCTTCGAAGATTGATGCTCCCCCTCCAATCCGCCTGAGGACCCCGGAGCATAAGTTGGTCAGTTTCTGTATCTCCGGAGCCTCTCGGTTTATCACCAACAACCCTTAACCCTTGTTCTGTGGGAACAACTTTCCTTCCACAGTTTGGGTCAGTGGCTCCTCATCAATTCATCCTCATCCTCCTCGTTAGAACAAATCTTGATGAAATCCGCTGACTCAGTTACTTCAGCAGATAGACAGACACAGGGAGAACAGAGTCAGACACAGTGCCTCTGGGTAGAATAGCATCATCCCCACTGTCATCCTCATCTGAGTCAAGAGTGGGTAGGGCTATCTATTCCACCTCAGAGTCACTGTCCTCGTGACGCCACTTCCTCTTTTCCGGCACTACATAGTCTTCTCTGGCAAGATGACCGAACACCTCCTGACGGGAGGCTTCACTGGCTTTCCCCGGTATACTTTTCATCCTTCCCAGGTTGTGTCATCCATTACCTCCAATACCACCGAATCCTCCTGTTCTTTTGGCAGGGAAAAAGCTTCTGATCTATTATCATTTGCATAAACCGTGGGTACATACAAAGGCTTCCTTTCCTTTCCCCTCGATGTTCTCCACCAGATAGGTGAATTCATCTTAGAGAAGCTGAACGGATGGTTTCAGCACCAACGCAACGTATGCGTTTTGCATCTGATCCGATAGCTCATCAAACCCACCTTTTCTTGAAGCCATGCACTTGAGCCACGTGTGCAAGGTACTTAACTGAGGACAGAGGTTACTCTTGTTGAGTACCCCTGAATTGATGTCCCCAGAGTATTTGGCTCTGAGAAAACATCCTCTGCAGTGAGGGGGTGTAGACGGGTTGGGCAGTCACCGTCATCCCCCAATTGATACAACCCGTAAGTCTTCCTCAGAAACTGTAATATCCTCGCCAATATGGAACTTCTTATGCATGAGGATCCGATGATCTATCAACTGTAGCGCCTTCCCAGAAGGCTTGTTGAATGGATCGTATGGGGTGCAAGGGGTAGAGATGGCATGCGCAATCCGTGATCTAAGTAGAAACGTGATAATGCCAGAGAATTCTGCAGCATTTCTGATGTTAAGTCCAGATGAGCACATATATTATGCTTAGTGCTCATTGTCCATCTACTCGCCATCTGTTACACAAAGATAGTAAACATAGTACCATTTAATAAGAAAGTCATGAACTCATTATGCTGAAGAACATCTTTCTGTCATGCTATTGAAGTTGTGCGACTGAGTTCAACAGTGCGATTGAACCGTGCGAAAGGGTTCAGTCGTACGATTGAATGGTCCGAATGGGGTTCAGTCGTGCGATTGACCCCATACGTATCTCAGTGTGTGCGATTGGGCTCTACGCATATACCTTCATGCGGTTACCTCAGTCATGCGACTGAACTTCATACCATGTTCAGCCATGCGTATGGGCAGTTTGAGCCCTTCAGTCGTGCGACTGAAGTTCATCTTGCTGTCCATTCGCATGAAGACCCCACTGTGCGATTCACATTTTCAGTTTCACCAATCTTTTGTTTTAAACCTCTATATCAAGTTCATTGAGTCGCCATCTCGTCACTACTGACCTAGCAAACTTGATTTTAACGTTTAGCTTAGTTTATGTAGGTTATTAGGGCATTTTCAGTCCGATCAAGGTTTCATTCGAATAACCCAAGTTGGACTTAAAATCTTCTGATTTCTACAAGATTGAACGCAATGTACCTTGATTTCTTGTCAATCGAAAATCAGAAGAATTGCAATGTGAACAACTATCTCTAGATATTTTGGCAGAGTAACGGTAAGAGAGCGATTTTGGGGTGCGATTGGAGTGATGAGTGAGATGCGATCGACTGAGGCCCTTTAAATACTGACCCTAATTTCAATCGGCCGACTGGCCTCATTCGCACAGTTCATTCGGGGACTGAGGTTCAGTCGTGCGATTGGTCCAGTCGGTCGCTTTCAGTCGGCTGACTGAGTCTCAGTCGTCGACTGCTCATTCGGTCTCCTTCATTCGCATCTCAATAACTGACCTAAGTCTCAGTCGTTTGACTGACTCATTCGCACCCCTTCATCCGGTCGAATGGCTCAATTTCATGTCCAGTCGTGCGAATGGATCCATTCGCATGGTTTGTCCATTCATGTCCAATCGTGCGAATGATCATTCGCATGGTTGGTCCTATTCATTGTCCCATCGTGCGAATGGGATCCCTTCGCATGGTTGTGGGTCCATATTCATGTCCATCGTTGAATGGGATCCATCGTAGATTTTCTGCCATTTTTGAACATTTTAACCTTTTGAAATAACATTATAAGCTCTTATAATTCATCACTTCAGTTTTTCACCGTGACTTTTTAGACTTTGAAAAACATGTGGCCATCTCAGACATGACCCTTTTAAGTAAGTTAATTTCCTTCTGATTTCCCTGATGTAGTCCGACAGACACACAAATTAAAAGATTAACATAGAAACTTAAACTAACTACACAAATACAGTTTACTTTTGGACTTTTTGTGAGAGATAAACCCTAAGATGGAAATCTACGGGATTTGGTTTGGAGTAGACAGCTTCAACTTATATTGCATATCTGGACCAATTCAATTTGGAATCATACAGGCACATCAACTCATTTGGGACTTGTTATTAAAACTTTTGATGCTTAAATTCTCGGAGTTTCATCCAGAGTCGTTAGCAACTTAAGGAAATCATACTGAAACTCTTAGATTTTCACATTGATTTGAACTCTTGAGAATGTAGCCACTAAGATTGTCAGTATGTTTGTCCACTTAAATCCATACACAGACTTTTGACGGAGACTGGTGACTGATTTAGGTTTAATTATTTCAGCTAACATTTGTGGATCCCACACTTATATGGTAATCAACATTCCTCAGGTTTTGAGCGGTCTACGGTATTATTACAAGAAGAGACTATTCTTAGAGCTTTCAAAGAGAAGCCTTCCATCAGGTCAGTGCCACCGCACAACGGAGGCGGCAACAACAATGGATTCTAGTATCTAGGTTATGCTTATCCTCAGGTCAGTGCCATCGCACACAGAGGGGCACACAACCTATCTCCTTGTTAGAGCAGCTTATTTTATTTGACACAATATGCACCAACAACATACGTCATTAGCTTTATTGCATTTGTCTTTCATTTTTTTTCTAGCTTTGCTCTAATTATGGTCATCCGCACACTTTTGTGGCATTTAAATGCTCATCACCCCTTATTGGAAATATATTGATTGTGTTAACCAGTGATAAGATGGAAGCCCACAGTCAGTTTGAACAACTGTTTGATCTTGAGATCACCAATCAGGTCTAATTGTCTATCGTGTTGAATCTACCAACATATCATTTGTGGTCTAGCAGCCTCTAAGTCTACTTTCTTTGTGTCACCTTAGGAGTTGCCAGTTTTCTATCATCTTCCCTTTTTTATTTGCTTAGACTACACAGACTTATACTTTGAACTTTTGCATCTTTTCAAACTTAAAATTTAAATCCCTCTTGATTTGTTCCTGTGTACTATCATTTTCCAAAGGTATTGAATCGGTATCATAGACACAATCTACCTCATTTCAGCTAGTTACCCCCCTTCTCCCTCTTTTTTTTTAATGTTATCTTGCTGACATATTCTCCCCTAAAATACTAAATCATTTTGGATTTAATTATTTTTGGATTTTAATAAACAGCAAAATAACATGAGTTTAATATAACAGACAAAAGAAAACAGATAACAGAAATAAAAATAAACGTTAACGAAACTACATCGGACTACACATTATTCTCATCAGGAATTACCTCACTTTTCTTTTTAACGCCGTTGACCTCTAGCAAATATTGAAAACGTGGTTTATCAAGGCTTTAGTATAGAGGTCAGCACGTTGAAAATCAGTATTGATTTTAACCACATCAATTAAGTTCTTTTCAAAACAGTCTCTTATGAAGTGGTATTTAATACCGATGTGTTTGGTCTTAGGATGTTGAACCGTTTTTTGGTTACTACAATTGCAGCAGAGTTATCAACAAAATAGGAGTAGATGAATTTTTAAACCGTAATCCCGCATTTGCTGTTGAATCCAATGATTTGTGAACAGCAACTTGCAGCAGCAACATATTCGGCTTCACAGGTTGACAAGCAACCGATGTCTGCTTCTTACACTGCCATGTACTAATCTTCTCCCAAGAATTGACACCCCGCTGATGTAGACTTGTAGTTCATTTTGCAGCCTCCATAGTCCGAGTCACTATACGCCGTGAGCTCAAAATCGTCATCATGAGGATACCACAACCCCAGTGTGGGTGTACCCTTTAGATAGCGAAAAATCCTTTTGACCCCGATCAGATGATTGACCTTAGGTTTAGCCTGATATCTGGACATAACATGTAGCATACATGATATCAGGTCTTGAGGCAGTGAGATACATGAGGGATCCAATCATTCCCTCGGTACATAGTGGCATCTACAAGATCTCCATTCTCATCAGGTGCTATATCATGATTCGTAGCGAGTGGAGTCCCAGCAGCAGAAGCATTCTCCATGTCAAAGCGACTGAGAATGTCTCCTACATACTTGGTCTGATGTAGAAAGATCCCATTAGGTGTTTGATCCACCTGTACCCCGAGAAAGACTTCATTTTCCCCATAGCACTCATCTCAAACTCTTTCTTCATCACTGCTTCAAACTCTTTGCATAACTCTTCGTTCTTTGACCCGAAGTTTATGTCATCAACATATATCTGTACAAGCAGTAGGTCGCCATCCTTTTCTTTAATAAACAGTGTACAGTCAACGACTCCCTGCGAAGCCGTGTTTCACAAGATGAGTCGAGAGTTTCTCATACCAAGCTCGAGGAGCTTGATGAAGCCCATATAAAGCTTTGTCGAGCTTGTAAACTCTATCCCCGATGATAAGGGTCTTCAAATCCCTCGGGTTGACTTACATAGACTGTTTCCATGATTTCCCCATGAAACGATGCACTCTTCACATCTAATTGGTAGACTTTAATTTTCATGTACGATGCATAGGCAAGAAGATACGAATAGCTTCCATCCTTGCCACGTGCAAACACCTCATTATAGTCAATCCCCTCGACTTGGCGGAAACCTTGAACCACCAGTCGAGCTTTGTTCCTGATAATGACTCCTTGGTCATCCTTCTTGCATTTTAGTACCCATTTGGTGCCAATGACTTTAGCACCTTTAGGTCTATCAACCAGTCCATACACCTAACTTCTTAAACTGCAGAAGTTCTTCTTGCATGGCACTCACCCACGCCTCATCATTTAGTGCTTCACTGACATATTTTGGCTCAACCTTCGAAACAAAACATCGATAAGCACCATCATGAA
Organism: Flaveria trinervia; assembly: GCA_025506515.1. Lineage (NCBI taxonomy): Eukaryota > Viridiplantae > Streptophyta > Magnoliopsida > Asterales > Asteraceae > Flaveria > Flaveria trinervia. The sequence continues at coordinate 23,090,335 of CM046456.1, read as the reverse complement.
TGTAACCTTTCTCCATAACTGAGGCGTACTCAGTTGAGTATAGCTGATTTCGGGTTTGTACTCCTGATCGGACATCTCCAATAACATTGTCAAGGGATGATAGACATTTAGTCATGATCTTGGAGTAGTCGGCACAGTCACCTCCGAACCAAGATTGTGAACATTTTGTTCTGCATCTGAGGAAGATGGAGTTTGAGGTTCCGAAGTCGAGGGTGCATCACTTATGGATGCTTGTGGACTTTCAGGAACTGGAACCTGTTCCTCCTGACTGTGTTGGTCATCTGCTTCAGTTTCATCTTCAGAGGAGGAGTCACTATCATCGACTACCCCTTCTGACTGAGTAGATGATTCTCCCTGTGTGCTAGATGGTGTATTTAGAATATCATACATCATCCTAGTAGCTAACTCATCATCCGAGGGAGAGAGAGGGATGTTGAAGGATTTGAAGAATTCATCATAATCGAAGAAGTATGCAGGTCCTTTGCCTGTAGGTGGTGTGGTATATCTCTGAACGTCGACATTACACCACACTTCTACAAGACCCGTTGATTTATTGTAAACTCGCTTGTTCGGTATGTTGTATCCTAGAAAAATTCCTTCAACTGCCTTCTCGCTGAATTTTCCTTCTTGTGTCTTCTTCAGAAGTGTACACGGTGCGCCAAAATGTTCAAGATACTCCAAATTCGGGTTTCGTCTTTGTAGTAGCTCATAACATGTCTTTCCGTGGTGCTTGACTATTAGGACTCGATTAGTGTATAACACGCATTTGCCACTGCCTCATTCCAGAATTGGATAGGCAGTTTCGAGTCTGCCAGCATAGTCCGTGCTGTCTCTATCAAACTCCGTTCTTTCTCTCAGCAATGCCATTCATCTGAGGTGTGTAAGCAGAAGTGAATTGATGCACAATTCCCTTTTCCTTGCAGTATGCCTCCATCCCTTGATTCTTGAATTCTGTCCCGTTGTCTGAGAGTATTAGTCGAACTTTTAGCTTGTAGAGGGATTCCATTGTGGTTACTAATTCCTTGAATGTCTCCAAAGTTTCTGATTTCGATTTCAGAAACTTACCCAAGTGAACCTTGACTAGTCATCAGTGACCACATAACAGTACACCGCCTGCAATGCTGCTCCTTGTACTAACTGGACCAAACAGATCCATGTGAAGAAGCTCAAGAGGAAGTTCTATTGAATGAACTTTCTTTTCCTTATGAGACTTCTTTGTCTGTTTGCCTTTCTTGCAAGCTACACAAAAGTCAGGAAGTTGGAAGTTCTTGACATTCACTCCTTTCACTAAATCCTTCTGAATCAAATGATTCATCTTCCTTTGACTAATGTGTCCCATTCTCCGATGCCAGGAGATGGAATCCTTCTCAGTAGCTTTAGATAAAAAACACTGAACCTCATGATCCGTGTGGCAGCTGTTGACAGATCCAAGACATAAAGGTCTTTATATCTTGAAGCAGTCATCAGAACTTGCTCCTCTGGGATCATATATTCTTTCTTCAGCACGTAACACTTCTGGTTATCGAAGATGACTTTAAATCCTTTATCACAGATTTGGGAAACAGAAAGTAAGTTGTTCTGAAGTTGTTGAACGTAGTTCACCTTATCAAACTTAACTTTCTGATTTCCCACTTCTCCCTGAGCTGTGATATAGCCTCCTTTGTTTCCTGCAAAGGAAACATGCCCTTCTTTTATTTGTTTGACGTTAGATAAAAGGGCTCTATTTCCTGTCATGTGCCTGGATGCTCCGCTGTCTATAATCCACGTGTTAGTCTCAACACTATATCGAACACCCTGCACATACAAAGTAAATGAATTAGTTTAGGTTAGGAACCCAAGCTTTGACTGTCTTGGGTTTCCTAGAGGCATCACACATCATAAACTCCACCCATTGACCCTTAGAGGGTGAGGGTAGCTCAGGTTCCTTCTTGTCATCAGTCTTAGACACGTAGGTGGACTTTTCTTTCCATAAGCTAGATTTGTGCAATGCCTGTTTATGATAGACAGTTGTCTGGCTTACAGGTTGGACTTTAGGTTCACTAGCTCTTCTAGGTGGAGTTAGAGAACTCCGCTTAGAAGCCCTAGGTCTAGAGTCCTGAAGATCAATCTTCTTCCTAGGTGTCTGATAGAAATGACAAAAGGAAGCAATGTGTCCACATTCTCCACAGTTGTAGCATGACCTGCTATCAACTTTATGAGTAGACTTTCTTTGTGGAGAAGTGCGTGACACTGTAGTAACATCAATCACTTTAGTTTTTGACTCTTGTATGTTTGATGTTTTCTCTGATTTAACAAAATTTACTGTTTTAACCTGTTTCTCCTTTTGGTTAACTGGTTTTTGACTTGAAGCATGTGAAAAAGTAGCATTTGAAGTCCTTTTAGGTTCTGATTTGACTCTGTTTGACCGTGACTTTAAATTAACCTTTTCAAATTCATTTTCCAGGTTAACACAAGGCAATTTACCCTTTGCCTTTGAAGTGGCGTCCTTTTGTTTCTGACCAGATTCAGTAGATGAACATGAGGTGTCTGGATCAGTAACAGAGGAGTAGTCACCACATGATCCTTGATGGGGTTATTATTTACTGGTCTAGACTTAGTGTTCATCAAGGTCTCAGGTGGTAGTGGAACCACTTTGTAGCCTAATCCCTCCCCGTTATTCCTTTCTCTCACTAAGTGTTGAACTATGTGTGAAGAGCTAGTCCAACTATGCAGTTTCTATTTTAATGAATTAACTTCGACTTCTAGAACTGCCTTTTGTTTCTTAGTGTCTTCTAGGGAGTTTAGATAGTACCTAATGTCATTTGCTTGGTTAAAGCCACTACTTCGGTTTCCCTAAGTTGTTTAGTCAATAGGTCTATCTTTTCTTTATAACTATGCTCATTTTGTTTTAGTACTCTATTAGCCTCAGTGCACAGACGTAAATCTTTTACTAGGTTGTCATTATGATCTAATAACCTAGCGAATTTTTCATCTATGCTATTCCTAAAAGTGTCACAGTTCGAACAAGCATGATTATTAAAAATTTGGTCAGTGGTACTTACCTGAGTTGGTTCAGAAGAGTTAGTCATCAGTGCAGCATCAGATGTTTCTGGTTCTGATGATTCTGACTTTTCTGTCTCTGACGTGGAAACTTCCCTTTTGGCTTGTAACTGACCTCGGCTGCAGTTGTTTCTTCACTATGTGACATTGCTATCTCAACTGCTATATCACCTTCACTCGCAGAATCATCATCAATATCTTCAACACTGGCAATGTTAGATTCTCCTGGTGAGACAAACCTAAAACTCCAATCCTGTCCTTCATCATCATGAGCAGTTAAGGCTTTTGGATCCTTGTTTGATGAAGTAGAACTAGAGGGTTGCTTGTCTTGGCGAGTAAAGGATGAGAACGGGTTCCCATTCCCGTCTTCTTTGGCTTGACACATTCTCTTTTGAAGTGCCCTTTCTCACCACAGTTAAAGCAGGTCACTTTACTCTTGTCGAAGCCAAAGGTGGTATCCTTAGTAGCACCCAAGTTCTGTCCAGTCTTTTTCACAAACTTTTTCGCCCTCCGGACAGCACTTGCTAAGGCCCACATTATATCCATTCTTTCAAACTCCATCTCTCATCCACCTGCTCGTAGTCCTCATCTGCCAGATGGCAGTTTCCAATCTTCCCGGCAACAAGTCCATCATATGAATGAACCACTGCTGCTAAAAGATCCATATGCTCTCGTGCTACTTCCACGGTCACATTACCGAGGTTCTCGATCTTCAGTTTGGTAGCGTTTGCTTCTGATCCAATATGATGGGTACATGATGACCCAAACGTGTCTGATCCCGAAGGAGAAGCATGTGAAGGACTTGACGAGCTAGACACAAAAGCAGTCTGGATGGGTGCTCCGGATGTCTTAGCTTGAGGCGTGGCGTTGTATAAAGCTGGATTTGTGTGTACGAAGACTTCTGAGCTCTATACTTCATCCTTAGTGCTTCTTCTCGCAACTTAAGAATGAAGTCATTTATATCCAGCTTTACAAGGATTCCATTCTGTCCCAGGTTAGACACGAATGTAGCCCACTTATTAGGCAATCCGTCTGCGAAGTTGCTTACTTTCTCTTCCATGGTAGCCACTCCATGTGTATGCAATTCGCTCATCAAGTGGTAGAATCTGTCTATGACTTCGTCCAAACTTTCATTACCATTGATGAGAAGTTATCGAATTCCTTCTTAACTCCTTTGCCTTGATTGCTTTCAATGATGCATTGCCATCATATCTTTTCTCTAGCTCATCCCACAGTTTCTTGGATTGCTTGTTCTCTGAATACTGGTGGAATATATCTTTGGGGATAGACTGAGTGATCAATGCATACACTCTTTTCTCTGCATTGTACTTTACTTTTTGTGCGTCTGTCATCCCGCTTAATGTTAGTTTAACTCCATCAGCTCCCACCGGTGTACTATAACCTATCTCAATGGCTTCCCACAGATTAGGATCTACTCCATTAAGGTAGATCTCAAAACGTTGTTTCCAGTGGGGAAACTCATCTAAAGTCAAAAGCTTTGGTGGTTATTGTGATTCCCCACCTCACTCTCAAGCAACAGCAGGTTCTGTATCCTTGAGTCCTTCCCAGCAGTAAAGGCTGACATCTGATCTTCCATGACTAATAAACTTATAATCTAATCAAACAAACTTTCACTGATACGACTGAAGGATGCGAATGAGCTAATCGTGCGTATAAGCACTGCGATTGGTTCAATCGTGCGAATGAACTGGGCGATTGGTTCAGTCGTGCGAATGAATCTGGTGCGTATGAGCTATGCAAACGAACAGTTCAGTCGGCCGAATGAGGGTACGACTAGGTCCAATCGTGCGTATGAGCAATGCGAATGGAGTCCAGTCGTGCGAATGAGTCACTCGTGCGACTGAAGCTGCTGTTTTGCGAAAATTTCTAGGTTTGACGGGTTTCAGCTGTAAAAATTCAAAATTTCACAAGTTCTAATCGCCTAAGTCCGTAGAAACCAATCTTCGATGAGCAGGGAACTTCCAAGATCACTTTTGATGCCAAAGATTGCGTTTTTAGTGCAAAAACACAAACTTTTATGCAATCTTGATTGAATCAACACGTAATCAAGAGCCAGTAGCTCTGATACCACTTGTCAGGACCTGGTATTTGACCGAAATACATGAAGATCACGTGTAAACCAGATCAAATAGTGCGGAATCCTATTTGATTGGCGATCCAATCAGTGAGAACACACAAAGAATCAATCAAGGATTGAAACTAACGTTAGAAATCGATAAGAAATTGATCTAATGTGTTCTATGAACTTGGAGAACGATTTGGAAGGTTTCTAGACGGCTAGGGTTCGTCTGGAATCGTAATTGATCGAGTGTCCTTGTTTTTCACGAATTGAGTTGTATTTATAGGTTGGTATTATTCAATCGTGCAACTGAACCATTAGTCTAGTTCAGTCGTGCGATTGAACCATGCGGTTGATTCATTCGTACGACTGAGTGTTCAGTCGTGCGACTGAGCCAATCTTATGTTACAGTCGTACGACTGATCCAGTCTCCTGGTTCAGTCGTGCGACTGAGTCAATCGTGTGAAGTTCTTTATGCTTATGGTTCATTCGCATGAGCCATTCGCATGGGAACTTCATTAAGTTAAGTTTGAATGTTGATTTAATTAATATAACATAATGTGCAACCATTCAAATAATCATAAACCCAATCAATTCAGTCACGACTCATTAATGAACTATTAAACATTATAACTAACAGACTATCAATATCATTTTATTAATCATACCAAACAAGATCTATTACATCACATATCATGATCTAGGGACATACATGTATCAACATAATCACTTTCAGAAGTGAGAGCCTCTTCCATATGGACATCTTGAACATGTTCAGTAGTGTCCACCTCAGTAGTAGGTGACTGATGTGGGATATATGTACGAGACTTGGAGTACTCATCTCTCTTTGAGTAGGGGGAAAGAAGAGAGATTCATTATTCTCACTGAAACCTATATCTTCATCAGTATAGAAGTCAAGGTTGGGAATTTATTGGTTGAGATCTATAGGCTGGGGATGGTAACTGACCCCTGAAGGTTGATCAATTGAGTGTTGAGACTCAGAGTGATGGCTTAAGGCAGTAGGGCTAATGAGCTCATCAGGCTGAGCATGAGGAACCTCAACACGTTTCTTGAAGAGATGGGAGTGGTCTGCTCCTCAAGAGAAAGGAGCTCCAGTGTCCATTTCTTCCTGTATGGGTGAGTATATGGGACCTCCACAGACTGAGTAGTCTGAGCAGGGGTTCGTTTGTATTTTCTTTGGTAGGTTATGGATATTTGTGGCTGTGTGGGTGGTTGGGAAGTAGCAGGTGTGGGTTCAACACTAGCTTGTGCTGCTAGGTTGTCACCTTGAGCAATGAGCTTTAACATTTTTGGGACTAGGGCTGTTTCTACCCCAGAGAGTCCAACAGTGGACTTTCTCAAAATTTTAAAGATGCCGGGCTTCATCTGTCCCAATTTAAGAATGTTACATGTTTCCCTTAACTGTGAGCCCAGTTCACAGTTAAGAATGTACTGGACATATCTAGGAAACATGTAATATTCTAAGGAGTCTAAATTAGCAAGAAAATCTGTATAAATAAACTGAGAGTACCTGAACTTGACCCCTTGAAACATTCCATGGACTATGAAGGAGAGATCTTCAGAAATCTGGTCCCATCCACCATGCTTGTTTGATAAGCTGTGGATGACCACATGGAGCAGGAATCTCCATTGGGATGAGACCTTCCCTTTCCTTAAGGTCTTTATAGAGAAATCTCCTCATACCCCATCTGCTCAAAGGAATGATTAACAGCTTCCTTTAGGAAGAACACCTCACCTTCTTCATCATCCAGCTGAAAATGTCTGTTGATGATGGCCGGAGTGATGAAGATTATTCTTCCCTGCACTGTGGCAGATAGTGTCTTCTCCCCATCCATAATGACCTCTTGGCAGGTCTTCCAGAATTCAAGCAAATGATCCTCATAGAGTGGAGGATCAATGGTGAGGGAGGTGAAGTAGTTCGACAAAGACAAGAAACGGCAAACCTCTAAGAAATGAGGGTCTTTCTAAGAGCGTAACAGAGCAACTTGATTGTGTTGTCTGTGTAGCTGCATGGTAAAGTTGGGATCATTTCTGTGAACAAGGTTGGCCATTTTGAAGTAGCTTAAGAATGAAGGAAGAAGAAAGAAAGAAATTTCAGAGATAAATTTGGGTTTTGAGGTTTGGAGGAAGAACAGATGATAGAATGAGGGGGAAACCGTTGGGTTTATATGTGAGAGGGATTTCAGATAAAGTTTAATGAAAAAGGATAAACTTTGAAATCCGGATGTCGGTCCCACCTCTAAAAAAGTAGTTTACTTTTTGCTCAAAAAGTAGTTTTCTTAGAAGTCAAAAAGCTTCCGAAGGTTAATTATCTTCGAAAGTTTTAATTAAAAAGCTTCCGAAGCTAAAATGACTTCGGAAGAATTTCCTGAGAGATTTGAAAGTTTTGCTTCGGAAGAAAAATTAAAGCTTGAGTGCTTTGTGTGTAAACAGACAAAGCTTCCGAGAGTTAATTTTGCTTCGGAAGTAAATGGTCCTTAAAATTGAATAAGTGTCTGAGACAATATTTAAGCTTCGGAAGATAAATTTTGAAAATTCTTCCGAAGGTAAACTTCTTAGACAGTTATGAATTTGAAGGCATGATTTATTCCGAAGTTAAAAACAAAAAATTCCGAAGTATCAAAAATTGTAAAAAATCTAAGGAAAGTCTTCAAAAAGAAATTTTCATCCAAAGAAAACATGAGCTTATGAAAGTGATGAGCTAGACAACTTAGGACACACATATTTTAAGAAATAATAAGAATTAGTTTTAAGAAAAGCTTACTCAAGGTTTATCATCCCAATAGCTAATATAAGATATTTAAATCTCTGTTCATCAAAAGCTTTTATAAACAGATCAGCATATTGTTCATCTGTGTGAACCTTGACTAGTTTAATTAATCCCTTTTCATTGTTATCTCTTATTAAATGATACCTGATATTGATGTGCTTTGTCCTTGAGTGCTGCACAGGGTTCTCTGTGATTGAGATAGCACTGTTGTTGTCTATGTGAATGGGAGTCTCCTTGAAGTTTAACCCATAGTCCAGCATCTGATTTTGAATCCAAAGTACTTGAGCACAGCAGCTTACAGCAGCAATGTATTCAGCTTCAGCAGTTGATGCAGAGACACAGGATTGTTTCTTGCATTGCCATGAGACAACCCTTCCACCAAGAATTGACATCCCCTAGATGTAGACTTTGCAGTCATGTTGCAACCACCATAATCACTATCTGTATAGGCATACAGATTAAAGTCAAAATTCTTGGGATACCATAGGCCAAGTGTTGATGCACCCTTGAGGTATCTTAGAATCCTCTTGACAGTTATAAGGTGAGACATCTTAGGGTTGGCTTGATATCTTGCAGAAATACATGTAGCAAACATGATATCAGGCCTGCTAGCAGTAAGATACATAAGAGACCCAATCATAGCCATGTATAAATGCTCATCTACACACTCCCCCTCAAGATCAGGACCAAGGGAGTGGTTTCTGGCTATGGGTGTCTTAGCAATCTTACAGTCAGTCATATTAAACCTCTTGAGTATGTCCTGAACATACTTTGACTGACTTATGAAGATGCCATCTTCAACTTGCTTCACTTGAATTCCCAGAAAGAAATTGAGTTCCCCATGGCACTCATTTCAAATTTGTCTTTATCAGCTTCTCAAAGTCTTGCAGAGCTTTGGATTAGTTGAACCAAAGATGATGTCATCCACACATACCTGAACTAGCAATATGTTTTTTCCTTGTTCTTTGATGAAGAGAGTTCCATCTATAGTACCCCTCCTGTATCCATGTTATAGAGATACTCACACAGTGTCTCATACCACTTCCTGGGTGCCTGATGCAACCCATAGAGAGCTTTGTCAAGCTTGCAGACATGATTAGGATGATCAGGATCTACAAAACCAAGTGGCTGTTTGACATAAACCTCTTCATCTATCACTCCATACAAAAAGGCACACTTCACATCAAGTTGAAAAACCTTGAAGTTCTTGGATGCAGCAAATACCAGGAATATCCTAACAGCTTCTAATCTTGCTACTGGAGCAAAGACATCAGTGTAGTCAATCCCTTCTTCTTGTGTGTATCCTTGAACAACCAGTCTAGCTTTGTTCTTGATGATGATGCCTCTATCATCTTTCTTGTTCCTAAACACCCATTTGGTTCCAATTTTAGTCTTCCTAGAAGGAAGAGGACAAAGGTTCCAAACTTTCTACCTTTTGAATTGAAGCAGCTCTTGTTGCATAGCTTCAACCTAACTTCCATCCTTTAGGGCTTCATCAACTTTCTTTGGCTCTATCTGGGATAGAAAACAAGAGTGAAGACAAACATTTGCTTCATGGGTTTGTCCTCTTGTCTTTACCCCTGAGATAACATCTCCAATGATGTTTGTGGTGGGGTGAGACTTGTGGATCCTAAGCTAAGGGATCACAGCAAGTTATTGAGAAAGATCTAAATTTGAGACATTTAGATCAGGCATAGATGTTTCTCCCACCACATCAGCACACTTTACAAGTGAAACTTGATCCAAGCAGTGTGTGACATCATTGATGTTCTCATCCACAGTGTGGTTAGTGGCATCAAGAAATTCTTGGTCACTGTCACCATCACCATTGTTGTCTTCCACAGTTGAGGTGTTCTTATCTGGTTATAGAGCCTCTGAGCTGGAATTTGAAGGCATACCAGATGTATCAGCTGAATTTGTCATTGTAGGGCTGATAGAAACCTCATTTGCAGAAGTGGTTCCAACTGGAGCTGAAGATATGTGTCTTTAAGATCTTCCTAGCTCAAAACTTGGATCAGGATCATCTATATTCAAATTTTCTATAGATCCTGAAACATTCTCACAAGATTTGTTAAAACAGTTGGTAACCAAGTCAAGATCAAACAGCCAATCCGGACCAGAACCAGTAACACAAGGCGTGTGTTCATTGAAAGTCATATTGGCTGACTCCTTAACAATTCTAGTTCTAAGATTGTATACTCTATAAGCCTTAGCTTGGAAGAGTATCCAATAAAGTGTCCATCATCTGATTCTCAGCAAACTTGGCAATTTGATCTTTGGTATTCAAGATGGTGCAAGGACATCCAAATGACCTGAGAAAACCAATGAAAGGTCTCCTCTTGTGCCAAAGTTCATAAGGAGTTTTGCCATGAGTCTCAACTACTAAAACTCTATTCTACACATAGCAAGCAGTGTTGATTGTCTCTGCCCAGAAGGTGATGGGCAGTTTAGAGTCAGACAAAATGGTTCTTGCAGCTTCAATCAGTGTCCTGTCTCTCCTCTCAGCAACTCCATTTTGTTGAGGAATCCTGGGAGCACTAAATTGTCTTGTAATACCCTTTTCATCACAGAATGTCTCAAGGATATGGTTCTTAAATTCGGTTCCTTGATCACATCTTAAGATCTTGACCTTGTGATCAGATTGATTCTCAATCTTTAAGATGAAATTCTTCAGAATCTCAAGACTTTCATCCTTATTTCTAAGGAAGAAAACCCAAGTGAATCTTGTAAAGTCATCTGTGATCACTAGACAGTATAAGGTCCTTCCTAAACTCATTACACTAGCGGGGCCAAAGAGATCCGTATGTAACAAGTGTAAGGGAGTAGTGATTGAGTTCTTTTACTTAGGCTTGTGAGATACCTTATGTTGCTTCCCTTTCAGGCATGCAACACAGTGGTCATCACTTGTAAACTCTTTCTTTGGCATTCCAGTTACCAAGTCATGCTTAATTAATTTATTCATGCTCTTAAAGTTTACATGGCATATTCTTTTAGACAGAAAGCATGAAACTTCTCCAGAAGGAGAGGTTTCTTGCAAATCCATCTTGTACATGTTTCCTTTCCTGGGGGCTCTAAGCAGGATATGCTCATGAGGAATGACCACACCAGGCTAATAACAATGCACTCATGCTCAGTAAAGAGCATGTTATGACCCTGATCACAAAATTGAGATACACTCAGAAGATTGTATCCAAACTCCTTTACAAAGTTTACATTTTCTATGCTGAGCTTACCATTTGTGACCTTGCCCCTACCAGAAATGTAACCACCTTCATCTCTACCTAAAGAAACAGGTCCTCCATCAATCCTTTCAAAGTTCTGGAGTAGTGACCTATTACCAGTCATGTGCCTGGAGCAGCCACTGTCTATGATCCAGAGATTTCTGTCTGTCTACAGCTGTCCCTACACAAAAGAGAATGATTAGTTACATATGGAAACCCAAGCCTTACTTGTCTTGGGTTCACTTGCAAAAGGTAAATTAATAGTAATAGATCCTATGGTTGTACTAAGAGGATCTTGAGCTGTTTTTGATAGAGAAATCTCAGTCACTTGGTCTTTCTTAGAAGTCCACACCACCTTTGGAGTCTTGGACTTGACCTTCAAAACTTTAGAAGCTTTTGGAGCTTCAGAAGTTTTGATGACTGAACCTTCGGAAGATTTTGCAAACACTACAGCAGACTTCAGTGCTTTGGAAGAACTCCTTTCTTCCGAGACCAAATATTCTTTCGAAGAGAATTTTCCACTTCCCTTCTTGTTAGATTTGGAACTTCTGAAGGAAACTGGTTTTCCTTCTGAAGCCTGAATCTTCTTAGAACTCTTTGAAGCCTTTGTTTTGGCCATATGGACAGTACCTTTAGGATTGAAGGGACAATCCTTTGCAATGTGAGTGGTGCTGTCACACATAACACAATTTATCTTCTTCTTCACAAGAGCCTTGTCTTGAGAGTAAGACTGTCTTTGATCACTTCCCTTCTCCACCTTCATCTTTGCAGATGCTGAGACAATCCTCTTGGGCTGAGAACTGTGCTTGGAGTTTGATGGACTAGGCTGTGCAACAGTGGTACACAGCAGGTCAGTCTTCTTCTTGTTGCTGAGATGAGTTGAGCAAGAACCAGAACTCTTAGCAGAGTTGCGGTTGATGCCTTCAGTCCCTACCACTTTAAACCCTGCAGAAATAAAACTTTTTTCTGCTTAGAGTCAAAAGTAGCCTTGATCTCTTGAGCCTTCCTTGCCTTTCTTTTGCTGTTTTTGATCAATTCTTTCTCATGGACTTGGTCATCACAGTCTTCACTTCTCCTCAGAAGGATAGTGGCCTTTCTTGGAATCCTCCTCTTCACTCTTTGTAGAGGGAGTCTTCACTATCTCTTCTTCATCCTCCTCACTTATAGGATCTATGAGAGGAAGCTCATCTTCACAAGTTCCACACCTAGGAGATCTTACTGACAAGATTATGTGTGGAGGAGCTAGTTCATTGGATCCCAGTCCCTGTCTATTTTGATAGCACACTTTGTTGTGCAGGGATGAGGATATCATGTTCTTGAAGGTCTCTTCTTCAAGAACACTCTTTTCTGCCCTGGCTTTGCTGATCACAAGCTCAGCCTGGCACTCAGTTAACTTGGTTATGAGATCTTTAATTTGAGTCCTAAAATATGTGTGTTCATGTTTTAGAACTGAAATGGTTTTCTTTAAGTCCTCTATTTTCAGCTTATAATCATTTTCAGACTTTCTAAAATCAGATTTTAAAATGTTTAAGGACTCAATATCAGATCTCAGTTCCAAGTTATAGGACCTGTACCTGTTAACTTTAGCAATGCATTCAGGAGTACAGAGATGTTCCAATACCTTGGCCTCATCATGATCTGCCATCAGTGCTTGGTTTGGAGAGGCATCTTCAACCTGAAAGCTCCAGTCAAAGCCTCCTTCTTCAACAGCAACAGTAGCTTGCTGCTTTGACTTCTCATTATGGAGAGTTTTGTCAGTATAATTTGGTCTGGATTGTGTTTGGCCACCATTTGTTCTAGGTGCCTTACACTCTATGGCAAAGTGACCCATCAGGTTACAGTTGTAACACTTGACTTTGCCTTTGTCCAGTCCAAACTTTCCACTGGTTGCATTGCTTGGAAACTTCCTTCCAGTCCTCTTGTAGAACTTCTTAGCTCTATGAGTGAGAAGAGCCATCTGCTGGACTATTTCCATATATTCCAGATCAACTGGATGGATACAGTCCAGGTCTTCAAGAGTGAAAAGAGAGTTGCCACAGCTTTCATCAGAAGACACAAAAGCTTGAGAAGAGCTTGTCTCTTGGAATGGGATTCCTTGAGTGTAGTTCTCCTTTGGTGTCTCTAGGAAGGTGATGAAAGGACCCTTGGGTGAGTTGTCAGGGTAGCTTAAGAGATGATTTTTGGGTTCTATGCTATCCCTTTCAACCACATGTAGGGCTGAACCCATTTGATTATTGGAGTTTCCAGATGAACCTTGCATGTTCATCTCCATCTGGTAGCCACTGAGAATCCCATATAACTCTGTTAGAGTAAGAGTTTTGAGATTTTCAGTTCTCTTGATCACCACACAGTAGTGTGTCCACTGCCTAGGAAGTTAGGACATGAACTTCCTTACAATGTCTCTGTTTTCAAGAGAAACTCCCCCATCCACCAGGGTATCCACAATCTCAACATACCTGAAGTACTGCTGAGTCATAGTTTCACCTGTCTTGAAGGTGAAGTTTTCAAACTGCTACTTCAGGAGATCCTTCTTGTTCTCCTTGGCTTAAGAAGAACCCTCATACATCAGTTCAGTGCATCCCACAACTGCTTGGTTGTTTTGCGTTTCTTAAAACCTCTGTACATAGAGTTTGGAAGGGCAGTTTGAAGAGCTATCATGGCTTTTTTGTCTATCTCTACTCTCTTCCTATCTTCATCAGAGGAGTTAGCCACATCTTTGGGGATCATACCAGCACCAGTAGCAGAAGGTGTGTTGGGTATGAAAGGTCCATTCTCAATAGACTCCCACATTCTTGAATGAAGAGACCTGATGAAACCTTCCATTCTTAAACACCAGGTGTCAAACTCATCAAGAGTGATCAGTGGCGACTTGTTCATGGTTCCAGTTTCCATATCAGTTTTGGAAATGGCTGCCATTTGAAAAGTTTAGTATTGTGTGTGTGAGGGATCTAAAGATGGTGAGATCTTATATCAAGAGCCTGGAAAGCTCTGATACCAAATGCAGGATCATTAAAGGGTGTAGAGTTACAACACAACAACACAAAGAGGAGATAAACTAAACTTAGATCAAACAGTAAACTGGATTAACCAAGAGGTGACACTAAGAACAAAAGTAGTATATGAGAGAGAACACAAAGAGCACAAGTGTTTGGTTTTCACGAATGCAGTATATTGCTTTCTCTATGTTCTATTACAAGTGTTACAAAGCATATGTGAAAGATACAAGAACATGAGATACTTATACAACATCCTACAGCCGGCTATATTTTGAAAGCCAGCTGGATACAATTGACTAGACACACATAAAATCAATTTTAGAGTCAATAGGCAGATTGCCTTTTGACTAGTGACTATGACATGCCATAGCTCACATCCTTATCTATTATAAAAAGGATAAAGTACATAAAGTGGAAAGTTACAGACTCAAGACCTCGATGTACAGTTACCAAAAGCATGGACCTTTTCACCAAACCATGTTAGTTGGTGACTTGCAGAGTTGCAGCGGAAAGGTGTCCAGCTTTATGGAATAGTACATCAGATAAATCATGTTACTAAAAGTCTTCGGAAGAAATCTGTCTTCATGAACTTGAAGCTTCGGAAGACTTCGTCTTTGAGGCTTCAGAAGACTTCATCTTTGGCTTCGGAAGATGTTGGTCTTGGCTTCGGAAGATTTCAAACTTAGAGTATTTCTGTTGCACATGTGAAACTTCCGAACCATTCCACTTCAATGTACTTGTGCAACATGCAGGAAAGACTAAAGATGTTTAGGTTGCATCAGCCTCTTCATTAATCTCTACAATATATATTATATATATATATAATATATATATATAATATATATATATATATATATATATAATATATATATAAATAAATAAATAAATAAATATATATATATATATATATATATATATATAATATATATTCTCTTTTCTCCTAGTTTTAATTTCATTATATTCAATGTAAAGAACTTTACTTCACATAACTTATTGTGCTCATTCCAGATCCTCAAGCTCATTTGAGTTGTTACATAATTATGATCATAAGGTAACAATATTTTTGTCATTTATTTCTCTTTAGACTTAGCTAACAAAGTAAAACTTAATTTTTCAAATGGTAACCTTCAATAATTCTTTAGAGGTAGCATTCTTGTAAGGAAAAAAGTTACACCCATATTATTATCATCAACAACAAAGTCACATTCATATATTCTGAAGTTTATTTTGTAGAGAAAAAACTTTACTTCACGCAAGAACCTAATGTTACCGCGCGAGAACCTAATGTTACCGCGCGAACACCTGCTTCTCATGCGGCAACATCTAGTCGCGTGAGAACTAGTTGATTCGCGTGAGAGCTTCTAGTTAGTATAAATATAGAAGTTTGTTTTGTAATTAAGTAGCTTTTGTTATTCTCCTGATTTTCATACGAATTGTAATCATTACAAAAATTAGAAAGCAATATACTTTGATATTATTTACAATTGTGTTCATGTTCGTTTGATTCTACTTCATCTTCTTACCATAAGTGATTACATTCCACATACTCCTAAAGAGATTGATTGTGTTATTGTGTTGATCCTTACAATTGGTGTCTGAGCTTGGTATGCTCTCGATTGATTGATTTGAAAATTGAAAAAGTGATTTGAAGTGTTCGTGAACATTGAATTGATTGATATTCGAAGATCTACTCATTTTCAATTGAATTTGATCAAATTTAAAGATGGTGAAGCTGATAACTTCGTTGATTGATGAATTGATGATGTTTTTTTGAAGGATTTGATCTGCCCAAGATACATATTAAATTGATGTGGCTAGTGTGATATGATCCAAGTCGGGTCATACCCAATAACAAGCCAAACAAACACCGATAAATATTTTTTTGTTGATGAGATCAAACAAATAAATATAAGCACCAACATTGAAACCGGGTTTCCTAAAACATTGCTTTTGAAAATGAACAACATTATATGGATAATTTGTTCCTGAGAAATTGTTTGTTTTATTATTTAAGTTAGTTAAATAATATCAAACAAAAGTATGTTAGATTTTATAAAATTACAAGGGTTTTAATTTTATAAAAATGGAGTGCAAGAGTTAATTTTATAAAACATTTCAAATGGGAGGGAAACCCACCTTGTGGGTCCCAACTTCAGCCGCCCCTTTGGGGTTGAAGTTGCTTTGATTTGTTGTTGTTGCATGCAACATTGAGAACTTAACTCTCTTCCACCAAGACATCTTTCACACACCACACACACACACAAGACCATCAAAGAAGGGTTCTTGGCTGAAAAATCAAGCTCGAAGAGGGTTCTACAAGTTGGTGTTGCAAGTCCTAGCAAAGGGGGTTTGTACAAGCTTGGGGTATCATCTCTTGAGGACTTCTACCTTGAAGTTTAGACATTCAAACATCATCATCCAACCTCCATCTCGACGTTTCTAAAGGTAGTACATGAGGTTGATGTATTTACATTTTGATAGTATGTTCTTCCATATAATATGATCCTTGTTTTGGGTTTTGCTTAAACATATGTATATGATACATAAACTCACGTTTTTTTACATAACTCCGCTGCGTTTTACATGTTAAATGGTTAATATGTCTTTGATTTACATCTACAAAACCCCAACAATGGCATCAAGAGCCGGTTTATATGGATACATGCTTCAAACATTGAAATTTTCGGGTCCTTTTTTAAAAAAAGTGGGCTGGGAATTTCTCTATATGGAAGTCCTTTTGTTTTTCAAGATGCTACTTTATATGCATGTAAGGATCTTGAAAAATTTAGATCATAAGATGGTTTGTTTGTTTGGACATAAACCCATTTGTTCTTGGTTTATGTTGGCCAAGAATATGGGTGTAAAAGGGCTGCCATAAAATCGATATAATGGGACCTTTTGGATGTGTTTTATGTGCACAAAGCCTAGCCATGACCTTGTGATTGATTATTTGTGGTTGTGATTCATTTGGATGAAATAAAAGCCATGTAATTTATTTATTTCATTTGGTATGTAATAAGTAGATTAGCTTGTACTTTATTTTACTAGAAAAATATATTAGGACCTTTTCTATGTAATAAGCTTTTTGGGGCTGTTTTGTAACACAAAGAAGGAGCCTAAAGATGATGATGGAATCACACACAAAAGGCATAGTTGAAGCATTTGGATGCAAGTTCAAGTGGAAGTTTTTTTTTCTCACTCAACAATGTCATGTTTTACCCTAGGAATGACCCCTTGACACACTTGTTATGGCAAGCAAGTGTGTTCAAATGTTGGCTATGGTTGTGCACTTATTTTTTTTGTTGTTTGGTTGATTGTTTGTTGTGCTTAATATTTTATAGAATATTGACAAACTAGTTAACCAACTATGATAAATCAAGCACAAAAATGGTTCTTTATAATCATTAAGGAATTAATAAAATGTGTTATTAAGGGTTAATGATTTAATAAAAATGGGTTTTATTAAAAGGAACCTTGAAAATGGTTTTTCAAATAATACCATGCATTTGAATGCATACAAGTTGTATGGTATAAAAGGCTTTTTCCAAAAACTAGAATTTTGAAACTACAAAAACCGTTTTAAACAAGTTTAACACCATCCTTTTAAGCAACACTCATCATTCACTTGTGACTTATTTATGGGATAAAGGTCACCTAACCATAATATTGAAACTTGTGATGTTGAGGTGAAATTACCATATTTGTGGGATAAAGGTCACCTAACCACTTATATTTGTAAAGTCACATGTATGTCTAAGTAGGACGACTTGATTTGGAAATCATGCATTAGGATCACCGAAGCATGACATACAAACGGTGTTAATGGGATAAACATGCCAAACAAAACATAAGATGTTTAAAAATCCCATAAAACTAGAAATTGTAATAGGTTACAATTGTCAAACGTTGACTACCTTGTTAATTTAAATAAAGGGATAAAGGTCACCTAACCGATATTTAAATGTAACGTTGGGTTCTAGATTTTAATTATTAATTGTCTATGATAAAAAAGGGGTATTAATAATTAAAATGCTTAAATATCAAAATACTAAAATTTGAACTTTGTTATATTGTAGATGGCTAACAACAACAACTCCATCCCGACCGTCCATAACCTATCACTAAGAACGATCCTTGAAAAGGAACGTCTAAACCATGGGAACTTCATGGATTGGTACCAAACTTGAGAATAGTTCTCAAGCAAGAAAAGAAGTCCTATGTGTTAGACGATCCCATTCCCGATCAACCCGATGAGAATGACGTTGAGGCTTTTACCGAGTGGGTCAAGTACACCGAGGACTCCGTGCAAGTCTCATGTCTCATGCTAGCGAGTATGATTCCGACTTGCAAAAGGACTTTGAGAACCACAATGCCTTTGACATGATCACCCAGTTGAAGGAAATGTTCCAACAACAATCAAGGGTGGAGCGCTTCGAAACGGTTCGAGCGCTCCATGCATGTCGGATGGACGAGACCCAATTGGTGTCATCTTACGTTCTTAAGATGAAGAGCCACATTGATCGCCTCGAAAGGCTTAACTGTCGTGTGTCCAACGAGTTGGCAACAGATTTGATCCTCAACTCCCTATCAAAGAAGTTTGATAGCTTTGTTATGAACTATAACATGAATGGTTGGGACAAGAGCATTGGTGAGCTTCATTCAATGCTCAAAATGGCCGAGGCAGGCATGGGTAGAAAGGTTCTACCGGTCCTTACAATCAATGAAGGTGGTAGTAGAAAGAGGCACCTCCCCGACCCTAGGGCAAGTGTTGCCAAAGGGAAGAGGCACGTCAAAGGGAAGGGTAAGGGTAAAGCAAAAATGGAACCGCCTAAACCGAAAGAAAAGAAGCAAAAGGTTGCTCAAGATGACCCGTGTTTTGAGTGTGGTGAGGTAGGCCATTGGAAACGCAATTGTCCAGTCTATCTCAAAGCGTTGAGATCGAAGAGGGACGCGGGGCAAACATCAGGTACAATCTTTATGATACATGTTGAGCTAAATGTAATTTCTTCTAACACATGGGTATAAGATACCGCATGTGGAACTCATATTTGCAATTTGTTGTAGGGGTTCAAAAGAAGTGAGCATTATTCAAAAGGGGAAATTAGTCTCTTTATGGGCAATGGTGCAAAGGTTCACATGGAAGCCCAAGGAGACTATGTTTTGAAGCTTCCAAGTGGTTTGGAAGTTATTTTAAAGAATGTTTTGTATGCTCCTAGTTTGACTAGGAACATCATTTCTATTTCCCATTTAAGACAATATGATTATGATTTCAAGTTTGTTGACAATGATATTCATGTTACTTTGAATCATGTGTTTTATTTTAAGGCTATTCCTTGTAATGGTATTTATGAATTGGTTCATGATAACATAACATATGATAGCTCAATGTACCAAGCAACCACCAAAAAACTCAAATTAGATTTGAGTGATTCCTATCTTTGGCATTGTCGCCTTGGTCACATAAATAAGAATCGTATGCATAAACTTCAAAAGAATGGTCTTTTCAAAACCAATGAAAATGATTCATTTGATGTGTGCGAGTCTTGCTTACAAGGTAAAATGACAAAGGCCCCTTTTAGTGGGACTAATGAAAGGGCGAAAGATTTATTAGGGATCATACATTCGGATGTATGTGGACCTTTTAAACCAATAACTAGGAATGGTGAAAGATACTTCGTAACCTTTACCGATGACTATAGTCGTTATGGGTATGTGTACTTGTTAAGACACAAACATGAATCTTTTGAAATGTTCAAAATCTTCAAGAATGAAGTAGAAAATCAACTCAACAAAACGGTCAAGATCCTTCGTACAGATAGAGGAGGTGAATACCTAAGTAGTGAATTTCAGGAGTATCTTAGAAGTTGTGGGATTGTCTCACAACTCACTCCACCTGGAACACCACAGCATAATGGTGTGTCTGAGAGGAGGAATCGGACTCTATTGGATATGGTTCGATCTATGATGGCTAGAAGTTCACTACCTCTATCATTTTGGGGTTTCGCGTTGCTCTCTCCGCGCCCGCATTTTAAATATGGCCCTAACCAAGAAAGTGGAAAGGACACCTTTCGAAATATGGCATGGAAGGGTTCCATCATTATCATATTTGAAAGTTTGGGGGTGTGAAGCTTATCCTAAGCAATACACTCAAAACAATCTAGAAGCTAGATCCATAAAGTGTTTCTTCATTGGATATCCTACAGATTGTATTGGATATTATTTCTATGATCCGACAAAGCAGAAAGTGTTTATTGATCGAAAGGCAGAGTTCTTGGAAACTAAGTTTCTTTTGGAAGAAACTGGTGGAAGAGCAGTGGAACTTGAAGAGGTTCAAGATTCACAAGACGATACACAATTGGTTGATACTAACAATCAACATGAGGATGTTGAAAATGATCATATGGATGATCAAGATACACAAAACGTTCGTAGATCTGGTAGAATTAGTGTTCCTCCTGAGAGATATGGATTTTTCATGGATGGATGCTATGTGGTAGATTCGGATGAACCAACCACATACCATGAAGCAATGTCAAAACCTGATTTTGACAAATGGCAAGAAGCCATGAACGTTGAGATGCAATCCATGTATGATAACCAAGTTTGGGAATCGGTTACGCCACCTCTTAAGTCCAAGATAGTTGGAAGTAAGTGGGTTTTCAAGAAGAAAACCGATATGCATGGAAACTTGGATACCTATAAAGCTAGACTTGTAGCAAAAGGTTTCACTCAAACTCAAGGGTTGATTATGATGAAACCTTTTCGCCTGTGGCAATGCTAAAGTCTATAAGGATATTATTTGCCATAGCAGCATATTATGACTATGAAATTTGGCAAGTGGATGTCAAAACCGCTTTCCTTAATGGATATCTTGAGGAAGATGTCCATATGAAACAGCCTGAAGGTTTTGTCGATCCAAAACATCCTAACAAGTTATGCAAGTTAAAGAAGTCAATCTATGGATTGAAACAAGCGTCGAGAAGCTGGAATCACCATTTTGATGATGAAGTAAAGAAATTTGGCTTCATAAAAAACGCTGATGAAGCTTGTGTGTATAAGAAAGCTAGTGGGAGCGTTATAACTTTCCTTATATTATATGTCGATGACATTCTACTTTTTGGAAACGACATTCCAACCTTGGAAGGTGTAAAAACCTGGCTTGGAAGCTGTTTTTCCATTAAGGATCTTGGTGAAGCCACCTATATTTTGGGAATAAAGATCTATAGGGATAAATCAAGGCGGTTGATAGGTTTAAACCAAAGTGCATACATTGAAAAGATCTTGAAGAGGTTCAAGATGGAGAATTCTAAGAAAGGTTTTGTGCCTATTCAAAAGGGGACTATATTGAGCTCATCTTAATGCCCCAGTTCAAAGGTTAAACAAGAAAGAATGAATGGAGTCCCATATGCATCTGCTATAGGATCCATCATGTATGCAATGATATGTACTAGGCCGGACGTGTCATGTGCTCTGAGCATGACAAGTAGATATCAGTAGAATCCTGGTAATAGTCATTGGATGGCTGTTAAGAGTATCTGAAATACCTTAGAAACACTAAGGATATGTTCTTATATATGGATCTGGTGAGGAGGAACTCGT
Organism: Flaveria trinervia; assembly: GCA_025506515.1. Taxonomy (NCBI): domain Eukaryota; kingdom Viridiplantae; phylum Streptophyta; class Magnoliopsida; order Asterales; family Asteraceae; genus Flaveria; species Flaveria trinervia. The sequence goes on along the minus strand of CM046456.1, from coordinate 23,068,609 downwards.
AGTAAAAGGTTACATGGATGCGAGTTTCCAAACTGATTGAGATGATTCTCGATCACAGTAGGGATATGTCTTCATTATGAATGGAGGAGCGGTGTCTTGGAAGAGCTCAAAGCAAGATGTAGTGGCACTATCTACAACAGAATCAGAATACATCGCCGCTTCATTGGTAGCTCAAGAAGCTGCGTGGCTTAGGAAGTTGATTGCTGATCTAGGGGTCGTTGCTACCATTCAAGACCCCCTAGAGATCTTTTGTGACAACGAGGGTGTGATTGCTCAAATCAAGGATCCTCGTGCTCATCAAAAGACTCGGCACGTTGAACGGAGATTCAACTACATAAGGGATGAAGTTGAAAAGGGAAAAATATGTATTCGCAAAGTTCACACCGATCAAAACGTTACGGATCCATTCACGAAGCTCCTAGATAGGTCAAAACATGAAAGTCATACTTGTGCCTTAGGACTTCGATATTCTAGTGATTGGACTTGATTAATTTTGTATTTGGATATTGGAACTTATGTTATTTGCCTCATTCTATGGTTATAATTTTCATTTGTCCTTCTATTTTAGCATGTTTAAATCCGTGAATAAGTAAGTTATTCTAAACGTCCGTGATCGATCATACTTGTGGGAACAACTGTGAATGTAAGACTATAATGAACTTGGATTGGTTGATATTCATAAGGTATGAATATAGAGCAAGTCGTTGCTACCAAGGTTCATTGATATCTATGGGATTTAGATATTGGACCGACCCGCTCTCAATTATTTCTGCATGGAATCTTTGTGATTAGTCATAAGAGATATTGAGTAAAGGCGAATATCATTGTATCCTCAGACCTGAGATGCATATTGGGTCTTGATATTCATCAAGTATTGTACTTTGACTTAGTTCTTTGCTGTTATGAAAGATTGGCAGTACATAAGGCTGAGTTCAGGCATGATATCAGGTGATTGTGAGAGACGTATGTAGTCAAGATGGAATTTGTTCCTCTTATTCATTGAGAGTTAGATGTCTAAGGCCTGTTAAAGTTAAACCCGCGGAGAATGACAATTCTGTGTCTCTGGGATTTAACATGACATCTGTAACAAAAGGAAAAATGATTGATTCACCTAAATCATATTCAAGTGAGGTACTTGAAAAGGATGATGTTATTGAATGGCACTTAGTCATATACATTAGGGGTAGCAAACCGTTGCTAGGCGTTATTTGCTGCTTGCATCAATCTTCTATGAATCTTGTGCAAGTGGAGATTGAAGTATTTGATCTGCCCAAGATACATATTAAATTGATGTGGCTAGTGTGATATGATCCAAGTCGGGTCATACCCAATAACAAGCCAAACAAACACCGATAAATATTTGTTTGTTGATGAGATCAAACAAATAAATATAAGCACCAACATTGAAACCGGGTTTCCTAAAACATTGCTTTTGAAAATGAACAACATTATATGGATAATTTGTTCCTGAGAAATTGTTTGTTTTATTATTTAAGTTAGTTAAATAATATCAAACAAAAGTATGTTAGATTTTATAAAATTACAAGGGTTTTAATTTTATAAAAATGGAGTGCAAGAGTTAATTTTATAAAACATTTCAAATGGGAGGGAAACCCACATTGTGGGTCCTAACTTCGGCCGCCCCTTTGGGGTTGAAGTTGCTTTGATTTGTTGTTGTTGCATGCAACATTGAGAACTTAACTCTCTTCCACCAAGACATATTTCTCACACACACACACACAAGACCATCAAAGAAGGGTTCTTGGGTGAAAAATCAAGCTTGAAGAGGGTTCTACAAGTTGGTGTTGCAAGCCCTAGCAAAGGGGTGTTTGTACAAGCTTGGGGTATCATCTCTTGAGGACTTCTACCTTGAAGTTTAGACATTCAAACATCATCATCCAACCTCCATCTCGACGTTTCTAAAGGTAATACATGTGGTTGATATATTTACATTTTGATAGTATGTTCTTCCATATAATATGATCCTTGTTTGGGTTTTGCTTAAACATATGTATATGATACATAAACTCACGTTTTTTTTACATAACTCCGCTGCATTTTACATGTTAAATGGTTAATATGTCTTTGATTTACATCTACAAAACCCCAACATTTTTAATCTTATTCGAGCTTAATTGAATCAATTAGAGACAATAGGGTCGTAATTGAACCTAAATCACTAACTAAAAAGTTAATTAATCAATTTCTAAACAACTTGGTGAAAGATTGAAGCTGGAAACCTTCGAAATTGAAGAGATAAATCATTCGAAAAGTTGGTAATTCTCTACAAAAAGTTAGATTTCACGTGAAAAGTCGAGTTTTCGCAAGAGTTGGTTGAAAAGTTTGTTACAACAGATTCCTTTACTGTGAAACTTAAAGATCTCGCAAAAATCAGTTACAGAACTTACCACACGAAAAGTTTGTGTTGTTCGCATGAGAACTCTATGATTTCACATGAGAACTCGGTCATTTGTGCTGAAACTACAAGTTAGAAGGCTTTTTGAAGAATTTGACTTCTAAGTGTGAAAAATGGCATACAAGTTAGAAGTCTTTTTGAAGATTACCTAGACTGGGCATATCAGTTTGAGAACCATGTCGTTTACACTGAACCCAGGATGATAAGATCTATCAAGAAAGTTCCATATATACCGGTATACAAAATGACAAAGGAGATTGGGTTCGTAAAACTGAACATCTTTGGGATGAGGAGGATTTGAAAAGGATGGAGCTTGATGATAAAGTGTATGCTGCCATCACTATGGCACTTATCATTGAGATAGCTCAGAAGTTCAAAGATTATACTAAAGCTAAGGATTTATGGGATTCTATGGAAGAGCAAATCATGGGAAATCAAGACATGAGATAAATGTTACAGCGGAAACATTAAAACAACATTTTCATTATAAATGCTTTGTTCGTATTACAATGCAAAAGCATTAACAAAAGAATTCCATCCAAAATGCCAAGTAGCTGCCCTGCGCCATCCTTAGCAATGCTCACTTGCCAACTGGAAAAATGCATAAAAAGTCAGCATTGATGAGTGAGTTCTAGTTTTATAATAAAACATAGTTTATCTTTCGTTTAAAACCATTCTTTACTTTCATTCAAATCATAACAAGTTTTAGAATGTGATCACGCATCGTACATACACATAGATAATATTTATTATCTTCATCATCGTTCGTTTTGTACATTTATTATCTTTTATTTCCATCTAGGTCCTGTCATGTGCTTAACTCCCCTCTAGAGCACCAAGCAATTCATCTAGGGTTAAGTGGCAAGGACCCTATACATATGGTCAGTCATAAAGATTGAACCCCTGTGTGCATCCTCATAGGGGTATTTAACCTGCACACAGTTAAGCTGACAACCCCTCATTGGGTGTGAACCTCTATACATTTGCTTAATCACATGGATTAAGCCACAGTGTGCATCCTCATGGGGTAGCTAACCTGCACACGGTTGAGCTAACACTCCTCATTGAGTGTGAACCTACATACATTTGCTTGCAAGCCTTTCTTTCATTCGTTCATTAATTAACACTCCTCATTATCTTCCACTTTACATTACATAATGCTTTTTATTTCATTCACATTCAACATAAAACCATGACAAAATAATCATATAACAAGGAACATATACATAAACATAAAACATCACCATACAAGGCACATCATACATACATAACATACATCATACATACCATCATGCATAATCATCAATCATACATCATAACATGCCTATCATAACACCTATGACCTCAAAAAGTCAACTTACATAGCCCCTGGGAACCTCCTAAATCAAAGCCTACATATCACTTTTCCCCAAAAAGTCAGAAAATATTCTAAGTGTTCATTTGCATTTCTTTTTGTTTATCAACATTTCTTTTTGATCATCTGCATTTCTTTTTGTTCATTTGCATTTGTTCATCCACATTGACTTTACTCATCCACATTTGTCAATGCTCATTTGTAAGGCCCCGTTCCCGGGATGCTTACAGCTAGTCAATCATTGCACATAAAACATATATTTACATTTATACTTCACAAAACATCGCAGTGGAACATTTAAAATAGACATTTCATTTTGTTATAAAAGCTTTTGCAAAACAATACATCGTTATCAAGTCACAAAATACATGTTGCATTTCATCACAAAAGCATTATAAAAATGGATGCTATCCAAAGAGCTGAGTAGCCACCCCGTGCCATCCTCAGCAACATTACCTGGCAACTGGAAACACATAAAAGTCAGCGTTGCTAAGTGAGTTCTAGTTTTAAAATAAAACATACATTATCTTTCGTTTAAAACCGTTCTTTACTTTCCTTCAAATCATAAAAAACTTTAGAACGTGATCACACATCGTATGTACACATAGATAATAATTATTATCTTCATCATCATTCATATCATTCTTATTATCTCCTTGTTATTATCTAGGTCCTGTCATATGCTTAACCCCCCTCTAAAGGACCAAGCAATTCATCTAAGGTTAAGCAAAAAGGACCCCATACGTCTGGTCAATCACATAGACTGAACCCTTATGTGCATCCTCATAGGGTATATAACCCGTATATAGTTAAGCTGACAACCCCTCATTGGGTGTGAACCTCCATACATTTGCTTAATAACACGGATTAAGCCTCAGTGCGCATCCTCATGGGGTAGCTAACCCGCACACGGTTGAGCTAACACTCCGCATTTTTTGTGAAACTCCATACATTTGCTTGCAAGACTTTATTACATTCGTTCATTCATTAATGCGTGCATTTTTCATTTCATTCCTCTTTTCATTTTCTTCCACTTTAAGTTACATAATACTTTTCATTTCATTCATTAACATACAAGGTAAAGCCACGAGAAGACAATCATACAAAGCAAGGAACATGAACAGAAGCATACAACATCACCATACAAGGCACAACATACATACATAACATACACCATCATACAATCGTGCATAAGCACCCATGATACATCAAATCCATCACAATGTCTACGGCCTCGAAAGTCACTTACATAAACCCCCAAGTCAAAGCCTACATAATACTATTCCCCCAAAAATCAGGAAATAAACTAAGTTCTTTCGGGCGCACAAGCCTTATTTGGGCGTGTGGGCAACCTTCAGTCGCATGGCCTCTCATACCACTGAACACTTAGGCGAATGAACCTCAGTCGCATGTTATTCGGGCGTATGGGCTTCAGTCGTATGACCTTCATCCGCATTTTCCCCAGTCGCATGACCCTCATCCGCATTTCCTTCAGTTGCATGAGTCCCATGCATATGAACCTCAGTCGCATGACACCCATGCGCATGGACTTCAGTCGCATGCCTTTCGGCCGTATGGCCTCCAGTCACATGCCTTTCAGCCATATGGCCTCCAGTCGCATGCCATTCGGTCGGATGGCTTCCAGTCGCATAACCCTAGTTGGGTGCAGAATGTAGTTCCCTTCGAACCTGCACTGCAGTTTTCAACTTCCAGCCCCTCCCAAACCTGTTCTAAGCTCAAATCAACCATCCTAAACCTTAGAAACACATACCACAACACCATTCAAGCACACAAAAGCCCGAAATTAAAACCCATTCGAATCACACACATACCTATACACATACATACGGGTTTTCATACCCAAAACAACAAAAATGATCTGCCATGTGTTCCAGCCCTAAAATCAATTGAAAAGTGTAAAAGAAGGGTCCTAGAACTCACATTGAAAGCCTCTTCGAGTATTGCTTCTTACAAACTAGCTTGACTTCGACTTGGTCTCGATTCTTCAAGAACCCTAGGTTTTTGCTCTTGCTCCTTTCTCCTTTTCTCTCTTGCCGAATGAAAAGGGGAGAATGAGGGGAGAATGGGTTGCCTTGCCCCTTTTATACCCCCACTCCTCTAAATATTTTCCCCATTTGGCAAGTTTGGTCCCTCGACTTTGGACTTTATATCTTTTTCTTCTTTCGTTGGCTTCAAGGAAAGTAACCGGGTGTTACAAGTCCACTCCCTTATATAGGTTTCGTCCAAGAAACCTGTTATTCCTTGAAAAAATGTGGGTAATGCTGCCTCATTTCTTCTTCAGTCTCCCACGTAGACTCGGATCCTTTCTCGTGCTTCCACTGTACACGCACAAGAGGAGCCACTTTATTCCTCAGCCTCTTCTCTTTTCGATCGATGATTGCCACTGGTTGCTCCATATAATTGAGTCATTCATCTACTTCGATATCCTTTAGTGGAACAATCATATCCCCATCCGCCAAACATTTCCTCAGATGAGATACGTGTAATGTCGGGTGAATTCCACTTAACTCCTCTAGTCATTCTAGTCTATAGGCCACCTCCCTACTCTAGCAATGATCCGGAAAGGTGAGACGTTCAACATAACCCTGTTACCCACCTGGAACTCAATCGGCCTATGTCGCTTATCAACATACGACTTCTGTCTGTCTTTGGCTACCTTCTTGATGGCTTTGATCCTTTCAAGCTTCTCAGTCGTAGCCTCAATTACCTTGATGCTCCCTAACTATTTCTGACCAATGTTGCCCCAACACACGGTGTTCGGCATCTCCTACCGTATAGCATCTCATAAGGGGGCATACCAATGCTGGCATGATAACTGTTATTATATGAGAACTCAGCTAACGGTAAGTGGTCATCCCAACTTCCTCCAAAAATGATAACACATGCCCAAAGCATGTCCTCCAATGTCTGAATGGTCCTTTCTGACTGACCATCAGTCTAGGGATGATAAGTCGTGCTAATGTGTAACCTCGTCCCCATAGCATCGTGGATTTCTTCCAAAATTTGGATGTAAACAGGGTGTCACGATCATACACAATAGAAACAGGTACACCATGACGAGTTACCATCTCCTTCATGAAAAGATACGTCAACCTCTTGGATGAATATATATCGCGGATCAGTAGGAAGTGAGCACTCTTCGTCAAACGGTCAACTATCACCCATATGGCATCATACCCTTTCGGGGTATGCGGTAGCTTCGTGATAAAATCCATATTGATGTGCTCCCACTTCCACTCCAATATATCCATGTAATACCTGGTTATTTTTCTAAAAGACAGGAAATTAAGAATAAAAGAAAGAAAAGCTATAAGGTCCAAGTGGAGAGACCAAAAGTGTCCAAAAGGACAAAACTTTGAAAAGTTGCTGTAAAGGTGGGCATGGCTGCCCACCCTCACTTCACATCACCATTTTCTTCGGTTCTAGAGAGAGAGAGCAGAAGAGAACTCTCGGTTTGTGAAAGAAGAAGAAGAAATGAACGAATTCAAGGTAAGAATTTGTGGTTTTTACATGTTTATAATGGGTTTTATCCCGGTTATGTGCTTATGTGTTGTGTTTCTGCCCTTGTGTGTGTGTTTGGATGTTGTTTCTAGGTGTTTTGAACTCTTTGCAAGCGGGTTAAAAGGAAGAATACCCAAGTTGCACCAGGTGAGTTCTAGACCCCGGTTTTTTACTTGTTTTCAAACATCTTTGGGGCTGAAAATGTATTTAAATGATTTTCAAATGTTTAAGTATGTATGCCCGTATGTATTGTGCATGAATGAATGTGATTCTTGAATGCTTATAGGTTATTCATGTTTAGAATAGCCACATTAAGCTTAGAACAGAGGGATTCGATGATTGGGTTGAAAACATAGTGGAAACATGTTGACCAGAAGGTCCATGCGCCTAGATAAGGCTCATGCGCCTGAAAATGCCTTAGAAAGAATTAAGTGTAATCCATGCGCCCAAACAGTAGCCCATGCGCCTAAGATTACCTTAGAAGTGATTAAGTACAGCCCATGCGCCTGAATAGTGGCCCATGTGTCTAGAGATGTTAGCTGGACGACTAAGTAAAAGGCCATGCGCCCCAATAGTGCCCATGCGCCCAAGTGGCCCATGCGCCTAAGTGTCCATGCGCCTAAGTGTCCATGCGCCTGAATTACTCATGCGTCTAAGTGTTCATACGCACCAATAGTGCCCATGCGCCTGAATAGTTCATGCGCCTAAAGTGAAAATGCTTAAGTGTTGGCTGATGCGCCTACATAGTGATAAAACGCCCGAACAGGGCTCATGCGCCCAAAGAGTTCCCATGTGCCTAAGACTTAGAAATTTTTACAAAATTTTTCTAGGAGTCTGTGCCTTAGGGTTTTGACCAAGGTTGACTAAGGGCTTATTAATGATGTTGTTTCATGCATGATATGATTGATTATGATTGTTCCTTATTATTGTTATTGCTATTATTATTATTACTTATAGTATGTGACTTTACGTGGTATGTTATTATGGTAACGTAAAGTATATCCTAATAATAAAGTGAAAGAGCAATAAAGAAAGAAGAGGAACATTAATGAAAATGTTAACAAGTCTTGCAAGCTTACAGGAGGTACACGACCATGTTGTCGTTAGCTCAACTGTGTTGCGGGTTAGCTACCCTATTATGCACACAGGGTCAATCAATTGAGATTCGTAGGACCTTTGCAGCGTGCCCTGGGTGATTGGGTTGGCCTTGTACATAGTACACAAAACCCTTTCGAGGGATACAGTTGACCCTTTCGGGGGATATAGTTGACCCTTTTGAGGGATACAATTGACCGTTTCGGGGGATATAGTTGACCCTTTTGAGGGATATAGATGGCCCATCACCCTTTTTCCATCACACATATAGTTGGGGTATTGCTCATTGGTCCATACAGAAAATGAAACATAAAGATAAAAGTTTATAAAACAGACAAGGCCTATAGTAAAGAGAACGAACAATATTTGTTCATATAGTTGATGTGTGCTCGCATATACAGTAGAGAGTTGTATTTTACAGAAAAGAGTATTTTCATATACAACATATAGAAAAGTATTTTATTACTTATAAAACTAGAGCTCACTCAGCAATGCTAACTTTTATACATTTTCAGTTGGCAGGTAATTATTGCTGAGGATGGCATGAGGGTGAAGCTACTCGGCAGGGATAGTCTGACATCCATTCGTACTCTGTGTTGCTGTTATTTTGTAATGCATATAGACAAGTCTTTTGTAAACAGTCAATGATGATGTATTGCTTAACAACAATGTTTTAAATGAAGTGAATGGCTTTTGATAAATTATTTCCGCTGCTTAAGCTTGTTTAATTGTAATATTTAATGTTTTAATTGCTATGATTGACCAACTGTGAGGTTTTCGGGAACGAGGCCTTACAAGTTGGTATCAGAGCCAAAGTTTAAGAGAATTGGGTTAAATAAACTTTAAAACCTAAACTTAAACTGAAAATGGGACAAATGGAGGGATGTCAGCCCGAGTAGCTACGTGCCATCAAGTATGTCTTTTCTAATGATTAACCAGTATTACGTGCGCATGCTATTTGATTATGTGCTCTTAGTAGATTTAGATACTGATTAAGTCAGGATAGGAGATGCTTGGGGTATGAAGAGTAAAGTAAGTGGCTAATCATAACTGGCCACTATAATTAGGGACTTACTATACTTGACATAAACTGAGTATTACCTTGAATGACCGTGTTAGTGTTTGAATCTTATAGTGTGCTTATAGAGGATGGCTAGCGGTAGATCTTCAAAGGCCTCTCATGGTGGAGGTCACGGTGTTGCTCCGTGACCCAAGAGAGGGAGACCCAGAGTCGAGAAAGTGGTTCATGAAGAACCAGAGACCCCTCATCCGGAGGGTGGTGACGAGAGCACCAATTTGAGGGCCTCAGTAAAGGAGGCTGTGGTGGAAGAGGTTCACCAGGTCATGCAGATGATTCTACCGTATGTGGTGACCGAAGTGATCAAAGCAGTTAGAGAGGGAGAGACAAAGGAAAGGGATGGACCTACGGGCGAAAGAAGACAGCTCGAGACTGAGACGGTTCCGTCCGATGATGAGGATGAGGAAGAAGAGCCTGCGCTGGAGGCGACCCGAGGCTGCAACTACGGGGTGTTTATGAGATGCAAGCCCCCTACTTTTGATGGAAACGGCACTGCGGCAGCTGCTCACCGGTGGGTATGGGAGATGGAGGCTGTCCTCGATATCAGTGAGTGTCGTGAGGATCAAAAGGTGAAATTCGCTACCCACTCCTTTGTGGACTCGGCTTTATGCTGGTGGGACAACATTGTCCAAGCCGAGGGTAGCAGGGCCATTGGAAAAATGAGATGGCCTGAACTGAAGAAGCTAGTGATCAAGGAATTTTGTCCTCACAGAGAGATGGACAAGGTAGAAAGAGATTTCGTACAGTTGGAGGCGGGAACGATGACACACCAGCAGTACACTACCAAATTCAATGAAATGGCACGGTTGGTGCCCGATCAAGTGACACCATTGTCATGAAAGATTAAAAGATACATCTAGGGGCTACCGCGGATATCCGTAGGCATATGATTGCCGCCCGGCCGAGCACTTCAGGTCGGCAGTTGACTTGGCTGGCAGATTATACGATGAGCGCGAGGTGGTGGTGGCTGAGTTGGATAAGAAGGATGGTGGTAGTCGGGACTGGAATGGGAAACGGTTTGGACGTGGTAGAACTGCTCCAAACAAGAAGGTGGCAAAGGTGGGTGATCGACGTGTGGTCACATCTGGATCAGGGCTGAGGAGGTGTGACAAATGTGGGAGAGAGCATACTGGTGAGTGCAGAATGGGGATGAACGTATGCTTCAAGTGTGGTCAGCCTGGCCACATCACTAGAGACCGCAAGAAGCCGAGGGCAGAGAGCTCTGGGGCAGAGAAGAAGAAGCCGGAGGAAGGAGAGCAGAGGGCAGTGCTAGAGCTTACACCATGACCTGGGAGGAAGCCAGAGCTGATCCCGATGTTGTGTCAGGTATGTTTCTGGTAAACCAAACTTGTGCCTCTATATTGTTCGATTCTGGTGCTAGTAGGAGTTTTATTTCTACTACTTTCTGGGCTAAGTTGCCTATTGCCAGTAGAAAACTCAGTGCACCATTTGATGTAGAAACTGCTATTGGTAAGTCCACTAGAATTACTAATGTGATAGAGGACTGTGCCATAGAACTGGAAGGTCATAGCTTTGCTGCTAGGTTACATATGATAACCCTAGGTGGATTTGATGTAGTACTAGGGATGGACTGGTTAGCAAACTATGAAGCAAACATCGTGTGTCGCAAGAAGATGATTCGATTAGTTGCGTCCGATGGGAGTTTGGTTATGATTTTTGGAGATCACGTCACGACGATTCCAAAAGTGATTTCGATGGTGGTGGCGGGAAAGTGCATGTGGCGTGGATGTAGTGCCTACTTGGCCTACGTAAAGGATATGGACACGCCAACACCGCAACTATCTGATGTACCAGTTGTGTGTGACTTTCCGGATGTATTCCTGGAAGACTTACCCGGCGTGCTGCCGGATCGCGTGATTGAGTTCCAAATTGACTTGGTACCCGGTGCTCAACCCATTACCAAAGCATCGTATCGATTAGCTCCCACAGAAATGAAAGAACTCATGGAACAGTTCCAAGGGCTGCTTGATAAGGGGTTCATTAGACCGAGTATCTCTCCCTGGGGTGCTCCGGTCCTATTTGTGAAGAAGAAAGACGGTAGTATGAGAATGTGTATTGACTACCGAGAGCTGAACAAGTTAACGATGAAGAACCGATACCCCCTACCAAGAATAGATGATCTGTTTGATCAGCTCCAAGGTGCTAGTTGGTTTTCAAGGATAGATCTTCAATCTGGTTACCATCAACTGAAGGTAAAGGAGCAGGATATCCCTAAAACAGCTTTACGCACGCGCTACGGTCACTATGAATTCCTTGTTATGTCATTTGGTCTGACCAATGCGCTAGCTGCTTTTATGGACTTGATGAATCGAGTGTGTCGGCCAATGTTAGATAAATCAGTGATTGTGTTTATTGATGATATCCTGATTTATTCAAGGAGCAAGGAGGAGCATGCCGATCATATTCAGGAGGTGTTAGAGACCTTGAGAAGGGAGAAGTTGTATGCCAAATTCTCCAAATGCGTGTTTTGGTTACGCGAAGTTCAATTCTTGGGTCACGTGATAAACCCAGAGGGGATTATGGTAGACCCTGCTAAGGTGCAGGCGATGATGCAATGGAAGTCTCCGAGGACGCCATCCGAGATTCGTAGTTTCTTCGGGTTGGCGGGTTATTATCGAAGGTTCATTCAGGACTTTTCCAAATCGCTTCTCCACTGACCAAGTTGACCCAAAAGGATGTAAAGTTTACGTGGGGTCAAGCTCAAGAACAGGCGTTCGAGGAGTTAAAGGTAAGGTTGACTCAAGCTCCTGTCTTGTTGTTACCCGAAGGAAGCGAGGATTTGGTAGTATACTCAGATGCTTCTTACATGGGGTTGGGGTGTGTATTAATGCAAAGGGGAAGGTTATAGCCTATGCATCCCGACAGCTGAAAGTTCATGAGGTCAACTACCCTACTCATGACCTGGAGCTAGCAGCCATGGTCTTTGCACTAAAGATTTGGAGGCACTATCTGTACGGACGAAGTGCACCATTTTCACGGACCACAAGAGCTTGAAGTACTTCTTCGAGCAAAAAGATTTGAACATGAGGCAGAGGCGATGGTTGGAGCTTATAAAGGATTATGATTGCAGATCCATTACCATCCGGGCAAAGCCAACGTGGTGGCCAATGCTCTTAGCCGGAAGGAGAGGCCCGAACCGATTCGGGTGAAAGCATACCAACTAATCATGACCTCTGATGTAATGAAGAAGGTCAAGGAGTTTCAGGATGAGGCATTAAAAGAAGATCATCTAAACTCTGAAAGAATGAGAGGTCTGGTTGGAGAATTGAGTGAAAACACACTTGGTGTTATAACTCAATTTGGACGGGTGTGGATTCCTCGTTTTGGGGATTTACGTGTGAGGATTATGGATGAAGCTCACAAGACTCGATACTCCATTCATCCTGCTGCCACAAAGATGTATCAAGACATGAAGAAAGATTATTGGTGGCCGGGTATGAAACGTGACGTGGCGGAGTATGTGAGTAAGTGCCTTACTTTCTTGCAAGTGAAGGCGGAACATCCGAAGCCATATGGGAAGATCCAACCTTTGGATATACCGGAATGGAAGTGGGAGCACATCACCATGGATTTCATTACAAAACTGCCCCGTACTCCAAAAGGATACGATGCCATATGGGTGATTGTTGACCGCTTGACGAAGAGTGCTCACTTCCTACCGATCCATGAGACATATTCATCCGAGAAGTTGGCTGACTTGTTCATCAAGGAGATTGTAACTCGTCATCATGTACCGATTTCCATTGTGTCTGATCGTGACACCCGGTTTACGTCTAACTTCTGGAAGAAATTCCACGACGCCATGGGGACGAGGTTACATATTAGCATGACTTATCATCCCCAAACTGATGGTCAGTCAGAAAGGACCATTCAGACATTGGAGGACATGCTTTGGGCATGTGTAATCGATTTTGGTGGAAGTTGGGACGACCACTTACCGTTAGTTGAATTCGCGTACAACAATAGTATCATGCCAGCATTGGTATCCCACCATACGAGATGCTATACGGTAGGAGATGCAGAACACCCGTATGTTGGGGTGATATTGGTCAAAAAGAGTTGGGAAGTGTCGAGGTAATCGAGGCTACGACTGAGAAGCTTGAAAAGATTAAAGCCTTCATGAAGGCAGCCAAAGATAGACAAAAGTCGTATGCCGATAAACGACGTAGACCAATTAAGTTCCAGGTGGGTGACCGGGTTATGTTGAAGGTCTCACCTTGGAAGGGTATTAAGATTCAGGAAGCGGGGCAAGTTGAGCCCAAGATACATAGGCCCTTTCCAAATCATTGCTCGTGTAGGAGAGGTGGCCTATAGATTGGAGTTGCCAGAAGAGTTACGTGGAATTCACCCGACATTCCATGTATCTCATTTGAGAAAGTGCTTAGCCGATGAAGACATGATTTTTCCATTGGAGGACATTGAAGTTGATGAAAGGCTCAATTATGTGGAGCAACCAGTGGCAATCATCGATCGTAAAGAGAAGAGGCTGAGAAATAAAGTGGTTCCTGTTGTGCGTGTATAGTGGAAGCACATGAAGGGATCTGAGTCTACATGGGAGACTGAGGAGGAGATGAGGCAGCATTATCCTCGTCTGTTTGAGGAATAACAGGTTTCGGGGACGAAACCTATATAAGGGGGGTGGACTTGTAACATCCGGTTATTTTTCTAAAAGACAGGAAATTAAGAATAAAAGAAAGAAAAGCTATAAGGTGCAAGTGTAGGGACCAAAAGTGTCCAAAAGGACAAAACTTTGAAAAGTTGGTGTAAAGGTGGGCATGGCCGCCCACCCTCACTTCACATCACCATTTTCTTCGGTTCTAGAGAGAGAGAGAGAGAGGAGAAGAGAACTCTCGGTTTGTGGAAGAAGAAGATGAAGTGAACGAATTCAAGGTAAGAATTCTTGGTTTTTACATGTTTATGATGGGTTTTATCCCGGTTATGTGCTTATGTATTGTGTTTGTGCTCGTGTGTATGTGTTTGGATGTTGTTTCTAGGTGTTTTGAACTCTTTGCAAGCGGGTTAAAAGGAAGAATTCCCAAGTTGCACCAGGTGAGTTCTAGACCCCGGTTTTTTTACTTGTTTTCAAACATCTTTGGGGCTGAAAATGTATTTAAATGATTTTCAAATGTTTAAGTATGTATGCCCGTATGTATTGTGCATGAATGAATGTGATTCTTGAATGCTTATAGGTTATTCATGTTTAGAATAGCCACATTAAGCTTAGAACAGAGGGATTTGATGATTGGGTTGAAAACATAGTGGAAACATGTTGAGCAGAAGGTCCATGCGCCTAGATAAGGCTCATGCGCCTGAAAGTGCCTTAGAAAGAATTAAGTGTAATCCATGCGCCCAAGCAGTAGCCCATGCGCCTAAGATTACTTTAGAAATGATTAAGTACAGCCCATGCATCTAGAAATGTTAGCTGGATGACTAAGTAAAGGGCCATGCGCCCCAATAGTGCCCATGCGCCCAAGTGGCCCATGCGCATAAGTGTCCATGCGCCTCAATTACTCATGCGTCTAAGTGTTTGTACGCACAAATAATACCCATGCGCCTGAATAGTTCACCCGCCTAAAGTGAAAATGCTTAAGTATTGGCTGCTGCACCTACATAGTGATGAAACGCCTGAACAGGGCTCATGCGCCCAAATAGTTCCCATGCGCCTAAGACTTAGAAATTTTTACAGAATTTTTCTGGGAGTCTGTGCCTTAGGGTTTTGACCGAGGTTGACTAAGGGCTTATTAATGATGTTGTTTCATGCATGATATGATTGATTATGATTGTTCCTTATTATTGTTATTGCTATTATTATTATTACTTATAGTATGTGACTTTACGTGGTATGTTATTATCGTAACGTAAAGTATATCATAATAATAAAGTGAAAGCGAAATAAAGAAAGAAGAGGAACATTAATGAAAATGTTAACAAGTCTTGCAAGCTTACAGGAGGTACACAACCATGTTGTTGTTAGCTCAACTGTGCTACGGGTTAGTTACCCTATTATGCACACAGGGTCAATCAATTAAGATTGGAAGGACCTTTGCAGCGTGCCCTGGGTGAGTGGGTTGGCCTTGTACATAGTACATTGTCGAGGGATACAGTTGACCCTTTCGGGGGATATAGTTGACCCTTTCGAGGGATACAGTTGACCCTTTCGAGGGATATAGTTGACCCTTTCGAGGGATATAGATGGCCCATCACCCGTTTTCCATCGCGCATATAGTTGGGGTATTGCTCACTGGTCCATACAGAAAGTGAAACATAAAGATAAAAGTTTATAGAACAGACAAGGCCTACAGTAAAGAGAACGAACAATATTTGTTCACATAGTTGATGCGTGCTCGCATATACAGTACAAAGTTGTAATTTATAGAAAAGAGTATTTTCATATACAACATATAGAAAGTATTTTATTACTTATAAAACTAGAGCTCACTCAGCAACGCTGACTTTTATACATTTTCAGTTGGCAGGTAATTATTGCTGAGGATGGCACGAGGGTGAAGCTACTCGGCAGAGAAAGTCTGACATCCATTTGTACTCTGTGTTGCTGTTGTTTTGTAATGCATATAAACAAGTCTTTTGTAAACAGTCAATGATGATGTATTGCTTAACAACAGTGTTTTAAATGAAGTGAATGACTTTTGATAAATTATTTCCGCTGCTTAAGCTTGTTTAATTGTAATGTATAATGTTTTAATTGCTATGATTGACCAACTGTGAGGTTTCCAGGAACGGGGCCTTACAATCCAAAGGTTGGATCTTCCCATATGGCTTCTGATGCTCGGCCTTCACTTGTAAGCAAGTAAGGCACTTATTCACATACTCCACCACATCACGCTTTATGCCCGTCACCAATAGTCTTTCTTCAAACCTTGGTGCATCTTTGTAGCACCGGGATGAATAGAGTATCGAGTTTTGTGAGCTTCATCCATGATCTTCATACGTAGATCTCCAAAACGAGGAATCCACCTTCGTCCAAATCGGGTTCTAACAACAAGTGTGTTTTCACCCAATTCTGCAACCAGACCTCTCATTCTTTTAGAGTTAAGATGATCTTCTTTCAATGCCTCATCTTGAAACTCTTTATCATGCTTCATCACATCAGAGGTCATGATCAACTTGTACGCTTTCACTCGAATCAGTTCGGGTCTCTCTTTCCGGCTAAGGCCGTCCGCCACCACGTTGGCTTTGCCCGGATGGTAATGGATTTTGCAATCATAGTCCTTTATGAGCTACAACCATCTGTCTCATGTCCAAATCTACCTACTTAAATAAGTACTTCAAGCTCTTGTGGTCAGTGAATATGGTACACCTTGTCTCGTAAAGGTAGTGCCTCCAAATCTTTAACGCAAAGACCACGACTGCTAGCTCCTAGTCATGAGTAGGGTAGTTGACCTCATGGACCTTCAACTGTCGGGATGCATAGGCTATAAATTTTCCCCTCTGCATTAACACACACCCCAACCCCGAGTAGGAAGCATCAGAATAAACCACCAGATCTTCACTTCCATCAGGTAATGACAGAACAGGAGCTTGAGTCAACCTCGCTTTCAATTCCCCGAACGCCTTCTCTTGAGCTTGACTCCATACGAAATTTCATCTTTCTGGGTCAACTTCGTCAGTGGAGAAGCGATCTTAGAGAAGTATTGAATAAACCTCTTGTAGTAGCCCACCAAACCAAGAAACTACGGTTCTCGGATGGCGTCTTTGGAGACTTCCATTGCATCACTACCTCCACCTTTGCCGGGTCCACCATAATCCCATCGGGATTCACAACATGACCCAAGAATTCGACCTCATGCAACCAGAATACGCATTTGGAGAATTTATCATACAACTTCTCCTTTCTTAATGTCTCCATCACCTCTCGAATATGACCAACATGCTCCTCTTCACTCTTGGAATAAATCAGCATATCATCGATAAATACAATAACTGATTTATCCAACATCAGCCGACACACTCAGTTCATCAAGTCCATAAAAGCAGCAGGCGAGTTTGTCAAACCAAATGAGATAACAAGGAACTCATAGTGACCATAACGCATGCGAAAAGCTGTTTTAGGGACATCCTGCTCTTTCACCTTCAATTGATGGTAGCCCGATCGAAGATCTATCCTTGAGAACCAATTAACACTTTGGAGCTAATCAAACAAATCATCAATTCTTGGTAAGGGGTATCGGTTCTTTATCGTCAACTTGTTCAGCTCACGGTAGTCAATACACATCCTCATACTACCGTCTTTCTGCTTCACGAATAAGACCGGAGCACCCCAAGGAGAGATACTCGGTCTAATAAACCCCTTATCAAGCAGCTCTTGTAATTGGTCCATCAATTCTTTCATCTCAGTAGGAGCCAACCGATACGGTTCCTTGGCAACAGGTTAGGCACCTGGTATCAAATCAATCTGAAACTCGATCTCTCGGTCAGGTGACACTCTTGGTAAGTCTTCGGGAAACACATCTGGAAAGTCACACACAAGCGGGACATTAGATAGTTATGGTGTTTGTGTTCCACATCCTTCACATAAGCCAAGTAAGCACTACATCCATGCCTCATACACTTTCCCGCCACCACCATTGAGATTACTTACGGGATCGTCGTGACCCGATCCCCATAAACCGTTACCAAACTCCTGTCAGGCGCTGTCAAACGAATCATCTTCTTGCGACACACGATGTTTGCCTTGTAGTCCGCTAACCAATCCATCCCAAGAACCACATCGAAACCACCTAAGGCCATCACGAATGGTCTAACCGGAAATTTTTGACCTTCTAATTCCACGTCACAACCTTCTATCACCTCAGAAATCCTGGTAGACTTACCAATGGCAGTTTCTACATCAAAGGGTGCATCGACACTCCTACTAGTAATGGCCAGTTTAGCACAGAAAGTAGCAGAAATAAAACTTGTACTGGCACCAGAATCAAAAAACATGGAGGCTAATGTTTGGTTGACTAGAAACGTACCTAACACGACATTAGGGTCCGTCCTAGCTTCCTCCTGCGTCATCGTGAACGCTCTGGCGCTCGCCCTCGGTCCTTCACCCCAGCCTTCTTCGCTCTGGAACCTTCAGCCCTCGGCTTCTTACAGTCTCTACTCATATGACCACTTTCCCCCCAGTTAAAACACCTCATACCCCTATAGTCTCTAGCCATATGACCAGGCTTCCCCCAGTTTAAGCAGATATTCAACCCCCACCTACACTCGCCACTGTGCTCCTTCCCATATTTGCCACATTTCTTCGATCCCGTACCCGGTGTGACCACACGACGGTCATCCACCTGTGCCTTCTTGTTACCCGTCGAGGCATCACCCTGACCAAACCTCTTCGCATTCCAGTTCCGATCATCACAACCCTTCTTGTTCACCTCAGCCACCACCACCTCTCGCTTATTATACAATCTTCCTGCCAAATCAACTGCCAACCTAAACATGCTCGATCGGGCAGCGATCATGTGCCTACAGATATCCACCGGCAAACCCTGAACATACCTCTTGATTTTTTGTGACAAGGGTGTCACTTAGTCCAGCACCAGACATGCCATCTCATTGAACTTTGTGGTGTATTGTTGATGCGTCATCGTTCCTGCCTCCAACTGGAGGAATTCTCTTTCCACCTTATCCAATTCCCTGTGAGGACAGAACTCCTTGATCACCAACTTTTTTAGTTCAGACCATCTCATCCTCCTAATAGCCCGACTACCCTCAGCTTGGACAATATTGTCCCACCAACATAAAGTTGAGTCCACGAAAGAGTGGGCAGCAAACTTCATTTTTTGATCCTTTCAGCACGCGCTAATGTTCAGAACAGCTTCTATTTCTCTCACCCACCGGTGAGCAGCAACAGCAGTGACATTACCATCAAATGTAGGGGGCTTGCATTATTGAAACACCCCGTAGTTACAGCCTCATACTGCCTCCGGCACAGGCTTTTCTTCTTCCTCCTCTTCATCATCGGAGAGAACCGTTTCAGGCTTCGGTTGCTCCCGTCCTCTCGAAGACCGGTTTCTCTCCTTTCTTTCCCCTTCTCGTACAACCTTGATAACTTTGATCACCACAGACGTTAAGATCGTCTGCATGACCTGATGAACTTCTTCCACAACCGCCTCTTTTACTGAGGCTTTCAGATTGGCACTCTCATCGCCACCCTCCGGATGAGGGGTCTCGGGTTCTTCATGAACCACCTTTTCAACTCTAGCCCTTCCTCTTTTGGGTCGCGGTTCAGCACCACGGCCTCCACCATGTGAAGCTTTTGAAGATCTACCACCGGCCATCCACACACACACACACTTAAAGATTCAAACACCAACACGGTCATTCAAGGGAACAACTTAGTTTATATCAAGTATGGTAAGTCCCTAATTATAATGGCCAGTTGTGATTAGCCACTTACTTTACTCTTCATACCCCAAGCATTACATGTCTTGACTACATCAGTATCTAAATCTACAAACAACACATAACCACATAACATGCACATGTAATGCCGATTCACGCAGCTACTCAGACTGGCATCCATTCCTTTTCCGTCCCATTATCAGTTTAAGTTTAGGTTTATTTTGAAAATTTAACTGTTTCACTTAAACTTTTGCTCTCATACCAACTTGTAAGGCCCCGTTCCCGGGACGCTTACAGTTGATCAACCATTGCACATAAAAGATATATTTACATTTATAATTCACAAAACATCACAGTAGAATATTAAAATGGACATTTCATAAAAGATTTTGCAAAACAATACATCGTTTTTAAGTCACAAAATACATGTTTCATTTCATCACAGAAGCATTATAAAAATGGATGCCATCCAAAGAGCTAAGTAGCCACCCCATGCCATCCTTAGCAACATTACCAGCCAAGTGGAAACAAATAAAAGTCAGCGTTGCTAAGTGAATTCTAATTTTAAAATAAAACATACATTAATTTTCGTTTAAAACCGTTCTTTACTTTCTTTCAAATCATAACAAACTTTAGAACGTTGTCACACATCATATGTACACATAGATAATAATTTTTATCTTCATCATCGTTAATTTCGTTCTTATTATCTTCTTG